>NW_026844366.1:23108988-23854109 GCF_025583915.1 Anolis sagrei ordinatus
CATCATTGAGGTGCTCAAGCTCCAGCGCCCCGACAAGGCGGTGATCCTTTGCTGGAGAGAACATGGCCATATAGCCCGAAAAACCTACAACAACCCAGTGATTACAGCCATGAAAGACTTTGAAAATAAATAAATAAATAAATAAATAAGAATCCTTTTACTGATTTACAGTGACAAAAATGCTACCATGCAGGTTGTTGTGCTTTTGAAGGATGTTTTGCAAGAGGATTGTGCAACTGGTGTTCTACCAGCTTAACCACTGTGCTAGAGGTTGCATTGTGGGCTGCTTAAGATATTCATCCAAAAGACACTGTTCTCTGCATTATGGAGGACATGACATAGAGTTGACAGAGGGCTGCCATTTTGGTAGTTGTCAATTGCTTCTTGTAACTTGTAATTTCAGTAACATGTGACATATAATTCCACATATCTGCAACATTACCAAATGCATGTAACATTCTACATATGTGTGACATGTGGCTACACTGCATGTAATTTTGGTATTTTAGAAAACATATTATGTGGTTTAGAGTACAATTCCATGATTCTGGAGAACTGAATTTCCAAACCTTACTCTTGTTTTTCTGATGAAAATAAATCAGATAATTATTATTAATTATTAGATTTCCCCTAATATGTGAAATAATAACAGGGAGGATGAAACAATATTTGTCAATATTAATGGCACAAAAAAAATTAAGTACAATTTCTTAAGTGCCACCGTACCTGGCTTGAATCCCTTGGGCTTTAAAGAGAAGGAGATCCAATCACCAATTGCCATCATATTGTCCATTAGTTTGTCCTCCATTAAAAACAAAACAGCAACAACAACAAAAGAAAGGAAAGCATTGGTTTAATTAAGTCTTTCAGAACTCACTCATCGCAAGCATAGTAAGACTCCATCTTCTGATACATGATCTCAAAATATGAGTAGTCCTATTCTCTGAATGGCCATAGATGACTTTCAGCCACTCTACTTAAGTTTCATCCTTCTGTTTCAGTCTCCTCATTTGCTGCCAGATGGCATCTGGAAGACAGAAGAATGACCTCTTTCAGCCACTGGGCTCAACATATGGGCAGTGTCTTCAATGTCACTTAAAGAAACAGATCCCCTGAAGTGAAAGCAACCTTAAGATATCATTCAAGATACTTGAAACTCTTATGTAATCTTTGTGTTAAAGATCTTTGGTTGAATATCCCACCTCATTTTCTTGTCACCAATGTCAAATAAAGTGCAGTAAAGCAGGAGTAGGTGGTACATAGGGCACATCAGCCAAGTCAGAAGCACTTCAATACCCAACACTTCCCAAGCAACTCCTCCCTCCCTGGCTCAAGATCCCATGAATTCCAAGAAAAAGGTTCCACAGTTTCCTGTTTTTCAAAGAGGGAACTAGCAAACCAAAAAAGTACTAGAGCAGTTGGCAAATATTATTGCAGTTCTCCACACACTCCTGAAAACACTGTAGCTAGGAGACCAAGCAAAAACATCCATTGTGCTCATAAGCTTGAGCAGGGATGTAGCTAAAGAAGGGGAAATTGGGGTATTGCTCCAGATAAGAATTTTCTCCCTCCAAATGACATTTTTTGTTCGAATTTTCTTTTTGTTCATCGTCCAGCATTCTAGGTATTCACATGTAGACTTCTATTTGTTGTATTTGCATTCCTATAATGACTTTGCCTGGCCTCTTTCTCTGGATGCCTATAAGGTGCTCTATCTCTAATTGCTCAACTGTAATTTTAACTTATTACAATACTAGAAATTTGAGGAGTAAAGGAAATTTTCATTAAGGGAAGCAGAACAACATCCTTATTTTGCTCCCCTCTCTCCTGTCTGAGCTACAATCTGAACTTGACCAACCTGTCACCAATTTTCATCCCCATTTTTATCCTCTCTGTTCTTTTTGCTTTAACAGTGTACGCCTCTTTATTTTCCATACTGGAAGAAAAGGTGATAGAAATCAAGTCTATGATTTTTTTTTAAAAAAGGGGGAGATGATTAAAGTATGTAGATGTGTTGAGAGGCCCTTTCCAGTCCAATCATTTTGATTCCTCAGTGGTTCAGACTTGGATCCCAACTAGAAAGGATTTCAGGGTTCATAAATTTCAACTTATATTGAGAAGTTGGCTTTGCAAAACTCAGGTACATCATCAACAAATTTCACAAGTGCAGAGGACTTTCCATTATTTCCACACTGGCTGTTTTGAAGCCATGATGTGGGAGTGACATAATGCATATCCATGGTCTTCTAGGGTATACTAGGCCATGTTTAGTTCATAACCATAATTTAGTATACAAGTAGAAACACTATTCATGGATAACCAGTGTAAATAAAGATAGCCATGCTGCTCTATGAGGATAAAACAAAACTAAAAAGTGATCCAGAACTGCTCCAACTGAGCAACCCTTCCCACATCGTCATGAGGATAACAGCAGTAAAAATATTGAAACACCAAACCATTAACAAGAGATGTCATCTGTCAAGGAAGGATTTAATGTAACCTCTGTTCAGGCAACTGTGTGTCAGATCGACACGACAAATCAGGAAGGTTGCTGTCTTATTCATTCACATGTCTGGGTCATCACTCACAACTTACCAAAACTCATGAGGAACAGGAATCAGTACCCCTTTCTCCTTATTCATGTGGGCACCAACAACACTGTAAAGACAACTTTTAATCAGATCATCCTAGACTATGAAGCTTCTGCCAGAAAGCTGAAAGTGTTTGAGGTACAGGTGGTATTCTCACCAATTCTGCCAGTGAAAGATAGAGGACTACACAGAGACAGGAAGAAAATAAAATGGAATAATTTGCTATGTAGATGGGAGAGGATTGGCCTTGGGGACATTGGTTTTCATTTCCTAGACAGAGGACTACTGGCTACAGATGGGCTCCACTTCACAAAGATCAGGAAGAATGCCTTTGGTAGCACATTTGATCAAGAGGGCTTTAAACAAAATCCTTTTGGGGATGGAAGTGATAGTTCAAACAACAGCCCAAAGGCAAACTTAAAAGAGAAGGATGCGAATTTAAGAGGAGAAGCTGACGGGAGAATGAGATCCACAGTAAAACTGACAGTAAACTAATAGGTGAGAACAAACAAGCCTTAAGATGTTTGCACACCAACACAGTGTTTGGGAAATAAACAAGTGCAGGAAGGTAAATATAACAGACCTGATGGGATGACTCCTATGATCAAGATATAACACTTGAAGAATCTAACCTATTCAAAAACAATAGATATGGCAGGAAAGGAGAGGGAGTAGCATTATACATCAAAGAAAAATTCATGCGTACAGAAATCCATAAAAGTGGTCAGAGTGGACCAGAGGAATACATTTTGGTAAAAATAAATGGAGAAATAAATACAAGCAAAATTGTGGTTGAAGAATCTACTACAAGACACCAAACAAAGAAGAGGTAATAGATGCTGCCTTGAGTTGCCTTTGGGCTGATATGGGCGGGATAGAAATAATGTAAATAAATAAATAAATAAATAAATCATGCTATTCATACATAAAAAATTTCAAAGATGCAAAAATTAGTAGTTCTGGGGGACTGCTGAGAGACTAGCTCTGCTAAGCAAAGGCTGTTCAATGAATTCTTTATGTGTCTTGCAGATTATTTTCTATTTCAAAAGATAGAGGAAGCAAAAAGGGAATCGGCAATCATGGGCTTGACTCTAAGCAATAGGAAGGAGATGGTTACCGGAATCAAAGCAGTTGGCACTTTAGAGGAAAGTGACTGTGTAGTGCTAGAATTCACTGTTGTGGGAACAGGGAAAGTGTGAACCTTGGATTTCAGGAAAGTCGAATTTAACAAGCACAAAAATATAGTGGATCAAATCTTACAGCTAGAGAGACTAAAGAAAAAAATACTCAACAAGTATGGAAAAAAGGACTTGTAAAAAGCACAATCACAATCACATGGAAGAAGGAAAATGGGAAGGATTTGAAAAAGCTGGGGAGGAAGTGAAAAGGCAAAAGATCAAGAATGGAAGGAAGGACACGTCATCAAAAAAGAGTACAGATGTGTAACTCAAGCTTGCAGGAATAGTATCAGGTCAAAAGGAGCTGAGTCTGGCTGGGCAAGCAGAGAACAACAGAAGAGGGCTTCCAGATACATTCAAAGCAAGAGAGTGTCCAAAGATACAGTGGGGCCGCAGCTCACTAAGGGTGGTAAAATGCTAACTGATCACAACAACAAAAAATGCTCAGTCCCCATCTTGCCTACACAGCTAGTTAATCACTAGCAGCAATAAATCACTGCCAACCAGAAGGTGGCAAGTTCAAAGCCCATCAGTTTTGAGCTCCTGACTGTTTTCAAACACCTAAGGAGTTTGAAAACAGCTGAACTGTGAGTACAGAAATTAGGGACCGCTTAAAGCAGGGAAGTTAATTTATGACACCATTAAAAATTGCAGAGATTAAAGAGCAAGGAGGAAAAACTATGATCAAAGTGGATGAAGGGACAGCTCCCCCCTGTGGCCGGAATTGAGCAACCTCCAGGAGCCGAAGTTGGGAAAAATGCTGAATTACCTCTATCTGTCGGTATGTCTTGTATGTCTAAAAACAGGATTGAATGTTTGCCATCTATTTTTGCATTGTGATCTGCCCTAAGTCCCCTTCAGGTTGAGACGGGTGGAATATAAATACTGTAAGTAAGTAAATAAATAAATAAATAAAATCAGTGTCTTCACTTCAAACTGGAAGGAAGTCTCAGGTGGAGTACCATAGGGTTTTGTTCAGGGGTCAGCTCTCTTCAATATCTTTATCAGTGAATTATGTAATGGGGAATCCTTATCAGTTTTATAGATGATAAAAAAGTAGGAGGAGTACAATTGGAAGACCTGAATTTATTATGGTCTTGATCTATTAGAAAATTGGCCTAAAACTAATAGAATTAAATTTGACAGAGACAAATGAAAGTTCTACATTTAAGTCCACAAAAACTGAAAGCACAGGTATAGGATGGGGATCAGCAGTATTACATAAGAAAGGGATCTTGGGATTATTGTAATAATAATAATAATAATAATAATAATAATAATAATAATTTATTTCTTACTCTCCTCTCCTCATGGCTCGTTGATCATAAATTGAACATCAGCCAGCAGTGTGATGGTGCAACAAAGAAGGCAAATAATATTTTATCCTGCATTAATTAATAGGACCATGATTTCCAAGATAGAAGAAGTAATAATCACACCGTATTCTGTACCAGTCAAGCCCCATCTGATAAAAGTATGGGAAACAAAACTATGGGGAAAAGTTGTGGGAGCTGGGCACATTTATACTGATGAAGAAAAGACTGGGCTGAAAAATTATACTCTTTAATTATCTCAAGAGCTGTCACAGAGAGGAGAGAGTGGTTTTCTTCGCTGCTGCCCAATAGGGTTGGGCAAAGTAATAGTTTTAAATCACAGGAAAGCAGATTTCAGCTGCAAAGCTTTTCAATGGTAATCAAGATGACCAATTGTAACATTCACATTTGCCTCAAACAGACAAGAGTTCTTTCTTCCACCCTGGACATTCCACAGATATATAATCCCCACTTGCCTTGTTTCCAACCTCTGAGGATGCCTGCCATAGATGTGGGTGAAATGTCAGGAGATAATGTTTCTGGAACATGGCCATACAGACAGGAAAACTCACAGGAACCCAATTATCAAAAGAGCTGGTTGAGTCCTTTTCACTGGATGTAAGCTGCCTTGGGTTCTGCTGTGGGATAAAGGCAGTATATAAATTAAATCATAGAGTTGGAAGAGGTCATGAGAGCCATCCAGTCCAACCCCCTACTATGCAGGAAAACACAATCAAGGCACCCCTGACAGATGGCCATCCAGTTTCTACTTAAAAATCTCCAGAGAAGGAGACCACTACACTCCCAAGCAGCATATCCCACTGCTGAACAGCTCTTACTATCAGGAAGTTCTTCCTAATTTGTAAGTACAATCTTTTTTCCCCTGCAATTTGAATCCATTGCTCTACTGTCTCCAGGGCACCAGAAAACAAACTTAACCCGCCCTTTCAAATATTTCAAATAAATAAAATAATGTAAAAACAAGCTGGACAGCTACCTGCTGGATTTCCTGCATTGAGTGGGCAGGGGTGGACTTGATGGCTTATGGGACCTTTTCCAACTTTATGATTCCATTTAAAAAATCAACAAGTGGGCAGTGCCTTTATCAGGAGCAACTATAGCTAAACAAAAATATGCAGCTCCTTGGAACTCCAGGCCTCTTCATAAGAGCAGATAATATAAATGAGAGAGCGGAGGAATCCAAACATTTGGACAAAAGTTATTGCAACCATGTGTTCTGCTGTTAAACTCAACTCCATTTCAATAGAGCCTCCTCTGTTTATAGACAGGTTTGTGCTTTATGGCTCAAAGATGCCTCAGACATTCACTGAGCATCCAGTTTACAATTCCTATTAAGGCATGGATCTCGCCATTATTTCATTTCCTTCTCTTTTCAAAAATGCCTAATGCTGCTTAACATACATTTTAATGGCCATGGGTGGAGAAGATTCTTGGAGAATCTATGGTTGCTAGGAAACTGTTGCATCAGTTGTGCAAATCTTCCATGCTGCACACATTAAATTGCATCAGATTTTGTTTTCTGGGAGCCTTAGAAAGGAGTGGTTTGGGGAAAGTCTCTTCCCCTTTCCCTTTTTCAACTCATTTGATGAGTTTATTGGACCAATAATTTGCAGGAGGCCTCAATGTCACCATGATTTGGATTCAGTGCCACTGCTTTATGCAATTACCTGTCAGTGCTGTTCAACTGATTAGTTCAGATCTGTCAATCTATACGTTGATGAGGTTCAAGGAAAAGAACACCAGATTTGGTTTTGGGGCAGGATATTGGACAAAGAATAATGTCTATTTAAAATTCCAGAAAAAAGAACTATGAAAATGTGAGCCTTTATTTATATATTTAAACTAGTGTTGCCAAGTGCCCCATATTATAAGGGATCTCTTATTTGATTGTTAGAATGTTTATCCTCTATGATTTATCCTTTTACAGCAGTGTTTCTCAACTTTCCTAATGCTGCAACCCTTTAATACAGTTCCCCATGTTGTGGTGACCCCAACAATAAAATTATTTTGTTGCTACTTCATAACTGTAATTTTGCTACTGTTATGAATCATAATGTAAATATGTGATATGCAGGATGTATTTTCATTGACTGGACCAAATTCGGCACAATTACTCAATACACCCAAATTTGAATACTGGTGAGGTTGGGAAGATTGATTTTCTCATTTGTGAGTTGCAGTTGCTGGGATTTATAGTTCACCTACAATCAAAGAGCATTCTGAACTCCATCAATGATGGAATTAAACCAGACGTGGCACACAGAATTCCCATGACCAACAGAAAATACTGGAAAGGTTTGGTGGGCATTGACCTTGAGTTTTGGAGTTGTAGTTTACCTACATGCAGAGAGCACTGTGGACTCAAAGAATTGTGGATCTCATCCAAACTTGGAACGAATCTTCAATATACCCAAATATGAATACTGGTGGAGTTTGGGGAAAATAGACTTTAACATTTGGGAGTTGTAGTTGCTGGGATGTATAGTTCACCTACAATCAAAGAGCATTCTAAATCCAACCAATGATAAAACTGGGCCAAATTTCCTACACAGAACCCCCATAACCAACAGAAAATACTGTGTTTTCTGATGGTCTTTGATGACCCCTCTGACATGCCCCCTCGCAACCCCCCAGGGGTCCCGGCCCTCAGGTTGAGAAATATTTGTCCCTTACAATGTCACTTGTTACTGCAAACATCCCTTATGTGAGTATCGGAAAGCATTGGAAAGCTTTTCTGTTCACATCAATTGGACAAGATGCCAAAAACTCTGGCTTGTGAGCCCCTCATGTAGACAGATATGTGTGCAGCATATCATTTATGAATGGGAACAATATGTTGATTTTACAAGGAAATGCAATACTTCTATACATATATGTAGGTAGAACACAAACTTATGAATATCTACATTGTGGTTGTCAGTCTTGCATGTTATGGATTTCAACTGTCCCTCATTGCTATATTGGAAACATAGTGACTCTATTTTAAGCTGGAAATATGTTTGCACAAACCTGGCATATGCAAGAAGGCATAAGGAAGATCCCTGCTTGAACCACTCAGAGTAAGGATGCAGCCAATTTTTTTCATGTTAGGAGCGACTTGAGAAACTGCAAGTCACTCCTGGTGTGAGAGAACTGGCCGTCAGATGTTGCCCAGGGGATGCCAGAATGTTTGATGTTTTACCATCCTTGTGGGAGGCTTCTCTCATGTCCCAGCATGAGGAGCTGGAGCTGACAAAGGGAGCTCAACCTGCTCTCCTCAGATTCAAACTGCTGACCTGTCAGTCAGTAGTCCTGCTGGCACAAGGGTTTAACCCAGGAATCCAGCTTTCTCATGAAAAGCAGAAACATCTAAGAAAGTCACTGAGCTCCATGCTGCAGATAGTTTATCATGTCTTCTGCAGGCAGGCAGCTTCTTTTTTTCTAGATTCCTTCCTGCAAACCAGAGAGAAAGAACCCAGGGTGTTTTTCTTGGCTGCTTTCTCTGGTTTGTTAAGAGGGAAGCAACTAGAGAAAAAAGCTGCCTGCTTGCTGATCACACACTAAACCAACTGTGGAGAAGCTGCCTGGTTTGTTGACCCGCTCTCAATGCATGTGGGTGTAACTGAGCAATATGTATGTCCTAGCATTCTGCTTTCTCATGACAGCCTAGAGGTCCAGCAGATTCTTAGCTGGGATGTCATGCAAACACTGTATGTTTATAGATGATACAAAATTAGACAGACACATGGTCTTAGAGAGCTGATATGGTACAATATTTTGAGTGTGGGAATACGACTCAGGGTGACAAGGATTCATATTCCCACTCGATGGAATGGAAATCCATTGGGTGACCGTGGACAAGTCATGCTCAGCTTTAGAGGCAGGCAAATGCAAGCCCCCCTCCCATTCAGGAACAAATCTTGGCAAGAAAAACCTCAAGCTACCACAATAACAGCAACAACAACAACCTCACCTCCAACAACACATCTCCTGCGCACTCCCTCCTGGGCACACAGAAGACTGGGCAACTTGGAAGGCACTGAACAGACTGCACTTTGGCACCACAAGATGCAGAGCCAACCTTAAGAAATGGGACCACAAAGTGGAATCCACAACATGTGAGTGTGGAGAAGAACAATCTACATGCCACCTATTACAATGCAGCCTGAGCCCTGCCTCATGCACAATGAAGGACCTTATAGCAACACCAGAGGCACTCCAAGTGGCCAGCTACTGGTCAAAGGATATTTAATATAATGCCAAGTTTTTAAACTTTGAGTTTTTTTAAAAAGTACATTACACTTGTACCCTTGGTTCGCTCCTGATATGATAAATAAATAAATAATAACAACAACACAATGATCTGACTTAGTATGAAACCAGAAGAAATTCCTAGCAATCAGTGAAAAAGTTATGAAAGAGAGACTATGGATGCATCTGCACTGTAGAATTAATGCAATTTGAGACCACTTTAACAGTCATGGTAGAACACCATAGAATCATGAGGGTTTCAGGTTTTCAAGGTCTTTAGCTTACTCTACCAAAGAGTACTAGTGCCTCATCAAACTACAAATCCCAGGATTCCATTGCATTGGCCTATGGCACTTAACGTGCTGTCACACTGCATTAATTCTATAATGTAGATGTACTCTAGTCTCAAGACATATTTTGAAAGGTTATCAGTTCCCGCTTTGCAGAAAACACTATTTTTATACATCCTGAAACTGACTCTCTCTTTTCGCTCTGACGTGGCATAACAACTTCCAAAGTATCCAATTTTCCTTTACTGGTGTCCTGAAGCACATTTTTATTACATTTATTTTTGGGTTCTTCCCCTTTCTTGGATCTTGTTCGCACTAACCTATTGGCACAATATGATTATGTCATGATTCCTGCCTGAACTTATTTCTAATTCTCTACTTAAGCGCATCATTGATCCTGTCTGCAGTTTCATTTCTCCAGGAGTTCAGAGAGTCCCTGTAGGTAACCTGACCAAATTCTCATTTGGATGGATATTGAGTACCTTCCAATTTGACCCATGTGCAGAATTCAATTTTTCAGCATTGTAATTAAGCACACTGATTCTGAGTCCACTGAGACAGAACTACTGCTTTTGAATGTGAGGACTGTAACAAATAAGACAGGAGTATAATCCACAGAACTTTGCAATTTCTACTGTGCATCAAGCTCCAACTAACCTTGAGAGCAAATAAAACCCAGACCTTCCAGCACGTCATGGGGAATTATTTATGAGTTTATTGTGCCTGCTCAATACGTTAATAGTTTTAATTAATCTTTAAAGCAACACCTTGGTATTATTAGAAACAAGCAACCTGCAAGTTGTTTTATCTGCATTAACAAATTCAATATTGCTCAACCTCTCTCTTCAGGGATCGCCAATAATCTCTCAGCAAACAAATGTTGCTTGCTGCAGAACATAAATGAGAGGCTTTGCAAAATAGGCCTTTCTGTAAAAGTGAGAATAGAGATGGATGGGAAATTCAGATTGACAAGAATTTTTCATGGATTTTCATACCTTGGTTCTTCCAAACATGAAGGTAGTTTCTTTTGGGAAATCCACACATTTCCAAGCCTGCAATGTGTTCTGAGAAATGAAACAAATGTCTTTAGTATCATGCACCTGTTTGAAACACATGCATAGAAAACAGCAGACAATTCTAAACTGCACACGAATGCAATTTAGTCAACCAACAGCTGCAAATGGAAAAAATGCATATATAAATGTAATTGGGAGAAGGTGATATTTTCTTTTCAAATGGGAATCTGAGGCCACTTGCCAAAACTGAATGGGCAGATAAAAGAAAATGCTTCTTCAGTTGGTACATAGTTGAACTGTGTGCAGTGACAGTTACCACATTTGTCAGTTTTTAAAAAGGATTGGAGAAACTGGTGATGGAAGAGGCCACTAGGAATTGGAGGATATCTATTCATAGAGTTATAGAGTTGGAAGAGACTGCAAGGCCATCCAGTCCAACCCGCTGCCATGCAGGAAAAGCACTCCTGACAGATGGCCATCCAGCCTCTGCTTAAAAACCCCCAGAGAAGGAGATTCCACCAACTCAAGGACAAAATATTCCACTGTTGAAAAGCTCTTACCATCAGGAAATTCTTCCTAATGCAATGGCTCCCAACCTTTTCTTGACTTTGACTGGGGACTACTTGACAAGGGACCACTTTGACCATGGACCACTCTCCAACATTAGTACCAAAAGAGTTACGAATCCATTTCTGGTCAACTTTAGATTCGGTTTGGTTATTTGGGGTGCTGAGTCAGGAAATTGCATTAGATAGAGAACATCAGTTCTAGTTTCTGTTACAGAACATATGCCATCCAGTAGTCATCATCTGATTAACCACAGGAAACCATATTTAATAATCTAGACCCATGGACCTTATTTTAGGTCTCATGGCCCACCAGTGGGCCATGGCTCTACAGGTTGGGAACCACTGTCCTAATGTTTAGGTGTCAACTCTTTTCCTGCAATTTAAATCCATCTCTCTTTTTCCTGGTCTCTAGAGTAGTGTGATTCTGTTTATCAGTTGTTGGGAAAACTGCACAAGAGAATACTGCAAATATACCCAAACTTTGGGTTTCTGGTGTGCAACTGGCTGGCCACTGCATGAACAGAATACTGACATCGCTTAGCCTTTGGTCTGACTCAACAGTGCTCTTTCTATGTTCCATTGACATGACATGGCTGAACAAAGATGGGTTGCCAGATTTTAGGGGGTGCTACTTGTATAAAATACAGTATAGCCCCCATACCCATGGGACCAGAATCCATGGCTGCACCTATACACATCCAAGAAAAAAATATGTCATATCGAGGAAATTTCCAGGTCCTCCAGAAGATTTTATATTATGTTTCCACCAGTGATTCCCATAGAGTTGCCATGGAAGACCTAGCAGCCAGAAGAGATACCACTCTGGGAATTTTCTAGGTCCTCCAAGGGGATGCTGTGGTAACTTAAGTAGAATAAGCTTTGCTATTATTTACAGTTTCTCATTTCCACTGAGTTTATGAAGGCTGAAACTCTCGCCTTTCCCCTTCTCTCTTGTCTACAGTGTTAACTAAGTGCAGGCTACTTTGTTTGCATAAACTGAAATAAAACCAAAGATGAAGACAGAAAGGGGATGAAGAGGAAAGCCGGGACATTTTAAAAGGAGCTAAAAATGAATTGTCAGAGAAATAACCAAGATTGTCCCTGCTAAACTGGAACAGTTGGAGTGCATTCATATGGATCACATTCTTGAAGAACAGAGATCCTCCCTCCCCCTTGCTCCTATGTAGAGTGTATCTACACTATAGAAATAATACAGTTTGAAAACCACTAATTGCCATGGCTGCATGCTATGGAATCTCTCTAAACTATAGCTCCCATGGTTCCATGGCATTGGGCAATGGCAGTTAAAGTGCTGTCAAACTGCATCAGTTCTATAGTGTAGATGCATCCTTGTTTCAACCTTTGTTTTGACATTCGGTTTTGAATAAGTTAGTTTTTTCCTCTCACCTCATTTAGCAGCACTTGATAATAATCATACATTACAGGTTGCTGCTACTGCTGTTGTTGTTACTGATATCAGAATTATTGGTATCCATTGGGCTCTTCATTTTCACTAGGGTTGGGTGCACAGGACATCTGTAAAAGTGGGAAAACTGAAAACAAACCCCCTTTATTATTAACCTCACTGGAACATATTTCTAGGAATCTCCAGGTCCTCCATTAGCAGTGGCCAGTTGCACTGGGAAATCTAGGGATTCCTGGAGAGACCACATTAATCGAATCTGAATAATCGAATGTGCAAAATGTTAAATCTGCAAATGTGGAAAGCCAACACTAATTATATAGGGATGTTCTTGTTCTCATTAAAGCCTATAGCTCAGATTTCTCAATCAAGATTCTGAGAAACCTTAGGGGTTTGCAAGACTTCACTTTGAGTTCCATGAGAGATCATAATTGGGAAAAATATTCTAGAGCTGTAGATGTAATATTTTTTATGCAGAGGCTCCCTGGGACATGAAAATTACTTCAAGAGTTCCTCCAGGTTAAGAAAAGGTTGAGAAGAGATGATATAGTCCATACACATAATTCCATCTCACTACCAGTAGAAAGGTGAGTTTACATAAAAAATACATGTGCAAGAAAAATGCAGGAAGCTGAATGAGAAAGAATGGGAAAATAGAATGTAATATATGCTTGTTCTGCATGTATCAATCTGTAGAAAATGAATGTGTGACAATTATTCAAGTGACAGGCAAAATGACAATCTCATCTGTCTCATTCGTTTCTTTACATTCAAAATTCCAAGTGCTTTCTCAGAGTCCTTGGATTGAATGTCTTGTATATTTCCTATTCAGTTTGGAACACTAATTATTATGTATAAGAAAAAATAAAAATGCATACTGTATCCTTAAAATAAGGATACCCTGACATTTTAAAAAAACTCACAACAGACACCTTTCTAGTTGGTGTTATTTTTTTGTTCTGTTGCCCTCTTTCATGTTGCAAGTCACTTCTTGTGTGAGACAATCATGCTCGGTCTGGTCCATGACATCACATCTGATGGGCAGCTGTGGTTTTCACAACAGATGGGTACGAGAAAGGAGAACTATAAATGAATGCGTAACATTTATGGCATTAATGCTTGAACCATTGCTAATTGAGGAGAATGTACTAAATGGATGATTTTTTTCCTTTGGCTTTTCATGCATATCATTTGCTGAATTGTTTTGTCATACCCTGCAAATTTCAGAAGTCAGTCCTTTTGTTCATGCTCTGAAATTTCAAGAGTAACTTAAACTTTATTCCTTCTTTCCATCTAATACAAAGGATGTTGTCCTGGTCCTAAACAGGTGCCTGTCATCAGGAATGGACTGGATGAGGGCTAATAAGCTGAAACTAAATCCAGGCAAGACAGAGGCACTCCTAGTCAGTCATAAAATGGATCGGGGTGTGGGATTACATCCTGTGTTGGATGGAATCACACTCCCCCTGAAGGTTTGCAATCTGGGGGTGATCCTGGATTCATCGCTAACCTTGGAACCCCAGGTGTTGGCAGTGACCAGGAGTGCCTTTACACAGTTAAAACTTGTGCGCCAGCTGCACTCGTACCTTGACAGGCCAGATCTGGCCATGGTAGTCCATGTCTGAGTCACATCCCGTTTGGGCTACTACAACACTCTCTATGTGGGACTGCCTTTGAAGATAGTTCAGAAGCTTCAACTGGTCCAGATATTGGCAGCCAGTTTACTAACTGGAATGCCATTTAGGGAGAGAACTACTCCCATGCTGTGGCATCTCCACTGGCTACGGGTCTGCTTCCAGGCTAAATGCAAAGTGCTAGCTATTACCTAAATGGCTCGGGTCCAGATTATTTGATGAATTGCATCTCCCACTACAGACCAGCTCAGACACTGCACTCATCAGAAGAGGCCCTACACTCAGTCCCACCCCTGTCCCAAGTGCAGCTGGTGGGAATGAGAGAAAGGGCCTTTTCTGTGGCCTTCCCCCACATCTGTGACTCCTTTCCTAAGGAATTAAAAATGGCCACCTCCCCACCTTCAAGAAACAGCTACCTTTGTGCAGTGGCTTATGAGGAGGAGGAATATATGATAATACTACCATTATATATCTAGCTGCCATCCGTATCCTTGCCCTGTTTGCCCCCTCAGTTCAATAGACATCTTGAGCAATGATCAATCTTATTTGCCCCCAAGGAACTGGGTAATGGACTCTTCTGTTTGATGTCTGATTTTTTGTTTCATGTCTGATATAATAGGTTGCATTTTTCATTTAATTTTAGTTGTTAAGTTATAATTTGCTTTTATATGCTGAGCTGTAATTTTTTGTTATTATGGGTGTATTGTTATTATGTCCAGGTATTGAATGTTTGCCTTTTATGTTTGGAATCTGCCCTGAGTCCCTCCAGGGAGACAGGGCTGAATATAAAGAAAGTTTTGATATTTATTTATTTAATATTAACTTCTTTTCAAAATGCCCCCAATCTGGATAAAGCACCCACGTTCCATACTGGAATTAATATCAGGAAGGTGCACATCATACAAGACCTTATCTCCACCTTTCCTCCTTTTCTCCATGCCCAGTTCATGCTACCTGTTACCCTTCAATTTATGTGGAATATAATTTCTCCCACCTTTTTAATTTCCCTTTTTAAAATGCCTGCACTTTGGCAACTCAGATACCTTTTTGCATGCATTCAGTCCCTCCTCTAACTAAAGCACTTTCCATTTGAAATGCCACATTTTTCTATATGTAAATCTCAAATATTTGGTAGACATTACTGCAACCATCCAGTCACACTACAGAAATAATATATCCAACCAGCATCCCATCTGGACAAAGCAGTCTATATAAAGCCTCCTGGTTTTATTTTAAATGATCCCCCACATTGGCTACCTGAGGCTGACACATGCCTCACTAGGAGGACCAATCCCACATCAGGGATGTGAGCGGGGCTAGCAACAGCCAGCGCTTGCTGAATCATTGACAAATTCACCCTTAACCACCTTCTCGTGCTTGCCTTGACAACTAGTCTACTGAACTGCAATTGGACGAAACTCCTTTCTAAAAATAGCCTCACATGGGAAAAGAATGACAAGCACAAGCCACTAGATCAAATTCAGTGAATGATCCTTCAGGTTTTGAGATGGGGGTGGGAAGGAATTGATGCAAGGAAGGAAAAAGTACCAGGGAGGGGTGGGAAAAGTGACACACGAGTTTAAGAAGCTAACTGCAATTTTAATGAATATGGCTTGCTTTTGACAAAGGATTCTCTTGAGTCTGATTTAATGTCTCCTTGGCAAATTCTAACAACTCCACATTTTGTGTGGGAGTCATGAACCGACTCTTTTAAACTTGCAGGAACGCAAGACCTTGAGAGTAGAATACTAATGCACAACACATAGGGAAAGGGGTGCATAGAATAAAGAGAATGTAATGACCTTTCGGCTGTTCAAACATCATCCAAGTCCAATACAAGCTTCACGTTCAGCCTCTGTTTGTGTGTGTCGAAGCACCATGTTGCACGCACAATTTTGTCCAGGCAATACACAAGTTCACAGCTTTGAAAAGATCAAAAACGCACATTAGAAGAAGAAGAAACAGAATGAAATTTCTGATAGAGCACTTTCTTTTCAAAGAAAGAGATAATAATAATCCCCTTATTTCAAAGATACTGGGATCAGTTCATTTTGTCCAATATTTGGATGAGGTGAATGTGACCTTAAAGGTGCCAACAATATGCTTCACTGCATCAGGTCAAGATGCTATTTTGCATGTGATCATGTAAAATAATGATGCTGGCAATGTTTGTTTGGTTGGTTGGTTTATAAGAAAAATACCACCCCTTTCCACCATCCTCATGTACTTATATACAAAAGCCATGAAACTATTACAGAACTTGAGAACAATGCCTTTTAGACTACAGAACATCCATGGAGTATAAAAAGTAATCCAATCTATGAACTTTTGCACCATTTCAGATGTCCTGCTTAATATCTGAATTGTATTGCAAGTTTTTACTCAGGAAGATATTTATTTATTTATTTATTTATTTATTTATTTATTTATTTATTTATTTGGAGTATTTGTATCCCGTCTTTCTCAACCCCCGAAGGGGGACTCAGGATAGCTCACAACTGGCAGTCATTAGATGCCAACAAAGAAACAGTTGGAGCACAACAATTAACATAAACAGGTCAACGGCAATAAAAAAGGCATTAAAAAAGCAAAAACTACATTAAAAATATTGGCCCTTAAAATATTAACACAACCAAGTCTGAGTCTACAAATCCAAATCATAGTCCAGAATTCCAGTCCAAGGTCTCTTAATTGACAATTCTCACAAGCCATTACAGTTGCTGCTCAGCCAGCTGCCCGAATGCTTGGTCCCAAAGCCAAGACTTGAGTTTCTTCCTGAAGGAGAGGAGAGATGGAGTTGCCCTGATTTCACTGGGAAGTGCATTCCACAAACGGGGACCATCATTGAGAAGGCCCTGTCTCTTGTCCCTGCCAATCATGCTTGCAAAAGTAGCGGGATTGAGAGCAGGGCTTCCCCCGACGAAAACTCTGAAGTGGGCCATAAAGGGAGATCTCTCTGTGATCAAGGGGTCTTCATCCATACAAGAGATTTGAGACGACAGCCTTAGGGAGCTGGAGAAGACTGTTAGGGGACATGATAGTGATGTTTAATTATTGGAAAGGAGGTTATACTAAAAGTGGAGCCCAGGCTAAGCCCAAACTCTAGTCACCAAAAAAAACCCAAAAAAAACCAGGAATGGTTTCATCCAAAAAAGAGAACATTGAGAAAAATAAGAGGATGCTGATTTGCATAATATTGTTTTTCTTGTGTGCCTTCAAGCTGTTTCCTACTTATGGTGAACCTAAGGCAACCCTATCACAGGTATTTCTGAGGCCGAGAATGTGTGATTCATTCAAAGTCATCCAGTGGATTTCCATGGTTGAGCAAGGAATCAAAGCCTAGAGTTGAAGTGCTAGCTTTCACATAATATTAGCGTATGCTATTATGCCATTATTAGGACCTATACATTTTAATAGATATAAAAGTAATGCATTTCACCACAGGTTGGGATACTGTAACTATAATGACCTGTGTGCATTGATACCTTGTATTCAAAGCATCAAGAGTGCACACCTGCACATCCAAAAGACAGAGCTAGCTATGTTTTTTTTTAATGAAAAAGCTATATTTCCTGCACAGCTTGTTTATAAATGCATGTGCCCTTCTTAGGGATTTCCGAGGTTATTTAATTACTAAACAAGATATATAGCAAGCGTGCACCTTCTTTATGGGAAAAGCTATGCTTTTTCAAGTTGCAGCAGAACTAGTGTGTACAAGGACATTCAAATCAAGGCACAAAAACAGTAAGTAAGCTTCATGTGTTCCCTGAGACTCAGTATTATTCATCCCTATGCAAAGTGCAGATGAGCAATTTCATGTTTCTGGTCTTTTCTTAGCACCCTTGGAGCTCCTCCAAACAGTAAATGCTGTATTTTTTTAATAGATGTTTTAAATTTTAAAAGAACCAAATAATGCTTATGTGGTTTTGGAGCATTCTGTGGCAATTCCCTACATGCGCATCAATGTTTTATTTCCATCCAGAGGGTGAAGGGCTTTTTTTTGTTTATAATCTCAAAGGACTCACATGATTCAATGCTTGGGATTTATATTGGATTTTTTAGCCATTCCTCCTCCTCCTTGCTGAATGAGAAAGACTATTGCTTTACAATGTTAACACAAGATTTTTTGGAACACTGCTCTTTAAAAAGGAGGAGGAAGAAGAGAAAGAGGCATGCCCCTTTGGCCCCCAGAGCTAAAAGTGAGTGAACACACTGATACTTGGCCAGTTGCCTACAGGCTTATGGCATCTGAATGATGAATGGCCAATTGCTTGCAAAATCATAGAACTCCCTCAATCCTTCTCCCAATTCCTGCTACCTTCTGCGGTGTTTATGTATACCTACAAATCATCTGTCAACTTATGGCAACCCCATACATTTCATAGGAATACTCAGAGGTAGTTTTTGCCAATTCCTTCTTCTGAAATGTAGCCTACAGCACCTCGAATTTGTTGATGGTCTCCCATCCAAGTACACCAGAGCTAACCCTACTTATCCTCCAAGATCAGACAGATCCGGCATCTTTAGAGTATATAGATTCTGTATGAATGCTCAAGTATTTCAAAGGGGTATCAACCATCAATATTTCCTGCAAGATCTCTCACTTCTTTGCATTAATTGAAGTCTGGAGAATCCTTCGGAGTCTTGTCATTTCTAAGGAAGGTGAGAGAGCAACCATAATCCTACTTCTCCCAACCATGTATTTGCTACTTTGTGGGTTGTTGTAGGTTTTTCCGGGCTATATGGCCATGTTCTGGAAACAATTTTTCTCCTGATGTTTCACCTGCATCTATGGCAAGCATCCTCAGAGGTAATGAGGTCTGTTGGAACTGGGAAAAATGGGTTTATATATCTGTGGAATGACCTATTGCTACTTCGTTTTAGTTATTTTAGTCGACTCTTTTTCCTGATCACTGTTATAAGCATCTTTCTCAAATCTACTATCTATCAATCTATCAGTCTATCAGTCTATCAATCTATCGATCTATATATCTATCTGTGATCACTAGTGGCCAAGTATGATTGTCTTCCATAGGTGAAGTCTTGGTGGTGGGTCCGTAAGTGACTCTAGAAACCTATTCTGGATCTGTGTGCTCTTTCGCAATGAGGTCATACATTTCTAGATGAAACGTGTTCACAACAAGTGGTGTTAGGGGAGTCCTGTTTATCCCCATTGTCTGTGGAATGTGGGGTCCAGCAGGGATCATCTTTATCCCCAATGTTATTTAACATCTACATGAAACCGCTGGGAGAGATCATTCAGAGTTCTGGAGTTTGGTATCATTATCTGGATGATTACTCCTTTCCATCAGATGCCAACAAAGCAGTTACACACCTAAGCAGTTTCCTGAGGGACTTAATGGACTGGATGAGGGCAAACAAACTGAAGCTTAATCCAGATAAGATGGAAGCATTGCAGGTCTTGCATAAGATGGATCCGGGAATAGGGTTACAACTTGATTTGGATGGGGTTACACTCCTCCTGAAATCTCTGGTTCACAGTTTGGGGGTGATCCTGGATTCAGCCTTAAATCTGGAAGCCCAGATGGCAGCAGTGACCAGGACCTTTGTACAATTAAAATTTGTGTGGCAGCTGTGCCCATTTCTGCAGAAATCCAACCTGGCCATGGTGGTTACATCTCAGTTACACTACTGTAATGCACTCTACATGGGATTGCCATTAAAAAGTGTCTGGAAACTCCAATTGGTTCAGAGAACGGCAGCAAGATTGCTCACCAGAGAAAGGCAGCATAGAAATTCCCAAAATAATAGCAATAATAACCTTCCTAACTGCAAAAGACTTCTCATAAATACAAACCTTTAGCAACTTTCCTTATCATCTCTGTAAAATCTTACTTACTCAGTATCTGTCTATTATCTCTTCCAATCATCTAAACCAGAGGATGTTTGGGTAGCATCAGTCTGACAACCATAATACTGGTCAACTCAGAAAGTGCCTAAGAATCTTCTGAAGAGCAAATCCACAGAAGTCTGATCATTTCCAGAATATTGCTGTGCATTCACTGGGACAAAAAAGCACTGAAATTTCTAAAATAACCACCTCTGTACCTAAATTGCATGATGCAGTTGTAAACATCCCAGCTAACTACCTCCCTGTATTATGCTGTACACCCACACAGGTTTTTTAGCAAGGTTCAGGAAATACTAAATAGAGCTGTGTGAAAGAGACAGTGTTCTTGGTCGGTTTGATTTTCTCCTCCCCTGGCTTCCTGTTTTTTTTCTTCTCCCTGCTAATGTTATCCTTATATTCATTATCTGTTGTGACCATGTATTGTCGAAGGTTTTTATGGCCGGAATCAGGTTTTTTCAGGCTGTATGGCCATGGTCTAGAGGCATTATCTCCTGACGTTTCACCTGCATCTATGGCAAGCATCCTCAGAGGTAGTGAGGTCTACTGGAACTAGGAAAAGGGGTTTATATACCTGTGGAATGACCAGGGTGAGACAAAGGACTCTTGTCTGCTGGAGCTAGGTGTGAATGTTTCAACTGACCACCTTGATTAGCATACAATGGGCTGACTGTGCCTGGAGTCGCCCTCGGGCTGAGAACAGCGGTATATAAGCAAAGTAAATAATAAATAATAATGGAGCAAACTTTTGTTGAAAGGTCCCTGCCTGCTTCCTCTCTGTTGTTGTGCTGTTGCAATTTTTGAGTTTTTTAATACTGGTAGCCAGATTTTGTTCATTTTCATGGTTTCCTCCTTTCTGTTGAAATTGTCCACATGCTTGTGTATTTCAATGGCTTCTCTGGGTAGTCTGACAAGGTGGTTGTGAGAGGTCACCTAAGATCTCCTGGATATCTTGGAGAACAGACCACAAAGATTAAAGAATCAGTATGTGTTCTGTCCCCAAAAGCCTTCTAATGGATTATAGGGGGGCAATACCTGGCCACACATAGGAGCCTCCGTGGCACAATGGGTTAAACCCTTGTGATGGGAGGACAGAAGACCAACAGGTTGGAGGTTCTAATTTGGGGAGAGCAGATTGAGCTCCCTCTGTCAGCTCCAGCTCCGCATGCGGGGACATGAAGGAAGCCTCCCACAAGGATGGTAAAACATCCGCACATCCCCTAGGGAACATCCTTGCAAATGGCCAATTCTCTCACACCAGAAGCTACTTGCAACACCAGCACTCTTAGGCAAAGAAAACTTAACATCATAATATGACAACTACCAGAAATCCATAGTGTAAAACTGGATTAATTCTACAGTGTAGACCACAAAATCATACTGGAAGACATACAAATGCCTAGAAAAGTTCTCTCTCAGAATCTCTAGTCCTTTAATGGAAGTTGACCATTAAGTAAGCTGGAGGACCTAGAAATTCCTAAAGATAACATTTTAATCAAATTTATGAATGATCAAATCCACAAAATTGAAACTTTCAAATGTAGAGGGCTGATTATAATTATTAGGGAGGGGGGTCCCTGGTCTGTGTCTGAGCTATGAAAAAGTGGGTGGATGGATGAATTGATGGGCAGGATCTATTAATATGGAATCATTGTGATATGGTATGGGTTGTACCTCCTGAAAAGTTTTGTTCAAACAACTTTGCTCCTGACATTCTATACTGCTAGCCTGAGTTTGGTTATGAAACAATGCATTTGAACACAATAAAAAATTCATGCTGACATCTTCGCAAAAGCAAAATCCAAATGAATCATAAAAGCCTTTTGGAATGTTTGCAAGATTCTAAAAGCTTTTCCCACCCTGCCTCTAAGGGAGAACCATAGGAGCAATCAGTAAGTATGTGGTTTGGTAATGGCCTTTTAATGCCAGGCATCTCCTTTGCATGAAGAAGAGGAGGTGACATTGCATTAACAGATGTCTACACTAAAATATAAAAACAACACACATTACTCAGAAGATGCCTGTACAACTTTTGACCCAACGTGTGGAATGCTGCCTACCAGCTGTCTGTGTCAACAAAGCAAGAATCAGAACATTCATACTTTTAAAAACATTTACCTATCCCCTCTGTACCTTTCAATATTTCACAGATGGGAGAGATGTGGACAAACAACACCAGGATGTGAAGCTGCAGCAGTTTGCTTTTGCCTGAGTTTACATGGAATGGCAAGATTTTGTCCGTCCTGTACTTTGCCTCTCCTGATTGAATGGAGTGCAAATTACTTTTGCACTTTGAACTTGGTTTGTAGTAACTGAAAAATGCTAAAGAAAAGGGAGAAAAGTTGGAGAAGGAGAGAGAAACTGGAATGTTTTAAAAGCAGCTGAAAAATAGGAGCATTCTGTTGTGGCAGTGGTTCTCAACCTTCTTAATGCCATATTGGGGGTCAACCAGAAAATTATTTTTGTTGCTACTTCATAACTGTAATTTTGCTACTGTTACAAATCGTCATGTAATTATGTGATATGCAGGATGCATTTTCATTCACTGGACCAAATTTGGCACAAGCACCCGATACGTCCAAATTTGAATATTGGTGAGTTTGGGGAGGGGGGGATTGATTTTGTCATTTGGAAGTTGTAGTTACTGGGATTTATAGTTCATCTACAATCAAAGAGCTTTCTGAACTCCACCAACAATGGAATTGAACCAAACTTAGTAAACAGAACTCCCATGTCCAACAGAAAATACTGGAAGGGTTTGGTGGGCATTGACCTTGAGTTTTGGAGTTGTAGTTCACCTACATGCAGAGAGCACTGTGGACTCAAACAATGATGGATCTGGCCCAAACTTGGCATAAATACTCAAAATGCACAAATGTTAACACTGGTGGAGTTTGGGGGAAATAGCCCTTGACATTTGGGAGTTGTAGTTGCTGGGATTTATAGTTCACCTATAATCAAAGAGCCCCTTGAACCCCACCAATGATAGAATTGGGCCAAACTTCCTACACAGAACCCCCCCCCCCATGACCAACAGAAAATACTGTGTTTTCTGATGGTCTTTGATGACCTGTCTGACATACCCTCACCACCTCCCTAGGGGTCCCAACCCCCAGGTTGAGAAACACTATGTTATGGGTACATACTTCTATGTATGTAAGAGCAAGTCACTGTGGGCTGTTCAGATGACAGTCCCAGATTTTCAAAAAAAGTCTGTTGACTGAAATGCTATCTCAGCTCATTGCTGGAAGAACTTTGCCGCTGTCATTCAGGCTTCAGTGAATTCCAGAGTGGTGTGCTGTAATTAGATACAACAGTTTTGCAGAAGAACCACTGGGGCTCATTAAAGCCTTTCCTATAAAGAAAGGTGGACTTTACAAACTCTGTATTCTTTCCCATTTTTCTAAAACCATATTTTAAAATACAAATGGACCATGATCAAGCAATAAATCCTAGGATTCCATAACATTGAACCATGGCAATTAACGTGCTATCAAATGACACTAATTGTATAGTGTAGATGTTCCTCCTAGCCTCCCTAGGAGGGTGAGACCTTATTGCTTCCCAAAAAAGTTTCCTGGGAAGATGGTGGAATTGAGAGAAGGGCTTCTTTGAAAATCTTAGAAGCTAGTAGACACATCCTCATATAATCCTTCAGTTATCCTCAATCCAAGCGATAATTCCCTGTGCCTTCTATTTAAGCATAAAAATAAACTGAGATATTCTGTTTTTAAAAAAATCTGAGCATTTCCAAATTATTCCACACTCAACTTCAGAGAGTTTTCAGCTCTATAACTATAACACTCTTATGTACTCGGTGCTCAATATGAAAAAAAATTATATACTGCTTTTCCCACCCCTGGGGGGACTCAAAGCAGTTTACAACATCCCAATGGCAAGATTCAATGCCAAACACACACGAGAGAGCTTTTAAAAGCAACTTGATATAGTTAGTAGTCTCAAAAGTAGCTAGTTATAATGCAACTCCTTACTTTCTCATTTAGAGAGAACAAGAATACTTACTTGAAGTTACAAGTTACATACTTTAAAAAGCATAAACAAAATGTGGGGTGGTGGTATAATATAAACTTACGCGATTAGGTTACACATACTCTTTAGACATAAAACTGAGAACAGTTACATTTACTTGTAACAATGTAAAAACACTGCAATTTTGTTACATCACTTCTGCAACTGCAATACAGTCCCCAAGTTACAAACCTTCAACTTACCACTTCATCACACTGGGCTCTTTTACCATCCTAGGACACTTCTCTGCCAGTCCAGTGATGGATTGGGACGCTGCACATCACATGACATTGCTGGGCTTCTGCTGGAGACCCAGCCCCCAACCGGAATGGAAGCATCCTAGGAAGATTCCCTCCAAACATCGAAGCCTGCTTGTGTCATGTTAGCTCCAATGCAGCCAGCATGGATCCACATCACTTTGGTCAATGCTTCCACTGTATGATGGGGAAAGTGGCACAATGACAAAGCGGTGCATGGGGCAACAGAGTCACCCCTCATACCTGCCGTTTCACCATGGACACTGGTGAAACTGCATGCGGGGGGGGGAGTCCCCATGTGATGAAGTCCTTACAAATGACTCACACTTAAGAACAGGGGTGAGACAACAGGAAGGGAGATAAATTTATCCCTAGAAAGGGAAATTCACTCCTGAAAGAGTTATCATGGGGAAAAGGAGTCTCCATTGAAGCTTTATCACCAATCCTTGATTTCACAACAAGCCACATTTTTCAAAATCAAATTACCACTGGGTGAAACATTCTGAACAGAGGCACAGATAGCAAAATTATATATATATATATATATATATATATATATATATATATATATATATATATATTGTTCCAATTTACAACAAATTCAGCTTAAGAACAAACCTACAGAAACTATCTTAGGTTCTTGTAGGTTTTTTTCGGGCTATAGAGCCATGTTCTAGAGGCATTTCTCCTGACGTTTCGCCTGCATCTATGGCAAGCATCCTCAGAGGTAGTGAGGTCTGTTGGAATTAGGACAATGGGTTTTATATATCTGTGGAATGGCTGGGGTGGGGCAAGGAGCTCTTCCCTGCTGCAGTTAGGTGTGAATGTTTAGCTGATCACCTTCATTAGCATTTGAAGGCCTGCCTGAGCCTGGGAAAATCTGTGCTGGGAGGTGTTAATCTGTGCCTGGTTTTTTCCTCTCTGTTGTTTAGCTGTTATAATTTTAGAGTTTTTTAATACTGGTAGCCAGATTTTGTTCATTTTCATGGTCTCTTCCTTTCTGTTGAAATTGTCCACATGCTTGTGGATTTCAATGGCTTCTCTGTGTAGTCTGACATGGTGGTTGTTGGTGTGGTCCAGCATTTCTGTGTTCTCAAATAATATGCTGTGTCCAGGCTGGTTCATCAGGTGCTCTGCTATGGCTGACTTCTCTGGTTGAAGTAGTCTGCAGTGCCTTTCATGTTCCTTGATGCATGTCTGGGCGCTGCGTTTGGTGGTCCCTATGTAGACTTGTCCACAGCTGCATGGTATATGGAAACTATCTTGTTTATAACTTGGGAACTGCCTGTATTGTAACAAGTGTAGACATAGCCTTTGTTACACCTTAATTAATGCAGAAAAAAGTGAAACACACGTAAAAGGCACCAGATCTTAGCTGCCTTGCATGCTAAGCAGGATCAATCCTGGAAAGTACTTGGATGGGAGACTGCCAATACATATCATGTGCTGTAGACTATATTTCTGAGGAAAGAAACTGGTAAAACAGCTTGTTATTCCTTGCCTAAGACTTTAATTGAGTTGCCATATGTCTACAGGCAACCTGAAGGCATGTAACACACACACACTTTAATTGGAGGTACTTCCAAGCTCTATATAGAACTGGGTTGTTGTAGGTTTTTTGGGCTATATGGCCATGTTCTAGATAATTGCCTATAAAATTAGCTCAAAAGATTTAGAACATGCAGAACCTTTGCCTTTTGACTAATGGTAAAAATAAGTATCATCATTCATCCAATGGATTTATGCCCTACTCTTCAGCCAGGAGGGCTCCCAGAGCCACTTACAGATCAATAAAAAGGAGACACTCCCTGCCCTCACATCTACAGTATAAACATATGAAAATAAAGGGAAATAAATAAATAACTGGTTAGCAATTAATTACTGGTCTCATTTCAACAAGCTGGTTGGGAATGTAACAGTCTTAAATAGGTTGTGCTGTGGTTATGTTAGGAGATATCGCAGTTGTTGCTGGAACAACTGATACAGTCAGATCTCACAAGGAAGTGTTGTAGCAGATTCGAATATATCCTTGTGCCCCAAAACCATCCCTTCTATCACAATGCCTATTGCTCTTAACAAATTCCAATACTGTTCCTAGACAGAGAAGGATGGTCCATTTTATTGGAGGGGGGGGGGTGTTGAAGGAGAAAAACAATTTTCCCAATTTTTGCTGGTTATTCCCCATCCCCCCCCCCTTTTCCATTTCAAAACTGAGGTTATTTCCAGGAGGGCAACATGGGGTGGGGTGAGATGGCTTAACTCCTTCAACCGCCCTCCCCCTGTAAAGTGGACTATCCTTCTCTGTCTAGTGCCCCCTAGTGGCCTCCGCCTGAATAGGACAGTACCCAAATTCCTTTTAACTAGCCTACAACCCTCATCAGTGTTGGAGGAGATTATTCTATTGCTGGTGTAAAAGAAATATTCAACTAACAGCCAAGTTGACATTTGCAGACAGAATGGAAATGGGTGCCGTTTTGATCTTTGCCTCAGGCAGCACAATGCTGTGGATCATTCTGCAATATTTTTGTACACCAGAGGTTCTTAACTTTTATGGGATCACAGCCCCCTATGGAAATATGATGAAAGCTATGGGTTCCTCGCCTCTACCAGCTCCTGAATTTAAATGCAATGGTCAAAGAAACAGCAATGAAACTAAGATGGGGATTATTTTATTTCCTTATATCTTATTGATGTCCTTCCCTGAAATGTCCAGGGATTGCTGTAGACCAAGTGGTTCCCAACCCTTTTTGACAGGGGCCACTTGACCAGAGACCAGTTTGACCAGAGACCACTCTCCAACATTAGTACCAAAAGGGCTCTTGATACCTCATTCCCTTCTCAACAAAACACTGTTCTTACCATTACATGAAGTCTTAGTTTAATGATGGCTCATACTTTTCTTCTACATTGGTTTGAAAGTGGGGTCTGTTTGTCTTATTTGCCCTTAAATAATCTAGAGCATCTCATAACCTCTTCCCAACTTAGATTTTTAAGACTAAGATTCCATGGCATTTCTATGAGCCCATATGTTTTTGGTCAACTTTCAGTTTGGTTGTTTGGGGAGCTGATTCAGAAAATTGCATTGGATAGAGCACATCAGCCCTAGTTTCTGATACAAAACATATGCCATCCAGTAGCTGCCATCTGCTCATCCACAGAAAATCATATTTAATAAGCCTCAGCACTATAAGAGGGTTTCACAAGACCAGTCGCTTTTGTTGAAACGCTGTAGTAATAGTGAGGCCGTGGACCATATTTTATTTCTTGCGGACCAATGGTAGTCCACGTACCACAGGTTGGGAACCACTGTTGTAGACTATTAGGGAAAGCCTTCTTCTTATGTACCTACAAGGGTCCACATTTTATTAGAGGATGTTGAGCATTCATTGGAGAAGTAAGTTGCCTTCATTCTCAAATATCTTTAAGTCATGGAACACTTGTCCCAAAAGATGGTCCACCTGTGGAGAAGCAGTAACATCATGCATTAACCTGGAAAATCCATTCCAGGTTTTAGTCTGAAATGCAAAGAAAGTCACCTTAAGTGTTGTGGGTATGACTTAGGGAGGTCTCAAACCATATTAACTGTACACTATAAGTCTACACTGCAATTTGACATCACTTTCATTGCCATGGTTCAATACTGTGGAATCATGGAAGCCGCAGGCTGGTGAGGCACTAGTACTATTTAGCAGAGAAAACTAAAGAACTTGCAAAACTACAGCTTCCTTGACTCCATAGCATTGGGTCATGAGAGTTAAATGGTATTAAATTGCATTAATTAAATAATATACTTGCTCATAATATAGATGCATCCTATTTAGCTCCCTCCTAGTTTATTATTTATTTATTATTTATTTACTGTATTTGTATACTGCATTTTTCAGCCAATCGATGACTCAAGCGGTTCAGAAGCAAGTTTAGATACACTGCCCCACTGACATTGGGCCAACCTGTTGTTAGTGACTAAAGGAAATCTTTGCTGCTCCTCTACACCATGTCTCCCAAAAGAAGGATGCATGTTATGGTGCTATATTCTCTTTAGTTCCTTTTTGCTTCCTCCTTTTATACATAGAACATTCACTGGAGCAAGTAGAATGTGAATGGGCTCATCACTGACTATAGCAAAGCCAGGACAATTCAAGAGGGTGTGTTTGCACATGTGGAGAACATAAAAGCACCAGCACATTCCAGGAAATCATGAGAGAGAAAGACTGAGAGAGAGGGAGGGAGAATGAGAAATCCAGTTAGATGGAACAAGGTACCTTTTAGGGTGCATATCAAAAGCTCTTCATGGTGCACGACACACCCTTTTGTGTGGCATTTGGGAACCGATTTTGATCTTGCACGCTGAGCGGTATCAAGAATTCAGGTGTGTTTGCATGTGTGAGAGAAGGGGAAATAAATCGATAGATTCTGTTTGACTCTCCACGCTTTTTAGTAGTGATTGCCAAGGCAACAATGGACATGAGGAATGACTCTGCACGTAATGAGAAGATCATAAGAGAACAGACCATGGGAAAACAGGATTGATATAGGAGGACTGGGGGATTTGTTCTCGATTAAAGAAACAAAATGATGTCCCATAGAGCCACACAATTCTGTTATGAAAGTCTTTCCCGCTATCTCTTTTATACCTAAGCATCAGATGTCACAGAACCAGGTATCTCTAAAACAGAAAGACATTTTAAATGGGCTCTGATTAGCTTTGGGGTCTCTGGGTGGGAGGATGTTAGAGGGAAACCTGTGGGGTTGTAGAAATGCCATGGAATCTTAGTCCTAATAATCTTATATTGGGAAAAGGTTATGAGATGCTCTAGATTATTTAAGGGCAAATGACACAAAGAGACCCCACCCTCAAACCAATGTAGAAGAAAGTATGAGGCATCATTAAACGAAGACTCTAATGTAATGGTAGGAACAGTGTTTTGTTGAGAATGAGGCAGCAAGAAGAAATGCCGTTGAGATCCTGCGGCAGAGAGAGGATATCGAGGATGGAAGACTTCTGTGAACATCATTCCTGTTGGGGATTTATTTAGTCATTTACTTAATGCTTTTGGAGATGAATGGCTCTTTGAAGGGCTTTAAAATATTCTAAGTAGATATCACCCTAGTAGCTTTAAAGGTGCTCCCAGATTCAGAGTGGATATCACTTTAGAGGTCCTCAAGTAAAATTCATGGCAGATATTGCCCTGGTAGCTTTAAAAAGGAGCTTCTAGATTCAGTGTAGTTTGTTGACTATTAGTAGCATTTTGTGTAGACATGGTAGCAAATGATGATATTACTCTATTAGCTTTTTAAAAGAGCCTCTAGATTCAGTATAGTTTGTTGACTATTGGTAGCATTTTGTGTAGACATAGTAGCAAATGTCCTCAGACCCAGGGCATCATATTTTTTGAAACAATGCCCTTAGATTCAGATAGGATGTGTCACCTTAGTACCACTTTTAGTGGCACTTTAAAAAAAGAAAAAGAAACAGCATCCCAGGTTCAAGGGAAATATCACCCAATGACCATTTCCTAAAAATGCCCCCAGATTCAGGTCAGATAGGACTGCTAAACAGCAAATAAATATTTTTTTATCGTGTCAGAAGCAACTTGAAAAACTGCAAGTCACTTCTGATGTGAGAGAATTTGCAGTCTGCAGAGGTGTTGCCCAGAGGATGCCACAATGTGTTACCATCCCGTGGGAGGCTTCTCTCATGTCCCCACATGGAAAGCTGGAGCTGACAGATGGGAGTTCACCCCATCTTGATGATTCAAACCGCTGACCTTCAGGCCAGCAGTTCAGTTGGCACAAGGGTTTAACCCATTGTGCCATCACAAGTCCTTATAAATGGGTGCCAGATCAAATCAAGCCTGAACTCTCCCTAAAAGACTAAACTGAGACTGTCATATTTGGCCATAACATGAGAAGATTTCACTCACTGTACATTTATGTATGTATGTATGTATGTATGTATGTAACTTATGTGCTGCCTTTCTCCCAGAGTGGGACCCGAGGTGGCTTTCAAAAACAAGAAAAGGGGAGGAGAAAAGGAAGTAAGAAAAGGGAAAGACCCAATTCTAGATGGAGGGACTCAATCAAGGAAGCCATGAGTGCCCTGAGTTGGCAAGAACTCAATAGGATTTGTTGAATACAGGGTGAATTGGAGGCCTCTCATTCATGAGGTTGTCATGAGTTCATAGAATCATAGAAGGGGGACACATTATTGGACACATCACTGAAGCATCACTGAACATATCATCCAGTTTAAAGAAGATAACCTGGATTCAGAAACCAGATTATATGGCAGCGTAGACTGAGCCAAAGTCATCCAGGTATTTCAGACGTTACCTCCCAGAGCAGGCATGGGCAAACTTGGGCCCTCCAGGTGTTTTGGACTTCAACGCCCATTATTCCTCACTGCCTCAGGCCCTTAAGCGACTGAGTGGGAAAAGGAATGGGCCTGAGGCTGTTAGAAATGGTGGAAGTTGAAGTCCAAAACACCTGGAGGGCCCAAGTTTGCCCAAGCCCCTTGGCACTTCCTGTCTGCAGGTGCTTCCATCCTATTGAATGAGCACAGTTTGATACCGCTTGGTGTGTCACAGCTTAATGCTGTGGAATCCTAAGTTTAGTGAGATTTTAGTCTGCAATGGAAAACTTGGAAAGCATCTCTATTGCAGAATGAATGAACTCAGATACTACTTGAGACACAGGACCGTGCGAGCTGAAGTTTGGGCAGGCACCAACACACTTTGGAAGAGAAAGCAAAAGGCCTTGTGAAACTACCATGATTTCATAGCATTCAGACATGGTGATAAAAGCAGTGTCAGTTTCAACTTCATTTGTTCTACAGTGAGAAAGAGGCACCCCCTGAGAGCAGTCCATCTACTGGAGTGAGTGAGTGAGCCCTGGTCTTGGGGTGCACAGGCCTGTAGCGAGGGGGGGTTTAGGGGTTTAACCCCCCCCCCCGAAATGTTTCAGATTTTTAAAAAAACCTGGTTTACTCATGAATTTTAACTGGTTAACCAAATCCCCATGCTAAGTCTATGAGATGCAAAAAATTAAGAATCCCTCCAGAACTGCAAGCACTATCTCAGGCAAATACTGACAATTTATTCACACTGTCATTCCTTGCAGCAATAGGCGATGTAGTGAAGCAACCAACTTGTGTGTGTGTGTGTTGAATGTTCTCATTAAGGAGGCCAGACTTGGTGGAGGTGGTTGACAGGGGCGGAGCTGCAGGCTATGGAAGGCTGCTCTGCTCTCTGCTGTGATCTTTGCTTCAGCGTGAGCTAGGAGGCAGGTTTCAACCCCCCCCCCCCGTGAAATTTTCACACACTCCCCCCAAAAAATTTCATCCCCTCCTGAATTTTTTTTCTGGCTATGGCCCTGGGTGCAGTTGCCAACTTCAACAAGTTAAACATAAGCCAACAATGACATGTAGCAGCTTTAAAAGCCAATGGGATTTTGGCCTGCATAAACAGGAGTCTAGTGCCTAGATCCAGGGAAGTCATGCTACCCCTCTATTCTGCTTTGGTTAGACCACACCTGGAATATTGTGTCCAATTCTGGGAACCACAATTCAAGAGAGATATTGACAAGCTGGAATGTGTTCAGAGGAGGGCGACTAAAATGATCAATGGTCTGGAAAACAAGCCCTATGAGGAGCGGCTTAAAGAGCTGGGCATGTTTAGCCTGAAGAAGAGAAGGCTGAGAGGAGACATGATAGCCATGTATAAATATATGAGAGGAAGTCATAGGGAGGAGGGAGCAAGCTTGTTTTCTGCTGCCCTAGACACGGAACAATGGCTTCAAACTACAAGAAAGGAGATTCCATCTGAACATTAGAAAGAACTTCCTGACTGTGAGAGCCGTCCAGCAGTAAAACTCTCTGTCCCGGAGTGTGGGTGGAGCCAGGCATGTAGTGGGGGGGCGAGCTTGAGGGGCTTCAGCCCCCCCCCCAAATTCTCATGGTGGTTGCGAAAAGGCCTTACTGGTGCATTATTTAAACTGCTATCAATATCAATATCTGGATCCAGAGGCGGCCTTAGGTAATTTTTAATGGTAAACAAACAGTATTTTGGCACCCCTCCCCCCCAACCAATCACTGATATATATTTTCTGTTCGTCGTGGGAGTTCTGTGTGCCATATTTGGTTCAATTCCATCATTGGTGGAGTTCAGAATGCTCTTTGATTGTAGGTGAACTATACATCCCAGTAACTACACTTGCCGCACTTGCTCCCTTGCCTGGCCCGCTTTGGGTCCGGAGGTGTGCTGAAGACCCCGGCGTGTGCACCAAAAGTCACCTCTTCTCCTGACTTTCTCCTCAGCCATTGGGACCAAGAGAAGAGAGAGAGAGAGGTGGAGATGCCCACCTTTCCTGAAGGTAGGCGCAAAAACAAAGGAGGGAGCGGAGGTGGGAGATACCTCCAGCCAGAGGGGCTCTCTCTCTCTCTCTCTCTCTCTCTTGGTCCCAATGGCTGAAGAGAAAGTCAGAAGAAGAGGCGACTTTTGGTGTGCACGCTGGGGTCTTCAGACACGCCTCCGGATCCGAAGCAGGCCAGGCGCGGCGGCTCCGATCCTTGGCCCACCTGTGGATTGGGGAGAGGAGAGGAGGTGGGTGGAGCAGCCAGGGGATCGGGAAAGGGAGCCGGTCATGGGGAAGGGATCAAACGTGGAGAACGATTGAGCGCCGGCTCTGCTCGCGCACCCAGTGGCCGAGTGGAGCAGGAACGAGAGGGGCTAGGCGAGGCTCAAGGGCCCGGCCCCTTTGGGAAGAGGATCGCCCGGCAGCGAGGCAAGAAAGCCGAGGCTCCCCCGGACTGCTAGGGCTGTTGTGAGCTGAGGGGGCGCTCCTCAAGTGGCGGTCGAGGGGCATTTAACAGAGGCGCCTCTGTGCCCCTGGCAAAAAAAAGTGTTCTGTGACCGCTTACTTCGCGTAATGGACGAGCCACCCCTGTTCATATCATGATCTGATCACCATGCTCCATATATCCCATATGCATGAGGGTATTGGGGTAACGATACAAAAGGTTTGCTAGGGTAGACCCTCTTTCACTCAGACTCAGACCCCCCCCTTGAAACAAACTCACCCCCCCCCCAATCGAAATCCTGGCTACGGGCCTGGGTGGAGCCTCCTTCTTTGGAAGCTTTTAAACAGAGGCTGGATGGCCATATGTCGGGGGTGATTTGAATGCAATTTTCCTGCTTCTTGGCAGGGGGTTGGACTGGATGGCCCATGAGGTCTCTTCCACTGAGCTGTGGAAGGCAGGCAGATGGACACCACTTTTCAGGGCTCTTTTGCCCAAAAATGCTGGTGCCTCCCACCCCCCCAAACTACACCTCCCAAGATCCCCTAGGCCTGATCCGCGGCAGTTCGAGTGGTGCCAAAGTGCGCTAATTCGACGGTGCGGAGCTCCCCCCCCCCCAACCCCACGAGGTCCATCTGGGCTTGGCGGGGCCGCGGCGGGGAGCGCAAGGGGTTAAGAGCGGGGCGTCCTGGCGCGGCGGTGCCTTCCTCGCGCGAGGAGAGCGGAGAGAGGAGCGCGGCGGTGGGTGCGGGTGCGGGCGAGGGGCATGGGCGGCCAGCATGAAGCCCAAGGGCGGCGTGTGGCTCTCGGTCCTCACGGGGCCCGCGCCCCCTCCTCCCCCTCCTCCTGCTGCGGGGAGCAGAAGCCGGAGCCACCCGCCTCCTCGGGTGAAGCGGGGCTTCCTGGTGGCCATGTCGGTGGGCTGCAAGCAGGAGAGTAAAAAAAAGAAGAAGGTGTGTGTGTGTGTCGCTTGTGTTGCTTGAGTTGCTTGAGGCTGAGGAGGCGCCTCTGCTTCTCTAGAGATGATCTCTGCTTCAGGGGAAAATGTCAGTGTTCCTGAGGCCAAAGAAGTGGGGGGTTTCCTCAAACTTTGCCCCCCTTGGTCTAGAGAGGGCGAAATCCCCATCCCACGCCGCAAGCCGGCCCTGAATGCGAATTGAGCATGGCGGAGGGGGGGGGGAGGCGGGTTGGAGGGAAGAGCAGAGCCCTCTCTCCAAATGGGAAAGGCGCCCGGGCAGCGGGGGGGGGGGGGGGGGAACGAGAATGAACAGCCCCCGGCCAAGAACGGAGAGGTGGGGGGAAGGAGGAAAGAGGAGAATGGGTGGGAAGAGCCGGCTGCGTTCCCATGGCTAAGGGCTGTTCCGCCGAATGGGCGCCCTTTCCCCCTCCTTCCCTCCCTCCCTCCTTGCGGTGGAGTTATTATTTGAGAGTGAGGAGGGGGGGGGGAGAGAAGAGAAATGTGCTTTTTGAAAAAAAAGGAAAAACCTTTCACTATTTAATTATTTATTCAGCAGCGCCGAAGCCGAGCGTTGGAGGCTTTGCACAGCAGAGATAGATGGCTAGATAGAGAGATAGATAGAGAGATAGATCCCCCTAGCTGTGGCTCTCTTCCTGTCTTCCTCCCCCCTTTCCTTCCTTCCTCTTCCTCTTTGCCAGGATGCCAACTTTCTCTCCTCTCCCACTGTAACCTGTTACAGTCTCCTTCCTTTTCTTACCTCTATGCCATTTCTATTGCTGCCCATATATGCCTCCTGGGCATAGCTTTCTTTCTTTTTTTTCCTCCCCTCCTTCCTGCAGCGGACTCCTTTCTGCTGGAGTTGAAACCTGTCAATGTGCTTCTGGTGTTGGTTTTTTTTCTTCTTCCTTTTCTTTCCCTTTTCCTCCCTCCTTCTCGCCTTTCTTCTGCTCATGCAGATGTTTGCACCGCTGGCTGCGCCTTTCTAGAAAGAGAGAGAGAGAGAATAAGCAGGGTTGCCTAACCAGCCAGCCACCAAGTCCCTCAGCCAGCCAGCCAGCCAGCCTTTGGATCTATAGCCTGAACTATGCATACATCTGCCCGCTGATCCACTTTCCATTCACTTGCTTCCTTCTTGTTTGATTTCTTGCAGGCCTCTGCGGCAGAGATGGAGAAAATAAGGTAAGTCAGCTGGGTCTATATTTTTTTCTTTCTTATTTAGTTCTTCTTCAAGTCCATATATCTTGTCATTTAGGAGGCAAGCCGTTGTCTGCTGCGTGTAATATTAGAGGAAAGAGAGAGCCCCTCTCTAAATCAGCATGGGCTTGGATAGTTGGCTGTCATAGTGGATTGCCTGCTTTAGAAATGACACTGGTCTGGTTCTAAAGGGAGATAGAAGCAGAGTGTGGTCATAACTGAAGTCTTGTTGCAAACATGTTAATTCAGACCATTCCCTCTCTCTTTCTCTCCTTCACTGGCATGTTTCCATCCAAGGATGCTCGGGCTACTCTGATGAACAAATGTGGTAGCTATCATATTGTCGAAGGCTTTCATGGCCAGAATCACTGGGTTGTTGTGAGTTTTTCGGGCTGTATGGCCATGTTCCAGAAGCATTCTCTCCTGATGTTTCACCTGCATCTATGGCAGGCATACTCAGAGGTTGTGAGACCTCACAACCTCTGAGATGTCTGCCATAGATGCAGGCGAAACGTCAGGAGAGAATAGTTCCCGTATGTTTTGAGTTTTTCAGGCTGTATTGCCATGTTCGAGAAGCATTTCCTCCTGACATTTCACCTGCATCTATGGCAGGCATCCTCAGAGGTTGTGAGACCTCACAACCTCTGAGGATGCCTGCCATAGATGCAGGCGAAACGTCAGGGGAGAATGCTTCTCAAACATGGCCATACAGCCTGAAAAACTCACAACAACCCAGCAGTAGCCATCACTTGCAGATTTCTTTGTAGGAGCATGCTTTTCCTATTGGAGGAAACAAGCCAGATCAATGATTTCCAAGCAGGGCAGGGGAAGAAAAAGCTCTACTGTTGGTGTTTTCAAAAGAAAACACACACAAATGCATTAAAGCATTTAATCGCCTTTGCTTGTATCAGTCTAAATGTTGTAGCCCTGGTATTTGGTTTTCTGATTTGCATTCCTAAATTAGCTGGGAATTTTCTTAGGTGTTTCTCTTCCATTATTATTTTAAGTGTTGTTTCCTCTTGTCTCCAAAATGTTGTCAGCCTGTAGAAGTTTCTTCTTCTTCCCATCGCCCCTGGCAATAAGTCAAAGGGGGGAGAGCATTGCAAAGTGTACAAGTTTCCCCAGCTTCTGTCTTGAGTGTGAAGTCTGCTGTGGAGATTCTGCTCCTTGTGTGTCTTACAAAGACTAATTTGTTTTAGAATGAGGCCATTGATCCCTCTTGAACCAACTAACTTGTTTGTGTAGATGCAGATACACACATGTCATTATGAGGTGCAATTCTGTCCACATTTCCTTAAGAGAAAGCCCCATTGTGAGAAAACACACATAAGATTGCCCTGAGCCTGATCTAGAATTGGAAATCACCTTTGTTTTGGCAAAAGGTTTCTCTCAATATCCTGAGGTATGTTTTCATCTTTGGGTTTAAGTTCGTTTTCTTCCATTTTTAGTGAACTGTTAATATGCAGTTGGTCCAGCTTTCAGATACCTAGATATCAAAGGGTTTTCCACAACATAGTTAATCTGTGACAAGAAAGTTGCAAAACTCTGATGGAAAATCAGGCAAGTCCAGATGAGGAAGAAGAAGACAATGTTCAAAGTTCAAAGACATCTGGATGGATTCCTTTTACTGTAACTGTAATAAAAAGGATAGGGAGAATATATATACATAGCAAGGAGGACTGATGACAGCCATTACTGTACTGGGAAATTTGTTTGATGTGCTGTTCATTACTGTTTCAAAGTTCTCAAGGACGCTTGGAAATGTCTTGGGGGAGTATTATGGTTTCTTGCATGTGAAGCACATGACTGATCCATAAATGTTTATTACATCTACTCAAGAAATTCTAGGTGTGCTACATAGATGTAAGAGACTGCAAAGATAGGAAGATTTGTGGTATTGTGATTTTAGCATTGGATTCTGGGAGACCAGAGTTCAAATCCTTACTGAGCAACGGGAATCCACAATTTCTCAGACTCAGAGGAATAATAATAATAATAATAATAACTTTATTTATATCCCAGCACCATCTCCCCAAAGGGACTCGGGGCAGCTCAAAAGGCACTGGATATATGTGTATATATAACATACAACAGGTAAAAATGATACAAAAGTATAAAACAAGTCACATAAAATCATAACAACCCCCATCAACGCATGTAGCATAATATCAAACTCCCTCTGAACTAATCTTGCCTAGAAACCCTCACCTTAGGATCACCATAAATCACAAATGACTTGAAGGCACAAAACAACGACAACAATCTGAAGTGATGAACTGATGGGGACAGTAGTTCACAGGAAAGGAAGTCGCAGAATGGATTGGAGTGAATGGCCCTTGTGGTTTCTTCCAACTCCAGGATTCTATAATTGATCAATAACTCAAGTATACTCAAACCATCATTGCAGAGCTAGAAACTCAATTCAGTTCATTGCAAATGTTCTCTCAAACCTACTTATAGCATGTTTTTCTAAAGTTCACATTATTCAGGCCCAGACTGGCACCCACTAGATCTGTTGGAATACAACTTTCATTGCTTGCATCCAGCATGTGATGGTTCATACTTTAGTACATCTGGAATATGCCCGTTTGGATAAAATTCCTGCCAGAACATAAAATACTAGAAAACCCGATATTCAATGGGAATAATGTCTCCCATGGAACATGAAAATGTGAGTAGACCAATAGTTACCGCTTCAGCGGGAAGGTAATGGCACTGCCTGCAGTCATGCTGGCCACAAACCTAGGAGGTGTCTATGGACAATGCCAGCTCTTTGACTTCAAAATGGAGATAAGCACCACCCCCCCAGAGTCGGACACAACTAGACTTAATGTCAAGAGAAACCTTTACCTAACGTCTCTCCACCCCGCTGATAATATATACTGGCTATAATACTACTATAATCTCCATGTTTACAGGTATGAACATAAAGAGTCGTTAGAGAGGGTTGTGTGGTCTTCTCATCCTCTGAACTTAAAAAATTCCCCAGGCAGCACAGCTTTTGAGATTTCTTCTCCAACGCAAGTAATTTTGCCAAACTCCGCCTGCCCCATAGGTATCAGAAGTGTAATTATTCCTCCAGAACTGCTGTATGTTCTGTTCAAGCAATTATTGTTTGTGTTACGTGCCTTCGAGTAATTTTTCAACTTAAGATCATCCGAAGGTATTCATCATGTCACAATGAAACCACTATATCATATTGGCTGGTAATTATGGTCAGTCCTTTTCTTTTTCTTGCCAATTTGTACAATTTATAACATTGTCACATGAAGGAGTATAGCCCTGCATATCCCTCCCAGTAACTTTTATGGCACTTGTTTCCTTCACACTCCCTCTGGTCAATTCAGAGGATGAATTTCCTATTCTAGAAGCCTCCAGGAGCAATAATTTCCCCTTTAAATTCATTGCAGATTCCCCTTGCATTGTTGAACTTAAAAAACACAAAGAAAAATGTGTTTTCAAAAATAAGTCATGGACTTTGGACTAGTTTAGTTTTTTGTAAAGTCTGGTCATATTTACAGCTTCTGGAGGGTCTCCATGATAGAAAAGCGACTTCCAGCCCCACCACAGTTGGCCATCCTTGTTTTACACAAACAAGTGCATATTGTACATATATTACTAGGTGTGCGTGCCACAGATGCATGTTGGTTTCATTCAGAAAAGAGAAAGAAGTATTGATAATACTGCTGTCATCACTATGAGGTATGGATAGTATATGAAACTCATATAGTTTTATCTTAAGTATATCTTAACTAAAATGATCAAGGGTGTGGAGAACAAACCCTATGAGGAACGGCTTAAAGAGCTGGGCATGTTTAGCCTGAAGAAGAGAAGGCTGAGGAGACGTGATGGGGGTCATGGATAAACATGTGAGGGGAAGTCATGGGGAGTAGGGAGCAAGCTTGTTTTCTGCTGCCCTGGAGACTAGGATGCGGAACAACGGCTTCGAAGTACAGGAAAGAGATTCCACCTGAACATTAGGAAGAACTTCCTGACTGTGGGAGCTGTTCAGCAGTGGAACTCACTGCCCCAGAGTGTGGCGGAGGCTCCTTCTTTGGAGGCTTTCAAACAGAGGCTGGATGGCCATCTGTTGGGGGTGCTTTGAATGCGATTTTCCTGTTTCTTGGCAGAATGGGATTGGACTGGATGGCCCATGAGGTCTCTTCCAACTCAAAGATTGTATGTCCAAGAGCTGAGCTTTGTAGCCATGTTTACAGTCTTCTGCCCCAGCCTCAATATGATATATTCCCTCTTTCTGGATATATGACCTTTTTCCTTATTATTTCAACACTCTGGCTTTGAAAACATTTTGGTATAGTTCACCTCAAACTCCTTTGCCCTATCGCTCTACAATCAAGCAAACATAGGCACACTTATCCTAAGAATATCTGGGATGAACCAAAGGCCCATTCAGTGCAATGGTCACCAACAGGATCTAAGTCCAGCCACTCCCTCCTGCTAGTGCTCCCCAGTAAGTGGCTTCGAGTACTGGAAGGTATCCTTTCCTCTGAATCTGTTGCTGTAGCAATGCATGCCTACCTAGTGTAGCAAGTTTTCTTTTTCTGTGGATTTGATGATGAAAACACCTTGGTGCTGCTTTGGTTTTTTTAAGGACATTAAGGACACACAACACTCTGTCTTCTGGAAAGCACCAAAGAAAGACAAAAGAAACCTGACAGTGGTCCTTAAAACAAAACTAGTGTTCCCCTCAACAGGTGATTTCTGATTCTTCTTCCCCATGTGTATGTCTCTGGAAATATTAATTTTCTAGCATTTACAGTGCTTGTGGTAGGTGAATCTATGAATACAAACCTGTTTTTTTCAGGTGGTGCCAGAAGTAACCTTTGTGGTGAGCAGGAAATATGTTACCTGCCACCCCTTTTCACTTGAAATTTCCTACAATTGTGACAATAATGTTTGTGTGGCTGTTATCTTCTCAGCCATATGCTGTTGTGACCGATACCTACTGTAAATCACATACAGTAGACTGAGTTAACCGGCATCCATGGGAATTGGTTGATGCTGGATAAATGTAGTTTCTGGCTGCTTGAGAGTTACCATACTATAAACTCTGCATTGACTTGATATTAATATTGAAATACAGTAATTAAAAAAATTAAGATAAACTTAATGTAACATTTCTGCTAAAATAATGTAATTTTTATTTTTATTTCCAATACTATTTCTTTGATTTTCTTTTCTTTTCGTTTTTTTTTTTACTGGGTGCTTGAAAAATCTGGTTGATTAAGTTCTGGATAGCTGAGAATCCGGATAGGAGATGGTGCCATGGGTTAAGCGGCTGAGCTTATGAGCTCACTGACTGGTTCTGAATTGAGTGGGGTGAGCTCCCACTGTTAGCCCCAACTTCTGCCAATCTAGCAGATCAAAAACATGAAAATGTGAGTAGATCAATAGTTACCGCTCCAGCAGGAATGTAACAGCACTCCAGCCACATTACCTTGGAGGCATCTATGGACAATGCCAGCTTTTCAGCTTAGAAATGGAGATAAGCACCACTCCCCAGAGTCGGACACAACTAGACGTAATGTCAAGGGGAAACCTTTTCCTTTACCTTAACTGAGAATCTCTTATATTTTGGTGTGGCGTAGTCCTGAATAAACAGTTGAGACACATTAACTTTATATAAAGCCTGCCTCTGTTGAACAAGAATACTGCTAGAACTGGTTTGCTAATATAAAGCAGTGCCCTGCCTGCCTTTTTGGACTCTATTTGTGGGCATGACATTGAGTATTGTTTTGATTAGTATTCCCACTACATAATTGATCACTATAGTGTAGGCAGCTGTTTATCAAATGACAGAGTTACAGAACTACCTTCTCACTTGAAGCTGGTTAAAAACATAAGCCAAGTAACAATAGAATTGTTGCAGTGTGTTTGTTGCAATGGTCTAGAATGATTGTTTGTGATGGTCCAAAATTGTCTTCCCAGTTTTATAATTTTTTGCCCAGCCCAAAACCTAACCACCCCAAACCTATCAATATGCATTTTTTTGGTCAGCTCAGGAAAGGTCGCTGGAAAGCAAGTTTGGCGTTGTAATGAAAGCATGGAGAGAACCAAGTCTTCCTTTACAAACAAGGGACATAAGCTGCAGTGTCATTTCCAGGTGGGCTTTTGAAGGGGGATTCCTTTGACATAACAATATTTTAGGTGGTAGTGTTGGCGTGCTGCTTCCTCTGTAGAAAATCTGATTGAAGAATTAAACTCCCACCTTGCTTGCCATGGGATTTTGGCACCCATACTCCAGAAAAAAGTCATTTCTATGCTCTGCATGAACCATAAGTCAGGCTTGCATTAGGCAGCATTTTGCAAAACTAAGGATATATAGCACATCCAAAAAAGCTTAATGAACTCATTAGTACAGCCAAAGGGAATCTTTTGCAGTTTGAGCCCTGAGATTTGCTCCAGCAGTTCTAGTGGGATTGAAATTGCCTTTCGCATCATCTAGATTCACTCTACCTTTTCTTCTATCCCCTCCCCTTCCTGATATCAATCTTGTTCCGCTGCATGATTTCCCCTGGGTTCTGCTATTTCTTTTTGCTTTCTGGATTCGTTACACAAGTGATGCCAGCAACCGTGCATTTCCTGGGATGATTTCACAGTGTTGCCTAGCTGTTTGGATTTGGTAGTGCGATGACATCACTGTGAGAAACTGAAGGCAAGTGAGAGAATGAAGTAATGTGTAAAAATATATAACTTTTCTATACTGAGAGATCACTTGAAAAGAAAGCAGTGTTTTGAAGGAGGAAACAGTGAAAGCACAGCCCTTGCTGAGTTAGATTGAATAGGATAGGAAAATGTCTATAGGACTTAAATATGTTTCATTTGAGCTGAGCTCTACTAAAATGAACTGAGCTCTACTGAAACGTGGAGATTTATTGTTGGCATTTATGATAGCATGAATAATTGACTGAAAGATTAATCCCAGTACTAGAATTCTGATATTTAGCCCAGGCTTTCCTAAACTGAAGTTGTCTTGATCTGCTTGATTCTTACCATCAGGGCAATAGCTGGGGCAGTTGTAATCCACTGGTGGCATAGCGGGTTAAAGCACTGAGCTGCTGAACTTGCTGACTGAAAGGTTGGCGGTTCAAATCCGGGGAACGAGGTTAGCTCCCGGTGTTAGTCCCAGCTTCTGCCAACCCACCACATTAAAACCATGCAAATGTGAGTAGATCAATAGGTACCGCTTTGACGGGGGAGTAATGGTGTTCCATGCAGTCATGCTGGCCACATGACCTTGGCAGTGTCTATGGACAACACCGGCTGTTTGGCTTAGAAATGGAGATGAGCACCAACCCCCAGAGTCAGACATGACTAGACTTAATGGCAGGGGAAAACTTTACCTTTACCTTTAATCTAACATCTTTGAGAGTTTCAGACTTGCTTAGCACAGCTTCAGTACACCAAATTTTCACAGCCAGTAGTAGCTTTGCCATATCAAATTCTGTATGATTGGAAATCTCTACTGAATGGGGACTCAAGAGCCAAGTTTGTGTTTTATATATCAAAATACACTGGCTTTGGCAAAGCCTCATCCAAGCAAAAAGCTTGAAATGATTTGTGTCAAGTGCCGAGCATTTGCTTGTTCCATACTAGCGTGGATATTCATTTTATTCGTAATGATTTCTAAAAAGAAAGAAAGAAAGAAGTCTATGTCTTAATCTGGTGATTATCCTACACACTCAAGGGACTGACTGCTGAGCATGGGGATCACCAACCCTAGCTGTATCAAATCCTGTCGAATTTCAGTTCTGCCTCAGTTTAAGACTGCTAACTTCTTGAAGAAGGAGCTGGGCTTTTGCTTATTATTTCAGAGTATAAAGTACTTTGTATCCTGCAATAGAATAATGTGAATTAAACAAAATTTGGCATAAGACTTGATGAGAGGCTGATTATTTATTTGTCGTGTCAGAACAACCAGTCTAACAGAACATGAGAGGCTGATGGTATAGTGCAGACTTGGTTTGCAGGGTTGTCTTGACCAGTCTAACAGAACATGAGAGGCTGATGGTATAGTGCAGACTTGGTTTGCAGGGTTGAAGCGTGAGGACTTCATGAATGACATCATTTGCTAGCAACTTCATTCCTCCTTGTTCCCCTTAAGTTTAGTGGTTTGTGCATTGGAGGATGGATTTTCCAATATATTACTGTGAACTGTTTTCTTGATGGGTTGTTGTGTGTTTTTCAGGCTGTATGTCTATTTTCCAGAAGCATTCTCTCCTGAAGTTTTGCCTGCATCTATGGCAGGAATCCTCAGAGGTTGTGAGGTCTGTTGGAAACTAGGAAAATGGGGTTTATATATCTGTGGAATGTCCAGAGTGGGAGAAAGAGCTCTTGTCTGTTTGAGATAGGTGTGAAAGTGGCAATTGGCCATATTGATTAGCATTTAATGGTCTAGCAGTTTCAAGATCTGGCTTCTTATCACCTGGGGGAATCCTTTCTTAAATTAAATGTTAATTAAGGTGGCCAATTGCAACATTCACACCTACCTCAAACAGACAAAAGTTCTTTTCCCCACCCTGTACATTCCACAGATATGTAAACCCTGTTTTCCTAGTTTCCAACAGTTCCCACAACCTCTGAGGATGCCTGCCATAGATGCAGGAGAAACGTCAGGAGAGAATGCTTCTGTAACATGGCCGCACAGCCTGGCAAACTCACAGCAACCCAGTGATTCTGGCCATGAAAGCCTTCAACAATACATTGTATTCTTAATGTAATGCAAAGTATTTGGGGGTGACTTGAGGTGAATAGGCAATTAAAATCCATTACCTTTACCTGCTTGAAATGTGAACTGCTAGAACTGATTTGTTCATACGGATCAATACAGCTAGCTCCATTTGGATTTTCCTCGAGGGCATGGCTATGAGGACTGTTGGGATGAGTTCCCACACTTCACAATTTTCCACTAGACTACTGAGCAAGCTACCCATCTGTCACTCTGCTATCCCTATTGCTCCATGGATGTCTGTTTTTCAATTTTTAATACTTGCTGTTGCCATTTTTCATTGCATCTATCTTTTAGTCTCTGGCTTTATTGTTTTATGCATTAGCTGAGACGAGGGCAAGGCTTTGGAACCTTTTACCCTTGATCTTTTAGACCATCGTTCTCATAATCCCTTACCATGCTGGGAGGAGCCTCTGGCAGTGTGTTCTAAAGATCTGGAAGATCAAGATTTCCCAGCACATTTTGAACATGGGAAAAACTCAGAAGAATTTCACTCAAATGTGGATGGGAGAGAAAAATGATGTGCAAAATGCATGCCATTCTTCCATCACACTGGTTATGGTGGATCACTATTGACAGGCTGAATGAGGGTATATATATCAAAGGAGCCGATCCAGCTGAATCAATGAAGTTGAGACCCATTCATTGGAAAGTTTAAGAGATTATTTTTGTACTGCAACTGCAAAATGCTCTGCTGGCTATGAATTCTGGGAGCTGCAATCAAGACTTGCCTTTTCCAAGTTAGGAGTAGGCTTAGGCCAGAGTATTTTGTTGCCCATGGCAGAACAGAAAATTTCTAAATTCTCTATCTATCAAGATGCTTGACTTTCTCACCATGTAAGGCATCTAAAGTACACGGTCACCGTCCCTTCTTCCTGACAATAACGTTCAGAACACCCAAGATCATCTGCCTGATGCATTGCTTGACCATAAATATACTGAGGCTAAAGCACATTTTGTTTTTCTCCAAGGAGCTCAGGGTGAAATGTGCTTGCAAAGATCCAATTATGTAGTTCTGCAGGAAGAAAGACTTCTGTCAATGGAGGGGTCATTTCCTTCTCTGACTGTGGCTCCCTCTCTGCCTTCAAAGGTTGGGAAATGTTCATAAGCTGCTTTTAAGGTGACACAGGGGACTACAATAGGGAAAAGATCCCAATGCCATTGAAGCCATTTGTTACAATGACATCGCATTGCTCTCACATATGCCTTTTTATTGCGGCAAATCTAAGAGGAGGCATGGATGGCATGGGTGACTAGGGCTAATAGATTTTGTTTTTACTGGGAAAGGATATCTTTCTGAACCTAGATCTCCCTGCAATATCTCTTGAACTTCAACCAGTGTTCCACACAAGGGATGAGAGCTTGAGGAAAAATACTTTTTTGGGACCCTAGTGGTGCAGCAGGTTAAACTGCTGAGCTGCTGAACTTGCAAATCAGAAAGGCAGTGATTCGAATCTGGGAAGCAGGATGAGCTCCCACGGTTAGGCCCAGCTTCTGCCAACCTAGCATGCAAATGGGAGTAGATCAATAGGCACTGCTTCTGCAGGAAGGTAACGGCGCTCCATGCAGTCATGCTGGCCACATGACCTTGGAGGTGTCTACGGACAATGCTGGCTCTTCAGCTTAGAAATGGAGATGAGCACCACCCCATTAGAGTTGGATATGACTAGACTTAATATCAGGGAAAACTTTATCTTTACTAGTTACTCAGATCACCCAAATTATGCTAATGAGGGATCTCTGGGAATTAGAATAATAAAAAGTAACCTTTCCAAGCTCTGCTATGAATGAGCTGTTCTGCTACTATCTTTCTTCAATTCTAAGGCGCCATCAATTCTCAGAGGCACATTAATTTCCACACTATCAACAGAAATGTATGTATGTACAGTATGTATATATATCACCTGCAATTCTAAGACAAACCCAATTTTAAGAGAATGTATGGGGGAAAGTGTGTCTAAGAATCAAAGAAATGTGGTAATTTCATTTATTCGCATATTCAGTTTCCTCAAGGTTGTTCTATTAAATTTATAAAGATTCTCTTTGGATAGTTCTCTTTAAAAATGAACCAAATGAAATTACTAAATACCTGCACTGGGTAACTTTCTGCATGACTTTTCTCTGTATTGACATGTCTGCTCTGTCACTTTTAAAGATGAAATAATTAGGGGAACGACCCTAATTAACCATAACAAAAATAGTTCAGTGCACAAGGATTCAAATTCAGACTTCTAAAAGCTAAAGAGACAAAGTACTTTATTCTGACAATCCATTAAAAATCCCAGATTCCTTCCTTTAATTGTATAGATTTTTGAAATTTTTTGAAAAGGCTCCTCCCTAAACTACAAATCCCAGAATTCTGCAGAAGGCAGCAACCAGATTTAAAGTGTTGTGATGAGGTGCTTGTACTGCACCAAGTACTTGGGCAGATGAAGTTGGAACAGGTCCATTTTACTAAGCTTGTCCACTAGCTCTTTGTAATACCTACTAGATCATCCTTTTAATCCACAATGAAGTCTTGAATGATTCTTGTTTTATTTTGAACTCACCTGAGATTTAGCACCAACAGACCAAAAGGTATGCTCTGAAAAGACAACCTAAGTCTTGAGGAATAGAAAAAACTGAAACATGAGCATAGATTCCAAATATCCTATCTTTGTCGAAGGCTTTCATGGCTGGAATCACTGGGTTGTTGTAGGTTTTTCAGGCTATATGGCCATGGTCTAGAGGCATTCTCTCCTGACGTTTCGCCTGCATCTATGGCAAGCATCCTCACTACTTGTCTCATTCCTCACTACCTCTGAGGATGCTTGCCACATATGCAGGCAAAACGTCAGGAGAGAATGCCTCTAGACCATGGCCATATAGCCCAAAAAAACCTACAACTATCCTATCTTTCCTCTACCTGGCATGACCAAACCTAGAAGTATACCTCATTCTACTCATGGCTACATCAATAGGAGTGCTGTGTTTTTTTCCTTTCCCCTTCCCCTGAGATCCAGCCAAGTACATGTCCCTGAAGGGGGACACCAAAGCATTGACTCACTGCCAGTGACTGGCTGTACTTTGTATTTCCATATCAGCCAGGAAAATGAAGGCCTTGGAGTAGGAGGAACAAGCTGGTTCTGATCAAGCCTCCCTCCTTGTCTTACAGCAACTAAGAGAGACCCAGTTCCAGTAGAGATAGTTGGCTAGCACAAATGGGACGGAAGCTTTCACTGACGTCTATGTATCTATAATTAAGACAGTGAGATTCTACTTTCCTCACCCAATCTATTGTAAGGTCATCTAAGTAGCACAGAATTAGAGAATCAAGAGGGTGAAGGATTTAGGTCAGAGTTACTGAATTCCCAAGTCAACACTCAGGACTTGGAAGTAGGAAATGTTTATTAGGAGGCAAAAATTTGGGTACCAGGGATGAAAAGGAAACATTAAAAAGCATTCTACATTCAATATGTAATGATTTATCTTTGGAGATGAAAAAGTGTTATAATCAGTGAAGATTTTTGAAGTCATGATGTTTGGAGAATGCCCGTGTGTGCCGGAATGAAAGTTCTTTTCTCTGCCTGAAAAGAGGAGAAAGACCTCAGACATGTGGTCTGTGTCCATAGAAACAGTTGCTCAGGTATGCAAGATCGAAGTCAGGCCAGTAATCCCTGCTACCTACTGTTTGCAGACAACAGGGTTTTTATACCATGGACTCAAACAGTAGAGTCAATCATTTTGCCTTTTAAAAATAGGCAAGGAATTGGATCATTGCATGAAAATAGGATCAAAAGTACTTTTAAAGCAGAGAGTGAATAGCACTTACGGGGTAAGACATCCAATTTCCATACTTCCTGTCAGAAGAGCCAAGTAGTTATGGAGTTGTATTGTCAAAGGCTTTCATGGCAGGAATCACTGGGTTGTTGTAGGTTTCTTTCGGGCTATATGGCCATGTTCTAGAGGCATTCTCTCCTGACGTTTCACCTGCATCTATGGCAAGCATCCTCAGAGGTTGTGAGGTCTGTTGGAACTAGGCAAAAGGGTTTATATATCTGTGGAATGACCAGGGTGGGACAAAGGACTCTTGTCTGCATGAGCTAGGTGTGAATGTCTCAGAAGTCAGCCATAGCAGAGCACATGATGAACCAACCTGGACACAGCATATTATTTGAGAACACAGAAACACTGGACCACTCCAACAACCACCATGTCTGACTACACAGAGAAGCCATCGAAATCCACAAGCATGTGGACTATTTCAACAGAAAGGAGGAAACCATGAAAATGAACAAAATCTGGCTACCAGTATTAAAAAAAACTCTAAAATTACAACAGCAAAACAACAGAGAGGAAACAGTATGGGACATCTAATCACCTCTCAACAAAAGATTGCCCCAGGCACTGTCAGGCCATCAAATGCTAATCAAGGTGGTCAGTTGAGACATTCACACCTAGCTCCAGCAGACAAGAGTCCTTTGTCCCACCCTGGTCATTCCACAGATATATAAACCCTTTTTCCTAGTTCCAACAGACCTCACCACCTTTGAGGATGCTTACCATAGATGCAGGCAAAATGTCAGGAGAAAATGCCTCTAGAACATGGCCATATAGCCCGAAAAAACCTACAAAAACCCAGTTGGAGCTTCTACAGTGCACACATATGTAGGAGATGGGATGGCCCAAGCAGGAAAGCACAAAAGGAAAAACAGGACTCTAGCTGACATAGCAACATGCATTTTAAAAAGATAAAGGTTAGACGTTCTCCAAGACCAATCCGTTGATAGACTGAGCTGGATAACTGTACAGAGGATTAGGAGAACCTTTTTACATTATGCCCCTCATGGGATATATTGCGACACTTCAGCTCACTAGAAGAAATATTATCTTACCACCCCCCCCCCCCCCCCCCCCCCCCCCCCCCCCCCCCAGACACCACTTCCAGTGAATATTGTGTGAAAAATAGCTTGGGGTTATTCAAGGGAGTGCAGAAGTCAAACCGTGTTTCACTGTACTTTAATTAAACAGTTCCCCAGATAATTTTTGTCCCCCAGCTATAATCCAAGATCTAGTCCTTGCACTTTACTATTGTTCCTTTCCCATGCTTATAGTGTTCTATTCTATATTGGCCTTCTACTCCTAATTTGTTGTCTGGCTCCTGCACTTTATCCATCAGCCCTGTCCTTGCAACTGATTTGCAACAGCCTGCCCACCTGAGCTCAGTAATTGTTTACTATGTCAGGCTATTGGTTGTTTGTTCAATAGTTGTTTTATACTGTTTTATGATGTTGTTTTATTAATTTTACTGTGTTATATTTAAATTGTGTTGATCGAGCTTGTCCCCATGTAAGCTGCCCGGAGTCCCTTCAGGGAGATGGGATACAAAAATAAAATTGTTGTTATTTGAAACACAACAAGATTAGTACACATCAAACAAGATCACTATGCTGGTTGTTGTATTGGATCACACATCGGACACTTCCCAAATGTCTAGGTCTATGTGATGTATCGGCGAATAATGCGTGCACATCCCAGTAGGGTGGCCTTTTGCAGCTGACAGATGCCTTTAGTGGCAGGTCAGAATCTTATGTCAGCTAACATTAACAGTTTAAACTGTAAATAGAATGGTACCATTGTACAACTTCAGCAAAATTGGTGCAATATTATCAAGCAATCTTTTGGCAGAAAAGCAAGAAGTAATATTGTCCACTCTCCATGCTCTAATTTTCATTAAATGATCTGATAATTATTCACAAGGGTGCAATTTTGCTTTACTTTAGATTCCATATGTCTGAATCAAGGCCTGTGGGCCAAATCCAGCCTCCATGTCATTTTATGCGGCCTTCCAGATGATGGACTACAACTCCTGTATTCCTCATCATTACACATTATGAATAGAGCTGAAGGGGGTTGTGATACAGAAATATCTGGAAGGCTGCAATTTGTTTTGTCAGGATAGTGGAATTTGAATTTAGATACAAGGCTTGTGGAGATGAAGTCTAACTTTAAAATGTCCTTTACTCTTCCCCCCCCCCCCCACCTGAGCACTATAAGGGCTGATGGGTTGCAGTTCCCATTACCCGCAGTCTGCATAAATCATCATTCAATAACATTTGGGGACCCAAATTTGGTAAAAACAAGGAGCACCAGTATGTTAAAAACAATATTGAATGTTTGCCATATAGGCTGGAAACCACTGAGTCCCTTTGGGGAGATAAGGTGGTCTACAAATAAAGTTTTATTATTATTTATTTTATATATAGTTGGCCCCCTGTATCCACAGATTCTCCATCCTTGGATTCAATGACCCTTTGAAGGCCCTCCGACGTGGCCCTCCATGAAAATTGGTTGACACCCCTGTTTTATATCATAGACTCCACCTGTACCTATCACCAGGCCAGATACATGCTATCCATGCTACCTTCAGGAGCTATAGTTCAAAATGCTAAGAAAACCTAAGAAAAAGTAATATTGTACATTGCAGATTAGTTTGTCGCTACCCTTTAGGATTGTAATGAATATCAAGAGTACTTTGATTACATTGAGCAAGACTTGCAAAAGAAAATACAAGTGTACTAGAATTTTAAGAATTATTTTAACAGTTGGCATCCCTTGAACTTGATTGATAAAGCTCTTGTTGGTCTTGGACAGTGGTTCTTAACCTGTGGGCTGTGGACTACCAGTGGACTGCAAGGATGAAAATCTAGTCTGAGAGCCTCCTGATGGGGTCTATCCAATGCAAATTTCCGAATCAGCACCCTAAATGAAATCTAAAGTTGACCAAAAACTAATTCGTAACCCTTTTGAACTAGTGTTGGAGAGTGGTCCATGGTCAAAGTGATCCCTGGTCAAAAAAAAGTGTGGGAACCGTTAGTCTAGGACATTCATGATAGATCCATATATGACCTTTCCTAGTTAATATTCCTAGGAAATCTCAATGTAGGGGCACTTTATATTAAGGATAGACTCTGACGTCTCAACAAATGTAGAATTTTTATGCCTCCCAAGACTATGAGAACCTTAAAGCCTTCTCCTGACCATTCACACATTATTCTCTGGAATTTTCAAGAAATAAAGCCAACACATATAATTAAAAATAGAAACAGCTGAAATGTGCATAATTTGAAAAATATGCAGGACATATTTTAAGCTATAAAGGGAATTTTTTCATAGTTTAGATAACCTGCACATCTACATTCAAAACTATAGGCTATGCACACACACACACACACACATACATATACATATACATACACACACACACACACACACACAAATTTCAGTCTATGAGTTAAAAATAAAGTCCTAGAAATGAAAAACAATAATAATGTGGGTTTAGTAAAAACAAAATTAAAAGTCATAGATTTTCACATTACAAATTTAAACTATTCTGTAGACTTTGTTAAATCCCAAGCCTGGTTAAAAAGAAACTGTTCCCAAATGTCCATTCCTGTAAAGCCCACGGAAGTAATATTTTTGTATATTTTAAAGCTATTCTAGAGTGGAGCAGATTAGTCCTTTTTTTCCTGGGAAACCTCCTAATTGTTGGAAAAGCTTAATGTAATGTTTTTCATATCAGGACCAAATTTATTTTACTGTTTGAGCAACAAAATATTGTGTGTGTGTATCTCTTACACAATGAAAGTATTTAGCATGTTAATGAAATTTAAAAATATGAAAGCCTCATTTTTATCAGGTAAAAAGGTGAATATTATCAATACTGGAGAGCCACAAACTGCTGCACCTTATGCTACCTAAATAACATCTTATGAGTAGGAATAAATAAAAACAGAACACAACTTTCTGTAATAAAGTGCATTATTTAGACAGAAACAAGAATAATCTTAAGAATCAAGCTAATGACATACTTGGGGATAAAGTTTAACCTTACACTAAGAATATTGACCTCTTAAAAAGTGTGTTATCATGTTATGAAAATACATTTTGGATCTGAGAGTTGTACATGTCTTATGTGTACATCATAATTGTGATTCCCTTCTTATGTCGACTTGCCATACTACAGATCTGTATACCATGCAGTTCTTGACATTTTGAGCAAGTGAATATATTCACTTATTCAAAATGCAGTTATTGGCATTTTGAATAAGTGAATATATGTAGAGATGGGTGCAGGAACCTCACAAAAGTGGAGAATACATAAATTTAAAAGCCACTTTATTTACCTGAGAGAATACATCTCTTGAAATTTCTAGGTCCTCAAATGTGACTCTATAGTCAACTTCCATATTAATCAAATAATTATTTCTATGAATAATCAAATACATAAAAGTTAAATGCATGAATGTGGTCTCCGACTGCATCGTTTCACTAATTTGAAAAGAGAAACTATGTCATCGTTTTGTCTGTGTTCTTCAAAGTTTCCAGTTTTGCAGGGAGGGGAAAAACTCAGAATTAGTTCCCAGAGGGAGGAAAATGTTATACTAATTTTAAAAATCCCTCAACCTTTTTCATTTTTAGACTTGTACCTGTTTGGAACACTGAAATGGTGTTGGCAGGAGTTAGAGAGAAAGATGACTGCCAGGGTTCAGCACCTTGGACACATTCCCTGTGGAACATCTCAGAAGCTGGGCAAGAAACATTCAGAATAATAGCAGTACTCCAACAATTGTCTGGAAAAAAGCTATGGGATTTAATACTACTGTAGCTATAGTTTTAATGCTTGGCTCTCCAGAGGTTTTGGATATTGGCTATCAAAATCCTGAATCCCTTAGTGGTTTGAGGCTTATGGAAGCCGACCTCCACTATCATCAAGAGATTTCTTTTCCTTCCATTCCCTCTGAAAATAGATGTTGATCTTAAGGTGGTCATGTCCTTTTTCTTGATTGTGTCTCATAGGATTGGAGATTCTGGTGGCCGAGTAGTAGAACCATGAAGAGTTCTTAAGTTGAGCTATCAGAGCAAAGCTTCTAAATCCGAGGCAGCTGCTTACTATGATGGCTTCTCCAGGAAAAAAACCCCTCTGTTATCTGAAGATGCTGTAGAATTAATGCAGGTTGATACCACTTTAACTGCCATGGCTTAATGCTATAGAATCCTGGGATTGACAAGGTACTAGTACTCTTTGGAAGAGAAGAATAAAGACCTTCTAAAACTGCAACTCCCATGATTCTATAGCTTTGAACCATGGCATTTAAAGTCATGTTGAGTTGCATTAATTGTACAATGTAAATTCGCCCTTATTTATCTTTAAATTCAAACCTTCATATGGAAATTGTTGTATTACAATATTTATAATGTAAAGAAAATAATGTGCTTTTATTTATTTATTTACAATATTTCTAACCCACCTTTCTCAAACCCAAAGGTGACTCAAGGCAGCTTTACAACATAGGCAGCTAGCCAGCTATTCAATGCAATTAAAACAACATAAAAATTACAATAAACATTTAAAACAGAATTATAAAATACATACATTAAAACCTTTAAAAACATATAAAACCACTACCTTCACTATTAGCTTCATCATCCAAAAACATCTTCTCTAAACCATTCCAGTATTCGATTTCACATAGTTCTGTGTTTAACTATTGCACTAGGTTCTCAAAGGCTTGTTCAAAAAGCCATGTCTTCACTTTACTGTGGAAAGTCAGAAGGGAAGGGGTTGATCTAATATCCCTAGGGAGGGAGTTTCACAGCTGAGGGGCCACCACTGAGAAGGCCTTTATTTTTTATTTTTCCTTATATTTTTAATAATATTATATTTATTATATTTTCCTTATATTTGACAAAAATGATTACACCACAGATGACAGTAGTGAATTTTAAAAATAGGAATATATGTAAACAAAGCTTTATGTATATATGTGTCTTCAAGTTGCCCATCGACTTATGCTAACTCCATGATTTTCATAATCTCTTCTTAAGCAAGGAATATTCAGAGGCAATTTGCCTGTTATTTTCCTCTGAAATATAGCCTACAGCACCTATAAACAAGTTGACCCTCCTTAGATTCCAAGATCAGATATGACCTGATGCCATTAGGGTATTTAGGCCAACCAAATAAAGCTGTACCATATATATATATATATATATATAGAGAGAGAGAGAGAGAGCAGTTTAGTTTGCGGAAGTGTAACTGTGGTATCTTTAGCTTCACTCACTCAGTCTGCTCTACTTATAACTTCCTTTTCAAGTTGAGAAAAAAAATCTGATTCAGTACCTATAGTTAGACATTTTGTTTCACTAAAGGATGAATCTGCATCTGAGCACAGGAAACTTATCTCATGCCTTGATTTCTTGTACTTGTGAGTGATTGGGAAACAAGAGACTTTGCAAAATAGAAACAAGCTTAGAAGTGCATTGATTTGTTAGTCTAGACTAGTCCAGTCCAGTCCTTGTCAGTGCCTGTCTCCTCAAAAAAATAACGGCAAGTTCATGTCCTATATTTAGCCCATCTAACATGACTGATTGCATTAAAACAGCACAGACAACTATGAATAATTTAGGCATATATATGGTGTTGAAAAATATAGCAGAAAAATAGAGCATTGGAATATATGATATCTCTGGAGTTGGCTCCCTGAGACTTTTGTCTCATAAGGATCTTTAGAATAAGTGGTGCTTCTAAAGTCCTTCAAAATATAACTCCTGCATCATCAGAGTGCCAGTCTCAGGCTATGGTGCTCACTAGAACCCAAATGATCATGGGTGGAGGATTTAACACACTAGGGTAGTAGTAAAGCCCTGAAATGCCATGCATCATGATATTTCTATCAGAACTAGAAAATGGGAGTAGTTCTGGGGAAATTCCCAATTTATAATCCATTTGTTAAGTCAATCAAAAAGTATAGAAATTATGCATAGAAATTATAGCCTGTGTTGGATGGGGTTACACTCCCTCTGAAGACGCAGGTTTGCAGCTTGGGAGTTCTGGATTCATCACTGAGCCTAGAACCTCAGGTTTCAGCAGTGGCCAGGGGAGCTTTTGCACAATTAAACGTTGTGCGCCAGCTGCACCCGTCTGACTTGGCCACAGTGGTCCATGCTCTTGTTACATCCCAAATAGATTACTGCAATGCGCTCTATGTGAGGTTGTCTCTGAAGACTGTTCGGAAGCTTTAGTAGTCCAACAGGTGGCAGCCAGATTGCTCACTGGAGTGGCATACAGGAGTAGCAGCTCCACTAGCTGCTACTGAGCACAATTCAAAGTGCTGGCTTTAACTTATAAAGCTGTAAACAGTTCTGGCCCAGCTTTCTAGTCTGAACATATCTCCCTCTATGACCCACCTCAGAGGTTAAGATCATTGGGGGAGGCCCTGCTCTCGCAAGTGCAATTGGTGATGATGAGATACATGGCCTTCTCAGTGGTGGCCCCCAGTATGTGGCACTCCCTAATAAGATCAGGTTTCCCCCTCTCTTCTATCATTTAGGAAGAAACTTAAATGTTGATTATGGGACCAGGCATTTGAGCAGTAGACACAGCAATAATAATTGGGAATGACTTGTGTGATTGACAGTCAACAGACCTTGGGTTATGACTCTGGATTTGGATTTGTCTTATTTTAAATGGAGGTTTTAATTTTGCTGTTTTAACTAATGTTTAGGTGTGATTTTATTACTACTGTTTTTGATATCTCATGAGTGCCAGTTGTGATCCGCCCTGAGTCCCCCCCCTCGGGGGTGAGAAGGATGGGACATAAATGTCTGAAATAAAATAAATACATAAATTTACCATCTCAGGATAAGGCAGAATGATACAAAATTATTCAAAGAGGGAGGAGTGTGTGTAAAAGGGAAAAAAGACTTCCTTTTAAGGACACATATTGACATATAATGGAGGAAGGTTTTGTAAATGAGGCTCTTTGGGTGATGTGGCAGTGTAAAATTTTACCCAGTCCCTAAGTGCATGGGTAGAAGAAAAAATGGTAAACGTGAATCTCTGTTTTGAAAATTCAAAAGTCCAATGTATACTCAAAAATATCTCCATCCTGTTCAAAGCACACAAGATCTTTGGTCAGTTCCTTCATTAATGCCATAGATTCTTTCATTTTGCTTCGTTTTTGTCCATAGGTATGAGGTAGGTGGAATGAGATAAACAGTGTCTGGATAGAACTCAAAAAGTGATGTTTCTGCACGCAAGCATATACACAGAGCTTGCTATTATTATTCTGTTTGTTAGCTAAGGAAGTATGATGACCTGCTATGTTTCATCTTGTCCTTCTGCGCTGAAGGATACAATATCAGCATTAAAGACAGCTGGGTACGGGAGGAAAGAGGGTCAGGCTGGAAGAATTGGGAAATTCTCAAAATTAAGCTTCAAGTTCCCTTTTGAAGTGGAAGCATGCTAGTTGGCTTCCAATTTCAGCTGCCAGAATATCCACTGAAGCAAACTCTTCACACTGTGAATAATTCTTAGATGCATGTTGTGTCACCGAGTTCTGTTTATTGGGCTAGAGTGCATGTTCACCAAACCCAGATGTGAGGCTAAACTTCTTAATCACAAACTTCCTTTGACAGTCTGCATTTTTGTAGGTTGACTGCATATGCTTATATAGACACTTTAAAAAAGGGTTAATTGCCACTGATTTGAAAACACATAGCCCAACTTGTGTCTATAGGAAAGGGCAGAAAGGTTCAGTCCTTTGAGTCTGAAAGAACTAGAATATGCATTGTATTTTATTCAGAGGAGAAATAAATAAAGCAGGCAGAATGAGTTGTTTTTCCCTCTGGCTTTTACGCTATACATTAAGGGCATGAAATCTGTGGCCTTTCAGATGTTGATAAATCAGCCACTCTATCATTTCTTACCAATAGGTAGACTGGCCATGCATGGCAAGAATTGGAGTCCAACAATATCTGAAAGGATTTTGAGTCTTCCATTGTGCTTCACATTTGTCTGAATGGAATTGCACATGCTTGTTTTGATCTGCTGCAGTACACTTGTGCCTGTGTTAAAACTGAGCATTTCCACCACCTGAATGCTGCCACAGGAGGCTCTATAAAATTCCCTTTCTTTGCTGCTTGCCTGGAACTGCAAAACCGGAGAGGAGATTTGTCAAACAGCTACCATGCCATGCTTGTTCCAACTACCAATACCCAGCAAAAGTATAAAACATGCAGCAACTTCTAAAGCTCTAAATATTTAATGCTCAGATCTGCAATACTAATAGACCATTTTAAGATGCAGAATGCAGCCTCACAGACCCATGAATCAAAGGCTCTGACAGTTTGCTTTCCTGGCCAAGTTAGACAAGGCATTATAAGGAACAAAAAAGCCAGCTGCAATTTAATTACCTGGTGTTGCTCTCAAAAAGCAAGTACGAATGGGATTTCACACTCTCATATGGGGACATGTGGTGGCACAGTATGCTGGTTTTGCAAACATATTCTTCATTTTTGGTTTGTCCATGAAGTCTGCAGTCTAATAAAGGGGTCATAGAATCATAGAGTTGGAAGAGACCTCGTGGGCCACCCAGTCCAAGCCCCTGCTAAGAAGCAGGAAAATTGCATTCAAAGAACCCCTGACAGATGGCCATCCAGCCTCTATTTAAAAGCCTCCAAAGAAGGAGTCTCCACCACTAACTGGGAAGCCTACAACACACTCACCCACAATGCTCTCTGTCTTGCAGTTGTGTTTTTAGCAGCCACTTCATCTACAAAATCAGCAAGTGAAGCAGTTCAGACCTGAAGTAGCTTAAATGGCTGCTGATAGGACTTGAATGTTATCATTGTTGATACAGATCCATCTTTGGTCCCTACTTCTTCAGACAGTTGATGCTTTTCAGTTTGTGCAACCTGAGATGTGGAAAAGATTCTTGGAGAGATGAGAGCCATAACATGTAGGATAAAGCTTTGTCCTTTTTGGCTTTGAAAAAAACTAGAGAGGAACTGGCTGGGTTGGGTTGGTAAATGGAGAACAGTCAATGCCTTGCAGAGTTCCAGCTTGCTTGAGGCAAGTTGCTATTAAACCTCCCTGGAGCCACCATTATGTATATTTATCTGCCAATCTCTAACATTCCCTTTTGGGTGAGGTTTTGGAGGCCTTATTATGGAACAGAAATGGGATTTTGTTCATCTTGGTGAATGACCTATAGCAGGAGCTAAATTGGAAATTGTGTCCCTGTTCTGGTGGACTGTTATTTTACAATAATCTTGGCAGCTTTCAACACCATTGGCCATGGTATCTTTCTGGATTGCCTTGCTGGGATAGGACTTCCTGGTGGGACAAATTCCAGAGTTGGTACTTGGAGACTCCTACTCAGAGGCGGCCCTAGATAATTTTCAATGGTAAGCAAACAGTATTTTGGCGCCCCCCCCCCCCAACCAATCACTGATATATATTTTCTGTTCATCGTTGGACTTCTGTGTGCCATATTTGGTTCAATTCCATCATTGGTGGAGTTCAGAATGCTCTTTGATTGTAGGTGAACTATACATCCCAGTAACTACAACTCACATATGTCAAGGTCTATTTTCCCCCAAGAGTGCCTCAAGAGCGCCCCTGGGCAAAATCAACTATACTGCAAATGCTTACTTTGCGTAATGGGTTGAGCCACCCCTGCTCCTACTTTACCCCTTGACCTGTGGGGTCCCCCAGTGTTTGGTTCTGCACCCATGCTATTTTATATATACATGAAGGCACTGAGGTAGGTTGTTTGGAGTTTGGGGATTTGCTGCCATCTGTATGTGGTTGACATCCAATGTTATTTCTCTTTTCTGTCACAAGCCAAGGAAAAGCTGTTTTGATCCCAAATCAGTGCCTGATATCCATAATTGGTTAGATGAGGGCAAATAAATGAACTTAACCCAAATCAAGTCAAAAGGCAGGTGAGTTAATAGGGATTCAGCTTCTCCTAAAAGGTATTGTGTTCCCCCTAAAAACACAGATTCACAATCATGTGCACTCCTGGATTCAACTCTGAGCCTGGAAGATTAAGTTTCAGAAAATAACTAGGTGTGCATTTGCACAGTTAAATCTTGTGCACCAGCTGTGCTCATTTGTTGAGTCATCAGATCTAGTAATGATTACACGTGTCATAATTATATTCCTGTTAGATTACTGTAATGCACTCTACATGGGGCTGCCTTTGAAGAACATTCAACGAGCTTCAGCAAGATTGTTAACTGGGGATGCCTCCAGGGATCACACAATGCCCTGTTGCAAAAGCTTTGCTGGAAACCATACCTGGACACAATCCAAAGTGCTTATAAAGTCTGATATGACTTTATTTAAAGAATTATTTAAAGGACTGTATTTTCCCTTATGAAAATGTGCTTTGAGATCTTCTGGGGAGGCCCTCCTCTTTGTCCCATTTTTCTCACATGTACATCTGGTGGGAATATGGGAGAGTGTCATCTTAGTCGCCGTTTTTAGGCTCTGGAACTCCCTTCCCAGAGAAGATAAACTAGCAGCCTCCATATTTTCTTTTGGCAGATGTGTAAAGTCTTTTCTGTTTAGACAGACATTTCATGACTAACAATATAAGGCCTGTACAACCAAAATGATGTGCTAGATCTTGCCAATTGCTGTGCTGCTGCAGTGTGTGTGTGTGTGTGTGTGTGTGTGTGTGCGCACATTTTTAATATCTGTTTTAATCTGGTTTTTACTTATTTTAATGTTTAACATTGTTTTAACTTTTGTATCTTGTAGATTTTAATGACTTTTTACAATTAGTTATTTTGGACAAATTTTTAAAATAAAAATGCTGTCAAGTATTAATTTTAATTGTTTACATTGTTTTGGATTTTAATGCATTTGTTTATTTCTCAATATGTGTGTGTGTGTGTGGCATGGCATTAAATTGTTGCCTCTCTGAGTCCCCTTCAGGGTAAGAATAGCATAGTACAAGTGTGGTAAATAAATAAAGTATAACATGGCTCCTTTTTGCCATCTCAATAAGAAGCTTTCCTCAGTACTGGTTCAATCTTACTTGAATATTATTGATGGAGCAATACCATACTGATGATGGAGCAAGACCAGCAATAGGACTTTGAGTATAAATATCATCATCATCATCATCATCATCATCCGACAGCATAGCTATGAATATGGCTATGTAGCACCCATGGGGCTTTCCACAAATGCCTCACTTCCTTTCTCGATTTTTGAAAGTACTTCACCTTGCTTAATGGTAATGACAACCTTAATAAGCATGAGTAGCACTAAAACAATACTCTTCATGACACATATAATCCAGATTAATGCCATGGCCATTGTGCAGTAACACATCACAGTGACAGCATACTGCAGAGAAGGATCCACAGCTCTCTAACAGGGTGTAAATTGATCTACCTTAGCCTCCATAACCATAATTAGATTTTAGAAGAGTTGGATTTAGGGTGGTTCTTTTGGATTCAATTCCCAAGAACACCCAGCCAAAGCTGTTGATAACATTTCCAAATTCTACCCATGCTTAGCAGGGCAGTTCAACCCACAAGCAAAGAACAGAAGTCATTCCATTAAAATTCAACTTTTCTGGCTCCTTCACACTGTGCTTCCATCCTGCTTCTAGGAAGCCTTCACTAATCATAATAGGAACAGTGCAAGGTTGTGGAAGGTATGCTAGAGATTTAGAATTAATGCAGTTTGACACCATTGTTACAGCCATGGCTCAGTGTTATGGAATCACGAGTATTGTAGTTTTACAAAGCCTCTTCCCTCCTCAACATCACCAAACTATGATTCCATAGCATTAAGCCATGGCAATTAAAGTGGTGTCAAGTTGCATAATTCCACAGTGCAGAGCCAGCGAAGTAATGTGATCCCAAGCTTCAGTTGGAATTACTGGCTCCTGCTGGCAAGATGGAAATGAGGAAAAAGTATTGCACTTTAAATAATCATTTTCCTTTAGCCTAAGTTCAATTTCAAGTCATAACTAGAATAGGTGTATTAAATCCAATTAGAGAGTGAGCCAACAATTTCATACGAAAGCTGACTGGCACAACCTGGGGATCACAACCAGATATAGTGAAGACGTCTACCCTTGCGCTTTGCTACTCTGCTGCCGAATATGCATGCCCAGTGTGGAACACGTCTCACCATGCTAAAACAATGGATGTGGCTCTTAATGAGACATGCCGCATTATCACAGGATGTCTGCACCCTACACCACTGGAGAAATTACATTGCTTGGCCGGTATTGCACCACCTGACATCCGCTGGGAAGTAGCAGCCAATAATGAAAGGACCAAGGTGGTAACTTCTCCAGCACGCCCCCTGTTTGGATATCAGCCAGCACGCCAATGCCGTAAATCAAGAAAGAGCTTCCTAAGATCTACAGAGATACTCACAAGAACAACTCATCAAGCAAGAGTCTAGAACCCAAAACTTCCATCTATGGCTGATACCAAATGAGAGACTCCCTCCTGGGCAAACAGAAGACTGGGCAACTTGGCGCTAAACAGACTGCGCTCTGGCACTATGAGATGCAGAGCCAACCTTAAAAATGAGGCCACAAAGTTGAGTCCACAACATGTGAGTGTGAAGAGCAAACCACAGACCACCTCCTACAATGCAGCCTGAGCATTGCCACATGCACAATGGAGAATCTTATAGCAATACCAGAGAGTCTCCAAGTGGCCAGCTACTGGTCAAAGAACATTTAACTTTTAAACGTTGTGGTTTTTTCCCCAAATACATTAGTACTGTACTCGTGATTCGCTCCTGATACGATAAATAAAAGAGTAAGTGGGCCCATTTTAATCAGTTCAACACATATCTGAATCCTATTGATTTAAACAAGTTTCTGTAGTTGAGGCTGCCAATGGAATTTAGGTCTCCGAATAGTAAATTCTAATACTATTCATATCTCATTGGTTTAGTGGATTGACTGTAGTTGGATTTCTTGCCTTTGCATTTTAATCAGAACTCTTTGATCTGCATTTTAAAGTGAATTTTAATTCTTTTCAAGTCCCATCCAGATGCTCAGATATAACCACCTTCTTCATCTCTAATCCTCCCACCCTCCTTTTTTTTGGCAGCAATCCTAGCTAACAAATAAATCCCCTGAACAAAATCTTCTTTTTCCTTCTAATCAATAGCTCTGTTATTATTGTAAAATAACCATCCTTTCAAAGACTTTTGAAAGCATACAATTAACATTATTTTTTTCTTCCTCCCACTTTAGAATTGGGAAGTCTGCATCACTTGTCAAAATATAAATATGAAGTTTTATAGGACACATGTATCTCTATTTTTTAAATTATTTAAGTTATTTTTGCTTTTCATAAGTCTGTCATTTTATTTGTAAAATAATTGTTGGATGGAATGCATATTTCTCACCATTTAGGCTCTGTTTGGCATTCTGTAATATATTACTAATCCCTACATAAAAGTCTAAGCATTATGTTTGCTTATACCACAAAGTCTCCTACATGGCTTGCTAAATCTGGACCAAACTTGGCACACACAGCCTTAATTACCCCACTTAAAATAATGTTCAGATTTTCAACTACAAAATCCAAGGGGTCCAAAAAGTAAAAATGGCAATATACAGATAGAAAGGATTATGGATGTATTTCATTTGAGCACTGGATGTATTCAGTGCTCAAATGAAACCACAAGACAGCAATCTATATATATAAATTTCCTCCTGGCGTCGTATGGCGGAACAAAACTCAAAAACCCCCCAACGAAACGCCACCAAACTTCCCATGCCCCAAGGGCAACCAACAAGGTACAAACTAATCCACTCAGAAATCAAAAACACACAACAACAACCACAATAAACGACAAAGCAACTGAGCATGCGCACTGGCGCAAACTCCCTGGCGCGGACACACATGGCCCCACACCCTCCCCCCCGGCGCGGCACACACACAGGCACGCGCACGGCCCCTCCCCCCCCCCGGCGCGGCACACAAACACACACGCGTGCCCCCTCTCCCACCCGGCGTGGCACACACGCGCGCACACCCCCCACCCCACCCGGCGCGGCACACACGCGCGCGCACGCGCCCCCTCTCCCCCCTCCGGCGCGGCACACACACACATGCACACACACGCGCGCGCGCGCCCCCTCACACCCCCCGGCGCGGCACACACACACATGCACACACACGCACGCGCGTGCCCCCTCACACCCCCCGGCGCGGCACACACACACATGCACACACATGCGCGCACGCGCCCCCTCACACCCCCCGGCGCGGCACACACACACATGCACACACACGCGCGCGCGTGCCCCCTCACACCCCCCGGCGCGGCATACACACACATGCACACACACGCGCGCGCGTGCCCCCTCACACCCCCCGGCGCGGCATACACACACATGCACACACACGCGCGCGCGTCCCCCTCACACACCCCGGCGCGGCACACGCGCGTGCGCGCGCCCCCCCTCCCCCCCGGTGCGGCACACGCCCGCGCGCCCGCGCGCCCCCTCACCCCCGGCGCGGCACACACGCGCGCGTGTGCGCCCCCTCTCCCCCCCGCGCGGCACACACGCGCGCGCGCGCCCCCATCCCCCCTCCCCTCCTCACGTTACCTCCAAGCCACGCCCCCTTCTAAACCCATCCCCCCTCCCCTCCTCACCTTACCCCCAAGCCACGCCCCTTCTAAACCCATCCCCCCCTCCCCTCCTCCCACCTTACCCCCAAGCCACGCCCCTTCTAAACCCATCCCCCCTCCCTCCTCACGTTACCTCCAAGCCACGCCCCCTTCTAAACCCATCCCCCCCTCCCCTCCTCCCTCCTCACGTTACCTCCAAGCCACGCCCCCTTCTAAACCCATCCCCCCTCCCCTCCTCCCTCCTCACCTTACCTCCAAGCCACGCCCCCTTCTAAACCCATCCCCCTCCCCCCTCCCCTTCCCCCCAAGCCACGCCCCTTCTAAACCCATCCCCCCTCCCCTCCTCCCTCCTCACGTTACCTCCAAGCCACGCCCCTTCTAAACCCATCCCCCCTCCCCTCCTCCCTCCTCACGTTACCTCCAAGCCACGCCCCCTTCTAAACCCATCCCCCTCCCCTCCTCACCTTACCCCTCCCCCCCCCCCCCCTCCCTCCTCCCCTCCCCCAAGCCACGCCCCTTCTAAACCCATCCCCCCTCCCCCCTCCCTCCTCACATTACCTCCAAGCCACGCCCCCTTCTAAACCCATCCCCCCTCCCACCTCCCTCCTCACATTACCTCCATCTAAACCCCCTCCCCCCCCCCCCCTTACCTCCAAGCCCCGCCCCCTTCTAAACCCATCCCCCCTCCCCTCCTCCCTCCTCACCTTACCTCCAAGCCACGCCCCCTTCTAAACCCATCCCCCTCCCCTCCTCACCTTACCCCCAAGCCACGCCCCTTCTAAACCCATCCCCCCTCCCCCCCCCTCACCTTACCCCCAAGCCACGCCCCCTTCTAACCCCATCCCCCCTCCCCTCCTCCCCTTACCCCCAAGCCACGCCCCTTCTAAACCCATCCCCCCTCCCCTCCTCCCTCCTCACGTTACCTCCAAGCCACGCCCCCTTCTAAACCCATCCCCCCTCCCCCCCTCCCTCTACCCTTCTCACGTTACCTCCAAGCCACGCCCCCTTCTAATCTGTCAAGGAAGAAGCATAGAATCATAGAATCAAAGAGTTGGAAGAGACCTCATGGGCCATCCAGTCCAACCCCATTCTGCCAAGAAGCAGGAATATTGCATTCAAATCACCCCTGACAGGAGAGAAAGAGGGAGGGAAAGAAAGAAGGAAGGAAGGAATGAGGTAGAAAAGGAAGAAAGGAGAGACAGAGGGAGGGAAAGCAAGAAGGAAGGAATGAGGTAGAAAAGGAAGAAAGGAGAGAAAGAGGGAGGGAAAGAAAAAGGGGGAGGAAGGAAAGTTAGAGAAAGAAGGAAGGAGAGAAGGAAAGAAAAAAGGGACAGAAGGAAGGAAAGAAGGAGCGAAGGAAGGGGGGAAGATGTAGAGAAAGAGGGAGGGAAGGAAAGATGGAAAGAGAGAAGGAAGAAAAGAGAGACGCAGAAGAGAAAAAAGGAAGAAGGAAGGAAAGAGGGAGCGAAGGAAGGGGATAAAATGTAGAGAAAGAGGGAGGGAAAGAAAGGAGGAAAGAGAGAAGGAAGAAAAGAGACACAGCAGAAGAGAAAGAAAAAGGGGGAAGGAAGGAAAGCGATAGAGAAGGAAGGAAGGAGAGAAGGAAAGACGGGAAGGAAGGAAGGAAGGAAGGAAGGAAGGAAAAAAGAAGGGGAGATAGGGGGAAGGTTGGCCACAGCAACGCGTGGCGGGTACAGCTAGTATATATATATAGGGGGGGGGGATTGTATACTGGTAGACAAAATGGTCACACTATGAGGTCTACAACACAGCCCTCAAGGCCACAATCAAGACGTCCATCCCAAAAGAAAGTAAGCCATTTAATAAAAAGTATATTTTGGTAGGAGTGTTTGAGGACTGTGACTTCCAAGAAAAAGCTAGATGAAGGGAAAAAGTAGGGAAGAAAGGTATGAGGAAAGGGAAGTGAAATAAGAGAAGCGGAAGAAGGGAAGAAAAAAAAACTGAAAGGGGAGGGAAGAATGAAAAAGAAGGAAAGAGAATAAGGGAAAAGGAGTATGAGGGAAAGTAAGAGAAGAAGGGAAGAAAGGAAGAGAAAAGAGAGGAACAAGATGTATGGCGGAAGGGGGGAGGAAGAAAAGAAAACCACAAAGAAAATGCAGACCTGGCCAACACTGGGCATATACGCAAGTAACACATAGTTGGCATTAAATCTAGTCATATCCAACTCTGGAGGGTGATACTCATCTTCTTTTCTAAGCTGAAAAGCTGGCATTGTCTGTAGACACCTCCAAGGTCATGTAACCGGCATGACTGCATGGAGCACTGTTAACTCCCTCAGAAGCAATACCTACTGATCTACTCACATTTGCATGTTTTTGAACTGCTAGGTTGGCAGAAGCTGGGCCTAACAGCGGAAGCTCACCCCACCCTGGATTCAAACTGCTGACCTTTTGGTCAGCAAGTTCAGCAGCTTCAGTGATTTAATCTGCTGCACCAGGGCCTCAAAGTAATACATATCCGTATACAAGCTGTTGTATATTATTAAAGATTGCTCATGAATGGTATCCCACTCAGATCAGTTAAATAAACTGTCTACAAGCAGATTTACTATCTATAAATATTGGTTCAACTATTGTGTTGTGCAGAGAGAGTGCAGGCATAACCCCAATGTATAGACAATTTTTCCTGCAATGTGAATCAGAATACTTAAGCTTCCCCATGTACAAAATAATATAGATGGCTTAAATATTATATTTATTTATTTATTATGAGCATATTATGTTTGCTCAGGTAAATGAAGGATGGTTTCTGTTCCATCTAAGGCAACAAAAAGTCTCAGGTCAGTCCTGGAAGCAACCCCAAACTATTAATTTCCTCTTGCTCTCCCATATTATTGTAGCGACAATGGCGTAATCCTGATCTGGGCACCTTGGAAGAATTGCAGGGTGCAAGTGTGTTAAATAAGTATTTTTCCCTTCCAGGCATAGATGCATCAGCTTCTTGTTAGTGGCTTCTTATTTACATGATCTGCAAGCATATGATCCATATTGCTTCCATAAATCTAGCAACCCTTAGACTTTTTGTGCTTGCCAAGCTGTTCCTTCAAGTGAGCCACCTGCTGCATTCGTACAACAATATAAACCATATAATATTTCACCAACATTAAAGGAGCTTTAGCTTTTTGAAGCAAAAGCCAGTGTCGCTTTACATAAACAGAATGTTGTCATGGTGCATTTGCATTGATTTGTGGGAGAGAAGAGGCTGACCCTTCTCCAGGGAAGTTAGTATTTTTTTTCTGAAGATATTTCTCCCAAACTAATAATAAATACATGCATTTTCTTTGTGGAACCTCAATCATAAGAGTTTTCTGCAAATATTCACTTTCGTAGTGCATGTGTGTGGATTAGAGGCTGCCATTTCTTTATACGTACATACATCCCAAAGAAAGATGCAGACTGATGCAAAGGGGCACTAGAAAAAAGGCAAAACTGACCAGGTTGCCAATTCAGTTGCCCCTTCTTCCACTTACATATGTGTGTATATTAAATTTCTAAAAATTATGGTGACTCTATGAATTCCATGATGTCTTCCTAGGGTGCATCTACACTGTAGAATTATTGCAGTTTTGACATCACTTTAACTGCCATAGTTAAAGGCCATGGAATCATGGGCGTGGTAGTTTTACAAGGTATTCAAGCTTTCTGTTCCAAAGAGTGTTAGTCCAGTGGTTATCAGCCTGTGGGTCGCCAGGTGTTTTGGCCTACAGCTCCCAGAAATCCTAGCCAGTTTATCAGGTGGAAGGCCAAAATATCTGGGGACCCACAGGTTGAGAACCACTGGTGTTAGTGCTTCATCAACCTACAAATCCTGTGATTCCATAGCATTGAGCCATAGCATTATTTATATAGTATAGATGCATCTTTAGTAAAGGAGTACTCAGAGATGTTTTGCCAGTTCATTTCCCTGAAATGTAGCCTAGAGCACTTGCTTTTTTGTTGGTGGTCTCCCATCTAAGTAATAAGCAGACATGACCCTGTTTAACTTCAAATACTGGATCTGATGCCTTCAGGGTATTTAGGCCACTTGCAAAAGTAGCAAAGAAATGACCTAGAGTTAGATGGAGGAGAAGCGATGTTGCTGCAATTGCTAAAAGCAATCCCCAAACAGAGATTTTTAAAATGTCCTCTTTGGATCCTCAGAAAACACATTGCTTTACTATGCTTGTTCTAAAAAGATAACATTTCCAAGCACTATCCTTAATCAAAGGAAACTAAGAGGTTTTCTCTAGGGAATCCTTTATTCCTCACCCCATTTCAGTCTCTCTGCCTACATTATTGGTTCCCAGTCTGTAGTCCATGGACCTCCAGTGGTCCACAAGAACTAAAATATGGTCTGCCAACCTCTTCTCACACTCCATGGTGGGGCACAACACCGTTAAAACAATGGTGTGCTGTGTGGTTTCTGGGCTGGATGGCTGTGTTCTAGTAGCATTTAAAACACCTCACCATAAAATACTTACAATAAAATGCCTATATTAAAACACATTATTATAATATTATATATACTAAAATATATGGTACAAACATTAAAATGCAATAGTAATAGAATGTCAATTTAAAATTCATGGTTTAAAATTGCTTTAAAACATTCTTTTGCAAAAGCAAGGGTGTTTTTTTCCAGTCACTTAATATAGCATCGTTATGTCTAAAAGTGCTCAGAGAGCCTGAGTATAAATGCTTGCTTTTTAAACATAAAAAACACTTGCTGCACCAAATAAATTCTTATTTTTTTAAGAAAATGAAATAAATTGACCCTGTGAGTTTCAGTCAGAGAATCAATGATATCCGGACTAGCCTTTATTTTAATGGACTCAGATATATAGAGGAAAGGACTAAACATTGTGTTTTCTTTCAGCCCTTCCAGTGGCTGCATAGATACAATTGTCTGCATAGATATAATTACGAAAGAATAAATGAAAGGAAGAAGACTGGAAGTCAATATATTTCCATCCTCCCCCTTTTCTTTTTAAAATTATTATTATTATTATTATTATTATTTTCTTGTTAGATATTTTATTCCTCTCTTTTTCAGTCTATTTGTTATTTGATGTTTTTGTCATTGTAACTTTTTTTTAGTTTATGGTATAACTCTTTAATAAAAATCTTTTTTAAAAAGATCATCCGGGGAGGCCATACTCTTGGTCCCACCCCCTTCACAGTTGTGGGAAATAGAGACAGCGCCTTCTCTGTGGTGGCTCCTGACTGTGGAACTCCCTACCCAATGACATTAGATCTGCCCCCTCCCTCCTGACCTATCGAAAAAAACTAAAATCCTGGCTGTGGCATCAAGCATTTGAACAATAGATCGATCAACCAGGAGGAGAATGTTTTTAATGGACTGCAATTGCATGGATCTAGATTATGACTTTGAACCAGCGAACTGTTTTTATTTATAGTTTATAATTGTTTAACTGTTTTATTGTATTTATTATTTTTAATTGTATTGTGTCGGCATCTAATGGTTGCCTGTTGTAAGCCATACTGAGTCCCTCTTCGGAGGTTGAAAAGGACAGGATATAAATGCTCGACCCCATATTCTCTAAGGTGTTCCCTCTTTTTTATTTTGTTAGAGTAGTGTATATCTTCTTTTTATTGGATACACATAGATTGGAACAGATCCAAATTTCTTTTAAGTCATGTTGATTCACACTCTCCTTTCTATATCCTTCTCCATTTAAATTTTTTTTTACCCGTTCATCTTTGGGGAAATATGTGTGCTTTCCATTCTTAGAACATCCTAAATTTGGAAACCAAAATTAGAGTGTATGCATATAAAAATAATCTCTCGGGAACTAAATAGCTCAGCAAATTACTCGAAGCCTGCAAATTGTGCTGACAAGCCACAAGTAAAGGCCACTGGAAGGGCTGAAAGAAAACACAATTACTCACTTAACCCTGTAGATATAATTTCAGCACTTTTGTTTGTATTTGGGCTTAATGGGATTAAGACTGTTTTATCCCCAAAAGATGTTGCCATCATCTGAATGGAGGAACTGATAGTCCTTTTGTGAGATGTTTTAGAAAAGGACAGCAAGCAACACTGTGCTGGAAGGATTGTCAACATTTATGAACTTGTGCATTCTCCTATAGATGTGAGACGGTGTTAATTAAATCAGGGGTGGATTTGTCACCTCTGACAAAACCCTTTTGTGATTTCATGGGCTGCCCTGGCCTTCCGATTTCTCCTCATTATCTGTCTTCATGCTGCATACCAAAAATGTACTCTGCATGAGTCACTCCACACTGCCCCCTGTCCCCAAATGACTTTGCCAATATTTTCCTCGAATGACAGCTCCTCATAGAGAGTTTGTCTGTGTTATTCCACTTGGCTTATCTAAGATGAGCAAGGCATAAACTTGAACAAACCCAAGCAGATCTAATTTGAAATCAGTGCGCTACATTGGCTGTCCTGCCACGGGCATCTCTGGTGCCCAATGGGCTGATTTTACATATTGCTTTGCTGCCAGTCCCCATGGTGGAAATAGCATTGTACAATATTGTGCTCTTAGATGAATACAAGGAAGGGGCTTTGCTTGGCATTATATAGCCATGAGGAATGCTGAGATTTTCTCTGTGTGTAAATATTCACTATTGTCCATTCTATGGTGTGTGACACATGATCACACTCAAATTACCCCTCCTCCTCCTCCACCATCATCATATATATTTATATAGTGCTATCACTGTATATCATGCTTTACAAGTAAAAGAACAACTCATAAAAAACTAGTTCCCTGCCCTCAGGCTTACAAGCTAATCTTGCATTGTCAGTTTTTGGTCTAGTAAACAAACAAACAAAAATGGCTATGTGATATACAAACTGAGCTCTAAGGCTTCGTGACAATATATCTTGTTCATCACTTGTTTCATATTTGGGATGGAAATAACCATCATTTTTTAAAAAAAATTAAAAGTGGAAAAAACAAAAACTACTAATTTACTATTCTTGTAGAAGACCTAATTATCAAAAAGTTTTATTTCCAGTCTATATAAAATTATCTTCATTGCCTTCCCCCCCTAAGTTTCCTCATCTTTAATTCCTGTCTGGAAATAGCTGTGTGTCTATTGAAGAGCTGCAAAATACAGGAGATACTCATTTCAGGACCATGGAGAGCAGTTCAACAATTATATTCAGCAAGGAGCGATAGTTCTCAATTTCCCCTATAAGACTAAGTATAACATATAGTAACTGGTCATTTAATTGGGCATTTATTAGTTGATCAAGTAGTTTGGTAGTTGATTATGATGAAAATGTGGCTTTTGATAGTTACAGTCTCTCTATCAGGATATGCAATGTCAGCTCACATTGTGGAGATAGGAGAGGACAGTGTCATTTCCTTGCCCGAGAAAGTGTCTGTATATCACTGAACTAGAGAGAAGGGGTACTTAATGATCAGGAAAAATCAGGTTGCTTGGTTTTAACCCAAGGAGTTCAATTTTGAGTCCATAGTCCATAGCCCAGAAAAACATTGGGGCAGCATATAGTTCAATATAATTTACAGTTAACAGCAACTGTGATAAAAGGACCATTTTAATCATCTGAAGAGATGTGAACGAACATTATTTTACCTTTAGTTTTCATTTCTGTGGCCTTCTTAAGAGCTTAAGCAACATACATACTAGTGAAACACCACAATATGTGTGTGTGTGTTTTAACTATTTTGTTGTAACTTGTGTTGTGGGCTATATTAGATCTCATATGTAAATAAAGACAAGATATACATTAAATTCAATTAGCAGACTCCATTTAATATAACCAGAGAAAAAGCAGGGTATAAATAAACCTAAACCTGATGATGATGATGATGATGATGATGATGATGACGATGATGATGAAGATGATGATGAAGATGATGATGATGATGTGGGGCACAGGTTTTGTGCACACAATATCTAGGATTTAATCCCTGACATCTACAATCAAATTGACTCCAGAATACCCTGGAGTGTTCGTGGCAGTGACTGAGTCGAAGGTCTAACTTGGCTTCTTATCTTCACCTGCATGTGAAGCTTTTAAACAGAGGCTGGATGGCCATCTGTCAGGGGTGATTTGAATGCAATATTCCTACTTCTTGGCAGGGGGTTGGACTGCCCATGAGATCTCTTCCAACTCTTTGATTCTATGATTCTATGATTCTATGTATTCATATTGTGATATGGAATGTGTTGTGATAAAGGAGATTCCAGATAACTCTTGTGCAAACACTATCTGCTACCCATGTTTTAAATAATGTTAAGAAGCTTGCTCGGTACAACAGATATTGGAAGCTGCCTTACACTCACTTAGACGTTGTGTCAATTTATCACCTCTATTCTTCCCAGGTTTGTTGTTACTTTTTCTATCTCTTTATATCCTACCTTTCTCCTGATAATGGGACTAAAGGTGGTTAATGACATGTTTTAAAAACAATACAATTTAAAAAACAATACTTAAGTCAAAATAAAAGTATATATATATATATATATATATATATATGAACTACATATAAGCTTAAAATTTCATATTAACAAAATTCAAATTCATAAAAACTTTATACAAACCCTGGGGGGAAAAACACCTAAAAATAGCATTACATAGCATTAAAAACCCAATCCATATTAGAGAAAAGAGCACCCTGCCAAGGCAACTCCTTTTTCCCATCATGGGGACAGAGATCCTTAGCATCAGTGCTGGGGTGAGTAGCTTTGCTTTGCTACTCACTTTGCTTTGCTGTACCCACTCTTTGGGTACAGAAAGGTGTTGACATGGTCCTGAGAACTAAAGGGAGGGCAATGAGCGGAGTAAAGCCTAGGAAAAATGGCTCTCTAGGCACCATGGTCCTCAGGAGCAGTGCCGGATTTACCATTGTGTTTCAGTGTAGGTAAGCATAGGGCCCTTGTTGGTCAAAGGGCCCTATCTTCTTGCCAAAAAAAATGTCTACAATGGATTTTGCTTATGTGGTGCAATTCTAAATTTGAAGGTGATAGAGTTGATAGTCTATGGGAGTGTGCCACAAAGCAGGTAATGGACCTACCTCCTTCAAGGCCCAAGTAAGGGGCCTCATAACTTAACTAGCACAGGTGCTCATTTGTCCTAAATCCAGGAGCAAAGGCTTTCAGAGTTTTGCTTCAGATGTATCTAGAAATATCAGTGTTTCAAACTGGACTTTCTGAATAGAAAGTATGCTCTGAAAGTGAACTATACCTCATTGAGCAATGGACATATTAAGCATCTTATACCATTGAACCTCAACAAAAGTAGGTTAAGCTGGAAGATACTTAGTGACCCGAGGGAGCTTTGTGGTTGAATGGGGAATTGAATCTGGGTCTTTCAAGTTCCAGTCTGGCACTCTAACGCTTGTACTATATTAGAAGAAAATGCAGTGCCAGAAATTGAGCTTGTGACTCTCTGACCAGCCAGGGAAGTAAAAAGACCAGACACAGAGATTATGATGAAAAATGGGCCATTTTATTTAAAATCGAAACCTATTTTATTTTACCTTCTGAGGGAGGCACAATTGGTAAGCAACCTAGTGTGGACATGGCTGGGGCAAGTGGTCTCACTCAAACCTCCTCCTCAGCTTTCCCCCAGTGAAACATCTGAGCCTCTTGGAGAACCCAAAATCTGGGTTGTGCCTTGGCTTCCCAAAAGGAACAAGACCCTCCACAAACTGAACATTTAGGCTTCAACTTGCTAGAATGTGCATGCACTCTGAAAGCCAAACTCTAACCAAAGCAACTTCTGTGATACACTGAGGGGTCTGAAATAATCAACCACCTTGACTCTTCTGAGATAAATGGCTGTTGTGAGACCATTCACCTTTTGTTGGTCAAGATATGTATCCAGGCATGTGACTGCAACTGATCCCACCTGAGGGCAGGGTTTCTCATCCTGAAAGCATTGTCACGAAGGAAAGCTAGAGAAATTTACATATAACCTGCAAAAAATGTCCATTTATTGGATTGGGGAAAAGTCTAGTAAAGACTATACTTTGGCAAAACCAAATAACCAATTAGCACAAGAACTTCGTATCTTATATTTCCTCAGTTTCTCCCTATTCTTTTCCTCCATCTCTTCTTTATCCTTCTTCTCCACCAAATCAGACCACTGGGATCAGCGGTGTCCCAAGGCCAAAAGGAGACCTCTCCAAGCTAAGAGCATGTCTTACATGCCCTGGAAAGGATGGGGGTGGGTCACGGCTGATGCCTGCCTCCCCAAGAGATGCCCCATTGCAGCTTATTTATTTATTTGCAGTATTTATATTCTGTCCTTCTCACCCTGAAGGGGACTCATGGAGGATCATAATGCATGCATACACTAGCAAACATTCATTGCCATTTTTAGACATACAAGACAGACAGATAGAGCATTTCAGCATTTTACAACTTCGGCACCCGAAGGCAATGCTCAATTCAGGCCACAGGGGGATGCTGGGACTTCTTCCACTGAGTACTTTTGATCGTAATATTTCCTCCTTGTTCTTTGATCTGTGGCATTTGTATGGTGTTGTAAAATACCTTCCCGCTTTAAGTGGTATCTAATTTCTCTACTAACAGCTCAGCTGTTTCCGAACTACTTAGGTGGAGAGTAAGCTAGGCTTAACAGTCGGGTGCTCAATCCGACTCGGGCTTCGAACTTACCACCTTCTAGTTGGCAGTGATTTATTGCTGTTGGCAATTAACCATCTCTGCTACAGCCCGGCCCATAGCTTATATGCTATGGTAGGCTCATGGTACGAGATGGGTATAACCCTCTTTACAGATTCCAGACTCCCATCACTCATAGTGATATCCAACAACCTTCCTTGCCCCCAGGATAGCAAACAAAGGGATGCCCATTGCACAACGGTTAATCTTAAAAGATCTTTTTGCAGTGCAACTAACCCTTTCTGCAACTAGCCAGCCCCAAACTGGTAATCTTCTGCTCATCCCCACCTCTTCAGCTTTTTTTCACTGTCTTTTTTTTACTTATATTGTTTTCTTGTCTAGACACAAAGATCATTGGCATTGTATCTCACATACATTTTCACCAGGTAGAACAACCGTGCTTACTTGCATGAGATAAAATCAAGGCAAAGAGAAAGACAAGAGGGCAGCAGGACTATATAACTTCTCTGGCTCTGCTGCCATGACATCAGTGTAACTTGCCTGTTTCCCTGAAGGCCAGCTAAAGCATCTCCAACAGATTTCTGCATACTGCGAACGTGCTCTGACACTAAAGTATGATATCTCACCTTAGTCAGGCTGTTTTAAACCACATCCAAAAATAGTTCCAATTAAAGGGATGGGAGATATCTGTGTTGTTTCTGCCTGGGTGATCTTTCTATTTCATCCTCTAATTTAACTAACTTCTAGGTCAATATAGGGTTGATAAAAAAGAAAGAAGAAGGAAAATATTAACAGAACAATTAGTTCAGTATCGACTTGGAGAGGAAACCAATCCAGCAAAATCCTGCTGGTGAAAAGCTCACTTGGGTGATCTCACTTCTAATGCTGTTCAATGATGCCTGTGGCTAAAACTTCATCTTATTATAGAGAAATTACACACTGAATGTTGAAATCAACATTATGTACTCATGTCATGAAAAAATTAAACTCTAGTAATGCAAGGTCAATAATCCAGGGTTAATTTCATTCTGTAGCAATTTGGCAAGTGAGTAACCAAGAAGTTAAGATGACAATCAGGAGATAGAAACTGGGAATGTTTGTGAATTCGTGTACAGCAGGTTCCTTTTATTTAGAGACATAGCCATGGCATGCTCTTATAGCACATATATCATACTTGGCAGAATTTTCAGAGATCGCAATCAGTCAGCAGATACCATCTATGGTTTGGGGAAATTATTTCAGAGGTATCTTCTCTGGAAATAACCCTACCACCCTGCAACATTCAAACTCTTCAGAGCCCCCACTCATACATGCCCCAAAATGGAGTCCAGTTACACTAGAGGAGATGGCTGAACTCATCTCACTACTCAAAAATGGCAAAGCCCCAGGAAATGACTTTATCCCAGCAGAATATATAAAATCAAACATACAGTGGTGGGCCCCACTACTGGTTGCTCTTTTCACCCAAATTAATAATTCAGGAAAAATAATTCAGGTGACCCCCAACTATAAAATTATTTTAGTTGCTACTTCATAACTGTAATTTTGCTACTGTTATGAATTGTAATGTAAATACCTGATAAGCAGGATGCATTTTCATTCACTGGACCAAATTTGGCACAAATACCCAATACACCCAAATTTGAATACTGGTAGAGTTGGAGGGATTGATTTTGTCATTTGTGAGTTGTAGTTGATGGGAGTAGTAGTTGTTGGGAGTTGTAGTTGATGGGATTTATAGTTAACCTACAATCAAAGAGCATTCTGAACTCCAACAACAATGGAATTGAGCCAAACGTGATACACAGAACTACGATCAACAGAAAATGCTGGAGAGGTTTGGTGGGCATGACCTTCAGTTTGGAAGTTGTAGTTCACCTACAATTCAAACAATGGGTTGTTGTAGGTTTTTTGGGCTATATGGCCGTGTTCGAGAGGCATTCTAGAATGCCTCTAGAACATGGCCATGTAGCTACGACAACCTAGTGATTCCAGCCATGAAAGCCTTCGACAAAGCAAACAATGATGGATCTGGACCAAACTTGGCAAAAATACTCCATATGCCCAAATGTGAACACTGGTGGAGCTTGGGGAAAATAGTCCTTGACATTTGGGAGTTGTAGCTGCTGGGATTTATAGTTCACCTACAATCAAATAGCATTCTGAAACCCTCCCACAATAGAATTAGGCCAAACTTCCCACACAGAACCCCCATGACCAATGGAAAATACTGTGTTTTCTGGTGGTATTTGGTGACCCCTCTGACCCCCCACCCCCCCCCCAAGAGTCACAATACAAGATGTAGACATTCCCAGAGATGTGTTTTCTCAGGTGAACAAATAGCCATTTCTTTATTTGAAGTTTTTCTTTTTCACAGGGATCCTGTGCCCCTAACTCCAGTAAATGTGGCGGTCTCACTGTATACAAATACCAATATCTAAAATAGCAAAGTAAACCCTTTCATAAACGCTGCACAAACAAGCAACAGGAAATGCAAATCAAAACATTTGCTTATTCCCAAAGGCTTGTGTGTGTTTTGACTGAAAGACGAAAGTGAACCTACAGCTAGGTTTTTAATTGAAGGGAGTTTCACAACTGAGAAGCCACCACTGGGAAAGGTCAGAATGTTAAGCTGACTTCAAGGCACAGACAAGATCACCAGGGTGGAACTTAGAGAGTCAAAATTATCCTTTAAATTCCTGCAGCCATCTGAAATATATTCTTCTTTCCCATCCTGCGAAGAGGATCAAAGCAGGTTATGCTTTTAAAAACAGAGTGGAGAGAAGATGGACTTCTAAGATCTTGCAGTGAGAAATAAGAGAGTATATATACTGCACATCTATAGCACTTTGGTACTAGTTTAACTGTCATGACTGCAGGGATATTTAGAAATCTCTGCTATACTGCAGGGGAAAATGGATAGCTCTTAGGTCCCTTCCACATAGCTGTATAAAATCCACAGTGAACTGGATTATATAGCAGCGTGGACTCAGATAACTCAGTTCAAAACAAATATTGCAGATTATCTGATTTGATATTCTGGATTATATAGCTGTGTGGAAGGGCCCTAAGAAGTAAAGTATTAGTACCTCCTCAAACTGCAAATCCTGCTAGAGGGGATAAATCCATGCTAAGATCCTATCTTCAGAATGCAGGTTAGCTGCATTGAACTGGATTATATGGCAGTGTACATTGGGCCTAAATTTTAATCTGAATTTTAAAGGAGTTATCCAGGTTTCTGAATCCTCCCTCCAGAAATGTTCATAATTTAGAACAGCATTTCTCAACCTGGGGGTCTGGACCCCTGAGGGGATCGTGAAGTCACCAAAGACCATCAGAAAACACAGTATTTTCTGTTGGTCATGGAGGTACTCTGTGGGAAATTTGGACTAATTCTATCATTGGTGAAGTTCAGAATGCTCTTTGATTGTAGGTGAACTATAAATCCTAGCAACTACAACTCCCAAATGTCAACGTCTGCTTCCTCCAAACTCCACCAGTGTTCACATCTGGGCTTGTTATGTATTTGTGCCAAGTTTGGTCCAGATCCATCATTGTTTGAGTCCACAGTGCTCTCTGGATGTAGGTGAACTGCAACTCCAAAACTCAAGATTACTGCCCACCAAACCCTTCCAGTATTTCCTGTTGGCTATGGGAGTTCTGTGTGCCAAGTTGGGTTCAATTCCATTGCAGATGGAGTTCAGAATGCTATTTGATTGTAGGTTAACTATAAATCCCAGCAACTACAACTTCCAAATGACAAAATCAATCCCCCGGCAACCCCACCAGTATTCAGATTTGGACCTATTGGTTATTTGTTCCCAATTTGATCCGGTGAATGAAAATACATCCTGCATATCAGATATTTACATTACAATTCATAACAGTAGCAAAATTACAGTTATGAAGTAGTAACAAAAATAATTTTATGGTTGGGGTCACCACAACATGAGGAACTGTATTAAGTGGTTGTGGCATTAGGAAGGTTGAGAACCACTGATTTAGATGGGTCCTTGACCCTTTCTACACTGCCATATTAAATCCAGATTATCTGCCTTGAACTGGATTATATGGCAGTGTAGACTCATATAATCCAGTTCAAAGCAGATAATGTGGATTTTATGGACGTGTAGAAGGCGCCCTTGATGGGAGCCATCAGCCACCACTGAAGAAAGGTAACTGTTGCTTTTTTCTGCCCACCCTTACTTTTCTCTAAATGCATTTCCTCCTACTATACCAGGAAACTTCAAAGTGTAGTTCACATTGCTACCTTGTATCCTGGCAACTTTAAACCCAGGATACATACTGGAAACAAAAATGACTTTTAAAAATTAATTAAATCAACAGTAACTGAGAGCTATTATACAGCAATATAACTAATTAGAAAGACAATGACCTTCCTTAATGCCAGGCGAGTGAAACAACACTGGTTTGTCTCAACATTTCTTATTGTCTATTCTGTCAAAACACAACATTCAAAAGACAAAAGACTTTTGTTTTCTCCTCCTGCATTAATCTTTTAAATGATCATAGGCCAAATCACAATAGAAAAGGAACAAGCTTTGGAAATTCCGCACATGTAGATTAGCCATCAACACCATGGAGAAAGTCCTAGGATTTCATTGGTGGCTAAGAGTTGACACATCATAAATCGTGTATTATAAATGTACTGAGTAAAGAAAGAGTTGAGAACGTGTAGCCTCTGAATTGTTAATTATCCTTGCCATCTTCCCAAGCCACTATGATTTTCCCATCCCCTGATTTACTAGCATTCTTCCTTAAGCCTATTAGTTAGGAACAAAGCTATAAACTAAAGTATTTTTTGGTCAAAATGACAATGTGACCTACTCTTTTAAACACTCAGTTCATAGACATTTGGGCATTGGCTTTCTTTGAATTGTCTATATTTTAATTGATTTAAAGTAGTGTTTCCTGCTTTTAAGGACTCATTCCAATATGGAAATTTACCTAGTAGTGTGTTGTCTAGGCTTTCATGGCTGGAATCACTGGGTTGCTGTGAGTTTTGTGGGCTGTATGGTCATGTTCCCAACAAAGGATTCCACTAGGCAGGAAGCAATCTGTCTTTGAAGCTGCAAGGCCATTTAAAGCTAATCAAGGTGGACAATTGCAACATTCACGCTTTTCTCCAGCAGACTAGAATTCTTTCTCCCACCCTGGACATTCCACAGACATATAAACCCCACTTGCCTAGTTTCCAACAGATCTCACAACCTCTGAGGATGTTTGCCATAGATGTAGGCGAAACGTCAGGAGACAATACTTCTGGAACATGGTTATGCAGCCCAGAAAATTCACAGCAAACCACTACTTAGTGCTTTGTTCAGTATTTTCCCACCATTCATTATTTTGAGTGTAATTTACCTGCAACACACTCATTTTGTCTTCCTTTTTAAGTAAATGGATAACTGAGACGAATATGCAGAATGTAGCAGAATTATCTATGCACGCTTCTATTAAGTATGTGATGCAAGTGGCAGTTCAAAAATGCATACAATGTAGGAAATTGAATTCAAAAATGTTTATGTGAAGGAAACATTATTTGAATATTTTGAATTTAGATAAAGATGCATACAGATTTCATGCAGTGCACATTTAAACACTTGCAGATCAATCTAGAAATAGGATATAAAAACGTACAATCTAGAACTTAAGAAATAGACATAACTGAGCTAATGTCCAAAATGGACAGCCCATCATGACATTCTCTCTTTGAAAACTGTGTTTCAGACTAATGGCAATAGGTCATAATAATACTATGGCCTCATCTACACTGCCATACAATGCAGTTTGAAACTGCATTATATCTGGTCAAAGTAGGCTCATATAATGTAGTTCAGTGTAGTTTTTGTGTGTTTTATGTGAAGGAAATCATATTTCCTTCACATAAACATTTTTGAATTCAATTTCCTACATTGTATACATTTTTGTGCGTATGGGTGTTTGTCAGGAGTGACTTGAGAAACTGTAAGTTGCTCCTGGTATAAGAGAATTGGACATCTGCAAGGTTGTTGCCCAGGGAACACCCAAATGTTTTGATATTTTACCATCCTTGTGGGAGGCTTCTCTCATGTCCCCAATTAGGGAGCTGGAGCTGTCAGAGGGAGCTCAATCCACTCTCCCTGGGTTCGAACCACTGACCTGTGAGTCAACAGTCCTGCCGGCACAAGGTTTTAACCCATTGCACCACTGGGGGCTCCAGTTAAATGTAGTTAAACTGCATTGTGTGAGTCTACACTGACCATATTAATGCAGTTTCAAGCTACATTATATGGCAGTGTCAGTGGAGCCTGTGACATGACTTTTCATCTCTTCCTCTCTAAACAGCAGGTAAAGGTGTGGGAAACATGTATCATAATAGGGGCAGAGTTTGGAAATAGCTACTTTCAAATGACTTCTTCATAAATAATTCATTTTTCCAATAACAAATTTATACATTTGCACTCCTTTGTTTACTAACAAATGTATAACTAAACAGCATTACAGTGTAACTTAATGAGGGCAATCCCCTGCCTTTTAAAATAGAGCTGTATATTTTTAGTTAGTGTTAGTTTGCAGTGACGGTGAGGTATCACATTTGTTCAGGTGTAGCTCATGCTGTTGCCAGGTGCTGTAGGCTACATTTCAGAGGAAGGAACTGGCAAAGCCATTTTTGAGTAATTCTTGCCTAAGAAAACCCTATCAAATTGACGAAGCCACCATAAGTCAATAGGCAACTTGAAGGAACATACACATATATCATGCTGATCTCACTTTTCTCCAGTAGAAACATTCTTAACCATTCCTCAAAGACCTTGCTTCTTGGTAGCATGCCTTTGGATATATTCCATTTTGTCAAATCCTTAGAATCATAGAGTTGGAAGAGACCTCATGGGCCATCTAGTCCAACCACCTGCCAAGAAACAGGCAAATCGCCTTCAAAGCAACCCCAACAGATAGCCACCCAGCCTTTGTTTAAAAGCCTCCAAATAAGGAGCCTCCACCATACTCCGGGGTGGAGATTTCCACTGCTGAACAACTCCCACAATTAGGAAGTTCTTACTCATGTTCAGGTGGAATCTCCTTTCTTGTAGTTTGAAGCCATTGTTCCACGTCCTAGCCTTTATATTGTGGTGTTTAGAACTGGACAGTCATCTAGCTGAGGCCTGACCAAAGCAGAATAGAGTAGCATTATTATTTCTAAATAGTGAAGTAGCAAAGAAGCAAAGAAAAACAAAATGCTTTGTACCATATGGCAGCAGCTTGTAGCAACTACCCCCCTTTTCCTTTTTCAGAAACAAGTGGATTTTTTTTTCTTTTAAGGTAAATATAATGGCACTGCCATTGATCCTTGAACACATTTGCAAGTAATTTCTTTTTGAAGCAATCCCCAAAATGTTGAATACGTTAAACATTAGGGAGAAATTAGGATTACACGTGACACACACTCTTGATGCACATCGAAGCTACTGCACTCTCGCATTCCTCCTCCACAACAAAGAGCTTGTTTTGCTAACAACATTCTGCCTACTGTTTTCATTCACACAAGGCATTGCTTCATACCGCAGTCAGTGAGGAACAGATAGACATGTGTGAATTGCTCCTCATGGTGAAGAACCACAACATTTTGAAACAAAAGGCTTAAATACTTTTGAAGAATGAAAGAACTCCTTGCCTAAATACACTTGCAAATATAATAGTTCTAAATACAGAATGTCAGACTTGGAACCCAGTCCTTACCTAGCCAGAAGCTATTTTGGCAGTCCTAGCTTTTGTGTTTTCCAGCCACTGCAGTTACAGAACGAGCTGCAGCTGCAATCCCTCTGTACTTTGCTTCACATTGACGTTTCTCAGTGCAGTCAGAAGCACATGCTTGGACAAGAAAGAGCCATATCCGCTAGCACAATGTGTTCTCCAACCTGGCACCGTCTGAATGTGTTGAATTACAACTGAATGAATATGATTCCAAAGGACTTGTTATTAGTGATGGGGAAAATGACCCTGTCATAATTCATGATTTTCTCCCCGAGTTACAAATTAAATATTATACATTTGGACAAAAGTCTTCTGCTATTACAATGTTTTCCATATTTCTGTGTCTTCACATTGTCAAAGCCAGTTTGGGGACATCGCAGGCAGAATATGTTTATCTTTTTCCTCCCTTTGCGTCATGATAGAAGCATGACCAGTAGTCACAGGGAGGAGGGAGCAAGCTTGTTTTCTGCTTCCCTGGAGACTAGGACACGGAACAATGGCTTCAAACTACAAGAGAGGAGATTCCATCTGAACATGGGGAAGAACTTCCTGACTGTGAGAGCCGTTCAGCAGTGGAACTCTCTGCCCCGGAGTGTGGTGGAGGCTCCTTCTTTGGAGGCTTTTAAGCAGAGCCTGGATGGCCATCTGTCAGGGGTGATTTGAATGCAATATTCCTGCTTCTTGGCAGAATGGGGTTGGACTGGATGGCCCATGAGGTCTCTTCCAACTCTTTGATTCTATGATTCTAGTCAGAGTTGTTGTTGTTCATTCGTTCAGTCGTCTCCGACTCCTCGTGACCTCATGGACCAGCCCACGCCAGAGCTCCCTGTCGGCCGTTACCACCCCCAGCTCCCTAAAGGTCAGTCCAGTCACTTCAAGGATGCCATCCATCCATCTTGCCCTTGGTCGGCCCCTCTTCCTTTTGCCTTCCACTTTCCCCAGCATAATTGTCTTCTCTAGGCTTTGCTGTCTCCTCATGATGTGGCCAAAGTACTTCAACTTTGTCTCTACTATCCTTCCCTCCAATGAGCAGTCGGGCTTTATTTCCTGGAGGATGGACTGGTTGGATCTTCTCGCAGTCCAAGGCACTCTCAGAACTTTCCTCCAACACCACAGCTCAAAAGCATCGATCTTCCTTCGCTCAGCCTTCCCTAAGGTCCAGTTCTCACATCCGTAGGTTACTACAGGGAATACCATGGCTTTGACTAGGCGGATCTTTGTTGCCATTCTGATGTCTCTACTCTTTACTATTTTATCGAGACTGGACATTGCTCTCCTCCCAAGAAGTAAGCGTCTTCTGATTTCCTGGCTACAGTCTGCATCTGCAGTAATCTTTGCCCCTAGAAATACAAAGTCTGTCACGGCCTCCAAGGTTTCTCCTTCTATTTTCCAGTTGTCAATCATTCTTGTTGCCATAATCTTGGTTTTTTTGACGTTTAGCTGCAACCCGGCTTTTGCGCTTTCTTCTTTCACCTTGATTAGAAGGCTCCTCAGCTCCTCCTCGCTTTCGGCCATCAGAGTGGTGTCATCTGCATATCTGAGGTTGTTAAGGTTTCTTCCAGCAATTTTCACCCCAGCTTTGCATTCATCAGCCCCGCACATCGCATGATGTGTTCTGCATACAAGTTAAAAAGGTTGGGTGAGAGTATGCAGCCTTGCCGTACGCCTTTCCCAATCTTGAACCAGTCTGTTGTTCCATGGTCAGTTCTTACTGTTGCTACTTGGTCCTTGTACAGATTCCTCAGGAGAGAGACAAGGTGGCTTGGTACGCCCGATCCACACGAAGAACTTGCCACAATTTATTATGATCCACACAGTCAAAGGCTTTAGAATAGTCAATGAAGCAGAAGTAGATGTTTTTCTGAAACTCCCTGCCTTTCTCCATTATCCAGCGGATATTGGCAATTTGGTCTCTCGTTCCTCTACCTTTTCTAAACCCAGCTTGAACATCTGGCAACTCTCGTTCCATGTATTGCTGGAGTCTTCTTGCAGGATCTTGAGCATTACCTTACTGGCATGAGAAATAAGGGCCACTGTACGGAAGTTTGAGCAGTCTTTCGCATTTCCCTTTTTTGGTATGGGATATAAGTTGATTTTTTCCAGTCTGATGGCCATTCTTGTGTTTTCCATATTTGCTGGCAAATGGCATGCATCACCTTGACAGCATCATCTTTTAAGATTTTAAACAGTTCAGCTGGGATCCCGTCATCTCCTGCTGCCTGGTTGTTAGCAATGCTTCTTAAGGCCCATTCAACCTCACTCCTCAGGATGTCTGGTTCTAATTCATTCACCACACCGTCAAAACTATCCTCAATATTATTATCCTTCCTATACAGATCTTCTGTATAGTCTCGCCACCTTCTCTTGATCTCTTCAGCTTCTGTTAGGTCCCTGCCATCTAGTCAGAGTAGCTAGGAGCTTTTAGAAGTTGTAGGCCAAACAATTGTGACATTTGTTGTTTTCACATGTGATTTGATTACACTTGAATGAAGGCTCACAAACATTTTCCCTTCAGGTCCCACTAGAAGATGTGAAAATGACAAAGGCTTCAAGGTACTGAGGGCTCTAAGAGCCCTTTCAGACATTCCCTAAATCTCAGGATCTGATCCCAGGTTTTCTGCTTTGAACCGGATTATATGAGTCCGCGCTGCCAGATAGTTTGGGATAAACAGGAAACATCGGATCAGATCCTGGGATATAGGGCCTGTTTTGAAGGGTTCTAAGGGTTGAGGGGTCCTAAGGGTGCTTCCAGACAGCACTAAATCATGGGTTTTAAATGGACAAAAAATTCTGGGACTTCAGAAGAGGTCCACATACAGACCTGTTGGTCCCGGGATTTCTACTTCCATCATCCAGACTTGATGCTTTGTTGTGAGATTTATAGACTTCCAAGATGGCCACTGGGGAACTTCCACTGGAAACTTCAGTGGGTTTTTTTTATTTTTAAAAACCCTCAATATGCAGCTGTGTGGATATGCAGAGAATCACTTCAGCAAATCACTGCAAAGCTTCCATTCTTTGTCCTGGCCAGAGAAACTTTGCCTTCCAAACATTTCATGAAGTATCTCCCACACAAACAAAGTGTACAGGGTAGGACCACTTCTACCCAAGTCAGCACTGCACAATCAAACAGGAACACACACTTTGAAGCCAGCAACAGAAATTTAACATTATTAACACTTTTTAGAGCCTGGCTGCCTGGCCATCTGTCCAGACAGATTTGGTTGTGTATTTGTGGTATCAAACAACAGGGTGCTGTTCCTGGGTTATACATTGCTGTTCTTGATTGCTCTTCTTGTGAAAAGATGTACAATATTGACTAGGGGGCCACAACTTTGTCCTAGCCAGAGAAAATGCATCCTCTACATGTTTCATGAAGTTTCTGGCACACAAACCAAGTTTTTGCCTTCTACTCAAATGGTCAGACAACACCCAAACTCGACTCATGGCCAGACGTAAATCAAAACCAGCATCAAGTCTAAGATCAGTAATTCTCAGGAACAAACAACTAAAACCTGGGAACAAATCCAGATCAAAAAAATCCTTGATTTTCGATTGCAAGGACATACAGACATGCGAAGATCCGCATATTCAGCTCAAAAATGCTATATTTCACACCTGGAAATCTTGTGGCTTTTGCCTTTTGTAGCAATTGCTTCTTCATTTACAGGGAATGGCATCTGGGCACACTCCTGTTTACTGAGGAAACTCCTAGGATAAAGGTACTGTCTGGATGGGCCCTAAGTGTCAGTGAAGCAGGAGAACCATGAGGGCAACAAGTTATTGCATGTTTTGATATCATCAACTGGAAGTTGCAGTTACCATACAATCACAGAGTTGGAAAAGACCACACAGGCCATCCAGCCCCTTGCCATGCAGGAATCAAAGCCCTCTTCAATAGTGCAATTGTGATAATTGGCCAGTTCATTGTCCTGCAATCATACTTCCTCATAACTACAGCTGTTCTGTAATTTTTTATTTTTTTATTTAGCAAAATTACACAATTCTAGTGTCTAAAACCAAAAAGAAAAAGGCACCTATAAATGTGAAATATAAACTAAAAGAAAAACAGTGCCCTTGGGAGTCAGGAAAGGAGGGGAATCCCACTTCCTGACATCACTTTATTGACAGCATGCCAGCACAGAAACAGAAGGGACCCGTCACGCCAAGGTAGAGGACAGGAACATTACACAACTGGGAGCTCTTGATAGGTTTTATCCATTAATAGCCAGATACAGGAGAATCAAGGAGTGGAGAAGAATTGGCAATGGGATGCATACGACATTGTGTGACGGGGACTATATTAAAGTTGATAGTTCAGTTTCAAATCTGGCTTGTATGCCTCATGTGATAATGCCGTATGTCCATAATCAGTTCTCCCACTGAAACCAGAGGTCCTTAGGTCTGTGTAGACTATCGTAGGTTGTGGATTCCAGGAGTTATAGCCCAAAAGAGATAATATTTCAAAGCTTTGCATTTCCCACCCTGAATGTAACTTTCTTTAGATAAGTTCATCCTTCCATTGTTTGCTCTGATTGTGCACGGGTTTGATATTGACGGAGTTTTTCCTTATTTGATAACCCAAGGTTGTTTCCAGTGGTTTGCATCTGCCTTTCCTTCCAGCTTAATCAAATACACAATCATCACTGATTGGCTTCAGGGCAAACACACAAGAAGGGACCTTGCAATAAGTGCTTAGTGTAAAACTGTCAAGTTAATTATTAGCAGTGGCTTTAATGCCTAAAACCTCTGTTACACTAGGCTGTGTTAATTTTTCGACTGTCAAAAGGTGACAGTATAGTTTTATAACTGCATATGGTTGGCAACTTAGGTAGTCACAAGCTAGAAATCATTCACCCAACAACTGTCTTCCCAGAGTATTAGATTTTACCTTCCAGTAATTCACTCATTATTTACTTAGGCGATCCCTCATTGTCCCAAGTATGATGTCCCTCCAAGTGTTGTGTCTTGGTGGTGGGTCCACAGGTGACTGTGGAGCCCTATTCTTGACCTGCATGTTCTTCCACAGTGAGGGCATTGGTTTCCAGGTGGAAGGCAGTCCCAGTCAGGGTTGACTTGATGTGCCTTCCTCTTAGCTCATTTCTCCCTTTTGCCCTTCATTTGTGCCTGTTTGAATTCTGCAGCACTGCTGATCACAGCTGATCTCCAGCTGGAGCGCTCAAGGGCCAGGGCTTCCCAGTTCTCGATGTCTAGGCCACATTTTTTAAGGTTAGTTTTAAGCCCATCTTTAAATCTCTTTTCCTGTCCACCAACATTCCGTTTTCCATTCTTGAGTTGGGAGTAGAGAAACAGCTTTAGGGGTCGGTGATCGGGCATTCGGACAACATGGCAGAGTTGATGGTGGAGGAGCATCACTTCAGTTTTGGTGGTCTTTGCTTCTTCCAGCATGCTGACATTTGTCCACCTGTCTTTGCAGGATTTTTTGGAGGCAGTGCTGATGGAATTGTTCCAGGAATTGAGTATGATGTCTGTAGACAGTCCACATTTCACAAGTGTATAGTAGGGTTGGAAGGACAATAGCTTTATAAACAAGCACCTTGGTATCCCTACGGATGTCCCAATCCTCAAACACTCTCTGCTTCATTCAGAAAAAATGCTGCACTTGCACTGCTCAGGCGGTGTTGTATTTCAGTGTTAGTGTTGACTTTTGTGGAGAAGTGGCTGTCAAGGTAGTGGAAATGGTCAACGTTTTCTAATGTTACACCATTAAGCTGGATTTCTGGCATTGCATATTGATTGGCTGGTGTCTGCCAAAAGAGCACTTTGGTTTTCTCGATGTTCAATGACAAGCCGATCTTCTCGTATGCTTCTGCGAAGGTGTTTAGAGTGGCTTGTAGGTCTTCTTCTGAATGCATACAGACTACAATATCATCAGCATATTGGAGTTCTGAAACATATGTTGTGATGTTGGTTTTAGCTTTCAGTCTGCTGAGGTTAAATAGCTTGCCATCTGTCCGATAGATGTTTTCTATTCCGGCGGGAAGCTTCCCATCAATAGGATGTAGTATCATAGTGATGAAGATAGAAAATAAGATTGGGGCAATAACACATCGCTGTTTGACACCTGATTCCACCTTAAATGAGTCACCCTAGGAGCCATTGCTGTCCAAGACTGTTGCCATCATGTCATCGTGGAGGAGCCGGAGGATGTTCACAAATGTCAGGGCATTCGATTTTTTGGAGGATGGTCCAGAGAGCACTGCAAATCACTGTGTCTAATGCCTTTGCAAGGTAATGAATTCATTCTACGTGTCCATCTTCAGAAACTATTGTAACGTGTTCCATTGCATATTCATTCTACCCCACCCAATATCCAAAAATCTCAAGCTTTACAAATAAAGATGAAACTGTATTTGAGATGAATCAGTGGACCCATAAGTTTTTCACAAACTGCCATGTTTCTACTTGGCAGCTAAAATAAACCAGTGTTGATGTCTATTAGGACACAAATGGTAGGGCATTCCATGAGTGGGGATACTGCCACTGAAAGGGGGAAGGTAATTATCGTAAGTTTATGTTCTTGTAATCAGCCCCGAGACCTTTGAATAAAGTATAGGATATAAATATTTTAACAAATAAATGAGCAAACAAACAGCAAGGAATGTACAGGGCACAACTCCCTTGGATATATGTGCTGAGTTCATTCTTACGTAATGTTTTATCAGCTTTGGCCCTTGGAAACTCTCTAATTGGCCAGATTGCCTCTTCTATTTGCTGATAGAGAAAAACGGTTTTTCTTCATTTTCTATTACTGATGTCACTGTACAACCAAATATGTTCAATTGTGTAGAATCATGACATCAGTTTATTCATTACACCATCTGAGATGGTCTAATACCTGCCATCTGTCTGACCGATGAAGCATGCCTCACTTGCTTCCAACTAAATCTGAATGACTATAAAAGTTTCATGACATCTTCACTATCACTATATGTCTCTGACAGGTTGTAATCATCCATGTGACTGATTCAAAACAAAGCAGGCTGGAAGGCAAAGGTCTTTAAATGTAGAGGTTAAAGAAACAATGACAACAAATGCTGAAAATGATCCTAAGGTTGCCTGACAACTGGGGAAAATATTTCAGACTTCTAAACTCTATTCAGTACAACTATGATCACAACTGTGTTTCATGGTTCAATTATTTCCCTCTTTGCTTTCATTTTCTGGTAACATCTGCAATGCCCCTATCTCTGGGTTTTTTTTTAAATACTATGATTGGAATCCAGGGTGAAATTAGGGTGAAACTAGGTATTAAGGAAAATGACTGTGTATTTTCCAAATATGAATCACAAAATAAAGTAGAATAATTCTCATCATAGGGAGTCAGTGTAGTGTTGTAGTTTGAGACCTGGGATCAATTCCCCACTCAGCTATGGATAGGATAACCTCTGGGCAAATCAAATATTTTCAGTTTCAGTAAACACATATGCACACATGACCTTTATTGGCATACAAAAGCAAAATCACAGCACGGGCATATACAAAAAAAGGAAGCCACAAATAAAGAGGTAACGATACTTAAAAGTTAGTAATCTCAAGAATAAAATTTGCAACAGTCTCACAAAAGAACGCATCAGAGTTGTTCAGAAGATATGGAATTTTATAACATCCCTGCCATTGGGAACACTATGAATATATTATCATATTTGGGGGCAAATGAACAGAGAATGGTGAAGTGTTTCAACAGAGACCAATTTGCAAGAACAGTTTCATTAAACCCCATGATAGGTTTGCCTTAAGGTTGCAAAATGACTTGAAGGCACACAGCAACAGCATCATGATATGACAAACACATATTTCACTAATTGGGGAGCAGCTTTGCCCAAATGACAGTAAATGTATCATCTGGTTTTAAGTAGGTATTCATAAGTTTTTTGAAATATTCTTGAAACGACTATGGGAACACAAATCTTGGTTAACTGTCCTATCATTTAAAAGGATTTGATAATTTTGATGTGACCAAAGAATTTGGAGTATTACATTGTACCCTGTAGATATGGATGCATCAAGTAAGCATGGGTTTATATCTGGGGAGTGAGATTTGCACATGACTGCCAGTGAGTACTACTCCAAACCTTATGGAGCATAGGTACTTTCTCAAATTACCTCTAAAAATAATTTTGGCATGGGTTTCTCACTGGAAACATTTTAAATAAGGATGCACACCTGTGCATATTAGATGTACATCAGACATACATTGATGTGTTTAAAAGACTACATAGTATTCTTAGCAGTTACAGCTCAATTGCTAGAAAATGGAAGAATTCTCAAAAGAGAAACCATTTATTCCCAGACCCAGGATAGTGTTTATTTTTTTTCCATGACAGGAGCAACTTGAGAAACTGCAAATCGCTTCTGGTGTGAAAGAATTGTCCATCTGCAAGGACATTGCTCAGGGGGCACCCGGATGTTTTGAAGTTTTAACATCCTTGTGGGAGGCTTCCCTCATGTCCCCTTATGGAGAGCCAGAGCTGACAGAAGGAATTCATCTGCTCTCTGCCCAGATTCGAACCTCCAGCCTATCAGTCTTCTGTCCTGCAAGCACAAGGGTTTACCCCTTTGCGCAACCGGGGACTCCTTGTTTAAATGATTATAGCATTTACATTTTGCACTTCTAAAAAGAGAAAAAAATAGATTTAGAAGCCTTTATTGTCTTATTAACTGGGGCAAGCTTTAGGGAGCATACTACCTCCTTTTAAAGCAGCTCTACTGGCTCCCTATAAGTTTCTGGGCCCAATTCAAAATGCAGGTAATTACCTATTTAGGTCCAACCTATCTTTGAGACTGTCTCCTTCTATGAACTGCCGGAGACATTAAGATCTGCTAGGGAGTCCTTCTGTCAGTCCTACCACCATCTTAAGCACAGTTGGTAAGAACGAGAGAGGGGGCCTTCTCGGTGGTGGCTCCCCGACTTTGTAATACCCTCCATAAAGAAATTAGCTTAGCCCCCTCTCTTCCAGGTAAGTCAAAAACATGGCTCATCAGACAGGCCTTTGATCCTGAGTAACCATAGCCAATATGATGAATCATCGATAGTACTGGCCCGCACTTTTTATTGATTGTTATGACAGATAACCGGCCAGCAGATTCCATTGTGTTTTAGGAATTTTATAATTTTCAAATTGTTATAATTTTATTAATGAGATTTTTATGTGCTGTTGATTATACTTATGTCATTGTATTTATACTTATGTATTGTTGTCTGCATGTGGCACTTGGAGTGCTTTTGTGAGCCGCCCTGAGTCCCTTTGGGGAGATGGTGGCGGGGTACATACAAAAATTATTATTATTATTATTATTATTATTATTATTATTATTATTATTAAAGTCAGGACCAGGAAATATGCAGTTCCTCACATACTATTGCTCCTATCATCCCACACCATTGACAAAGAAGATTAGGGTGATGGAAACTGTAGTCCATCAAATTATCCAGCCTTGCTGTGAATTAATGAGGAAAGCAAATTAATGGCTGGCTCCGTGCAAAAATACATTAATTACAAATTCTAGCTTTAAAAAAAGATTAACAGAGTATACAATATATTATTAAGTATATATAATTTTAATAATATACAACAAATCCAAAATTCAGTTGGTACAAAAGCTTACAATTTTAAAAGCCTATAAACAACAGAGAACATTCTATACATTTCCTTTGTTTTATAACAGACTCTGAAATGTTCTATTTATTTCTCCAGAAATTCATACCAACTCTCCAGCAATAAAAAGTGTTTTGTACCTATTGCTTCAAAGATGAAATTGCAATGTTCTTATTGTTTGAGTGAGGTCAATAACAAGGGCTTAGCACTGTGGGAGTTTTACTACCTTCTTCTGTTTTAAAGTGGTCATGAGGTGTACACAGTGCCAAGAATATGTTCTTCATCCCATCAACAGTCAAAGAGCAATCTAAAAATAAAAGATAGGCAACAAGGGGAGGGTATGCCTAGTTAAGGAGTCCGACAGTCAATAAATGGAACTGTATAGGACAAAATAATACCCAGGCTCAATAGCAATTTAAGTGTAGGACCAAACCTTGAAGACTCGAAGCAGCAAAAATCACAGTAACTTTGGGGAGTCAAAGGGCCATAGCTGTACAAGCACCTTGTAAACAAATGTAAATATATCATACATTGGGTGAGATAATTTCCCATACTAGCCCTCATAACGTAGAAATGTTGAGGCATAATATCTTATGATAGAAATGGTTTTAAGGTGGTTCTTGGCTGAAAGTTACCATTCTTTCTCTAATGCTGTACATCACAGAAGCCCATAGTTCAGTGATAGAGCACATGACTTATAAGCCAGAGGGCCCAGGTACATTCTCTGGCAGGTTTCTCCATGTAGAGCTATGGAAGATTCCTATCTGAAACCTGGAAGAGCTTTGACCAGACAACATAAGCCAAATAAAGGTTGGGCAATTGTAGACCACCAGATGTTTTTGACCAACCAGCCAATCCCCACAGCCCTATCCAGCACAGCTTACAGTTGAAAGTTCATGGGAACAGAATCCAAGCATAGGAGACTTTTTGTTTAACTTTGCCTTATTGCTCTGTTGTGTTATGTGCCTTCAAGTCCATTACACACATCAATCCTGACTTTAAACAATGATATTGGCCAGGATTCCATTATATCCCATTGAGATGCTTTTGTTGCTCTTGTGTGCCTTAGAATTGCTTCTGATTTATGACAACCCTGAGAGAAACTATTACAGGAATTTCTTGACATGATTTCTTCAGAGGAGATTTGTGTTTGTCTTCCTCTGTGGCTGAGAGTGTGAATTGTCCAAGTTCACTCAGTGAGCTTGCATAGCTAGGGATGTGAGCACTGGTTCCTCAGTATGCTAGTCCCATAATATTCTACATTAGATATCTATGGGAAGTCCTGATATTAAATCCCAGCAGATGGCAAGGCTGCACTGTATTCTGGTTGTATGTGTTTTCCAACACTGCAATATTGTTTTGTTAGGTGTGACAACCAGGATGATATATAGTATTTCACCATGTTTGCATTATGTTATCAATAGACCAGATGGACAAATAACTAATTTATCTAAATGAGGAATGGGAACCATGTGACCTTCTAGATGTTTGACTGCAACTTCCAGCATTCTGTACCATTGACAATGCCAGTTGCTGAATTTGTAGTCCAACAGTTTCTGAAGTGCTGCCTAATCTCAGGCACTGACCTAAAGCATCCTTCCTGAATATATACAATTGAGAATTTGGGAATTCTTTTGACTGAATATCAGATACAGCTGGTATGCTGAATGTCCCAACAATGCTGGGAGCTGTCGAAGGCTTTCATGGCCGGAATCACTGGGTTGTTGTAGGTTTTTCAGGCTATATGGCCATGTTCTAGAAGCATTCTCTCCTGACATTCCACCTGCATCCGTGGCAGGCATCCTCAGAGGGTGTGAGGTCTCACAACCTCTGAGGATGCCTGCCATAGATGCAGGCGAAACGTCACAACCTCTGAGGATGCATGCCAAAGATCCAGGTTATTTATTTATTTATTTATTTATTTTGTATCAAAAGCATTGCATAAAGTGGTATAAAACCGATAAAAATAGAAGGAGCGCAGGTGGCTAAATATCTTTTGACCAAAAACGGGCAACAGCAATGGCATTGTCTGTAGCTTCCAACAATTCTTCCTCTGTACATGAGGCAGGGCATAGTGGACAAGCATACAGATGTGGAGTTGTCTGTTCTGCTCCACAGTCACATAAGGTGTGGGATTCTTTTAGTTAGTGCCATTTTGCCAGGTTTGATCTGTCCACTCCACTTCTGATGCAGGTGAAACGTCAGGAGAGAATGCTTGTAAAACATGGCCATATAGCCCAAAAAACCTACAACAGCCCAATGCTGGGAGCCACAAATATCTGTTTGTACTCAGGTATCAGGTAACTGACTATAACTGGCTGCTTAAATAGTTAGAAGATGAGGGTTGCTGTATAATTAATAGTTTCACACCACTTTAACTGCCATGGTTCAACTGTACTTTGTGGGGGCACCAGCACTCTTGGCAGAGAAGGTTAAGGAACCTACAACTCCCATGACACCATAGCATTGCGCTATGGCAGTTAAAGTGTTATAAAACTGCATTAATTCTATAGCATAGATGCGCTTAAGGGCAGAATCTCTGTGTGGGTTTGTAACAAAAAAAAACTGCAACCCTGTGTCTCCAGCATTTTGAAGTATTCATGGTGGATAACTGTGGCAGATGAGACAATGCCACTTGCATTCATGTAGCCCATTTCCTGCAAGGAGCTTGGCTCATTTAGTTTATTCAGCATTTACATGTTCCTAATGCACTTAAGGGGCACATTAGAGGAGCATAGGTAGTATTTCAGTCTTGTTATACACAAAAGGCAATTCCTCTCAAGTGCTACATGTGCCCAATAGCTATTAGAAGCAATGAAAATTCTATGAACCCATTCGTTAGACGCATGGCTTCTTTTCCCTTAGATAGTTTAACACAAGTAGCCTGTGGCTTCATTGGGGCCTGTTCAAAAGAGATTACACAAAAGATTTCGCATTATCTGGGGATGAAGTCATGTCCTGCAAGTTAGAAACCTGGGAGTGCCCTTCCAGTTCCGATTTCTTGGAGCTGGAGCTGACAGTTCAGAAAAATGTTACTTTTTTTGGTGGCAGGTCCCATTGGCCTCCAACCAATATGGCCAATCAAATGAGATGGAACAGGCAATGGTAATGCTGGGTGAACATGGTGGGAGAAGTAAACCCATACTTGTCAGGTGGGAGAAGTAAACCCTCCCCTGAAACCCCCATATTCCTTAGAAAAGTAATGGAAACTTAACCCAGTCCCCATTACAGGCTTTGGTCAGCTCTCCTGGCTCGTAGAAATGACATGCCAAGAGAGGGGAGGGGGGATGAGGGAAAAATTGCTTCCTCCCCCCACTCTCCTGGCGTGTCATTTCTATGTGCCGGGAGAACTGGCTGAAGCCTGTAATGGAGATTGGGTAAATTTCCATTACTTTTCTAAGGGGTTTGGGGGCTTGGGGAGGGGGCTAGGACTAGCCCAAGAGAACGTCTGAACACCCACCCCAGAAAGCACATGCTTTCTGGGGTGGGTGTGGACATGCCCCCAGGAAAATCCGCGTTTTTAAAATGCGGATTCTCCTGGGATAAAGGCCTGTCTGGATCCACTCCCAGTCTTCTGTCTGCCCAAGAGGGAGTTTCTCATCCAGTCTTAGCCACTGATTTAGGTTCTGGGTTTTCGCCTGCTGCCTTTGGACCCTTGCTTGCTGAGGTGTTCCTATGGGTATCTCTGTAGACCTTAGAAAGCTACAGAAGCAACTTGCAGTATTGTATATGAACTAATATTCAAAGGAGGAAAATTCTATCCATATTTAAATCCTCAGAAATTAAAAATATCCCCAATCTAATATCTTTATGCTTGCTTTATCAGTATGGGGAAATTTTATTTTTTTTAAATTGGGACTTTTAAGGCAGAAACGTCTGTAGTGACAATCAGCCAACTGTTCCATTAATTGTTATTTTGCCTTTATGCTAACCAACTTTTAGTCTTTCCATTTTCTAGCCTTTATCTCTGAATCTTCCACATTATGATTCTCAGAGAAAAGTGCATTGGTTGCAGAAACCCTGCTTGTGATTTAATGTCTTTTTATTTTGTCTATCCCCTTAAAGTGATAAAAAAGAAAAATCAAAGAATTTTCTGCACCATTCATCCAAGTAATTTTCCTTTTTCTTTCCCCTTGAGAAATAGAATCAGGAATATCTGATAATCAAACCTACATAGAAGGGCATAGGTAGCTAGTACAAAACTACCCGAGCTTTACAAGATTATTTAATCCTTTTTACAATAACTAAGGCATGATTGAGCTGCATTAGGACTGTAAGGTAATGAGGGATAATTTAATTCCTTTCCAGGTTTGTTTTATAGCTGGTGTGGCCTTTCTAAATGGAGGAAGAGGACAATTACATGATTTGAAAGCCATTTCATGCTGCTCGGTTGTGCTCTGTCCAACCTCTTGCCACACTGGAAGCTGCCCTGAAAGATGCCGATCCAACCTCTGTTTTAAAATCTCTAAAGAAGATCCCACCACGTCTGAGCCTGTACACAATTGTTTCTCAATATGCCTAATGTCATGACCCCTCATGTTGTGGTGACCGACAACCACAAAATTATTTTTGTTGCTACTTCATAACTGTAATTTTGCTACTGTTATGAATTGTAATGTAAATATCTTGTATGCAGGATGTATTTTTATTCACTGGACCAAATTTGGCACAAATACCCAATTCACCAAAGTTTGAATAATAGTGGGGTTGGTGGGGATTGATTTTGTCATTTGAGAGTCGTAGTTGCTGGGATTTTTAGTTCATCTACAAAAAAGAGCATTCTGAACTGCAACAACAATGGAATCGAACCAAACTTGGCACACAGAACTGCCATGGCAAACAGAAAATACTGGAAGAGTTTGGTGGGCATTGACCTTGAGTTTTGGAGTTGTAGTTCACCTACATCCAGAAAGCACTGTGGACTCAAACAATGATAGATTTAAACCAAACCTGGCACAAATACTCAATATGCCCAAATGTGAACACTGGTGGAGTTTGGGGAAAATAGACCTTGACATTTGGGAGGTGTAATTGCTGGGATTTATAGTTCACCTACAATCAAAGAGCATTCTGAACTCTACCAATGATGGAATTGAACCAAACTTGGCACACAGAACTCCCATGACCAACAGAAAATAATGGGAGGGTTTGGTGGGCATTGATCTTGAGTTTTGGAGTTGCAGTTCATCTACATCCAGAGAGCACTGTGGACTACATCCAGAGAGCACAAGTTTGGTCCACAATGATAGACGTGGATCAAACTTGGCACGAATACTCAATATGCCCAAATGTGAACACTGGTGGAGTTGTAATTGATGGGACTTATAGTTCACCTACAATCAAAGGGCATCCTGAACCCCACCAATGATAGAATTGGGCCAACGAAAATAATTTCATGGTTTGCGGGTCACCATAACAAGAGGAACTGTATGAAGGGGTTGTGGCATTAGGAAGGTTGAAAACCACTGCATTAACCCAACCATAGGATTTCGGGGGAGGAACGAAAATTAATTCATTTCCCCACACATTTTTTCTTTTTTTCTTTTTTGGTCACTAAAGAGTGGCTTATATTATTGTAGATAATGTGACTGAGGCAATGTGTGTGTGTTACCATGAGCTGCTATATGATCAATTGGCCCTGGGATTTCTGCTTTTCATCATTATCTCTTTAGCATCATCTAGAACTAACTGTACTTACTCCATAGATAGTAAAGAAGGCAATTGTTTCCTCTCCTCTGAGATCCTAGCTTAGAAAGTTGTCACTCGTGTTGCCATGTTAGCGATTGTAGCAGAATTGTAGTCATCTTTTTTTAACCACCTCCGTCCTTGAGTAACCAAAGAAGACTTCCTCTTGCCTTGAAAAGCAGAAAGTCTGTATAGCATTAAATTTAAATATATTTAAATGCAAATATCACCCTAATGTAGTCATTTTAAGATTCTTTTTAATGCAGATCAAAGCCTCTGGGCCTTCCAGATTTTTTCTACACCAAACAGAATGATACCTCTTTCTTGCTGCACAGTCTCTTCTGAATTTGAAAAAGTGCATGAAATGAACATGTGATGGGAATTAACCAGGCAGCATTAAATCTCACCTGAATTTAACGATCTCTTAATTATTAAGGGAGACATGTTTGACAATAGTTGACTTTAAAAATAGCAGGGAAGATAACTCAGTCAGCTCATAATGGAATTAATTGTATGACGACCTGGTGATTTTAAAAAAAAAAACACTACATGCATTGTTATTATTATAAGATGAGTCCAAAGCAGACAAAATCACTCTGCTGGCTGTTGTATTGGATCACACGTCGGACACTTCCCAAATGTATAGGATTGTGTGATGTATCAGCGAATAATGCATGCAGATCCCAGTAAGGAGGCCTTCTGCAGCTGGCAGATGGTAATTTTGTCAGCGCCGATTGTGTTTAAGTGCAGGCCAAGGTCTGTAGGCACTGCACCCAGTGTGCCAATCACCACTGGGACCACCTTGACTGGCTTGTGCCAGAGTCTTTGCAGTTCGATCTTTAAATCCTCATATCATGTCAGGTTTTCCAGTTATTTTTCTTCAATCCTGCTGTCACCTGGGATTGCAACATCGACAATCCATGCTTTGTTTTTTAACCCGATCGAGAGGTCAGGAGTATTATGCTCCAAAACTCCGTCTGTCTGAATTCGGAAGTCCCAGAGGAGTTTGACGTGTTCATTTTCTGTAATTTTTTCTGGCTTGTGATCCCACCAGTTCTTTGTCGCAGGCAAATGGTATTTGTGGCACAGGTTCCAATGAATCATCTGAGCAACGGTGTTATGCCTCTGCTTGTTGTCTGGTTATTATTATTATTGTTGTTGTTGTTGTTAAAATGTAATGAGTAACTCTTTAAAGTTTAATCATACTTGCATGTTAAAACCTATGAAGATTTTTGGATTTGTATGAAATACCTTTGGAGAATATCGGATGGATATGGTTTCTTTTCATTCTTTTTCTTGGCAAACTGCTGCATAACATTAGATAACCTGATAGCATGCTACATTGCCAAGCATCAAGCCTTTGTGTTTCTGCCCCTTTGATTGGCTTATTCTGCTTAGCCATTTGACAGTTTGGCTGAAGGGTAGCAACCTGATGCCCTCCATGAGTTTTGAATGACAGCTCCCATCTCCCTTAACAATGAGCCAGGCTTCTAAGAATTGTAGTCCAAAACGTTCCTCAGACATTAATTGGCCTATCACAGATCAGAAGCACTTTTGTGTAGCCAATACTGGAATGAATAAATAATTCCCAATCTCTTCAGTGGGTCTTTCGCAATAGATATTCCCAGTGAATTGCGTGCTCACAGAGGTCAAATGGTAAACTCAAACTGACTTCTGAAGGTATGTCAAAGCAACTGCTGCAGGGAGTGATGAGAGATGGCAGGTATTCATAGCGTTACCTGGTAATTTAAATAAGCCATTGTTAGATTAATATGTGCATTGTTATGCTCAGGGCTTACAATATCAGAGAAGAAACTGATCCAGGTCATAGGAAGCACCCATGTGTAACCAATATGAACTTCGCCATGAATTTTTATAGTGCTGTCATTTGGGGTTCCATTTACATAAAAGTAATGATTTATCTTCTATTCCCACAGGTTCCACATCCATGGATTTAACCAACCATGTTTTGAGTTTTAAAAAATCCAAAAAGCTAAACTATACACTGAGCACTACAATCATGTATTGGTGTATCCTGCTGTAGCTTCCCACCATTTCACAGATCCCCAAGCTTTCTCTGGCACTCAAACTATTTACCATTTTAAATACAGGACACTATTCTACTATCTCATAGTATATAATTGGACTTGTTCATCCACAGATGTTAATATCCATGGTGGCTCCTGGATACAAGGTAAAGGTAAAGGTAAAGGTTTCCCCTTGACATTAAGCCTAGTCGTGTCCAACTCTGGGGGGTGGTGCTCATCTCCATTTCTAAACCAAAGAGCCAGCGTTGTCTGTAGACACCTCCAAGGTCATGTTCCATCTGAACATGAGGAAGAACTTCCTGACTGTGAGAGCCGTTCAGCAGTGGAACTCTCTGCCCCGGAGTGTGGTGGAGGCTCCTTCTTTGGAAGCTTTTAAACAGAAGCTGGATGGCCATCTGTCAGGGGTGATTTGAATGCAATATTCCTGCTTCTTGGCAGGGGGTTGGACTGGATGGCCCATGAGGTCTCTTCCAACTCTTTGATTCTATGATTTTATGACTGCATTGCGTGCCGTTACCTTCTCGCCAGGGTGGTACCTATTGATCTACTCACATTTGCATGTTGTCAAACTTCTAGGTTGACAGAAGCTGAGCCTAACAGTAGGAGCTCATCCTGCCAACCAAACCAAACTCCAGTGGATATGAAAGGCCCACTCCATCTAGAAATTGCACCATTTGTAGGAGAACAGTCATTTCAAAATAGCTATGAATGATCTCTTGGTTTTAATAATTTCTAAAATAATTTCAGTGGGCCTTCTTAACCATCCCTTTAAAATGAGCAAGACATTGGTAATCAGCCACTCCAATGGGATGAAAAAGCAGTCTCTCATAGCAGTGTCTAGTTTGCTATGAACATAAATCAGGATTCATGTAAATCAGCTTTTCAAATTACATCATGTAATAGTTCAATATTAACACAATAAGACACATTAGCGATGTCTTGGCAGAATCAGTGCTCTAATTACTTTGATTTGGGAATCTTTTATATACCAATTCAGTGGGTTTTCACTGACTTCAGATCAAGAAAAATTATATTAATCTTGACTCATGTCATCAAGTAATCTTTGTATTGTAGTAAATAAATCATGACAGGGAATGCAGAAGTGTATTAGTAAACTGTATCTTCTGTATGTAGGCTGGGGCATCAAAATGATAAAACAATATTAGAACTGGGCAAGTGTGTTGTGTTATTAGAACTATCACATAATAGTTGTTATAAGCATTGCATTTAAAAGCACAAGGCATTTGAAAGATGCCACTAGAGAGATGCATGAAACCAGCCATTTTATTTATTTATTTGTTTATTCAGAACATTTCTACCCCGTCCTTCTCGACCTCCGAAGAGAGACTCAGGGGGGCTTCCAATAGGCAGCTATTCAATGCCAATACAATATAATAACACAATATAAAATGCAATTAGCATACATTAAAACAGTTATAAATATACATTAAATCAGTTTACTAATTCAAATCGTCATCCAAATCCAAATTGCGGTCCACTAATGCCTTATCTTCACCAGTAAATCAGTCTATTCTGTAAATGGTTGATCCCACAGCCAGGATTTGAGTTTCTTCTGGAAGGTCAGGAGGTATAGGGCAGATCTAATCTCATTAGGGAGGGAGTTCCACAGCTGAGGGGCCACCACAGAGAAGGCCCTGTCTCGCGTCCCCACCAAACACAACTGTTATGGCAGTGGGACCGAGAGCAGGGCCTCCCCGGTTGATCTTAAGGTCCTTGGTGGTTCGTAGAGGGAAATATGTTCAGACAGGTAAACTGGGCCAGAATTGTATACGGCTTTGTAATTTAAGACCAGCACTTTGAATTGTGCATGGAAGCTAACAGGCAGCCAGTGGAGCTGGTGTAACAAAGGAGTTGCACGCTCCCTGTACACCTCTCCCGTGAGCAACCTGTCTGCCAAGTCTGGACTAGCTGGAGCTTCCGAGCAGTCTTCAGAGGCAACCCCACATAGAGTGTGTTGCAGTAATCTATCGGGATGTAGCCAGAGTACAAACATAAAGTCAGACCTCCCAAGATATGTTACACTGATCCAAGACATTTCAGGAGAGGTTACAATCAAATCTCCTCTGAATTAATCTTTCTGATTGATCATTCTAATTGGAAACAAAATATACTCACAAAGCTGGGCCAGGGGCTTCGAAGAAAGCCAAAAATCAGAACTTGGAGAACATGATGGATGTCAGAACCAATCAACAAACTAGGAATTGGGACTGATGAGCAAGCTAGAAGAACCTAAGAATACATCAAACAAAGTTTATAGAACATGCAAAACAAAGAGAAAGAAAAGCTTTCAAAAAGAAACCACCATGCAGAAAGACCATGTGGTTGAATCAGCAAAAACAGGATAGTCTATTTACATCTTTTCTTCCTTAAATATCCGAGGACAAGCCAAGGAGGAAGCAAAGTCAGTTTGCACCTTGAAGAGGTAGAGTGGGTCCTCCACTTTCACACATAACACCCACAAAATGAAAAAAAATGATATCAATATGTGTTGTTGTTTTTTGAGAGAACACCTTTCTAGGAATCTCCAGATCCTAGGCTCAATGTCTGCTGAAAGTTGACCATTGGATAGCACAGGAGGACCTAGAGATTCTTAGAGAGATCATGCTAATCAAACCTGCAAATAATCAGATCCTCAAAAGCTAAAGCCACAAATGTGGAGTTCTAACTGTTCTTCACTGAAAACGCTGCTCTTTTCAGTTCTGAGATTCACTACACAGAGTGCCACAGTAAAGATCCAGCAGTTCCTGACACACCCAAAAGGCATTTAGAAGATGCTATTAAGAGCAGTCATGAGATTCATAGAATCATGGAATCATTGACTTGGAAGAGACCTCGTGGGCCATCCAGTCCAAGAAGCAGGAAAATCGCATTCAAAGCACCCCCGGCAGATGGCCATCAAAGGAGTCTCCACCACACTCTGGGGCAGAGAGTTCCACTGATTCAACATGTTCTTTACATATCACACTGATTTTTTTAAAAAATCAGGAGATATCCAAATCAAATCAGAGTTCCTTCACAATAGTCATTCTTATTAAGCTAACTTCAATCATCCCAAAGCTATTTTAGCAATTCAGATATCTTGAGAGAGAAAGGACAGACATCATCTCCAAAAATCAAAGCATTTCTTCCAAAGTTCTCAGAAACAACAATGTCAGAAAAAGGAGAGGGTTGAAGAGAAAGTTACAGTATAGTGACTGATATACTTGTAACTTTTAATTACAGACTGATCTCAGATAATGACATAGATGTCCAATGTATGGCATTGAAGGTTTGCCAGTTATGTGTAAACCGCTTTGAGTCCCCCTAGGGGTGAGAAAAGCAGTATAGAAATACTTTAAATAAATAAATGTGTTCAAGGAGATCATTTCCTTAACCGAAAATTTGTTACGAGAAATAACCAGGGGGTGTGGGGGGCGGGGCGGTGGATCAGTGCCTGCATCACATACAAAAGGACAATTCAGTAAATATCAGCAAGCTTTTTATTCAAAATTAGCAATATGCTCATGTAATACATAAGTAGATCAGGTAAGTCTAGCATAATTAAGCCACAACATCTGGAATCTTTTAGCAATCACATCAAGGCATCTTCCCAAAGGCATGCAGAGATGACTGTTTCCTTTCACCAGCCTCTGCTTTCCTTATAATTTCCATTTTGGTAACCAAACTTGTAAATCTGTGCTTTTAATTCTTCACTTTGGTTTCCTCTGTGCTGTTGATACATGCTTTGTAAGGGATCCCAAAGTCAGCTGCTGTTTACTTTTCTAGTTGTAAGAAGGTTCTTCTGGCTAAAGTAGCATTGGCCAGAACAGAATCCCACTCTTTCCTAACTTAGGCTTTGTTTCATTGTTCATTGCAAACTTGGGAATAGTAATTCTCCAGCACTCCTTCAACATCCTCTCAGTACTGATGCTTCCAGCACTGAATCATCTCTAGGTACATTGTCAATCTGTGTACATTTTCATCCAAAACTTTTTAAAAAATTGTTCCCATAAGATGAAGCTGCAAATTTCATCCAGTTCCACTGAAAAATAAGAAAGTTGTGAACGATTCCCATTTTAAAAACTACAAGTTTTAAACACATAGAAAGAGAAACATACAAATCTGAAAGGCTTTGCTGCCTTGTAAGGGATACAATTTATCCAGTTCTAATAAACAGCAACAGGTTATAGGCATTAGTTTATTTCTAATGATAACAAACAGATCATATAAAGATATTTATCCGAATGAATGTTGAACTTCTATGTACAGATTAAATAAGGTGGCTTCAAAAATGGTTCAGATAGTCTTTGGAATCACCAAGTTGAAGTTTTAAGTCACTCTTGTGGGTTGAATTGAATCTCACATGCTAGACATGATTTGTCATAATGCAAATCACTTTCTTGAATTAGAATCTTAGTAAGGCCAAAATACAAAATAATGAAGATTCTCGTGAGTGCAGTTATATTGGATTGCTTCTTTGTTAAAATAGGTTTGCCATTTCATTACCAGTTTTACTAGACTTTGTGCAGCCAGCTGATCTATTTCTTACACAATGGGCAGGCCCGTAGCCAGGATTTCGTTTGGGGGGGGGGGGCTGAATTTTTTTCAGGGGTGGTTTTGGGGGGGGGGGGGGGGCTGAGTCTGAGTGAAAGAGGGTCTACCATAGCAAACCTTTTGTATCATTACCCCAATACCCCCATGCATATGGGATATATTGAGTATGGTGATCAGATCATGATATGAATAAACATAACAGTTTAAATAATGCACCAGTAAGGCCTTTTCGCGAACCACCATGAGAATTTCGGGGGGGGGGAGGCTGAAGCCCCTCAAGCCCCCCCCCCCCCCCTACATGCCTATGGTTAGATCAGTGGTTCTCAACCTTCCTAATGCTGCAACCCCTTAATACAGTTCCTTATGTTGTGGTGACCCCCAACCATAAAATTATTTTCATTGCTACTTCATAACTACAATTTTGTTACTGTCATAAATTGTAATGTAAATATTTGATATTCAGGATGCAGGATTCACTGGACAAAATATGACACAAATACCAAGTACACCCAAATTTGAATACTGATGGGGTTGGGGGGGATTGATTTTGTCCTTTGGGAGTTGTAGTTACTGGGATTTATAGTTCACCTACAATCAAAGAGCTCCACCACCAATCAAAGAGCTCCACCCTGAACTCCACCAATGATGGAATTGAACCAATCTTGGTGCACAGAACTCCTATGACCAATAAAAAAATACTGGAAGAGTTTGGTGGGCACTGACCTTGAGTTTTGGAGTTGTAGTTCCCCTACATCCAGAGAGCACAGTGGGCTCAAACAATGATGGATCTGAACTTGGCACAAATACTCAATATGCCCAAGGAGAACACTGGTGGAGTTTGGGGAAAAATTGAACTTGACATTTGGGAATTGTAGTTGCTGGGATTTATAGTTCACCTACAATCAAAGAGCCCCTTGAACCCAATCAATGATAGAATTGGGCCAGACTTCCCATACAGAACCCCCATGACCAACAGAAAATACTGTGTTTTCTGATGGTCTTTGGTGACCCCTCTAACACCCCGTCGTGACCCCTCTAGGGGTTCTGATCCCCAGGTTGAGAAACACTGCAATAGAAACTCATGCAACCCTCGTGCTAATGGTGAAAATCCACAAGAAGCACAGGATCCAGTACTTTTAAGGTACCTATATCATAAAAAAGTTAAAACATAACTTAAGTTTGTTTAAAATCTATGTTTTAATAACTCTAAAATGCCCTTGTAGGAAAAGGTCCTGAAATTTCATATATTTAGCCAAGAATGAGAATGATCTGTCATCTGTAACTGAGAGTGGGATCAAATCAAGGAGGGGAATAGATCATGACCGATGAATATTACCTTCATGTCAGCTAACCTCTGATCTCTGAAGGAAAAGAGAGAGAGAATACATGATTTGTCACAGGAAGCAGTGGAGTAAAGGCTTTTAAAGCACTGCTGGGTTTGGTTGACTTATTTAACAGTTGAGGTTTATATAGCCTACCTATATATTCCCCTTTTCTGAAAATAAAATCAGGACTGTAGTTTGATCTTGGATTTCTCCTCCAGATTTAGTTTGCTACTAGAGTTAGGGTAACCCCTGTGGAGATAGAATGATGTTTGTAGTATCTCTTGAAAGACATTTTTCTTTAGCAAAGTAACCAAAAACACATTGAAGAAATCCTCAAAGGTGTCAACCAAAGATGCTATAAATTGATAGGGCATTGCTTAAACCTTCTGTTTAAAAGTCTAGGAAGGTGTTCGGTTTCTCATAGTTCTCTAGAAGAAGGTGGATAGATCTCTTTGTTTAATTTCACCAAAATAAGCACTTGAGATGGGTAGTTTTTAGTTGTTAAAATTCATCCAAAGGTACAAGCACTGTCTACATAGCAATGAATGAATATAAATGAGCACAATGGAAATATCCTAATAATACCAGATCCCCTCTTATCTTGGAAGCTAGTACTTGGATGGGAGACCTCCAATGAATACTAACTTACTGACTACTTGTCTTGGGAAGAACTTCCTGACTGTAAGAGCTGTTCAGCAGTGAAACTCTCTGCCTTGGAGTGTGATGGAAGCTCCCGCCTTGGAAACTTTTAAACCAGTAGTTCACAACCTGTGAGCCCCCAGATGTTTTGGCCTTCAACTACTAGAAATCCTAACACCTGGTAAACTGGTTGGGATTTCTGGGAGTTGTAGGCCAAAACACTTGGGGACCCACAGGTTGAGAACCACTGTTTTGAACAGAGGCTTGATGGCTACCTGTCATGGGTACTTTGATTGTGCTTTTCCTGCATGGCACGGGGTTGGACTAGATGGCTGATGTGGTCTCTTCCAACTCTATGATTCTTTGACTCGGGGTGCATCTACATTGTAGAATTATTGCAGTTTAATATCACTTTATGTGCCAGGATTCAATACTATGGAATCATGGGAGGTATTTATTTATTTATTTATTTATTTATTTATTTATTTATTTATTTATCGCGTCAGGAGAAAACCAAACAGTTTTATTGCATTTTTTTACAAACGAACAAACAAAACACAAAGTTTGCAAGCTTGGTAGTTGATTAAATGTCTTTTGACCACTGACCACTTGGAGTGCCTCTGGTGTTACTATAAGAAGGTCCTCCATTGTGCATGTAGCAAGGCTCAGGTGCATTGCAGCAGATGCTCTGTAGTTTGCTCTTCTCCACACTCTCATGTTGTGGATTCCACTTTGTAGCCCCATTTCTTAAGGTTGGATCTCCATCTCGTGGTGCCAGAGTGCAGTCTGTTCAGCGCCTTCCAAGTTGCCCAGTTTTCTGTGTGCCCAGGGGGGAGTCTCTCATTTGGTAGAAGCCATTGATTGAGGTTCTGGGTTTGAGCCTGCCACTTTTGGCCTCTCACTTGCTGAGGTGTTCCAGCAAGTGTCTCTGTAGATCTTAGAAAACTATTTCTTGATTTAAGTCATTGGCGTGCTGGCTGATACCCAAACAAGGGATGAGCTGGGGATGTCACTGCCTTGGTCCTTTCACTATTGGCTGCTACTTCCCAGAGGATGTCAGGTGGTGCAATACCGGCTGAACAGTGTAATTGTGGAAGGTGTACTTTGGTGAAGCACTTGCACTGTTTTACAAAGAAGGCAAAATACCTGATCAAACAACAAACTCCATGATTCTATTGCATTGAGCCATAGCAGTGAAAGTGCTGTCAAACAGCGTGGATTCACCCTAAATAGAACTAGACATGGTAACAAGGACGTGGTTCTTCCATAAGAAGCTTTTCCATCTAAATTCCATGAAATTTCTCCATATAATTTCGCCTTCTATTTGTGCCATGTAGTGAAACAAACTCTTCTTGTGATACCTTCCCAAACATTTCCCCCCAAATAAGGAGCAGGTAAAGAAAATGTACTACATGACAACATCTCATATTATCTAAACAGGCACAGAAGAGATAGCTTTACATCTAGTACAGTATTCTGTCTCCCAAAAGGATATGCTAGGAATGGAAAATTATTTTGCCGGATTTAACAGTCTCAGTGAAAGTAGGCTTGTGCACGCTTGAGACTCTTCACAAAAATAAATGCATTTTACCTCAGTGCATCTTTAAGCTTTGCAGGGTGTCTTGGCGGAAAAAGTTGGTGCAGAACACTGTCTGTATTTTCAAATGCAAATGGCCAACATCCATGCCAATAAAAATATGCAAAAATGCATTTCAAATCAATGAGGAAAACGAGAATGTTTATTGAATCTATGAATCAATGTGAACCATAGAAAAATATGAGCATATTTTACATTAGTGAAAGTGTGTAAAATGTGCATAAATTATCACAAAACATATTGGAACCTATTATGAAACCAAAACAGGAAGAAAAAATATAGGATTTACAGAAATAATAGAAATTAAGCCTGGTCAGTTTTCAAAATCTTGTGAAATGTCATGAGTCTCAGAGCCAACTAGTGTCCAGTTCTGAACACTGCAATTCAAGAAGGATGTTGACAAGCTGGAATATGTCTAGAGAAGAGTAACAGAAATGATCAAATGTTTGGAAGCCAAACCCTATGAGGAATTGCTGAGGGAACTGGCTGATGAATGGGGACATGATAACCATGCTTAAATATCAGTAAGGTTGTCACGTTTTCTGCTGCTATACAGACTGGGACACAGCAATAGATTCAACTTGCAGGAAAGAAAAGATTCCACCTAAACACTAAGAAGAACTTCCTGATAGTAAAAGCTATTTGGAATATGCTGCCTTGGAACTGGCAGTGGGTCCCCTTCTCTTTGTTGTTCATTCGTTCAGTCGTCTCCGACTCTTTGTGACCTCATGGACCAGCCCACGCCAGAGCTCCCTGTCGGCCGTCACCACCCCCAGCTCCTTCAAGGTCAGTCCAGTCACTTCAAGGATGCCATCCATCCATCTTGCCCTTGGTCGGCCCCTCTTCCTTTTGCCTTCCACTTTCCCCAGCATAATTGTCTTCTCTAGGCTTTCCTGTCTCCTCATGATGTGGCCAAAGTACTTCAACTTTGTCTCTAGTATCTTTCCCTCCAGTGAGCAGTCGGGCTTTATTTACTGGAGGATGGACTGGTTGGATCTTCTCGCAGTCCAAGGCACTCTCAGAACTTTCCTCCAACACCACAGTTCAAAAGCATCGATCTTCCTTCGCTCAGCCTTCCCTAAGGTCCAGCTCTCACATCCGTAGGTTACTACAGGGAATACCATGGCTTTGACTAGGCGGATCTTTGTTGCCATGCTGATGTCTCTACTCTTTACTATTTTATCGAGATTGGTCATTGCTCTCCTCCCAAGAAGTCTTCTGATTTCCTGGCTGCAGTCTGCGTCTGCAGTAATCTTTGCACCTAGAAATACAAAGTCTATCACGGCCTCCACATTTTCTCCCTCTATTTCCAGTTGTCAATCATTCTTGTTGCCATAATCTTGGTTTTTTTGACATTCAGCTGCAACCCGGCTTTTGCACTTTCTTCTTTCACCTTGATTAGAAGGCTCCTCAGCTCCTCCTCGCTTTCGGCCATCAGAGTGGTGTCATCTGCATATCTGAGGTTTTTAATGTTTCTTCCAGCAATTTTTACCCCAGCTTTGCATTCATCAAGCCCCGCACATCGCATGATGTGTTCTGCATACAAGTTAAAAAGGTTGGGTGAGAGGATGCAGCCTTGCCGTACGCCTTTCCCAATCTTGAACCAGTCTGTTGTTCCATGGTCAGTTCTGACTGTTGCTCCTTGGTCCTTGTACAGATTCCTCAGGAGAGAGACAAGGTGGCTTGGGATGCCCATCCTACCAAGAACTTGCCACAATTTATTATGATCCACACAGTCAAAGGCTTTAGAATAGTCAATGAAGCAGAAGTAGATGTTTTTCTGAAACTCCCTGCCTTTCTCCATTATCCAGCGGATATTGGCCATTTGGTCTCTCGTTCCTCTACCTTTTCTAAACCCAGCTTGAACATCTGGCAACTCTCGCTCCATGTATTGCTGGAGTCTTCCTTGCAGGATCTTGAGCATTACCTTACTGGCATGAGAAATAAGGGCCACTGTACGGAAGTTTGAGCAGTCTTTCGCATTTCCCTTTTTTTGGTATGGGGATATAAGTTGATTTTTTCCAGTCTGATGGCCATTCTTGTGTTTTCCATATTTGCTGGCATATGGCATGCATCACCTTGACAGCATCATCTTTTAAGATTTTAAACAGTTCAGATGGGATCCCGTCATCTCCTGCTGCCTTGTTGTTAGCAATGCTTCTTAAGGCCCATTCAACCTCACTCCTCAGGATGTCTGGTTCTAATTCATTCACCACACCATCAAAACTATCCTCATATTATTATCCTTCCTATACAGATCTTCTGTATAGTCTCGCCACCTTCTCTTGATCTCTTCAGCTTCTGTTAGGTCCCTGCCATCTTTGTTTCTTATCATACCAATGTTTGCCTGAAATTTACCTCCAATGTTTCTAATTTTCTGGAAGAGGTCTCTTGTCCTTCCTATTCTGTTGTCTTCTTCCATGCATTGCTTATTTAAAAATAGTTCCTTATCTCTTCTGGCTAACCTCTGGAATTGCGCATTTAACTGGGCATATCTCCCCTTATCCCTGTTTCCTTTTGCTTTCCTCCTTTCTTGGGCTACTTCCAGTGTCTCAGCAGACAACCATTTTGCCTTCTTGGTTTTCTTTTTCTTTGGGACGTACTTTGTTGCCGCCTCCTGAACAATGTCTCGGACTTCTGTCCATAGTTCTTCTGGGACTCTGTTTACTAAATCTAGTCCTTCAAATCTGTTCTTCACTTCCACTGTATATTCGCTAGGAATGTTAGTGAGATCATATCTAACTGTCTGTGTATTTTCCCTGATCTCTTTAGTTTTATTCTAAATTGGGCAATAAGAAGTTCGTGATCTGAGCTACAGTCAGCCCCAGGTCTTGTTTTCACCGACTGGATGGATGTCCGCCACCTTTGGCTGCCAAGGATGTAGTCAATCTGATTTCGGTGTTGACCGTCTGGTGAGGTCCATGTGTAAAGCCGTCTTTTAGGTTGTTGGAAGAGAGTATTCGTTATACACAGCGAGTTTTCCTGGCAAAATTCTACCAGCCTGCGTCCCGCTTCATTTTGTTCTCCCAGACCATGCTTGCCTGTGATCCCAGTTGTCATTTGACTTCCCACCTTGGCATTCCAGTCTCCTGTAATGAAAATAATGTCTCTTTTTGGTGTATTATCCAGTAGGTCCTGCAGATCCTCATAGAACTGATCTACTTCTGCTTCTTCAGCAGCTGTGGTTGGGGCGTATATTTGGATCACTGCAATGTTGAAAGGCTTTCCTTGCACTCGAATTGAGATCATTCTGTCATTTTTTGGGTTGTATCCAAGCACCGCTTTAGCGAATTTCTTATTAATTATGAAGGCTACTCCATTTCGTCGATGTTCCTCTTGTCCGCAGTAGTAGATCTGGTGGTCATCTGATGTGAAGTGGCCCATTCCAGTCCATTTCAGTTCGCTGACCCCCAGAATGTCTATCTTTAGTCTTGACATCTCGCCAATAACAACATCCAATTTGCCCTGGCTCATAGATCTTACATTCCAGGTTCCTATGGTGTGTTGATCTTTACAGCATTGGATTCATCGTTCACCTCCAGCACAGTCAGCCAGTAGCCTTCCTTTCGGCTTTGAGCTAGCTGCCTCATCACATCTGGGGCTAGTTGAACTTATCCTCTGCTCCTCCCCAGTAGCATTTTGGCCATCTTCCGACCTGGGAGTCCCATCTTCCAATGGCATACCGACATATCTCTGGTTGTACTGGTCCATTTAGTTTTCTTGGCAAGGATACTGGAGTGGTTTGCCATTGCCTTCCCCAGGGATCACGCTTGGCCTGACCTCTCTGCCACAACCGTCCCGTCTTGGGTGTCCCTTCACGGTTTCGCTCATGACATCATTGAGGTGCTCAAGCTCCAGCGCCCCGACAAGGCGGTGATCCTTTGCTGGAGTTTGCTGGAGTCCCCTTCTCTGGAGGTGGCTAAACAGAGGCTGGATGGCCATCTGTCAGAGTGTTTTGATGGTGTGTTCCTGCATGGGAGGGGATTGATTGGATGATGCTTGTGGTTTCTTGCATCTTTATGTTGCTATGATTCTAATGCAAGTGCTCTGAGATGATATTAAAGCCCTAATTTGGCATGTAAAGTCCTATCTCTCTTGGTCCCAACATTAGTGAGAGTCAAACTATACACAACCTCCAGCTGTCCCAATCTGGTAAGGACAGACCTTGCTAATCATCTGTTATCACACTTTTTCGGCTGTATTTGAAATACCCTGGTTTCTGTCTCCTCCCATTTTCCTCCTTGGTCTGCCAGTTATTTCAGTTGCTGCAAACTGAGTTCACATTATTTTAACAGCAGGAAAAGAGAGGAAAAGTCAGATTATTTCCAGCATGGTCAGCAAATACAAACTGCTGTAACTCTCCTCTTCCTCCTCATCAATAATTTTCACCTTTTGATCACATTCTGATGTTACTTGGCCACATACCTATAAAATGTTGGAGAATATGAATATACTATCAGCAAAACAACATAGTTTAGCAGTTACTGGCCTGTGAAATATCAACTGCACGTTTAGGATCACCTGTCTAAAGGCTATATCCTGAAAGAATATATGTTTTGTATGTATACATTTTGCCAGCTTCACAAAATAACATGTTGCATGCTTATTACAGTAGAGTCGCCTTATCCAACCTTCACACATCCAAAGTTCTCTATTATCCAATGCAGTCTGCCTCCCGCCCGGTTCCACAGCTGTTTCAATATATTGTGATGTTTTGGTGCTAAATTCGTAAATACCGTAATTACTACATAACGTTACCATGTATTGAACTGCTTTTTCTGTCCATTTGTTGTAAATCATGATGTTTTGGTGCTTAATTTGTAAAATAAGAACGTAATTTCATGTTTAATGGGCTTTTCCTTAATTCTTCCTTATTATCCAACATTTTTGCTTATCCAATGTTCTGCTGGCCCATTTATGTTGGATAAGCGAGACTCTACTGTACTGGAAAAGTGCTTGCATGTGTGTGTGTGTGTTCAGGAAATTGCCTACAACCGTGCATATACATTTTCATAAAGATATTAGAGGGTTGTAAACCGATGTGGAAATAAGATGGAACAAAGTCATGCTTGAAAAAAAATGAATATTATGGAATGCAAAGTACATTTTGCTTACTTTTCTGCCATATTAACATCTATATATCAAATGCTTTTTATATTCTCTGCTTATATGCATCTGTTAGAATTGTAGATTTTGTTCTTCACATGGTAGTAGAGATCGTCTTTCCTTTGTCTTCCCTTTTCATGTAGCTTCTACTCCTTCTTTCAATATTATTCAAAAAAATGAACTCATGAGAAAACTCCTAGGAATCCAGTGCCATAAAAAGAGCTGTCAGCATTCAGTACTTTGAGAAAGTGGATTGGAATATCTAATGGCAAATAAATGCTTTCCGCATGTTGTAAGCCAGTTTGATTCTCCTTGTTGGGCAGAAAAGAGGAGTATAAAATAGACATCATCATCATCATTTTAATAATAATAATAATAATAATAATAATAATAATAATAACAACAACAACAACAACAACAACAACAACAACAACAACATGCAGAATGTGGATCCAACTTCCAAACAACAGTTTTTAAGAATATAAAAACAGGCCCAGAAGACTTTCTTGAGCTGGTTTTTGAACCGGTTTTCTTCCAGCCAAATCCTTAGAATTGATGGACCTTGGAAATAAATAGGACAAAGACTCCCAAACTTCCTTGTACTCCCAATTCTCTCTTTTGCACCTGTTCCAGGAAAACATGCATACACCAGGGAAGAGAAATAGGGAGAACATGCCTCTCTCCCCTTTATGAGTGTTTATAAATTGCTTTGGTGTCAAAATAGTCAAATAGCATATAATACTGATAATAATTTCTGAGGAAAGGACACAACAGATGCAGGGAAGAACTGTCCACCTTCCTAGAGAGCTCTTTCATGTGCCTGAGCACATTTGCATGTTGGTGCTACAGTGCTAAAGTCCCTGATAGCACATGGACTAATGGAAGGATTTCTCTAGATGCCATTAAGAGCCAAATGGGCATATTAGGTAGAAAGTGGGGGTTTTTCCCCAGCTCACACTTTCCCAAGTTGTCTTATGCTGTATAAACTAGCAACACCATCTTAAATGCTGTCCAGTAGCAAACAGACACCCAATGTGCTTCTTCCTGCAGATATATTATGTACTGCCAAACAATTAGAAGCCTAGCCAAAAAAAATCTGTTGGCAGAATAGGTCAAATTGATTTTCTAGGTCTCAGAATCTAGGATTTATTTCTCCAGCCAACAAATTGAATCTCAGGGCCGTCAGTGAACATAACACATCTGACTATTTGATGCTTCTTCTCTGAACTTGGAAAAATTACTTTGTGGCAGGGTTCTGATGCTCTCAGAATCCCCAGTGAGCATGGTGACTCTCTGGAGGATTTTCCAAACTCTGCTTCTTGTACGTCTACATGTGCACTGTGAAGCCTAGAGCATCCCCGCCTGGGGTAACTACCGCACATGGACTGTGCACGTGAAGCAACAACTGTTCTTCAAATAAACAGTGTTCAGGAAAAGTGGATTGATCTGACCACATCATTGTCAGACAGAGAAGCAGACAGTGCAAGGGGAGCACTTAATTTTCATAATGATTCATAAAAGGTTTCTCAGTTGTCTCCAAAACTTAAAAAAGGTAAAAAGAAAGTTCCATCTGACTATCTTTCCATTCTTCTAGGCTGTTGCACTTCTAGCCATTCTTTCTTCCTACAAGAGTTCATCTCTTTACTCTTCAGCCAAGCCAACCTGTATCTGATTTTTTTTTAAAGCTGGATTCTTGTTGGTGTTTTATGCCAGATCTGTTCTACTGGTACAATCAACTCTTTATAAGTGTGCTCAATGGTGTCAGAGGAAAGTTAATGAAAGGTATCACTGGGTTGCTGTGAGTTTTCCAGGCTGAATGACCATGTTCCAGAAGCATTCTCTCTTGACATTTTGCTCACATCTATGGCAGGCATCTTCAGAGGTTGAGGGGTTTGTTGGAAATTAAGTAAGTGAGGTTTATATATCTGTAGAATATCCAGGGTGGGAGAAAGAAATATTCTCTGTTTGAGGTACAATAACGTCTTGCTTATCCAACATAAAAGGGTCGCCAGAACATTGGATAAGCAAAAATGTTGGATTATAAGGAGGGATTAAGGAGAAGCCTATTAAATGCCAAATTGCATTGTGAGTTTACAAATTAAGCACCAAAACATGTTTTACAACAAATCAACAGAAAAAGCAGTTCAATACATGGTATCATTTTGTAGTAATTACTATATTTACAAATTTAGCACCAAAACATGGCAATGTTTTGAAACAGCTGCAGATCTAGGCAGGAAGCAAACTGCGTTGGATAATACAGATCATAGGATGAGCAAAGATTGGATAAGCAAGACTCTAGTGTACATGTGAATGTTCCCATTTGCCACGCTGATTAGCATTAATGGCTCGCAGTTTCAAGGCCTGGCTGGTAGCTGCCTAGGGGAATCCTTTGTTGGGAGGTGTTAGATGGGCCTGATTGATTCTTGTCTGGAATCCCCCTGTTTTTTGAGTCTTGCTCTTTATTTACTATCCAGATTTTAGAGATGTTTTAATACTGGTAGCCAAATTTTGTTCATTTTCATGGTTCCTCCTTTCTGTTGACATTGTCCACATTCTTGTGGATTTCAATGGCTTCTTATGAAAATGAGCAAAATTTGGCTACCAGTATTCTAAAAACTCTAAAATCAGAACAGTAAATAAAGAGCAAGACTCAAAAAGCAGGGGAATTCCAGATATGAATCAATCAGGGCCAGCTAACACCTCCCAACGAAGCATTATCCCAGGCAGCTACCAGCCAGGCCTTGAAACTGTAGATCATTAATACTAATCAAGGTTGCAAATTACAACATTCACACATACCTCAAGCAGACAAGGGTTCTTTCTCTCACCCTGGACATTCCACAGATATATAAACCTCACTTACTTAGTCTCCAACAGACCCCTCAACCTCTGAGGATGCCTGCCATAGATGTGGGCAAAACATCAGGAGATAATGCTTCTGGAACATTGCCATTCAGCCCAGATAATTCACAACAACCCAGTGATTCTGGCCATGAAAGCCTTCAACATCACAAAGGTATCACTGTTGGAAAAGAAAGGTTGCTGGTCCCATGTAGGTTGGGAGCCAGCAAGCCAGCTTTCCTTCCCAACAGCAATTTCTTTCTCTTCTTTCTACCTCATCAGGGTAGTGTCTGTGGCCATTATGTTCTTTCTGCTGCCATCATTTTTACATCACTGCCATATATGCCAGTATAGTTGTGTTGGATGACTGAGTCTCAGCCTAAGAGCTTTGCAGCCCTATAGCATCACCTCACTAGTTCTCATTTGGTGATCTTGCTTTTGGATTACAGAGACATAAAAATGGGAATGCAAAGTTGTCTGGCATCCTTGGCTAAGCCAGAAACTGATGGCAACTTTAGCTCCTATCGTACTAACATGCTCCCCCATCCCTGCTGTAAGTTGCTGTAAGTTATGTTTCTTGAATAAGTCCAACAGGAGAAAAGACTCAGCAGAAATGAATCAGCTCAGTTCTTATTTCTCCCTGCCTCCTTACACTGAAGGCAAAGAAGAAGATTAAGAAAGGGAAAGTATTCTTCAAATCAACCCTTGGATTTCTCTGTTTGCTAAATAAGGTCAAATCAGTCTATGTCTAGCAAGTATTTAGAAATTATTGTTTTGGGGAGCTACCATTTCCAAGACTCCTCTAGTGAGTATGATCATAACTTTTCCAACTTCTGTCAGTGGTCCATATGTTTTCTCTAAAAGCAATATTCCTATGTATAAAATTCCCTTCTAAATGTGATATTTTTTCATATAATGCCTCAAAATGTATGTTGGTTTTATGTTTTGAGCCAAGAAGTGTGTTGAGACATTCTGGAAGTATGAAAAATCAGTGGTGAGTTTAGTTTTGCTCCTCCAATTAGACCAGGAGATGTGGGTTGTGTTATTCTATATCAGAATACACAAGGAGCAAATTCCTTAGTTATTTCTGACCTTACCAACCTACAGACAGCCCAGCATCTCTAGGTTATTCATTAATTGAAGCTATGAGCTTCTTTCTCTTTTGTTTTCCAATAACACTTGGAAAGGGTGACTTATGGATTGATTACTGTGCTTTATTCTGTATTATTTTGATACGTTTGTACTCACCTGAGACATTGAATGCTTGCCTTTTTGCGTGTGTGTAAATCGTCCTGAGTCCCTTTAGGGAGAGAGGGTGGTTGTTGTTGTTGTTGAATTCACTGTGGAGTTTAAGCTGAGTTCTGAAGGAGCTATCCAAAGTGCTGGCCCTATTTAGCAGGAGTGAAATTCAGTACCCTGGAGAGTTGCTTTGAATTGTGAGATTCAGTGCCATTCAGTGAACTTGCATATTATAGATGCTGAGAGAGAGAGAGAGAGAGAGAGAGAGAGAGAGAGAGAGAGAGAGAGAGAGATGGTGAACTTATATACATGCACAAACACCAAGAACAACAAATCCATAAGACCAGGATTTGCAGTTTCACCTACAAAATATGTCCCTTGTAGGAATTGTCCTCCTTCATGTCTGTATGCTAAGTTTTAATGGAAGTCACTCATTTCAGTTGGGTTCATGATTATCTGTGGCTTTCTGTTTCCACAATAAGTTGAGGAACATAGCCTGCTTTGATCCAGGAGCCATACTGTACATCATATTCAGCACTTTGCTAAGCTATTTATAGAAACCTCTTTTTCTTGTACGATTGCATGCCAGCTTTGAATGAAAGACAAAATTAAAAATAAAACTCCTTTAGGAATGGATATTATTCAGTATATTCATTGGCTACAAACTTTATAAAGGTTTTTTTTTAACCAAAAAAAACCAATTGTAGAATGTTCCCGGCTAATATTTTTTAACCCCAGCTTTGTCCAGATAAGAACTAATGCCACATTGTGTCAGATTTCTTTTTCCCCTTTTGCCAGAAGGAAAAAAAAACTATTCCCAGAGTGCAGTAATTTCAGAATGTTACTAACTTCATTTTCATATTTCTAATATGCCAGGCGAATAAATAAGTCATATAATTACTCATTATCTCTCAAGCTAACACTTTTGAATTGGATTACTGTGGTCACACAACCGACACTGATTATCTCTGACAGGAAGTTATTAAATCCCTTTGGGGCATATGTGTGTGTTATTTCAAGATATGTTTTGCCACATTTATTACAAATCAGCATACTTCTCAGGATTGGTTTACTTAGTAGAAATTATACAAGTCTGAAAAGCAACAAATGTTATAAGACAAGAAGAAGCAGAAAAAAACAAAAAACATATCGAACAATTTAGGTGTCAACTAGAATCTAACAATGCAGAGATATTTTACATTTAGTCATAGATTTTTATCAGCACAAAGTGTCAGCATGGTGTAGTGGTTTGAGCATTGGACCATGACTCTGGAGACCAGGTTTTGAATCCCTGATGGGCATGAAATGTTGGCCAGGTCTCAATGTTTCAGGCACAGAGAGATAGTTTTGAAGCTTGGGCATAAAATATTCTCCAACCTTTCCGGTTGGTGCAAAACCTCAACTGTGCATGTGCTGGATTTGTGCAACTTCTCATGGAATTGTAGATTTTCAAGAGACCACAAGGACCATCCAATCCGATCCTCTGCCATGCAAAATCATCCAAAATCTAGAAATCAATAGAAAGAATAAGAATGAGAGGCGATGAAATGATGGGAGCCATAAGCTTGCACTTAGGCCTACCTTGCCAAAGTTGGTGAGGAACATGGTGCACCGCACTGCAGTGGATACCTAAACTTGGACCTTCATCTTGTGTGAGCAGAAGTCCTTCCTGCAAATAAACAGTTCTTGCAGGCTACAATTCCATTCCAAAAGTATGATTACATCATAGTGAATAGGTAGGAAAAGGATAACACAGTTGGCTGTCAACATTCATGGATTCAACATCAATGGATTCTACAATCCATGGGTTCAAAACAACGCCCCCCCCCCCCAAAAAAAGAGTTCCAAAAAGCAAACCATGATTTTGCCATAAGGGACGCCATTTTATGTAATGGGACATGAATACCAATCCCTCGTGAATACCAAAGGCCCACTGTATCAGGCATAGGATAAGGTTCAAATGTGGAAATGACATCCAGTTCATGTAGAAATATAGAAACTGAATCTGAAGCCATTCCTCTGGCCCAGCAGGAATGTGCCAAGTTGCCAATCCATGTGCAAACTGACATAAAACAGATTGAAGGCCAAGGGGGATGTGAAAATCTGTCAGTCACCATTTCATTGCATTTCTCACAATCCCACCAGCATTCTTACTGGTTCTGCATTTCTTACAAAACTTTTTTTCCACTTCTCATATGGAAATTCATGTGTTTTTTGTGCCCATTTATTTTAAATCACACAAATGGAAACTCATCAAAGTGTGTGTTTTTACACAATTTTCCCATTAACCTGAGCTTGTTTTCAAAGGTATATATTTTGTCATGTCACATTTTTCAAGTATAATGAATGCTTTTGTACATTTTTGATTTACTAAAACTCACTGAAAGCTTGTAATGACATTACTTGTCACCCATTGCTTTAAAACAACGGTGAAGGAAAGGACTGAGTAGAATATCCTTGATCTAAAAAGGAGTACTTTATAGTCCCTTGTGAAAGGCTATTTAACACAAGGAGCTTAGGCTTCATTTAAGTTGCCCATCATGATTTCTTTTTCATTAAGGCTCAAAAGCACTGGAACAGTCTCTGAATAACATTCAAGGATTTCAAAATTGCTGCTTCATCTTCTAATGGCAGCTGGAGAAAAGTACCTTAATTTTATGAAATTGTTTTTGTGCTCTTCCTATTATTAAGTCATGTTTTACTTTTTGAGACATGCAGGTATATCAAGATTATCATGATTCTTATTGTCTTCATCTATATATTTTTATAAACTGAAATAAACTTGGTATTTGGGATATCAATGTACTCCATTGCAAAAGACAATGTATGCAAAATAAGAAGTAAATACTATATGTGTTGTCATTGATTATACAGCTAAATGTGGTGCAGTGGTAATTTTAGATAATCTAAGTGGTGGCTGTTTAAATAGCTATGTTTGTGTGAAGTTTGTTTTGTGTCACGAGCGACATGAGAAACTGCAAGTTGCTTCTGGTATGAGAGAATTGTCCATCTGCAAGGACATTGCCCAGGGTTTTTTTTTTTTGATGTTTTACCATCCTTGTGGGAGGCTTCTCTCATGTCCCCACATGAGGAGCTGGAGCTGACAGAGGGAGCTCATCCATGCTCTTCCCAGATTTGAACCTCCAACTTGTTGGTCTTCAGTCCTGCTGGCACAAGGGTTTAACCCACTGTGCCTCTAGGGGCTCCTTTATGTCAACTTCACTTGATGTGAAGTATATCATTAACATTTCTCTTTCTTTCCCCCATTACTACTGATACAGTCGATCCATTCTACGTTTGTTTCTGAATTCCTAACATATTGGAACAATAGAGATCCTGATTCCTGAACTCCAGTCCTCCAGATATTTTGAATTTCAGTTCCCAGATGCCTCAGTTGCCCTGGCCAAACATCAGGGATTCTGGGAGTTGAAACCTAAAATACCTGGAAGACCAGAGTTTGGGAAACATGGAATAGTCACTGGCTCAATGTGAAACAGCATTTCTAAACCCTATCTCAGTGCCTCCTTTCTATTCAGTAGTGCCTGTTGATGAAAAAGTGGAACTTCTGTTAGTCATGAAACCCAATAAAGATGAATATTTCCATGCCAAGTCTGTTGCACAAACACAAATGAATCCATGGCAACTCAAATGCTAATACTTTTATTATGGTACAATGACATTTTATCCTGCTTTGCCTGAGTTCTTTGCTCTCTTTTATTTCCCCTTATTCATTCCTATGTCTTGGCTCTTTTCTCTTCTATGCACTGTAAAACCAGAATGCAATTCTCTGCAAATAGTGTCGGTTTTCCCCAGAACTGAGAATTGGAAAAGCAGCATTCTCCTGCAACAGCCAGATGCCCATTTTCTCCCAAAACAATAGACTTTCGTGTTTTGCCTCATCTTAGTTTCCCAAGGGAGCTGGAACCTGATTCCTCTTTGAAAAATCCACTTTCTCTAGAAAGAGGACCAGCTGGCACATGCTGGGCAAAGGTGCTCCTGGACAAACTAGTCAGATGGATTTCCAGGAGCACAACTGTGTCCAAAGGCATCTTTCAAGCTGCACATAAAGTATTTCAAAGAAAGATGCTGCAATCCTAACCCCAGGTTAAATTTTTGCACCAGTAATAGTACTATTGACTGTGGATTGATCATCAAACTTTTTATCCAGATCCAATTTATCACAGCACCTATGCAACAATTCAGGACAGATCCCTTGGCATCAGTGGTAGAACTGGGTACCAAAGACACATAGTAGCAAAATTCCAGGTGGCCTGCCCAAAATCTCACAGAGATGTTAAAAACCATAGAGCATAAAATTGATCTTCAGAGAAACTCACTGGGTGATATCCATTTGGCCAGTGGTTCTCAACCTTTGGGTCCCAAGATGTTTTGGCCTTCAACTTCCAGAAATCCTAACAGCTGGTAAACTGGCTGGAATTTCTTGGAATTGTAGACCAAAACACCTGGGGACCTACAGGTTGGGAACCACTGCATTAGGCTAAACAATTACTTCCCAATACTACCTTCTGGAAACATTCAACCGAAAAGGACCAGCACTATTGCAAAACAGTATCACAGGGAGCTCTGGCGTGGACTGGTCCATGAAGTCACAAAGAGTCGGAAATGACTGAATGAATGAGCAACAAAATCACTCCTCCACTCCCAGCCCCATTTCAGTTAAACATCTCAGAAAGATACCAAGATCAGTGGAGTCAAACATTGCTGAGAGACACAGAAAATCATCTGGGATCCATTCTGGTCTAAGTCCAGACTTGATTAGAGCCATTAACTAGTTTAATCCAAGAAAGCTAGGAATTGTGCTGCCACTATTCAGCCTAAGACTTTACTTTATAATGAAGATTAGAAACTGGCCCATAGTTCAAATAGTGTTGCAGGTTTAGTGAAGGTCTTCATTATATCTTATAGCCACTCCTTTAGGGGAGTTTGAACAAAATCTTCACTTATTACATGTACCACACAACTGACTAATTCCCTTATAGCAACTTGGTTCTGTCAGAATGGGCACGAGTCTAATGCAATGGTTCCCAACTTTGCTATCAAGTCACTTTTCACTTATTGCATCCCAATGAGAGACTGCCAAATCTCTGGGCATCAGCTGTCCTGCTCAGTCTTGCACATTCAGGACTGTGGATTCATTAATTGAATCTATCCACTTGTAGTGCTATCCACCTCTTTTCCTTCTGCCTTCCACTGTACCAAGCATTAGTGTATTTTCCAGGGAGTCACATCATCTCTTTATATGTCCAAAGTAAAATATCCTCAGTTGAGTCAACTTCACTTCTAGTAAAAGTACAGGCTTGATTTGCTTGAAGACCTAATCCTTAGGGGGGCTTTTTAGCAATCCCTGGTATCCATTGAACTCTTTTCCAAAACCACGTTTCATTTGAGTTGACTCTCTTCCTGTCAACTTCTTCATTCTCCAGCTCTTATAACCATGTATGAAATTGGAAATAGTATGGCCTGGATAATTCTGACTTTGGTATTTAATGAGACCTCAATTACCTTGCCAAAATCTATTCACAGTGGGGAGTGCAAGTTATAACTGATCTAAATGATTTACTCTGCAGAAATTTTGCACATTCATCACACTCAGTTTTCAAATGCTCCTACTCAATACGAGAATGTAACAGAATGTCCACAAATGCCTCCCATATATCCAAATCCATCCCATGTTTCCATCTGATTTCTTATTACAATGCAAGTTCAGTATTCTCTAATACTTTCTTGATATTTTGTGTTGTCCAATAAAAATAGAAATAGCATTAAATTAATTGGTCCAGATTGTAGTAGCCCTACTGTACTGTTGTTTCTGGACACTGCCAATTAGGAGTGTCATGGCTGACATTCCAGGTGGTCTCCTGGTTATTACAGTAATATGTATTTTGTTGGTTCTCATTTTGAAAGGCATGTCCAAGCACCTACTGATTAGTAGGTCCTTACTGTATTGTATGCAAATTAATTATGTATAAATAGCAGTCAGATTTTCTGCATGTAGAACAGCCATTCATGAGTTATATTACACATGATGGGAGAAAGCTTGTTAAATATGAATGATTGCCTGTGATTTAAATCATGTTCTTTCTAAGATCAGGTTAGATATGTAGATAGATAGATAGATAGATAGATAGATAGATAGATAGATAGATAGATAGAACCTGACCTTAGAATGTACATGATATATATATGGACTCCTTGGTGGCGCAGCAGGTTAAACTGCTGAACTTCCTGACTGATAAGTTGGTGATTCAAATCACCAACCTGTGGGGTGAGCTCCCGCTGTTAGGTCCAGCTTCTGCCCACCTAGGAATTCGAAAGCATGCAAATGTGAGTAGATCAATAGATACTGCTTCTGCAAGAAGATAATGGCACTCCATACAATCATGCCAGCCACATGACCTTGGAGGCGTCTACAGACAATGCTGGTTCCTCCATTTAGAAATTTAGATGTGCATCACTCCCAAGAGTCGAGCACAACAAGTCTTAATGTCAAGGGAAACCTTTTCCTTTACCTTGGTTCCAGGACCCACCGAGGATACCAACATCTGTGGATGAACAAACCCCTTTATATATTATAGTATAGTAAAATAATGTCCTGCATACAAAATGGTTAATAGTTTGACTGAGTGCCAGAGAAAGCTTGGGAATCTGTGAAATGGTGGGAGGCTTTTTGGATTTTTAGTTTTTTGGCTTCAAACTACAGGAAAGGAGATTCCACCTGAACATTAGGAAGAACTTCCTAACTATGAGAACTGTTGAGCAGTGAAACTCTCTGCCTCGGAGTATGGTGGAGGCCCCTTCTTTGGAGGCTTTTAAACAGAGGCTGGATGGTCATCTGTTGGGGTGCTTTGAATGTGATTTCCTGGTTGTTAGCAGGGGGTTGGACTGGATGGTCCACCACCCTGACTGTAAGAGCTGTTCAGCATGAAACTCTATGCCTCGGAGTATGGTGGAGGCCCCTTCTTTGGAGGCTTTTAAACAGAGGCTGGATGGTTATCTGTCGGGGGTGTTTTGAATGCGGGTTTCCTGCTTCTTGGAAGGGGGTTGGACTGGATGCCCCATGAGGTCTCTCCCAACCATGATTCTATGATTCCAAGATTAAATGAAATCTAGTGCCTTAAGGCAGGGGTCTTCAAATGTTTTAAGCAGAGGGCCAGTTCAAGGACCCTCAGACTGTTGGGTGGGGAGACTATAGTTTGTTTGTTTGGGTTTTTTTTAAAAGATGAATAAATTCCTATGCACACTGCACATAACTTATTAGTGCAGAAAAACATAAAAGAACAATACAATATTTAAAATGAAGAACAATTTTAACTAACATAAACTTATCAGTATTTCAGTGGGCATTTTGGCTGTTGAAATAATCAAGTTAATTAGGATTGTTGTTGTGTGCTTTCAATTCATTTTAGACTTAAGATGACTCTTAAGTCTAAAATTTAGAGTGCACGGTGGGTAAATTACCTTGGAGGACCACATCAGACCTATGGCTTTAATTTTGGGACTCCTGATTTAGAGTATCAAATTACAAATCCCAGGAAATTTTTAGAATTGAGGTAGTACAGTTATAACATCAACTGTATAGTGTGCATGATATGAAACAAATGCTACTACATTAATTTTAAGGAAAATATCAAAGATGATTTTTAATTCAGTGAATGATTTTCAATCCAGTGATGAAGATGTTCCTGAGTTGTGACTGGAAAATGTAATGATAGGTTATTAATTGTTTTATCATAATGTTTTGATTGTAACATATGGTGGTAAACCACACTGAAAACCACCCTGTTGAGTTTTGGAAAGCTGTGTGATGGGATTTAAGTGTCAAACATGTGTCAAAACTATGTCTCAAGAAAGCAATATGGGTACATTCATAAAATTTTAAATAGTGAAGGCCAGTTATTTACTTCAGCACAGTTAAGAAGGAAAGCCTTTGCTTCAGTGGAAGCAAGAGAAAATGAACCACTTTTTTTAAAAAAAAGATATTGTAATTAAACCAGAAATGTGGGGGGGGGGAATTGTGGGAGGAGAAACTGAGGAAGAAACTGAGGGATTCGGGTAGCTGTAGCCAAGAAAATTGAACCCCCGAGTGGTGCGGCAGGTTAAACCACTGAGCTGCTGAACTTGCTGACCAAAAGGTCGATGGTTCAAATCCGTAGAGTGGGGCGAGCTTCTGCTGTTAGCCCCAGTTCCTGTCAAGCTAGCCATTTGAAAACATGCAAGTGTGAGTAGATCAATAGGTACCGCTTCTGCAGGAAGGTAGCAGCACTCCATGCAGTCATGCTGGCAACATGACCTAGGAATTGTCTACGGACAACACAGGCTCTTCAGCTTAGAAATGGAGATGAGCACTACCCCCCATGTCGGACAAGACTAGACTTTTACCTTAGCCCAGAAAATAACTTTCCCATGTTCTGGTAAAACCTAAATGGTTGGTAAACCAAAAATTGGGGGGGGGGGTGGTATGTAGTGGAGCAGCTAAATTATTTAGCATGTTGTAGCCTCCAAAACCAAAATGATATTAAGGATTACAACTAGTGCCTTCTGATAAGGCTTCAACACAGCTGTGTATCTGCACGCAACACTTCATGTGGTTATCTGGTTATCAGATGCCTACCTGTTGTTTTCTCGTCAGGCTCCCAGTCTGCTTTAGTTATATGTTAATCATAGCCTGCTTATTTGCTTCTTCTGGATTCGACTCCCAATTGTGTTCTGTTCTGCTTTAAAGCTGCTATTGTTCTTCTGCTGCTAGTTGTGTTTAGTTTGTGATATGCAAAATCTGGTTCTTAGTTGAGTTTGTATTTTTGTTCTTACTGATTTCTCTATTGCAAATTCAAAAGAATGTGGGGAGGATAATTACAAGGAGGGCGGGGGAGAGAGAGAATGTGTAATAGTGAGCTAAGCTTTAATACAAAGTTTTCTAAAAGAAAAAACAATTGAAGTTGATATACATTCAAGGATGGATTAGACAGTATATTTTTCAGATTCTCAACCATGGCTGTCTCCAGTTTCCACTACAACAAGAACGCGTAGGGTCCAACAATGCTTTGCCTGCTTCTAACTCAATTGTCCTTACAATTGACAAAGGAAAGGGGGGAAAACAGCTAGAGTCCAATTCCAGTTTTGTAATCATTAAGAGTGTCATATTTGTACATAACCCAGTTCTGCTAAGGTCAGATATATATTCACTTCCTGTAGCCATGCTTTTTCATGCATCAATTACATCAGTTACATCAATAAAATTCATCAAAAATATTACCAAATTTCTGCACATACATTAAGTAAATAAATGCTTAGGTGTGGAGCAGCCATACAACTCAATCATCCGATCACTGTGTATGAATGCCCCAGGACATAACTCTGGTCTCCAAACATTGATGTGGAACATGGGTTGGACCGCAACTCTCATCATTGCCAAAAAAACCATACCTAAACAGTGGGATGTTTAGATGACCACATATTTGCTTTGGAGCAATGCCTCTAGAACATGGCCATATAGCCCGAAAAAACCCACAAGAACTGAATGGGCATGTGTGTCTTAAAACTGACCTGGTAGGATTTGTTACGTTTTCGTGGACCGAAGAGCCAAATAAAACCCATGTAATAATAGATTTATAAAAACAACTTTAAGTGGGTATCAGTTTATTTACAACCAATGGGTAGTAAAACACATATAATACGTCTCCAAAATGCTTTTCATATGCTAATGCTCCTAAGCTACCTTGAGGGTTATGGGAAGCACATTGGTCAAAAAATTATCTGAACCCACAGATGGTACTTCTTTTGTAAATAATATTAAAGAAGTTACTTAACTAATCCTTTCACTATCCAGGCCATGTGTTGAACAGAGCTGGAAAAAGTTACTTCTTTGGACTCTTAACTCAGGGCTCTTCCACACAGCCCTATATCCCAGAATATCAAGGCAGAAAATCCCACAATATCTGCTTTGAACAGGGTTATCTGAGTCCACACTGCCATATATTCCAGTTTAAAACAGATATTGTGGGATTTTCTGCCTTGATATTCTAGGATATAGGGCTGTGTGGAAGGGCCCTCAGAATTCTCCAGAATACCCAGACTGCATGGTCTCTGGTTGGCTGATTTTGAGAGTTAAGACTCCAAAAAGTAACATTTTTCAGTCTCGGTACTGGATGCAAATATTCTCTTCAGGATTTCTCTATTCTAATCATGCAGAATGGTTGCATGAATCCACCCTTTCTTTTAATTTTACACCTGAAGTCCCATGCAGACTTACAGGGGAATAAATCCCATTGATCTTAGTGGAACTGCCTATGAATAGATGTATATATAATTAATTACTCCATAAACCTCTTTTTGTAATAAGGCCAGGATATCTCACTCAACATTATGACATACCAGAAAATTTAATGTTTGTTATGGATCTTTTATGTATCCAATCCATCCTAATGAATTCAATGGATATCAAGATATATGGGTATTGACCCATTCTACATTAAAAATGCCTTGCATATTTTTTTTCCAAATGCAAAGTGTCAGATTTACAATCTAAAAGATACTACAGAAAAAGGGAAGGGAAAGGGAGGGAAAAGGAAAATGAGAAACTCATGCACAGGGTCATAATATTCTTTTAGGACATTGTGTGTGGATTCTGAAGCTAGTTACCAGGCAGATGTCTGTTTTGACCCATTCCTAGCCATGGTTTATCCTTTATTCATGCTGCAGGGTGCGAAATTCCTGGGTGCCAGCTTGCCTATGGCAACCTAGAATACTCCAAGGCAGGCTCACAAAATCTTCACCTAACCTCTGGGACAGGTAATTAAACAGTCATGTTTTATCAAATTGATGTTTCTTTTATGACTTTCTGCTCTTGCTTTTTAATTTTTTAAAAAACCCACAGTTCCCTTGCTAGTTTATTTTCCAGGAATTTCAATAAACAGATGCGGCGTTTTGGAAATGTAGGATTTGACAACAGCTCCATTTCATTATCTACACCACAGAGCTTCACAGCAGCCTATTTTAATTATTAATGCCATTGTATGGTATTATTTATTATTTATTTATTTCTTGCATTTATTGACCGCCCCTCTCAGCCCGAGGGCGACTCGGGGCGACTCGGTAGCAGCTAAATGTCTGTTTCACTCATTCTTTAATTAATAAAGCTTAAAAAAAACACAGAAGTTACAATGGATTCTGAAGAGAGTTGCCAACTTTTTGGTGGTGTTCCTGTATCTTGATCTATAGCAGTGGTTCTTAACCTTTGGGCCATGGACCACCAGTTATCCGTGAGGATGAAAAACTGGTCCATGAGCCTCCTTCCTCTTTATTTATTTTATTTCTGCTCCTTTCATGCTACCTGCCATTCCTTCCCTATCGCTGACCATGGCATATGTCAAAAAATAGAGCTGATGTGGTCTATCCAATTCAATTTTCTGAATCAGCACCCCACACCAAATCTAAAGTTGACCAAAAACTGATTCATAATCCTTTTATTACTAATGTTTGAGAGTGGTCCCTGGTCAAAGTAGTCCCTGGTGGAAATGGTCCTTGGTGAAAGTAGTCACTGGTGGAAATGGTCCCTGGTCAAGTGGTCCCTGGCCAAAGTGGTCCCTGGTCAGAGTGGTTCCTGGCCAAAAAAAGGTTGGCAACCACTGATCTATAGATATCAGTAGGCCAAAATGCATATCGACATATTATGGAAGGCTTCATCTGATGCTTTCTGAAAACCAAACTGTGCAGGAATATATAGAAGTGGTGGGGGGGGGGGGTAATTTTGATTACTGTAATGCTGAAAAATAAGCATATATGTTTATTGCTGCTATTAGAACTTGTCCATCCCTATAGAGCCAAAGGTTGACTGGATTGCTTGGGTTTGTTTTTTTAAAAAAAAAACACTTTTGTTTATAGTGTTTCCGTTGAATCTCTGGTCTCCAGAAATGTGAGGGTTTTTTTAGATAAAAACAGGAAAAGGTTGCAACCACCAATAATTGGGAATGCATTCAAGGAGATGAAATCCTAATATTATTTTCCTCCTGTCCTCTGGGAATAGCATAGCTACAAGAGGCATTGTTCACATTAGTGCCATTATTACACAGCCTATACTCTCAATATTTTCTTAGGGATGGGAGGGTAGTGAGCTGATATGACACCTTTCTGGGTGGCAATGCCTGTGTGGATGTCTTTTCCCATATCTTTACTAAGAAGGTTTTTAGCAGCTTTGGATGTGTATCTGATGCAAAAGAGAAAAAGGGGATGGGGCTGTTACAAGCCAAACTTTTCCCTGTCATTTCCCCCCAGAAAACTTCTGTTTTCCCATTTTTCTTAGCACATATATTATTTTCAAGAGAGAGGCTGCATTTGTGATTTTTGTTTGTTTTTTGGATTTCTATCCTGTGTCCCTTCACAGAGCTCAAAGCAGCGTATATGGTCCTCTAGTTCCAAATATCATCCTTTAACCAACCTTGAAATAGGTTAGGCTGAGAAACGACTAGCCCAAAATCACCCAGTGAGATTCGTCATTTGTAGTTCCCATCTCTTGATCTCTGGAGCTTGGAGATACCAAGAAAGCAATTAAGTCAGATCCAGGTTTACTTACATAGAGATAGCATATGCAGGCATTTTCCACAATATAGAGGATTAAACTAGGCAGATGTCTGGTATGGAAGAGTCACCCTGTCTGAACCCTGCCAAGGAGATATGGAGTGTAACTCTAACATACTCTTGCATATCTTCTTTAGATGCCCACCATGTAATATGAGCTTGTTAAGGTTTCCTCCTGTCATAGCACCATGGGGCTGTCAGTCCTGGAAAGGAAACTAGTTAAAAGTCCCAAGTGTCAATCCCTTGAAAAACCAACTGTCATGAGAAACAAACGGTTCACTTCTTGGGTGGCCTTTAACCTGCCTCTTAGCTGAAAGAACAGAACACCTCGGCAGGAAAAGTCCTAAAATAGAAGCACTGCAAGCCTCATATAGATGCTTTAGATATATAGATAATATATTTGACTACAGCTAGGAGCTCCATATGCTATTCTAAAACAACCACTACAATTTCTATGCTAGGGCTACCAAACTTTTTGTCTGCCAGGGTGCACACAGGTGATTGGGGCTTAAACCCAATCTATTATGCCATGCTGGCTCTCCAATTGGCATTAATAAAATTAGATCTGTAGGTATGAGTAGCTTAGTGACTCATTGCCTTGTATCAGTACGTAAGGCTTCTTCTGTGAAAAGAGTTTGTTCATTAGAGCCATTCTCTTCCATCCTCTCTCTCTTGTCAAAACAACCAGGATCAACCAGCTTGTCTCCTGTAATCTGAAGTGAAATGCATATTACAGAGGCTTGAGAGGCTAAAATATGACAATTCCAGCTTCCATAAGTGTCCAGCCTACTTTAGCTTCCCTGACTCATCGTTGGCTTTGGCACTGAGTCCCTTGTATTTCTTGTCTTAGCCAAGTAATTTGTCTTACTCAATCATGCAGCTTCCCCTCTCTCAGATATATAACTCTCAGGAATGTCTCTTCAGCAAAACAAGAGACCTTGTTAATGTATGGGTGTGTGTGTGTATATATCTAGCAAAGCATTTTGAAGACTCCAGATCAGCTTTTGTCTGTTGAGAGGTCCACTGCCTCTGTTTGGAAGATCTGACCCGCTCAGGTCCTAGCCATCCTGTGTTCAGGAATAAACTAAAGTAATGAACAGATATGAAATATGACTATATTGACTGCAGGTAGATTGTAAGTTGATGCCCTAATATAGTGGTTTTCCAACCTTTGGTCCTCCAGGTGTTTTGGACTTCAACTCCCACAGTTCCTAACACTGGTAAGCTGGTTGGGATTTCTGGGAGTTGAAGTCCAAAACACCTCGAGGCCCAAAGGTTGGGAACCATTGCTCTAAGAGATAAAAAGCAAAACATGTTTTCATTTTCAAAAGTTCTATCACGTCCCCTTAACCAAATACATACAGCAAGATTTCTTATACTCTTAATCTCACTCAATGTACTAGACACTATGGGTGCATCCAGACAGTCCCTTTATTGCAGAAAATTCCACAATAAAAAGGGGGCTGTCCAGATGACATTCTGGGAAACCCGCAATTAATTTGCCACAAACCAGGGTTTTCCTGGTTTGTGGTGAATTAATTAGATAGTGGATTTATTCTACACCTTCTTGGAAGGCATGGGATAAACCTTCTATTTCCAGTGTCTGGACTGCAGTCCAGACACCATTCCCACAGTTTTCTGTACTAAATTAGTCCAGAAAACTGTGGGAATCCAAACCCCCATCCCACAAAGCCTTAAAACCTCTCTTAAAAGTAAGGAAAACTTACCCGGCCTCCAGTAGAGTGTTGCTAGAGCTCACCTGATGCATACAAATGATGTGCCAAGAGAGCGAGGGGGGGAATCGATTCCCCCCCCCCCCGCTCTCCTGGCATGTCATTTCTACGTGCCAGGAGAGCTCCAGCAACATTTTACTGGAGGCCGGGTAAGTTTTCCTTACTTTTAAAAGGGGTTTTAGGGCCTTGGGGGATGGGGTTGGGATTCTGGGGGGGGGGGGGTGGATAGAGGCCCAGGAACATCTGTGTGTGTGGATAGGGGCCCAGGGACATCTGTGTTTTTTAAACATGGATGCTCCTGTGATAAAGGGCTGTGTGGAAGTGTTCTCAGCCATCTCTCCTCCAGGTCCAATACAAAGAGGTGTCCATGTACTACTGGATCTTGTTTTTTGGAGGTTACCATGATGTTCTTAAGTGATGAAGAGACTGAGACATTACCCTACTTGTAATCCCGAGGACAGGGAGGAAGAAAGATCTGTGTTAGAGCATAAGTATTCATATTAGTAGGGAATCTGACACAGCCAAACATCAGTAGAAATCATATTTAGGTTATCTTGTTTTTGTCATGCATGGCTTGACAGGAAACTCTGGTTATAAGAAGGGGGCTTTCAAAGAATAGGTTCACTTCAGGATCTCCATGGGTCAGAAACACTTTGAAGGTATACAACAATAAAGTAATTTGTATAGGCCTCTGAGCAATTTTAGGAGAAAGAGAGACAGTCAGATGCAACACAGCAAAAGTCAGATTATAAGTGTTTTTGTTCTGAAAATATAACTCACTCCATGCTACTACATCCCATTTGGATTTCTTGCTGCAGGGCTCACTGTAACGTGCTATTTTTCTAGTCACAAAATGATTGCTAGAGAAACCCTAGGCTTGCAAATAAGGACCACAAGGGGAATCTTCTCTATTCCTAAGGGAGTCTGTTTTCTTACAAGCAGGAACCATTGTACTCATCATCTCCAACATAATCCAGGGTTTCTGACTTTAAACAAGCAGTATAGGAGAAAGGAGCAAATGCCAGAAAAATAACAAGAGAAAGAAGGATTCTGTGTACAAAATGTTGAGACTGGTCGAGGCTGTACCTGTAGATTTGATTCCTTTAGATTTCATGTAACCCAGAGTGAAACAGTTCTGGGGCTTTGGGGGCTGCACTTACCCTTCACTGGACACACCATTGAATCATATATAATGTGTAAGTTGACATCATGTATAAGTCAAGGGCAAGTTTGGAGCCAAAATTATGGCTTTTGATATGACCCATGGATAAGTTGACAGTCATTCAAGGAGATGGTGGCAGGGTATAAGAATAAAGTTGTTGTTGTTGTTGTTGTTAATATTATTCTTATACATATTTTCAGGATTCTTCCTATATAAAGTGGGCCTTTGGTATCCACTGAAGTTTGGTTCCAGGATCCCCCAATATTGAAATCCATGGATGTTCAAGTCTCATTATATGCAATAGCATAGTAAAATAGTGTCCTTTATATAAAATAGCAAAATTAAGGTTTGACTTTTGGATTTTTGAAAATATTTTCAAGCTGCCAATGGTTGAATCCATGAATGGTTGAATGCAAGGTCCATGGATAGGGAAGGTTAACTATATTTTCAACTATTCTCTAAAGATACCAACACACCCATCTGCCCATATCCAGCAGGGGGTTAAACAACTTTCAGGATCTGAGGTTGCATTCACTTCTCTGTACTCCCTCCTGCTATTGCCAAAAAACCAATAAGCATTTCCAGCACTGACAAAACTAGAAACACCATGCACAGTGAGCACAAATCTCAATTCTCTGCCGAATTGTACTCACTATCACCTAGTAGGCACTTTTTACCACAGAGTAATTCTACTGGGAACAAGATATATGTGCCATGTTTACCAGAAAGATCATCAAGATCTTGTTCGTGTTGGTAGAACTAGAAATAACAGTTGCAAAAATTTGGAAACAGAAACGCCAGAGGAGAAATTGTTGCCCATCTTTCCAGGCAATATCATTCTAAAACTCAAAAATTAATTTGCAATTTGGCCTAGAAATTTCCATTTATATTTTATGGTTTCCTTGGCAGCTCATTGTACAAAGCACACAAGAGAAAAATGGTGAAAATTTGCAGAGTTCAGCCAGGAAATAAAGACCATGGACAGCTCCCTGTGCAGTAATGGTTTATTTTAGACCAGTCTCTGGAGCCATTCATGACTCCGTTTCTCCTGCTGTTAAACCTGTTGGTGCTTAATGCAGCTGAATGTTCTGCCCTCTCCACCTGAGTCCACTCTTCAGAATCATGACAACAGGGCTGTGCTTTTATATTTTCTTCTGCTTTTTAAAATGAGTTTTAGACTAACTCACTGTTTTAATATAATTGTTTGTTTAATCATAAAATAATAGAGATGGAAGAAACTACAAGGACCGTCCAATCCAACCACCTACAATGCAGGAATATACAATTAAAACAGTCCCAACAGATGGGCAGTCTATGTTTGAAAACTGCCACAGAACAAGAATCCACTACACTCTCAGGCAGCATAGTCCACTATTGAATAGCTTTTTAAGTGGCATCTCTTTTCCAGTAGTTTGAATCCATTGTTTCCTAGTCTCAGAAGCAGCAGTAAACAAGCTTGCATCATCCTCAATATGGCATCCTTTTAAATACTTGAACATGGCTATCATATCCCTTATTAACTGACTCTGCTCTAAGCTAGTCCCCTAAATCACTCCTCATAGAGTATAGTTTCCATAACTTGTACCGTTTTGGTTGCTCTCCTCTGGATGTAACTTGTCTGTTGTTTAACTTTTGTAATAGTAAACTTTTAATTTTTTTAAGCCATCTTAGAAAAGTGAGATGTAAATAACATAATTTTATGAAATAACACACTGGGGACAATTAGAAATTTGACACTCCGGAGCCAATTGTCTCCTGGATGGCTTTTACTGCCAGCATAGGCAGAAGGGAATCCTGACCATCCAGCAGTGCCAAACCCAGCTCAGCACCACTGGACAACCACCTTTATTGCCTCCTTCCTGTTCTCATTGTAATGGCCACCACCAGAGTGACATTTCTAGTGGCCTTTGCTCATCACCCGAGGTGACATCATCCAGGTCACCAGAGCAACTTAGAGAAAGAGGGAGAGGATTGTCTCCCCTCTTTCCCTGCTTCCTTCTCCAATCGCCCTTGCACCATTGCCCTTATTACGGATGATGGCCACTAACTACATTGCACCTGGAGGCCATCACTACAACGGGAACAGGAGAGGGACATTAAGTGCCATCCCATGTCCTTAGGCCACCCGAATCTGAGGAATATAGGATGACCTTGTAAACTCTTGTGCCAGATCCATCTTGGAAACAGCCAAATTGTTTATATGAGTCTGAAGTAATCATTTGCTCTGTATTCTTTGGGAAAATTCAGAGGAACCTGTGACTTTTGTTACTGAGGTTCAAGGCCACGTTAAACAGCTTTTGCCCAAGTTAACCTGAATCAGCTCTGTGCGTCATGCAGTCGCCGTAGAGGTGATTCACTCCTCCCTGTGGGATAAAGGGTCTTTGTAGATGTGCCCCTAGACTATCTTGTCCTCTGCCGCTTTTGACAAAGTCCTTGACATTAAGGCTAAATGAGCAGGCATGGTTTAATAATACGTTTAAAAGCCTTGCATTCAGCTGTAAGCTTGAGATTACATTTTTCCCTCTTTATATTTTATGTTTCAGCAGATTACACAAAACATACTCCTAATATAAATTTATGTCTAATCCACCCTCTATACCTATCAACCAGAATCACCTCCTTCCTCCATACCCTAACCCTCACTTCTCAATGGTTGTTTTTCATCCCTTTTCTTTAATGTATTGCCTATCTCTAGACAATCAGCATCCAGCACACCTCAACATTATACACACTGACACATCTCTCCTTATGTGTACAATGTCTTTCTTTATTTACTTTAATGTGTCTACTTAAAATATACCTGACTGAATTCATGCATTAACACACACCTGCAAAGATATGTAAATCACTTGATTGTTTCATTTTGCAGGAAAAGGCCATTCATTTTGGTTTCAACACAATTCATTTTCATTTACTCAACAGTATTGTATTGATTTTGATAGAGATTCACATCACCATGTTCTGCCTGTACCTGTGGTGCTTTCCATCCAAATAAGGGCAACAAAATCTAGCATTCCACTACGTTCCAAAAACATCACTCCTTCCAAATGTCAGATGTATAAGGAAAAGAATACAAAATGGAGAAGATTCTAAAAAAAGATGACACCCTAAAAGCATATTTTTCTTTTTGGTTCATGACCCATCCTGTCTGCTACTGGTTGTAGCTTTATTTTATTTTTATCTAAATGGCATGGCATTTTCCATCTTTGTACCAGAACATCACATTTTCCAAATTTCAAACCAATTAAACAACATAATGATGAAAACGTAAAATAAACACTTAAAAAAGAGGGGGGAAACATATACCACTATGATTTGATGTTCACATTGGTTTTTTGCTCCTTCAAGTGAATGAGGGTATATTTATTCCAATTTTGACTTAGTTTTAAAACATGGTGGAGGCTCCTTCTTTGGAGCCTTTTAAACAGATGTTGGATGGCCAGGGGTGCTGGAATCTGTCCAAAGGAGAACAAGCCCTATGAGGAATGGCTGAAAGAACTGTGCATGTTTAGCCTGCAGAAGAGAAGGCTGAAAGGAGACATGATGGCCATGTATGTATGTATATGTATGTGTTTGTGTGTGAGAGGAAAAGTCAAAGGGAGGAAGGAGCAGCTTGTTTTCTGCTTCCCTGGAGACTAGGATACAGAACAATGACTTCAAACTACAGGAAAGGAGATTCCACCTGAACATTAGGAAGAACTTCCTAACTGTGAGAGCTATTGAGCAGAGAAGGCTCCTTCTTTGGAGGCTTTTAACAGTCTGGATGGTCATCTGTTAGGGGTGCTTTGAATGCGATTTTCCTGGTTCTTGGCAGGGGATTGGACTGAATGGTCCACCCCCTTGACTTGGGAAGAACTTCCTGACTGTAAGAGCTGTTCAGCAGTGAAACTCCCTGCCTCAGAGTATGGTGGAGGCTCCTTCTTTAGAGGTTTTTAAACAGAGGCTGGGTGGTCTTCTGTCCCAGGGTGCTTTGAATGTGATTTTGCTGCCTCTTGGCAGATGGTTGACTGGATGGCCCACAAGGTCTCTTCTAACTCTATGATTCTTTGATTCTATGATTCGATGCATTCACATGCCTAAAGCATATCCATGTAATGCCCAGTGGCAGACAAGATCCCTGTCAATGCTATCAATTAACAGTGATGCATCAACAATTAATCAACAATACATTTGTATGAAAATGAAACAAAGTACAGCATTTCACCAAAACAGTGGACTCCAAAGGAGATGGGATTGGCCAGAATTTCCTCACACTTCATTTTTTGTACAAGAGCTTATATTTGCATTCATCACAGAAAATGGGTATCTACCTATCCCTCAAACTAATTGTACCTTACCTCATCACTAATAGCAGATAAAATGATGTAGAAGCATTGGAGGTTAAAAACTAATAGCATCAGCAAAGACTATTACTTTTTAATCTCCAATGCTTCTACATCATTTTGCTTGATACATTAGATAATAAATCTTAATACATCAATAAATCAGGGCCAAAATATGTTGAACAGAGGATGAAAAAAAGTGTTACTTCAAAGCAACATGATGGGCATACGGAGAGAGATGCAATCAGGAATGCAGGAAGAATTGGCGCTAGCAGATGGCAAACATCACTGTGTGGACTCTGCTCTTTAAAATGCAATGCATGTTTTGTTTAGAAGGGTGGCGTGGAGAAGCAAATAAATATGCATAAAACTAACAACACTATTCCAAACACATTAACAAGTGAATCTATAGCAGGGATAGTCAACTTTTGTGGCCTTAAAGGCCCTTTTTTATTCTTGAGTCCCTCTGGAGGTGGGAAAATACTGAAAAGGAAGAAAAAGTAGAAGTAGAAGCAAACCAAGGTCCACTTGTAATTTTTTTTTGGGGGGGGGGGGGATAATGAAACCAGTACTGAAGTATGTGAGAGTCCCATGACTTATATAACAAAGCTCAGGCTTGCCAGAGATATTAAAAACAATAAAAAGGGTTTATTTGATTACATCAGTAGAAAAAGGAAGAACAAGGAGGTGATAGGGCCACTGTAAGGAGAAGAAGGGGAAATGCCAACAGGAAATAGGGAAAAGGCAGAACTACTTAATGTCTTCTTTGCCTCAGTCTTCTCACAAAAAGAAAAACATCCTCAACCTCAGCAACATGGAATGGATGAAGGATTAGAGGAAATCCAACTCCAAATAGGGAAACAAGTCATCCAGGAATACTTGGCTGCTCTAAACAACTTCAAGTCCCCAGGACCGAATCAACTACATCCAAGAGTATTGAAGGAACTAGCAGAAGTCAATTCGGAACCACCTTAAAAGTTCTACAGATTCAGAATTCAAAATGACCTTAACAGATTAGAGAGCTGGGCCAGAACTAACAAAATGAATTTCAACAAGGACAAAATATGAGATACTACACTTAGGAAGAAATAAAATGGAATGCAAAAATACATAATGGCTGATGACTGACTCACCAACAGTCCATGTGAGAAAGATCTTGGAGTCTTCATGGACAATAAGTTGAACATGATCAAACAGTGTGATGCAGCAGCTAAAAATGCCAATGGTATTTTGTCCTGTGTAAATAGGAGTATAGTGTCTAGATCCAGGGAAGTCATGTTGTTGTTCATTCGTTCAGTCGTCTCCGACTCTTCGTGACCTCATGGACCAGCCCACGCCAGAGCTCCCTGTCGGCCGTTACCACCCCCAGCTCCCTCAAGGTCGGTCCAGTCACTTCAAGGATGCCATCCATCCATCTTGCCCTTGGTCGGCCCCTCTTCCTTTTGCCTTCCACTTTCCCCAGCATAATTGTCTTCTCTAGGCTTTCCTGTCTCCTCATGATGTGGCCAAAGTACTTCAGCTTTGTCTCTAGTATCTTTCCCTCCAGTGAGCAGTCGGGCTTTATTTCCTGGAGGATGGACTGGTTGGATCTTCTCGCAGTCCAAGGCACTCTCAGCACTTTCCTCCAACACCACAGTTCAAAAGCATCGATCTTCCTTCGCTCAGCCTTCCCTAAGGTCCAGCTCTCACATCCGTAGGTGACTACAGGGAATACCATGGCTTTGACTAGGCGGATCTTTGTTGTCAGTCTGATGTCTCTACTCTTCACTATTTTATCGAGACTGGACATTGCTCTCCTCCCAAGAAGTAAGCGTCTTCTGATTTCCTGGCTACAGTCTGCATCTGCAGTAATCTTTGCCCCTAGAAATACAAAGTCTGTCACGGCCTCCACTGTTTCTCCATCTATTTTCCAGTTGTCAATCATTCTTGTTGCCATAATCTTGGTTTTTTTGACCTTTAGCTGCAACCCAGCTTTTGCGCTTTCTTCTTTCACCTTGATTAGAAGGCTCCTCAGCTCCTCCTCGCTTTCGGCATCAGAGTGGTGTCATCTGCATATCTGAGGTTGTTAATGTTTCTTCCAGCAATTTTCACCCCAGCTTTGCATTCATCAAGCCCCGCACATCGCATGATGTGTTCTGCATACAAGTTGAAAAGGTTGGGTGAGAGGATGCAGCCTTGCCGTACGCCTTTCCCAATCTTGAACCAGTCTGTTGTTCCGTGGTCAGTTCTGACTGTTGCTACCAGCAAAGGATCACCGCCTTGTCGGGGCACTGGAGCTTGAGCACCTCAATGATGTCATGAGCGAAACCGTGAAGGGCCACCCAAGACGGGACGGTTGTGGCAGAGAGGTCAGACCAAGCGTGATCCCTGGGGAAGGCAATGGCAAACCACTCCAGTATCCTTGCCAAGAAAACTAAATGGACCAGTACAACCAGGGAAGTCATGCTACCCCTCTATTCTGCCTTGGTCAGACCACACCTGGAAAACTGTCCAATTCTGGGCAACTCAGTTTAAGGGAGATGTTGGCAAGCTGGAATATGTCCAGAGGAGGATGACTAAGATGATCAAGGGTCTAGAGAACAAGCCCTATGAGGAGTGGCTTAAAGAGCTGGGCATGTTTGGCCTGAGGAGACATGATGGCCATGTATAAATATATGAGGAGAAGTCATAGGGAGGGGGGAGCAAGCTTGTGTTCCGCTGCCCTGGAGACTAGGACGCAGAGCAGTGGCTTCAAACTACAGGAAAGGAGATTCCACCTGAACATTGGGAAGAACTTCCTAAGTATGAGAGCTGTTCAGCTGTGAAACTCTCTGCCCCAAACTGTGGTGGAGGCTCCTTCTTTGGAGGCTTTTAAACAGAGGCTGGATGGCCATCTTTTGGGGGTGCTTTGAATACAGTTTTCCTGCTTCTTGGCAGGAGGTTGGACTGGATGGCCCACGAAGTCTCTTCCAACTCTATGATTCTATGCTTCTATAATTCTATGAAATGAATTGCCCCTTCTGATGGCCTTCAGGACAAGCAACGCATGCTTCCTCCTATTTCTTCCTTCTCCTTCCTTCCGATCCCTCACCCCTCCTCCTCCTCTTTCCTCCCTGTCCTGCTCTTTTCCTCCCTCTCCTGCTGTTCACCTTCCTCCTCCCCTTCTTCTTCCTTGTTTTCCTCCTTCATTTTCTCCTCTTCATCAATTTCTTCTTCCTCTCTCTTCCTCCTTCTTTTCCTCTTTCCCCTCCTGTTCTTCCTCCTCCTTTTACTCTTCAAGAAAAGGGAGACTTTGTGGGCTGGGCCAGATAAACCCATCTTGAAGCATGGCCTGCATTTTACCTACCTCTGTTCTGTGCTACTAGCATTCATATTAACTTTATATCCTTGCTTTCCCCTCAACACTGGGACTTGGGATATGGATGCATACTAAGGTTGTACCGAAAGTAGATCATCATTTTCTGACTCATAACAGATCAAAAAGAATTTCTGACTTCGAGCTGTTTAACAATAGTAATGAAAACAGAGTCTTCCCCACCTCCAAATTAAGTAATTAGAATGTCTGTTATGTAATAACTAAGATGAAGATCCTAGAAGCCTGAACTCTTTCTGAACTCTGAAGCTGGGGTGATAATGAAACCCATGTGGAAAGCCTTATGCCCTGAGGCCAAATTATAACTAAAGAGACAAATCCACCCTTTAGATGCCCTTTCCCCATGATAACAATGTTTGGCTGATTCCCAGTTTTGTATTCTTCTAAAAGGTTGAATTGCCTCTTCTACAGCTCAGCTGCTGGCAGAGGAAGGCTTTAGACAAAATAAGAAGATAATTGTAAGTGATGTCTTTTCCTCTTGATCTGACCAGTACCGGTTACCAAGAACTTTCTCAAACTGAATCCAGCCCTTGGATATGCCATTTGCACAAGGATGGAGGGAGGCCAGTCAAGGCCATGACATTTGTTGTCTGCGGTGAAGCATCAAATGCTTCCTCTCAAATCAGTACATAAAGCCTTTACATGCCATCAAATCCCCATTGACATATAGCAGCATTATGGATGATAGACCTCCAAAAGATGCTGATATTGACAGTCCTTGATTGAGTCAGCCCATCTGAAATCCACCATGACCAAAGCTGTGTCTGTCTCATAACCAGGTCTGAAACTAAACTACAGTAATAGAATCTTAGACTAATAGAGTTGGAAGAGACTCCATGGGCCATCTAATCCAACCCCCTGCCATGCAGGAAAAGCACAATGAAAGTATCCCTGACAGATGGCCATCAAACTTCTATTTAAAAGCTTCTGAGGAAGGTGCTTCCACCACACTCTAAGAAAGAGAGTTCCTGAACAGTTAATACAATCAGGAAGTTCTTCCTAATGTTCAGATGGAAACTCCTTTCCTGCAATTTGAACCCATTATTTCTAGTCCTAGTTTCCAGGGCAGCAGAAAGCAAGCCAGCTCCCTCTTTCTTATGCCATCCTTTCACATATTTATACATAGCAATCATGTCTCCTCTCAGTCTTCTCTTCTGTTGGCTAAACATAACCAGTTCTTTAAGATGTTCCTCATAGGGCATGGTCTCCAGACCTTTGATCATTTTAGTCACACTCCTCTGGGCATCTTCCAGCTTGTCAATACCTTGTTTAAACTGTGGTGCCCAGAATAGAACACAGTATTCCAGGTGAGGTCTAACCAAAGCAGAATAGAGAAGTACCATTACTTCCCTTGACCTGGACACTGTATTCCTTTTGTTGCAGCCCAAATTCCCATTGACTTTGTTAGGTGCTGCATCATGCTGTTGGATCATGTTCAACTTGCTGTCCAGGAATACTCCAAGATCTTTTTCACATAGACTGTTGTTCAGCCAGGCATCCCCCATTCTGTATTTTTGCATTTTATTTTATTTCCTGCCTAAGTCTAGTATCTTACATTTGACCTTATTGAAATTCATTTTGTTAATTTTGGCCCAGCTCTCTACTCTGTTAGGGTCATTTTGAATTTCGATCCTGTCCTCTGGAGTATTAGCTATCCCTCCCAATTTAGTGTCATCTACAAAATTGATAAGTATGCCCTTTAAACCTTCATCCAAGTCATTAATAAAGATGTTGAACAGGACTGGGCCTAGAACCAAACCCTGTGGCACTCCACTAGTCACTTATTTCCAGGATGAAGAGGAACCTTTGGGTTCAGTCACTTAATTAATTACAGATTCACCTAATAGTAGTATTACCTAGTTCACATTTTACTCGTTTGCTTGCAAGAAGGTCATTTGGAACTTAGTCGAAGACCTTGCTGAAATCAAGATATGCTACATCCACAACATTCCCTGCATCTACCAAGCTTGTAACTCCATCAAAAAAGAGATAAGATTATTCTGGCATTACTTGTTCTTGATAAATCCATGTTGACTTTTAGTAATCACAACATTCCTTTCTAAGTGATTGCAGATTGCCTCCTTAATGATCTGCTCCAGAATCTTTTCTGGTATTGATGTCAGGCTGACTGGATGGTAATAATTTGTGTCCTCTTTTTTCCCCTTCTTGAAGATAGGGACAAAATTTGTCCTCCCCCAGTCTGCTGGGATTTCTCCTGTTCTCTAGGAATTCTCAAAGATTATTGCAAGTAGTTCTGAAATAGATCTGTATATAATCCACTTCATCCAGTAACACATCACACATTCTAGCATCTTTCTTAAAAGCAGAGCAGTCAGTACCCATGGTTTCACTTACACACATCTGACAATATATATCCCCTCTAGGATTTTTTTAGATCACCTGTATGATTATTTGGTGTGCTTCTGCTAGAAGTTACTACAGAGCCTCACTGGAGAACGTAGTAGATTCCTCCAGGAATTTTCTAGGCCATCTAGTGAGACTCTAAGGTAACTTCCGGTAGAAGTCATTCATTTCAGTAGGGTTCAGTTTTATACAAGGTTCTCCTTTTCCATGGTAGGTTCAGGGATTTATCCCCTATGGATATGAGAGCATATGGTGCATCTACACTGTAGAATTACTGCAGTTTGACACCACTTTATCTGCCATGACTCAATGATATGGAGTTGTGGGAGGTGTAATTTTAGAGGGGATTTAGCCCTCACTGCCCAAAAGTGCTGGAGCCTCACCAAGCTAGAAATCTCAGGATTCCATAGCATTAAGCCAGGACATTTAAGGTTGTGTCAAACTGTCTTAATTCTAGCCTGTAGATGTACCCATACCATATAGCACATGGGTCCCCAAATCAAGGCCTGCATTCTGGATGTGGCCCTCCAAGGTCTTTTACCTGGCCCCTGCCCTAAAGTTTAGACGTAGGGTCACCCTGGGTCTGAAATGACTTGAAGGCACACAACAATAATAAATTTAATTAATGTGACTATCTCAGCAGCCAAAAGCAGGCCCACAATTCCCACAGAAATACTGGTAAGTTTATGTTGGTTAAAATTGTTCTTTATTTTAAATATTGTATTGTTATTTCATGTTTTTTGCACTACAAAGAAGATATGTGCAGTGTGCATAGGAATTTATTCTTTTTTTTCCAAACTATAGTCTGGACCCCCAACAGTCTGAGATACAGTGAACCATCACTCTGCTTAAAATGTTTGAAGACCATTGATATAATAAGATCAAGAAAAACCTTGAGTTGTTGAAAAAAGCCATCAATCACTTTCAATACTCACTCAGCCAATCTTCCTCTGTCTTGTTTAGATATCCAGGAAGGGCAAGGGGTCTAGGACACAATCATTACACCAGCTATTTTTTTTTAAGCGTGAGGTGTTTGGGGACTTTGCAGGATTGGGAGAGGGATCTTAGGGGCCAAAAATGCCAGATCCAGGGACTACACAGCCTGCCATCAGCTCATTCCTGGCCTAGCATATAGCAGGCTAACAGAATATTGTAGGCACATTTAAAGCTGGAACCTGTTCCCTTTCATTCTTTCCCTCCATTCACTTCCTAATAACTTGCATGCAGTACTTGCCCGTGCCTGCCAAACAAGGGTCCCAATTAGAAAAGTGTGTTCAGTTCCCACTGGAGGCAATGGAAATTGTACAGTCCTGCCCAGAGGCAGAAAGTGGCCTAATTAATTAATTTTTTCCCTAATATAAAACTCGGCAAGGCTCCAAGGATATCCGATAGCAAACTAGAACAGGCGAGGAGAGCTAAAGCAAGATACAGACATCCTCTGCTTAAATCATTTTCCTACCATGACAAAAGGGTTTAATTGGGTGGCATCAGATGACAGGCGATTGGCAGAAGTCTCTTAGCTACTTTCCATCTTGAAATTTAAGCACATGCAAGTACAGTTTTGCAAGACTAGGAGTTCCAGAAGCTCCTAACCAGCATGCCCGCACTGGATGGTGGATCCTGGAAACAGTAGATGGGAAAATGAAGAACATGACTTCCAAACTTTGCATGTAATTCCCACATGGTTCATTTTCATTGGGCAGCAAACCTTTGTTATGTTTATAGTCAAAACACCATGTTTGCTGGAGTTATGGGTACAGGAACCCTGCAAAATTTACCATTTAAAACCCCACCATTTTTTTCTTTTGCCTGAAAAAATACTTCTTAAAAACCTCATCACACTAGAGAGTAAGTCCACTTTAAATCCGGTTTACAGCCTCACTAAACTACAAACCCCAGAATTCTGCAGAAGGCAGAAACCGGATTAGAAGTGGATTCATTTTCTAGTATGATGAAGTAGAAGAGGAATCTCGAGAATAGATCATCCAGTGCAATTATGTGGTCAACTTCCTGTGCATTCCTATCTCATACTCCAGCGTGATACTATGGTTAGCCTCCAAGAGAAGTTGAACGGAGAGTTACACTGGAGACCTAGAGATTTCTAGAGAAAACTTTTTAATCAAATCTACAAAAGTGTAAAGGGATAACTGTCCTGTATTTTCTCCAGCACACTCTTGATTTTCCTCCTGTTTCACTCTTCTAAAATAGTCCTGTGGTGTAGTTAGACTGAGAGAAAATGACTAACCCAAAGTCACCAAGTGGGCTACATGTCTCAGTAAAGGTTTTCCCCTGACAAGGGGCGGCTCAACCCATTACGCAAAGTAAGCATTTGCAGTATAGTTGATTTTGCCCAGGGGCACTCTTGAGGCACTCTTGGGGAAAAATAGACCTTGACATATGCGAGTTGTAGTTACTGGGATGTATAGTTCACCTACAATCAAAGAGCATTCTGAACTCCACCAATGATGGAATTGAACCAAATATGGCACACAGAACTCCCACGACGAACAGAAAATATATATCAGTGATTGGTTGGGGGGGGGTGCCAAAATACTGTTTGCTTACCATTGAAAATTACCTAGGGCCACCTCTGCCCTGACATTAAGTCCAGCCGTGTCTGACTCTGGGGGTTGGGGCTCATTTCCATTTCTAAGCTGAAGAGCCAGCGTTGTTCATAGAAACCTCCAAGGTCATGTGGCCAGCATGACTGCATGGAGCACTGTTACCTTCCCACCGAAGCGGTGCCTATTGACCTACTCACATTTGCATGTTTTCGAACGGCTAGGTTGGCATAAACTGGGGCCAACATTGAGAGCTCATGCCGTTCTCTGGATTCGAACCTGTGACCTTTTGATCAACAAATTCAGCAGCTCAGTGCTTTAACCCACTGCACTACCGGGGGCTCCTGTATAGATGTTCTCTCCTCCCCCCCCCCCAAAAAAATGTATACCTGTATTTCCTTCCAATGTGCTTAGAATCATAGAATCATAGAATCAAAGAGTTGGAAGAGACCTCATGGGCCATCCAGTCCAACCCCCTGCCAAGAAGCAGGAATATTGCATTCAAATCACCCCTGACAAATGGCCATCCAACCTCTGCTTAAAAGCTTCCAAAGAAGGAGCCTCCACCACACTCCGAGGCAGAGAGTTCCACTGCTGAACGGCTCTCACAGTCAGGAAGTTCTTCCTAATGTTCAGATGGAATCTCCTCTCTTGTAGTTTGAAGCCATTGTTCCGCGTCCTAGTCTCCAGGAAGCAGAAAACAAGCTTGCTCCCTCCTCCCTGTGGCTTCCTCTCACATATTTATACATGGCTATCATATCTCCTCTCAGCCTTCTCTTCTTCAGGCTAAACATGCCCAGTTCCCTAAGCCACTCCTCATAGGCTTGTTCTCCAGACCCTTGATCATTTTAGTCGCCCTCCTCTGGACACATTCCAGCTTGTCAATATCTCTCTTGAATTGTGGTGCCCAGAATTGGACACAATATTCCATATGTGGTCTAACCAAAGCAGAATAGAGGGGTAGCATTACTTCCTTAGATCTAGACACTATGCTCCTATTGATGCAGGCCAAAATCCCATTTGCTTTTTTTGCCGCCACATCACATTGTTGGCTCATGTTTAACTTGTTGTCCACGAGGACTCCAAGATCTTTTTCACACGTACTGCTCTCGAGCCAGGCATTGTCCCACATTCTGTATCTTTGCATTTCATTGTTTCTGCCAAAGTGGAGTATCTTGCATTTGTCACTGTTGAACTTCATTTTGTTAGTTTTGGCCCATCTCTCTAATCTGTCAAGATCGTTTTGAATCCTGCTCCTGTCCTCTGGAGTATTGGCTATCCCTCCCAATTTGGTGTCGTCTACAAACTTGATGATCCTGCCTTCTAGCCCTTCATCTAAGTCATTAATAAAGATGTTGAACAGGACCAGGCTTCAGGGAGTCGACCCTGAATATCAACTATCTGTAATATCCAGTGTGAGTTATCAAATATTGCATATTATGTTTTCTCAATCATGATGATTTCTCCCTGTTACAGCAAGTTAACTTCATTTTAGCTGAAATATTTTGTGTCCACTCAGGAAGCAGAGCCTTTTCAGTACCTGGAATTATGGATGACCTCCTATGACAGTGGTGTTTTGGCCAACAGCCCCCAGAAATCGCAGCCAGTTTATCAGCTGTTAGGATTTCTGGGAGTTGAAGGCCAAAACACCTTGGTACCCACAGGTTGAGAACCACTGTTCTACGGGAACTTGCAGTAGTTTTCAATTGCACCGACAAATGCAGGCTTATTCTTGTAACTGGCCCCATGGCTTGTATTTTATCCCGATTCTATAAAGTGGTGTAAAGGTGCATTAATTCTATAATGTGGGCACAACCTGAGTAGGGTATACCTATAGGCAGTAAGCTGTGTTAGGGATTCAGGGGTTCAGTAACCTTTGCCAAACATATACTCCTATCCTGAAAGAGAGAGGGCTGGAGAAAAGAAGGTGGGAAGCTGCCCCCCATGACTCATCCCAGAGGAAGATGCTTCACTTTGGCCCTAATCCTGCTAAGTTGCTTCTGTATACCTACCCCTGAAAATCTAGGCAGTCTCTCTTTCTACAAAGTAATGACATAAAGAATCAAAGAGCTTTGGGATTTTGGGTGTCCTATGAGATTACTTGGCTCATTTTTTATGTTTTCACAACCCGTGCAAGAATCCTAGAACTGCTGGTTTGGAGTTGTTGGGACCTAGATTGAAAGCTGGTTCAGTTAAGGATGAAAGCTCTCTAAAGCTCAAGGGAAATGCAGTGGCATCCAGATGCCTGATTTCACAGAGAAGACAAGAACCGAAATTATTGCCTACTACAAGATCAGATAAACCTCAAAGGAATAGCACATCTGTGCTGGAATGTTATTTTAGCAGAAGCAGCCCCCTGGTAGTTGCTCTGTGCTTTCATATTTTCAAAACGTGGCACAAAACTGTCATTTAGATAGAAATCATATTTTCAATGTTTCATCTTTGGTGTTCTTTCTCAAATTTAAAGTTCTCTGAAGTCTTAAGAGGAGCAATTTGTAATCCTATAAGTGCACTTGAGTGTGTGTATATGCATATGCAAATGAAAATTCTATGATTATATATATACTTTAACTTTTTTTACATTCGCTTTGTTTACCATATAACCTATTCAAAGGAAACCATAAAGAGAAAAGGAGGCAAATAACATGAGCCCTTCTTGTGGCTTTTACAGCAGTGTCTACTAGGAGGAAAAACACAGAGAAGAGTGGCACCCCATGGATATAAACGTTTTCACCTCTTAACACCCACAGAGGAATCTGCTGTGAAAAGCACAGCAACATTTGTTGTTGCTGTGTGCCTTCAAGTCATTTATGACATATGGTGACCCTAAATTATTTCCAAAACTGTAGTTTTAGAGCCATGATAACATACAGCTGATTCAAGTTCAATTCTCCATTAATGGATGTGAGATGCTGTAGTATAAAAGAATGAGGTCATGCCACTTGTTTGCGTATTTAAGGCCATCCCAAGTTGACTAGAGCTGTTCTTGACCACTGGGTTTATGTCAGGAAGGACTCCAGTATTGCCTGCTGGAAGTCTAAATCTATTTATTTATTTGCCACACTTTTATCCCACCCTTTTCAGGAGAATCAGGGCGGCATACAGACTGGCAACAATTAGATGCTGAACACACATAAATACATTGTTTAAAACAGGTTAAATCACATAATAAAATTCATATAAAAACAATTTAAAACTATTAAAATCAATGTCTTCCAGGTTTAAATCCATGTCAATTTGCATCGTTAAACTGTTTCATCTTCATCCACAATACTGAGTTTATCTGGTTACAATGAGGTTCCAAAAGCTTGCTCGAAGAGCCAGGTTTTTACTCTTTGGGGATTTTCTTTTCTTTCCCAAAAATTTCTTTCCCAAAGTCTCACATCTTAGAGCAAAGGAGACCTCCCAATTGGTATATCCTCTACTTTGGAAAGCAAGTGGCCATCAGTGATCAGAGTGATCCCACCATCATTGAAGAGATTATTACTGGAATCCCAACAGGAGCATTCCTAGGAAGATAAGAGTATGGAGAACACACAAAATAGATGGTGGATAAGATATAAAACTAGATAATCTCATAGACATGCCTTGCCTAGCCTCCAAATGTTAGGCAAAATATGGGGAAAAACCTAATTCCATAACATTGGGTGGGCAAAGTATAGTCTGTGGGCTACATTCATCCCAAACCCCTCAACCACCTTCTATCTATCTATCTATCTATCTATCTATCTATCTATCTATCTATCTATCTATCTATCTATCTATATTCCTGATTTCCTTAGGATATCATAGCATTGTGTCCTAAACCCTGCAGGTATGGCCCCAAGCCATGCAGAACCCCGCATGAAAGCACATAAAAGATACCTATACACATCCCAGAATCCTGTACATTCATTTTCCTCAGCAGTCCCTCTAACAAATGGTTATAGCAAGTGATGCAACGTCACTTCCCATTGCCATTTTGAGAGGGACTGCAGGGGAAAATGGAGAACGTTGAGAGTGGTGTGGGCAGCAGGTGTGCCTAGGAGAAATTGGCCCTTGTTGCCCAAATATCTTTAACATAACATCATCTGGCCAGCTGTCTTATTCCTGATGGAAGCAACCAGACTCCAAAATCATTACAGTTCCCTAGACTTGTTTATGAAATATCCAACACTCGAAAGTCAAAGGGTACATCTGCATTATAGAATGATAGAAGTTTGACATCATTTTAAATGCCATGGCTCAATTATATGGGATCCTGTAAATTGTAGTTTAACAAGGCCTTTAACCATCTCTGCCAAAGAGTGCTGCTGCCTCTCCAAAAAACCATGATTCCATAACATTCATCTATAGCAATTCAAGTGATAGAAAATTGCATCAATTCTACAGGGTAGATGCACCCACAGTCTTGAAATCATTGGGTCCAGATATTCCCATTTACTATAGTCAGGTATATCCTTGTGACTGCCCTTTATATGAAATGACCACAAATTAGGTATAATGCTTTTCATGCACTAGGCTTGTATAAAGAACACTGAATCAGGACAATTGAGAGCAAAGTGTCTTGGAAGAAATTGTTTCAAGTAAGTTGCTTTTTAGAATTGCTATTAACATCTTTGGCGCTGACATCAAAGAAAATTTCAGGGTCATTGCATGCTATTTTATGCTTGTTTGTTTTTTAAATGGAATATTTGGAAACAATCCTGTCTGCTTTGAAATTGCAATCTGAATTCTAGCAGTTTCAAAAGAACAGCCATGTTAGTTTGTTACAGGAACAGAACACATCATTTGGCAACTTTAAGACTAAGAGGTTTATGGTAGGAGAGCTTGGGGAGACATACGGCCTTCTTCAGATCTCTGGAATGTGATGTTCCGGCTTTAAGTATATATATGGGAAGATGAACATTCATTTGAAGGAAGACATATTAGCATGGGCAATTATATTACCTCAAACTTCTTAGAAAGTAGTGTGATAGGTCCTGTGAGACAAAAGTCCTGGAATGTCTCAGTAAAAGTATTTTTTCACACTGTTTTAAGTTCCCTCACATGTAATACAATAAAAATCCAATTTTTGAAGTGTGGTGTGCAGAACTCTTGCAGATGAAACCACAGAGAGCATTTGTATCTTTTCCCATCTTGTCATTCTCATGTTTTCATCTCATCCTGGAAGATTGTACCCAGAAGGTGTTGTTGGGGGACACCTGCTTGGCCCCACAGCCATTGTCCTGTGGTGTCCTGCAGGGTCCAGTACTGCCCCCCATGTTGTTTAACATCTACATGAAGCTGTTGGGTGAGATCATCTGGAGTTTGGAGTTCGATGCTATCTGTACGCAGATGATGTCCGACTCTACTACTCCTTTTCACCGGATGCTAAGGATGCTGTCCACGTTTTGAACCAGTGCCTGGCCACTGTGACGGTCTGGATGAGGGCGAGCAAATTGAAATTGAATCCAAACAAGACAGAGATCCCTCGGTCACTCGCAAGGCCAAACAGGGTATAGGGTTACAGCCTATGCTGGATGAGGTTACACTGTCCTGGAAGGCACAGGTTCACAGCTTGGGAGTCCTCCTGGATTCATCACTGAATCTGGGATCTCAGGTTGCAGCAGTGGCTGGGGGGTTTTGCTCAATTAAAACTTGTGCGCCAGTTGTGCCGTACCTTGGGAAGTCAGGCTTGACCACGGTGGTCCATGCTCTTATTACATCCAGGATAGACTACTGCAACGTATTCTACATGGGGTTGACTTTGAAGACTGTTCAGAAGCTTCAAATAGTCCAACGGGTGGCAGCCAGGTTAATAACTAGGGTGGGATACAAGGGGCACACAACTCTCATGTTGCATCAGATCCCCTGCTGCCAGTTTGCAACCGAGCACAATTCAAAGTGCTGTTTTTGGCCTATAAAGCCCTAAACAGACTTGGTCCAGTTTACCTGTCTGAATGCCTCTCCCTTCTATGAACCACCGTGGAGACTAAGATCTTCTGGGGAGTCCCTGCTCTTGGTCCTGCCACTGTCACAGGCACAATTGGCGGAGATGAGAGAGATGGCCTTCTCATTGATTGCCCCTCGACTATGGAACTTCCTCCCTAGCAAGATTAGATCAGCCCCCTCCCTCCTGTCCTTCAGAAAGATGGTAAAAACTTGGTTGTGGGACCAAGCCTTTGGGACAATGTAATAAGGCAATAATAGGAAACTCATTCTGCTGACTGGAGCTGGTATGGTTGTTTGAGATGGCTGTAAACAAATGTTTTTAAGGTAGATATAACTGATTTTAGTGTTTGTGTATATTTGTAGTTTATTATATGTTCCGGCATTGAATGCTTGCCATATATATGTTGTGCTCTTCCCTGGGTCCCCTTTGGGATGAGAAGGGAAAAATATAAATGTTTTAAATAAATAAATAAATAAATAAAATATGTGGGGACCTCCAGTCACATCCCAGGATTTTTTGTGTTCAATTTAAAACAGGGGTTTTGGTGCCGTCTAGAAGTGCCTGGAACCCATAGTTCAATGTTCGGGTTACAAAAAAAATTGGCAACAGAGGAAATCTGTTAGCAACAACATGCAGTTTTTACAGTGGACTCTGCAGAAAATGCTTCATCTGTACTTCATAAAAAAGTTAACAGGACTTCCTTTCCTAGGTTATCATAGTGCCTTCCATGTACCTTCTAAAACTACTGCTTCTAGTATTCCATAGCCATGACAATATTTTATGAAACTAATTGTGGTATGGATGCCCCTTTCATTGATGAACCCATTTTCTGTATATTTTTCAACCTGTAATAAAATTAGGCTAAAAGGATATTTATTTAATTTATTTATTTAATACACTTGTATACCGCTAATATCTCAGCCTAAGTCGGCGACTCATTGCGGTTTACAACAATTAAAAACAATATACAATTTAAAACAACAACACATAGACAATACAAATTATTGGGCCACCAATAATAATACCATGTATCTCGTCACTAAAATCACAGTCCAGAATTCGTCATCCATAATTAACCAGTCCTTAGTCCATAAAATTCGGTGATAACAAACTAACCGAATGCTTGTTTACACAACCATGTTTTTAATCTCTTCCGAAACACCATCAGCGAAGAGGCTGATCGTATCTCTATAGGGAGGGTGTTCCAAAGCCGAGGGGCCACCACAGAAAAGGCCCTGTCTCTCGTTCCCACCAGCCGCACTTGGGAAGCCGGTGGGATAGAGAGCAGGGACTCTCCAGAAGATCTAAGGGTCCTGGTGGGCTGATAGGCTGAGATACGTTCGGATAGATAAGTTGATATGATATGATTAAATGCCCTGAAATTTCCTGACATGGCCCCTTTGTTCCAACTGTGTGCTATTTAAAAAAAAATCAAATTGCTCTTCCGATGTGGAGTATTCATATTTGACTTTTCATTTCAACCATTTAACCTGCAGATGTTGGCAGAGCATCAAACTCGGAATTTCTTGGCTGGTGCATTATCATCATCATCACTGTGTTAATAAGGCAGCAATTTTTTGAATAACACATAATCTTTAGAATTCTGTGCAACTTTAAAAACCAATTGCATAAAACATAAGGTCACTTGTACAGAGTTCCTGGCTGCATGTAGGAAAATATGGGGGTCGTGTGAGCAGACCATCCAGTCAAGGTGGCTAGTGGGAGATTCGAGACAGATGAAAGGAAGTATGTCATAGCATTTGCTACAAGGTGTATAATGGCCAAGATTTTGGGCAGCTTTGAAAGAAGATTTTTAAAATTCATGGAAGATAAGACTACCAGTCATAATAAGTATCTAGTATGTTTAGCCTGGAGAAGAGAAGTTAAGAGGTGACATGATAGCCATGTTTAAATATTTGAAAGGATGTCATATTGATGATGGAATCGGTTTGTTTTCTGCTGCAGAAACTAGGGCATGGAGTAATGATTTAAACTACAGGAAAAAAGATTCCACTTAAGCATTAGGGAAAAACTTCTTGACAGTAACAGCTGTTCTCCCATGGAGTGTGCAGCCTCGGAGCATGGTGGAGGCTCTTCCTTTGGAGGTTTCTAAACATAGTCTGGATGAGGACTCCAAATATGGTGGAAATGCCCTACACATGGCCCTAGAGTACATTTTGCAGCATTCTGGAACAGAGGAAATTGAGGGGGGGGGGGGGAATTGATGGAAAAAGATGCTTCAGTCTAGGATGCCCTAAAACAGTGTTTCTCAATTTGGGGGTTGGGACCTCGGTGGGGGGGTTCATGAGGGGGGTTTCAGAGGGGTCACCAAAGATCATCAGAACATACATATTTCTGATGGTCTTAGGAACCTCTTTGGCAGAGAAGGCTGAAGATCTCTTCCCCGTCCTTCTCTTCCTTTTTGGTGTTGGTGAACTCAAACTCCCAGAATTCAAAAACAGCCCCCCCCCCAGCCCCCCCCCCTCCAACCCCACCAGTATTCAATGTTGGCCATGTAGGTAGTGTGCCAAGTTTGGTACAGATCCATTGTGGGCTGGATTTAGAGTGTTCTGATTGTAGGTTAACTAGAAATTCCAGCAATTATAACTCCCAAATGTCAAGGTCTATTTTCCCCAAACTCCACCAGTGTTCACATCTGGGCATATTGGGTATTTGTGCCAAGTTTGGTCCAGATCCATCATTGTTTGAGTCCATTACTCTCTGGAGGTAGGTGAACTACAACTCCAAAACTCAAGATCAATGCCCACCAAACCCTTCCAGGATTTTCTGTTGGTCATGGAAGTTCTGTGTGCCAAATATGGTTCAGTTCCATCATTGGTGGAGTTCAGAATGCTCTTTGATTATTGGTTAACTATAAATCCCAGTAACCACAACTCCCAAATGGCAAAATCACCCCACCCCCCAATCACACCAGTATTCAAATTTCGGGGTATCAGGAATTTGTGCCAAATTTGGTCTGGTCCAGTGAATGAAAATACATCCTGCATATCAGATATTTACATTACGATTCGTAACAGTAGCAAAATTACAGTTATGATGTAGCAGCGGAAATAATTTTATGGTTGGGGGTCACCACAACATGAGGAAGTGGATTAAGGGTTGAGGAATTAGGAAGGTTGAGAACCACTGCCCTAGAAGCCACAAAAACAGTCCATGGGGAGCATGTGGCCTATAGGCTGTGCTTTGCCCGCCAATGGTCTAACCTGCCAAAAAGAGGCATCCCTATATAGCTCACATTGTTGTATGTAGGATACTCTCTCTGCTTTGCTTCAGCCTTTTTCAGAAAAGCAATTGGTATTTGAGGGACTACTATTTTATGGGTGGTCTTTTAATGGGTGGGTAGCTCTTTTTGAGACAATTGATTATTTATTGTAATTTACTGATTACTTGCAGTTAATTAATTGCTTATAATTTACTATATTTTTCTTTGTACCTGTTTTTAATTATGCAGTAAGCAGCTTTAGTTCCCAGGGACTGCAAAGTAGAGGATATAAATAAAACAAATAAAGAATCCCAAATGAGAATCTCAGTATTCTCATAAATAACCTTGTGTTGTTGTTTTTTTAAAGTAGTGGCATAGTTTATTCATACTACCTCTGAGGATGCTTGCCATAGATGCAGGCGAAACGTCAAGAGAGAATGACTCTAGAACATGACCATATAGCCCGAAAACACCTACAACAACCCAGTTTATTCATACTGTTTTGGGTGTTTCATTAGACTTCCTTTGTGATCAACTGAAAATCATTCATAACAGAGATTCTCGTATGAAATATTGCTTATGAATTATATGGTTCCAAACATGACTCACTTGGTGCAATTCCTGCAAAGCTTTGTGGCATTTGAATAAAAACAAATGCCATGAAATGGTGAGAAATCACCACTTACATTAAATTAAATTGACTCCCTCTTTATTTCTTAACTGTGATTGATCCATCATATATTGCAGTGGTGACACAAAACAATGTAAGAGACTTATTGAATGCTGACTGAGAAGACATCTTAATGTCTTAGTGGGGAGGTCCTGTAATTCAATGGAAGAGCATGGATATATGATTGATCTGTTATATACTGCAGTGGTGTTATAGAACAATATAGTAGGTTTTTTGAATACTAATATCTTAATTGAGAGGACTCATAATTCAATGGAAGAGCATGAATAAGATCCAAAGATCCTGAGATCAAAGTTCTGCTTATGAAATTATGGCACTAGGGAGATGATAGAGAGGCTATTTTAACTGATTCCTTCCTCCCTTTGCTCCCCCCACACATCCAAAAATATTCTTTAAAGGACAGGAGAAGCATCTAAAGTAGAAAGGGTGGTTATATGGAGGAGCTGTAGGTGGACACAGAAGCAAAAAAATCACTTTCTCCACCCAAACATATGTGGTCTGCACCCACAATTTTGCAAACAAAGAACAGAACCATGACATTCCCATCAGCCAAGGTTATTTAGCTATTTCAAAATGGGACCACACGATGCAGCAATTGAGCCTAAGTCTATACTCTCTAGAGTTTTGTGTTATCTGGAGACACTTTTTCAAGCTTGGAGGATGTAGAGGGGGACCCCTTAGGCTATCAACAGCTCTCAGGCCCCCTTCATTCCCATTTGTACCTCTGTGGAAGCCTTAGTGAGGCTCAGCTCTCACATCCATCAGCTACATGCCCACATATATTCATGGAAGGGCTCCTCTGGATCCAATCCATGTGCTTTTTATATAGAAAGCCCCAGGGTCAGTATTTAGCATCTCCAGTCAAGAGTGTCCTATCATTGTGCAAAGTGAGGTGGTCATCTTATGTAACAGACGGTGGATGGCACAAAGGGGATGACATTAACAGCTCCTCTATTGAAGCATGGAGCTATGCATACTGATAACCAGTTCCCCAGTACTCTGCTGTCCTCAGATGTGGTTCATCATGATTGTTGAAGCAAGATCTTATCTGGTTTTATATACGTGGAATGGGAAGAGATGCAATTTTGGATTTTTGCCTTAGGTCGCAAAATACTTATGACTAGACATAAATGTTGGCCATCATGGGAAGCCAATTCAAATCGAAATAAGTAATGATGGGTGAATTGAAGCTGCAGCCTGCTTTTCACAGGAAAAAAAAACACTTCCTGAATTCATGAACAAATTTCCACAAACACAAATGTTTACACTGGCAGTGACTTTCACTTTCTGAAGGTCGTATAGCAAACCTGTAATCTTGATCTGCAGGAGGGCAGTTATAATTCGAATGACATCAATGCTGAGTGCTCGTAATTAAGTACTATTATTCATTTCATTACTGTAAAGATGTATAATTTATGACCACTTCTATCCCCAGGACCTCCATAGAACTCTTAATCAGCTTCAGTCTTTGTCCTTTTCCAGCACGCTGCAAGAACAGAAGGGGGAACTTCGCAAGCGGCTCTCCTACACAACTCACAAACTGGAAATGCTTGAAACAGAATTTGATTCTACACGCCAGTATCTTGAAGTAGAACTCAGACGTGCTCAGGAAGAACTCGAAAAAGTGACAGAAAAGCTGAGACGGTTAGTTTCTGAATGCATTGACTCTGCATCAGAAAAGTTGCATGCTTCATTTGGGGAAATGCCAGGAATTTGAGGGAATGTTGGCATTTGCTGGAAATTCTGAAGGAAGCCAGTTGGTGAAATCACTGGCAAATTACAGAGACAAATGAGTGCTATTGGGAGAAGTTGACACACAACCATTACATTTTGTTATGGCTTATGTACAAAAATGAAATAAGTGTTGAATTGTTTTGGATGATTGTGCAAATATATACTGTACATGTATGTTGAGAAGCAAGGTTTAATCAGTTCAGTAAATGAGGACATTTACCAAGAATGCATCCACATTGTCAACTGAATACTGTTCGATCACACTTCAATTGCCAAAGTCTTTAGTCTTCTTTGCCAAATAACTCTGGTGCCTTATTAAACTACTGATTATATAGCATTGAGCCAAACAAGTGTCAAACTACATTAATTTGACAGTGTAGATGCACCCCAAGAGAAGGTGGAAACCAGCCTAAAGTAGCAACTGATTCATACATAGCTGTCAAATCTAGAATCATACATAGCTGAATCATACATATATAACTGAATCATACATAGCTGTCAAACCCCCATCATTGCATAGCATTGAGCCAAACTGGTGCCAAACTCCATTAATTTGACAGTATAGATACAACCCAAGAAAGGGTGGAAACCGGCCTAAAGCAGTAACTGGACCATACATAGCAGACAAATCTAGAATGACTTATTGATAGAATTACCACAATCACACTGTGAGTTTCCAAATATTTCCCAGCTCTTGTCAGAAATGTTTTTAGAGGTCTCTGTCTGGAGAAGTGGGAAAACCAGCCCTGAGAAGGGTTTTGGACCTGAGCACTTCCATTCATTCTGGAGCATTTTAGATTGCCTTTCAGCAACAGCTTCAAAGTGGTGACCTCTAAAAAAAACAATCCATTAAAAGTCATCCATTACAACAAAACCAACTAAAAACATTAGCAACAAAAGATCAAAACAACAAAACTGTACAGCTAAATATATGTTGAACCGTCATAGCTTTTTAAAGAATGCTAGAAGGAAATGTGCTAAATATACAACTGGTAGAAGATCATGTTCCAGTCAGTAGGCCCACGAACACAAAAATAATCCACCTAGATAAGAGTGAAGGTCTGTAGTGCAGCTTTCTGTTCCCTCACATTCCAGTGAAATTCCTATGAGGGGAGGAACCAATGTACCTTAGATGCTGACATGTATAAACTCCCACTGTTTATCACCAGTGAGACTGATGGGACTCTGATTCCAAGAATGTTTAGAATGACACAGATTTTTGTTCTCTAATCTATGGGAAACCCACACATCCTCCAACATTTCACAGATGAAGACTGGGACATAGTGGACAAACAACAATAGAATTTAATCAAGCTAAGGAAGAGCATCCAAGGGCCCTTCCACACGGCCCTATCTCCCAAAATATCAAGGCAGAAAATCCCACATTATCTGTGTTTAGACTCAGATAACCCAGTTCAAAGCAGATATTGTGGGATTTTCTGCCTTGACATTCTGGGATTTAGAGCTGTGTGGAAGGGCCCCAAGTCAGGAAAGGCTTCAGCAGTTTGCTTTTGTCTGAATCTACTAAAATGTTTGGACTTATGCATGAGTTTTATGTTATTTTACACTTAGCAGGAGAAGTCAGGGAAGGGCAAGATTTTGACCTGTCCTGACAGGCCCGTAGCCAGGATTTCGTTTCGGGGGGGGGCTGATTTTTTTTCAGGGGGGGGTTTGGGGGGCTGATTTGGGGGGGCTGAGTTTGAGTGAAAGAGGGTCTACCCTAGCAAACCTTTTGTATCGTTACCCCAATACCCCCATGCATATGGGATATATTGAGTATGGTGATCAGATCATGATATGAATAAACATAACAGTTTAAATAATGCACCATAAGGCCTTTTCGCGGACCACCCTGAGAATTTGGGGGGGGGGCTGAAGCCCCCCGAGCCCCCCCCCCCCCCCCCCCCCGGCTACATGCCTGTGTCCTGACATTTCCTCCTGCTGTATGTAAACTAACCAATACACACATGTATGTCCAGACATTTGAAGCTAGATCTACACTGCCCTATATCCCAGGATCTGATCCCAGAGTATCTGTTTATCCCAGATTATCTGGCAATGTAGACTCATATAATCCATTTCAAAGCAGATCATCTGGGACGAGATCCAGGGAAATAGGGCAGTGTAGATCCAGACATAGTGAAAAGACCAGTTTAAGAAAATCTAGGTTGACTTATCCATGAGTCAATGTGAGTACTGTACCATAATTCTTATCCCAAAAAAGTAGAGTGGCAAAAGGAAAGAACTTAGATTATCTTAGATGGACACGAAAGAAGCACCAAAGCTCTATTTTCTCCTCCATGGAGCCACTTCTAGCCTTTTTGGATGCCTGGGTGGGGATGTTGATGGCGTTGGTGCTTTCTCCTCTCAATGGAATGACTCTTGATTTATTCATGTGTCATAGCATAATTCACAAATTTGGCTCCAAAGCTTGCTTCAATTTATACATGAGGTCGATTTATACATAAGTATATACAGGCAGTCCCCAAGTTACGAACAAGGTAGATTCTGCAGATTTGTTCTTAAGCAGAATTTGTAGTTGGAACAGATACATTTTAAAGTGTAACTCCAGCCAAAAATATGTACTTTTTAGCTTTGGTTAGCATAGGGAAGGGTTCACCTCACTTTCTGTCCCTGTAATAATTGGATTTTAATAAATTTGGCTTGTTGTGGAACTAAGAATTTGTGATAACACTTCAGTTGAGACACCTTTTCCCCATCATAACTCTTCGAGGAGTGAATTTCCTTCCTAGGAGTAGATTTCTCTCACTTCCTGTGGTCTCATCCCCATTCTTAATTATGGGTCATTTGTAAGTCAAATGTTTGTAACTCAGGGACTGCCTGTTTTTTTGCTGTAAACCTAGTTTGTGGCACCTGTAGTAAAGTGATGACAAAGGGGAAAGGGGGAGATGGATTGAGGAAACTGGAACGTTTTAAACGTAATTTCAGAAAGGAAGGTCATAGAGGATGAATTGGGATTGCCCCTGCTAAATAAGGATAGTTGGAATATGTGGGCCCGTAAACTGCATAGTAAGGATTCTTTTATCCTTCTGATCCCTGATGGTTTCCATTTTTCTCAACATATTCTCTCTCCATTGCCAAAAATGCATATGTGGTTTTGCTTTGATTCAAAATCGAAAGGGAAGTGAAACATTTCTGAGCAAAGAGCAAGCACCTTGCTGTCCCATTTAATCTTTTCAGGGGGCTTTCACTTACAAAACCTTTCTTTCCCTCCAAATATCATTACTGTTAGAAACTTTTTTCCCCCATCATGTTCTACATCCTCTGCAGTGGGATTCCACGGGGAGGACTGTACGTAAAGAACACATTTTGCAATCCCCTGCTGCTTTCTAAAAGGCATTTTTGCCATGTTACAAGTAAAGAAGCTTCATGGCAATGAGCAGTGGGAACCTGTCAGGAGACACGTATTGTATTTTCAGTGTACAATTGAAGCATAGGATTTTTTTTTTCAGGAATTCATCTTTTGACATTTTTAAAATACCACATATTTAATCCAAATTGATTGGTTTGGAAGAAGTTATTTGAAATATGTTTTTTTTTTCTGTTACTTACGATCTGGAATCAATTTGTGTAATACTTTGACTCATATATAAGGATTTTTTTTCTGGTTTTGCCTCGTTCTGATGGTATATATTTTAATAAATTTTAAAAGAAGATATAATAAAATGGCAAACCAGTAAAAAGAAAAAAATCATACTTCTACAACAAAGGGTGTTGCAGTTTGGTGAGTCATCAGCACTCTTTTTCTAATAATAATAATAATAATAATAATAATAATAATAATAACAACAACAACAACTACAACAACAACAACAACTTTATTTTTGTACCCCACCTCCATCTCTCCGATGGGGCTCAGGGCAGCTTACATGGGGACAAGCCTGATCAATCATAGTTAAAATAACACATTAAAATTAATAAAAACAGCAACAAGCAAAATAAAACAACCTAATGTCCTTATAAAACTCCCAAGATTCCACACCATTGAACCTTGGCAGTTAAAGTGGTGTTTAACTGCATTAATTCTTCAGAGTAAATGCACCTTAAGATTACAAAATATCTTCCAATAGGAATATAAAATAGATGGAGAAATTATTTTCGATCTGTATATTAACAGACATACATATCAGCTTTATCTGAACCTCTCTACTTTCACTTACTATTGCACCCTAGGCCTGAAGCCAAAGCACCACACAATAGTCCAGAGTATAAGCAAACAGTTTATTGTTTAAAAAATACATAGAAGGTATACAGAAAAATCAGGTATAAGAAAGTAAGGTATGCAATCCAAAAGGGTCGGCACTAGGTGATAACCAAACAATACTATTCTCTCTTATAAAACCAAAGGTAAAACAGTCCAAAGATAGTTCCAAAATGCAAAGGCAGCTTAATTCCACAAGCAGAAAATATGCTTATCAAAACTGAAACTGGAATACAAACAAGAACATGGAAAAACTCCCAGGATACTTAAATCTAAGTCCAAGGCTTGAAACATGAACCAGACCATTCAGGCTTAGCTTCTAACTTGAATGCTACGTTGCCTGAACTGAAGTCAGAGTGTCTGATAATAAAAAGACATTAAATCATTATGTCTGCCACGGAAGTTCTGTTTCCCACAAAGCCATGTTGATCTATGAAGCTGGTTATCAGCCTTAATCTGGAATCTTAGGTCTGTATCACCAGGTGCTTTCCTGTGAGAGATTCCTGTCAATTCATCTTCATTCAACCACTTATCTAAGGAGGATGATTCCAACTCCTGTGACTAACCTTGAGGCTATGAGGCGATTATATTATCTGGGCCTGCATCACTGTCTGAAGCAGTTTCATTTTCTTGTTCTGTTTCATTCCCTTGGCCTGTATCACTATGAATCCCAGGAAAGCCCACAATCCCTTCCAATCTAAATCATCAGTGAACCCATCAGTCCCTGGCTGCTGTGACTGCTGCTGAGCTATAATACCTACTGCATATTTCTATTATTATTTCCGAAATACTTATCTACCAATAATCATAGAATCATAGAATCAAAGAGTTGGAAGAGACCTCATGGGCCATCCAGTCCAACCCCCTGCCAAGAAGCAGGAATATTGCATTCAAATCACCCCTGACAGATGGCCATCCAGCCTCTGTTTAAAAGCTTCCAAAGAAGGAGCCTCCACCACACTCCGGGGCAGAGAGTTCCACTGCTGAATGGCTCTCACAGTCAGGAAGTTCTTCATCATGTTCAGATGGAAATCAAATCCATGGGAGAATGTCAAGGAATACCAGGTGCTATAGATTATATTTCAGAGGAAAGAACTGGCAAAACCATTTCTAAGTATTCCTTGCATAAGAAAACCCTATGAAATTCATTGGGTTATCATATATGTACAGGTACCTTGAAGGCACATACATACTCACACAAGGAGGCAAATTTACATTTTTTCCCCTGAGATGTATGACCTGATTTGGGTTAATCAGCACACTCTGATGCATGTATAGTAAAACCTCCATATCCACTGCAGAAACAATAAGAGCATCTGTGGATACCTGTAACTATATATTAGAAAGTCTTGAAGCATACCATAACACTGCACCGAGGGACCTACAAAGGGGGAATATTTTAATTGCTTGGTAAGTGAAATTGTGAACATTGAGTCCATGGATAAGGGGTTCATACTGCATTCCAATTTCCCCTTACTATGTCCTGAAATTCCAATTTCCCCTTACTATGTCCAGTCACCCCTAAGAATCCTACAAGACTGATGACTGTCCCCGTGCTACCGAATTTGCTTGTGGCTGAGTGGGATTTGAACCTATGTCTCCTTTTGTCTTAGTCTCGCATTTTGTTGAAATGTGGACCTGATAATCCTGATGTGTAAGTATCTTGATAATTCTGTAGTCAAGATTGATACTCCAGAGTGCCTACTTACAAAGCACCTTTCCCGAAGGCCTCTTGGGATCTTGAAGTCTACAGATCTTGGCTTTATATTGATCAAAAAGACTTTGCCAAGTAGCGGAAAGTAGCAATCAAATAGATGTTAAAAGTCAGTGGGAAACTAATTTACAATTGCTCATGCAAAATCTGAGGTTAAAAAGTACAATACTGAATGTGCAAGGATATGTTAATTATAGGATTTCATTTTTATTTCAGGATACAAAACAATTACCTAGCCTTACAAAGAATTAATCAAGACCTAGAAGACAAACTGTACAGGATGGTAAGTACAGGGGCTGTCATATTGTTTTAAGCATATTTTTTGATCCCTCAAACTTGGAAGATGTTGAATCATGACTAAAATTGATGAACTTTCCATTTGAACTCTGACAGTACAGTTCCAAATATTTTTTTTTCTGACAAAGTGAGTCTGATAGAATTTTTTCTAGTCATTGTTCTTATAACTGCAACCTGAGAATCTCACTTCATAACTTGTCGAGAATTTTCCCACATTGCACCATTACACACACATATACACACTGTAAATTTTACACTATGCAAAGGATTCTTGTAGCACGTTAGAGATTAAAAGAAACAAATTAGTAGCATAAGCTTTTATAGAGTTAATTCTACTTTCTCAGTTGTTGCCTGAAGCTAGGATCACTAGATAACAATATGAATGGTGGAGGAGTTATCAGAATGCAGTGTGATGCTGGCTGGAAAAAAAGGACATATGATAATCTGGCCATGAGAGCCCTCATAAGATTGGGGTATTAACTGTATATAGTGTTCCTGGAAATCATGGTCTCTATTCAACCACTGTTGGTGAATTGCGGATATATTCCAGTTCCACTGTTTCTCTTTCCAATCTTCCTTTGTGAGTTTTTGTTTTTTTCATTGTTCAAGGACAGCTGTTCTGAGATCAGAGATGGAATATCCAGGAAGACTGAAATATTCTGCAACTGTTTTATTTGTGTATGTTTTCCCAGTTCTAATGTTTGATTTATGTCCAGTTATCATCTGCTGCAGAGACAAGTCTGTTTGCTCAGTGCAGAGTCCTGAAAGGCATTGTTTTCAGAGGATGGCATATATCCCATTAAAGGATAAGCAAGTGAAAATCCCTCTAATATTCTCGGTGATATGATTAGGTCCTATGAAGATATTTCCTGAGTAAATGTGTGGGCAGAGTTGGCATCTGGCAAAGCCATGTACCAATTTCTGTATCCATGTTATGTGTCTTCTTGTAGGTAAGTAACTGGACCACATCACATTGATGAGGTCCTGCGGGAGGATTTGCCAACCTCTTTGGTGAATCGGTGGGGGTAGTGGGACAATCCCGGCACCTGGCACCCCACCTCACCAGCAGCAATGCTTCCCCATCACATGTGGGAAAACGTCACTGTAAGCTTCTCCCCATCCTGACCTCATGGTTTGGGTGCAGTGTTGTAGGATACTTGCACCTCAGTTCATCGACGGAGTCCCACCGCAAGTGAGCCTACGTTGTGTGATGGGTAGTGTGGGGCTTTGTCGATCAGCTGTGCTGCAAGCACCCTAGGATGCTTGCAGACCGTCATGTGATGAAGTCCACTGTTTCAGATTGGGAGACTGTGGGTAAGAAAAAGCCTGTCACCAAGACTGTTTGAGAAGACAGAGTTACTGTCCAGACTAGATTGTAGTTCATGGAATGGTCTAAATTGGAAGCTGCATGTGATCACTAATGGGATTCTGCCATTTTCTGTTAAACGTTTGTTCTGTAATAATCATAGGTACAGTTCTTGCCTTTTTATTTTATTTTTTTTACTTCATGACATGATTACTTTAGCTTGAGGTATGCTTCTTGTAATGCTGTGAGTTTGGTGTCCCTATCTGGTGGGTCTCAGCAGATGCAATTGTATCAGTGGGCTTGACTGTAAACTATGGATTTGGAAGTGTGTAGAGGGTGGAAACTGGAGGCATATAAGTATGTAAATGCTTCTGTGATACAGTTTTATATTCACATAGTCATTATGTAGCTGTATGGCAGTGTTCAGAAAGGGGATTAGTTCTGTTGATAGTTCCAAGCAGAGACTGATGGCAGGGTAAGCATTGTTAAAATTCTGGTGGAATATCTTGAGTGGATGCTCCCCATGAAGTCAAATTGTGGAGATATCATCAATGTACCTCAGATAAAGTAGAGATTTATGGATGCACAAGTTAAGGAAGCATTGCTCTAGGTCAGTTATGAAAATGTTGGCCTGTTGTGGTGCCTTGCAGTACCGTTAACTTCAAGGTACTGTATATATTATTATCAAAAGTAAAATACAGGCAGTCCCCAAGTTATGAACAAGATAAGTTTTGTAGGTTTCCTCCTAAGCTGAATTTGTTTGTAAGTTGTAACAGATATATATTTTAAGTATAACTCCAGCCAAATATATATATATATATAGAGAGAGAGAGAGAGAGAGAAAGAGAGAGAGAGAGAGAGACATACACACACACAGAGAGAGAGAGAGAGAGAGCTTTGGATTGTATAGGGAAGGGTTAACACACCTGTGGTGATTGTTTTGCTGCCTGTGCCCCTGTCCAGAAGATTTCATCTCACTTTCTGTCCCTGTGATCAATGAATTTTCAGAAATTTGGCTTCTTGTGGAAACAAGAATTGGTGAGAAAGCTTCAATGGAGACACTTTTTACCCATGATATTTCTGCCAGGAGTGAATTTCCCTTCCTGAGGTTAGATTTCTCTCGCTTCCTATTGTCTCACTCCCGCTCTTAACTATGAGTTGTTTGTAAGTCAGATGTTTGTAACTCAGGGAGTGCCTGTAGTTGAATGTGAGAAAGAAGTGGTAAACCTTGGTGGCTGAAATGATGTTCCTGGCCATTTGTGGTTCATCACTGTGTAAGATGTTGATATATAGGTGATTCTACATCCATAATGGCTAACATGGTGTTCTATGAATGTCTGTGGAAAGACTAATTTCTACAGGAAGTTAGTAGTCTCCTTTGCATAGCTGGAAATGTTTCCCTTCTTAATCACTCCCTTGATTGCTCCTTTGGTGGATGGCTGCGTGTGGATTTAGTAAACAAATCTGTGAAATGGGTACCAACAGTACCCAGCCTTATTTGTTGTTACAAAGATTGCAAAGTATCATCCGCCTTACGAATGATTCAAAAGACTTGAAAGATGCTTCTTGGGAGACTGTGGGTAAGAAAAAGCCTGCCACCAAGATTCTTGGTGTGTATGTTAATAAACTCTTCCACTCCCACTAAAAATTATTCTCATCAATTAGTATTAAGGCATAACCAGATTGAGCTGCACAACACAAAGACATTCCCTGCTGTGCCATTAAAAAGGATCATACAAAATAGTAGACCCTTCACTATACTGGGCAAGATCTCCAGCTGGTGTGGAGGAGAAACGTTACCATTTTAAACAAAGCAACACTAATTAATACCATCGAAGGATTCCACTACCTTGCAGCATTTCCCTGCTTAATGCAAGAAATCATCTGCTATCTGGGTGGTAGACCAGATGGAAGATTCTGAGGATCTCACGGGCTTAGTTTAGGTTGCCATACTCAACAGTGAGATTGCACAGCTTAGGAAGGTTTGGGCATTATTTTTTATTCAAGAAATCTTCTCATTTGGGAAATAAGACATATGAACAAGCCTACACATATTCACTGATATTGAAATGGCCTGGGATTCTAGGACAATGTCCAAAACAAATTGGATGATGTTTTTTTTAAAAAATATCCCATCAGTAAGAAGCAACCTAAGAATGATTCAAAGTCATACATATAGTTGATTAGCTTGTTTGGTGGAACAATGCCACCTAGTTGTGCTGACACTGCAAGAGATGCATAAAGCTGTGCCTTAACACTGGCTATCTCTTCTATACAACTGACACCACCACCCTGTATAGATTACCCACCAACAGAGTGAAATTTAGAGTGTCTAGACTACACAATTATAGCAGGTTAATGCCACTTCAATTGTCAAGAGTTTCCTTCTAGGATTTATACCTAAGTGAGTTACTACTAGGGATCTCTGAGAGTAAACAGAACTCTCTACCAGAGATTTCTAAGTGCCTCACTAGACTACAGATACAGGATTCCATAAATGGCAATAAATGTGGTATGGAACTGTTACAACTGTGTGATGTATATACACTTCCACATCCAAGTAAATGTGTATGTTAAGCAGTTGAGCCTGTGGTTGCTTCCAACTAATCTGCAGATGCCACTAATGAGGATTGTGATTAGGCCACTTTGGGCAACTATAATGATGATATCCAAGTCTTTGGAAGATTTTTCACTTTTGCTAGAACTGGGGTGTATCCAGATTTCCAGAATTCATGGACTGCAACTCACCTAATCCCTTACAATTGACTATGTTTCTGGAACTTTTAGAAGCTGAAGTCCAAAATATCTTGATGAGCAACAGCTTTCTACTTTTGATCTATGCAGTTACTACAAGTAGCAGTGATCCAGGTCAGAAAATGGTGTGGGATGAACTCTGGGAGCAGCAATAGTCATACAATTCAAAGGATGTCTATTATTAGCTGGCTCATAGTTATTTCAAAGAGACTTTTTGTGAATGTTAATGATAAGGGTCGAAGGCTGCCTTTTAAACCTTTTGATCTGAATATGAATGAATGTTCCCAGTGTAACTTTTTATGAAAGTATATATTTAAAGACATTTGTCATGCATTGTGCAGAGAGCGCTGGTGGTGATCTGCAAATGAAAATGGTTTTAAAACCATTTTCATTAGTGCTTTGAAAAACTATAAATATTGCTTTGCTTTTCAGAAAAAAAAATCCCAATATATTTCCGAAGGCTTTCATGGCCAGAAACACTGGGTTGTTGTAGGTTTTTTCGAGCTGTATGGCCATGTTCTAGAGGCATTCTCTCCTGACGTTTCGCCTGCATCTATGGCAAGCATCCTCAGAGGTAGCCCGAAAAAAACCTACAACAACCCAAATCAATCTCACTTTCTGCCTAGACGCTTTCTTATGACCTCATCAATTTTTTCCCTGTCCTAGTGCACTGCCAGCATGCTGCATGAATGGAGTCTGCTGGAGCCCATCATATGACTCTAGACTATTTCTGGCACGGTTCTGTTGGGCTCCGTTCTGGCAGCATGCTACCAGCACACTAAGAGGAAGTCCTGAGGATACAAGTGACTACCCATATCCTTATTTAAGAAGACAGGGAGAGTATGGGAGGAAGCCAGGGACAGCTGGAAAATGTCATGGGACTGCAGCCCATGACCAATCATGGTAAGGGAACAAAGCTGGGCACTGTCCCTCACTGTCTCCCACTATCCCTCAGCTTCTGGACCTCCCATCTGATGAGGTCGTTAGTCTGAATTCTTTAGCAAATTTTCTTTCTTTAGAATTTGTACTGAACAGATGAGATGCTGCAAAAGTTCTATGTCGTTTACAATATCAATATGTGTATTTTGAATCTGAGGTTTAATAACACAATGTTGTTATTAAATAACATTACCTTGTCCGGGGATGTGACAGAGTTATTATGAAATATCCCCTCAAGACTTTATTATCTGTTCTTCTTTGGCATAAATTCTTCCTTCAAAAGACAGACAAAAATCAGATCTTATGAGTTTGCTTCTCAGGAGCTTTCCTCAAAAAAGAGATGTTGCCTCAAAATGTATTCAACAATGGAATGGCCAGCTGCTAAAAGAGGCAGACCTAGCCATGCTGATATATGTGATAGAGTTCATTTAGATGGTTGCAACGATAGATACAGGGGTTTGCCTTTTGGGAACTGGTCAGAAACTTCACCTGGAATCAAAATACAAGTTGAAACATGTCCAGAGAAGGAAGATCAAGAAGATCAAAGGTCTTAAGAACAGGTCTTATGAGGAATGACTTGAGAACTCGATGTGTTTAACTTGAAGAAGAGAAAACAGAGAGAAACATCTCTAAATATCTGAAAGGATGCCATGTAGAAGATGGCACAAACTTAGGTTGCATCTATACTGGCATTTAATCCAGTGTAGGAATTGCATTAGCCAAGGGCAGTCAAATGATGCACACAGGATAATGCATTTAATCCGGGATAAGCATTTTAATCCATCAAGTTAAAAAAATATATGAACTGGCAAGATTCCAGGAAGATTCACACATTTCCCACTTTGAGGGCTGTGGGGAACACCATTTTGGATCCCTATGCAGGATCCAAAGTTGTGTCCCTACAGCCATCACACTCTTCTCAGACAGCTACAGAGGAGGGGAGTATCACTCTTCCCAAAATGCTTTGCTTCCTGATTGAGAAAGAGAACCAGAAAGTTAACAGCATGGAGCTCAAGGTAAGGGGAGATGTTGTTCTTTTGTGGGCGGGGGTGATGAAAATGGTGTTTATGACCAGCCCAGCTGAACCTTCTTTGGTACGACTAGGTTGTGTGGCCGGTCTCGCAGTGCAGAGGCACTTTTGTATGGCCACAATGCAGCTCAGAACTGGCATTTTTATGGTGCTCCAGTTTCATTTTGTGACTGTATGGAAGGGCCCCCAGAGACTAAAATATGACCTATTGGACAAAAATAAAAAGAGATTTCACCTAAACATTAGGAAGAACTTCTTTACTGTAAGAGCTGTTTGACATTGGGATAGCAGGCTTGCCTTCTTTGGAAGTATTTCCATAGAGATTAGACAGGCATCTTTTAGGAGTGCTTTAGTGGTGCATTGCTGCTTAGAAAAGAGTTGGATTAAAATCTAATACAACCTCTTTTTCAAATTAAATAAGACCTACATTAACCACATAGCTATGGCATTCTGAACTATCTGATAAGAATCTTAGCCTCATAGAATCCTATGTTGCTTTGCTTTTCCCCCCTTCTTCAAATTGGCTTCAAATTACAGGAAAGGAGATTCCACCTGAACATGAAGAACTTCCTAACTGTGAGAGCTGTTCAGCAGTGGAACTCTCTGCCCTGGAGTGTGGTGGAACCTCCGGCTTTGGAGGCTTTTAAGCAGAGGCTGGATGGCCATCTGTCGGGGATGCTTTTCCTGCTTCTTTGCAGGGGGTTGGATTGGATGGCTCATGAGGTCTCTTCCAGTTCTATGATTCTATGATTCTCATCATGCATACAAGTAGACATATTTTCACCTGAAGTGCCTTTAGCCATCCTATTATGAATAGGTACACTAATGTTGATATCCTAGTATACTGATCTAGGGACAGCCACGTGAAATGAAATGTGAGTCTTCATCCAGAATGTGGGGCAAAGGGCATGTTTTTAAAGTGGTTTAAGAGCCAAAGAATTGGTTGGAATGGAAATCCTTATGTACACTATGTGTCAGAATAGCAGCCAATATGAGGTGAGTACAATTTTTTTATCCATTAGTTTCCAAGTTATGAGGAACCTGTGACTTCCTTGCTAGAACAGCTATACTAGCTAATGGATTATTTTCAGGTACACTGTATTGCTGATAGAGAGAAGTGTTCTCTATGCATCTCTAGGCCCTTTAACACAACCCTATGGTAAACTTATAGGCCAGTCTAGGTCCTCTGACCATAGAATTGCACTGGAGGACCATGAGATGAACAGAGCAATGTTTTCCCAGATAAAAGAAATCACATTCATGATTTTTGTTTATCAGTAATGCAGTAATCCATGAATAATCAAATCTGAGAATGTTCAACTCGCAAATGTGGAGGGAAGACTGTATATACATATTTATAAGAGCAAATCCCTGTTGGATAAGAGCAAAGGCTTGCGTTGTCTAAAATTCTGGTCACACAGTGGCCAACCAATTAAAGAAGGAAGCCACAAAGCAAGTCATCTGCACCTTTCATCTCACATTCCCCAGCTGTTATTGAGTGTTCTCCTGACATTATGCTGTGACAGTCTTTTAAGAAGGGAAGCTTCATCATCATCTAGAAGCTTCCCATTAAGAGCTGGGCATCTCGGAGTTCCCTCGTAACTCACTGACTATATCTGAATGTCATCAGAAAATACACAGTGATCATCGCAAATGAGCCTGCTAGACTACGCTGACTCAAAACTTCCTTTGTCCTTTGAGCTACAGTTCCTCTGTAGAGTCTATATTTAGGTCATTTCTGTTTAACTTTCACAGGGCATACTTTTTTCAAAAAAAAAGTTGTTCTCAGTAAAGAAATAGTAAGAGACAGAGATGTTTTAAATCACTCCAACGGCCAAAGTCATCTTCAAAGTCAACATCCTTCACAATGGAACAAAAATGTATGAGGTGTGCCAAGTTGATACTGCAAAGTGTCTGGCCAACTTTCCTCTTCCTGTCTGTAAAACTATCACTCAGATTCTAAGAAAGATAAAAATCTCAAACAGAACCTGATACTCAAGACTGATAAATAGAATTGCTGGGTGAAGACAGTCCCTATCATTAGGCAGAGAGAATTGGCTGCATCAGATGAAATATAGTGAAGTTATCAGCAAGACATCAGTGTGGAGAGTAGTGTGTCACATCTGTCATTTGCCGCCATAACATATATACCATCTCAGATATAAACTCAAAGAATCATAGATTTGGAAGGAGCTCTATGGGTCATCAGGTATGACCCACTGCTCAATGTAGACCTCCAGCTGGAATATGTCAGATCATGCCCATCCTTATCAAGCATCATGTGCAGATACATGTTAGAGAGCCTAACAATCATCAGGGATTTTTGGTAATACAGTAGAGCCTCGCGTATCCAACAGAAATGGGCCGGCAGAACGTTTAAGAAGAAAAATGTTGGATAATAAGGTTAAGTAAAAGCCTATTAAATGCCAAAATACATTATGAGTTTACAAATTAAGCACCAAAACATCATGTTTTACAATAAATCAACAGAAAAAGCAGTTCAATACACGGTAACGTTATGTAATAATAATTACTGTATTTATGAATTTAGTGCCAAAACATTGCAATGTATTGAAACATCTGTGGATCCGGGTGGGAGGCAGGCTGCGTTGGCTAATACAGAACATTGGATGAGTGAAGGTTGCATAAGCGAGACTCTATTGTAATGAGAAATATCTCAGGGGAGAGAAGCACATAAGGAAAATGTTTTCTGAACCTGAGAAAAGGGAAAACATCTGTAGATTGATGCAGCCAAGGGATATGGAAATAGATAAGGACCTAGCAAAGTAAAAGTGAAGCACTGCACATGTAACCCTGCATTCAAAATTGCCACCGCCAGCAGTTTTTTCCATTTTTATTTTTAAAAGGAATCAGGGTGTTAGAATATCAATTTGTGCATAGCATGTCACTTGCGTCTAAGTGATTGCCAATCTTTCCCTAAATCTCTTTCATTTTCATAGTAGTCTAGAGTCTGGGCGGCCTAGAGGAAGGCATGGCATTAATCAAGATATGAGCATTACAGTTTGTGTGGTAAGGAGGTTTGCTTGGATATAGATTTTGTATAATTGGGCACTCTCACAGCAGCCTTTGGAGCAAATGAGATCTCGAATGTTGTGACATCCTCTGTCGGCACTGTTTATTAGTTCACCTCTGGTTACTTATTGATTTAATTATTTGCCGCATTTTGGGGAAACAAACCTTCCCCATGTTCAAGTTACTGTCAATGCAATATCATCTCTACAGATCACATTAGGGACTCAAAGGAATTAACTGTGAATTAGTTCCATCTCTTTTCCCTCCAGCAAAAATGCACATGCAGAATGTGTTGTTGTTAGAAACCAAGTCCTGCTCTGCTCTTCTGTGACATATTATTCATATACAAAGCCATATTCAGATATACAGCTTCACTCATAGGGCAACTACGTACATCCCCGGAGAACATTCATCCTAAAGAGCATAACCTCATTGGGTCAAATTGTGTTCACTTTGCCTACTGGTCATCATCATTTTGTAATATTGATGGAACAGTAAGTGTGGATTAACATTTTAAAAGGTCTCAGCGCTGTTCCTAAAACAGTTTCAGCATTTTGGATAGATCTTTCTAGGGTTTAGCAAGGACCTTGAGTCATCCCTCCATATTTGCTGGAGCTAGAAGCACAGACCACTGGGAAAGGGGGGAAACCACAAACAAAAATGCTATTTTTTTAATCTGGGAGAACACCTGCCAAGGAAGCTGTAGGTCCTTCAGTGTGACTCTATGGCCAGCTTCCATTGGAATCTCTGTCTAGGAAGGTGTTCTTTCTAGGAATCTCTAAGCCCTCCAGAACAACTCTGTAGCAGAAGTTAACCATAGAATTGCACCAGAGAATTTCTACATTCTTTATTGAAATCATACATGGTATGTCCCCAAAGTAATGGGAATGAGGGGGGGGGGTTACAGAGTGCAGAAAGGTCAGGAAAGATAAGTGGGGGTTGAGGCAGGAGATGGGGGAACCCAGGCATCCCTTCCTCAGTTGGATTTGCACTTTTGTAGCAGTCAGTGCATTAGGAAAGCATGTAGTAATTTTTATTTCTTCTCATGGACAAAAATGCAGAGGCATCTGTAGCAGCATCCTTTAACTTCAAGAACTGAGAACAACTTGGCTCACGTGAAGCCTTTCTGAATGTTTCAGCCCTGACTTGGCTCGATGAAATTTCTTTCCCCAATCTCAAAATCTGCCTCAAAGAACATCATTTTGGGACAGTTGAAAACATCCAGGCAGCTGCATCGAGGGCTTTGAACAACATCCTTAAGTCAAAGACTTCCTCCACTGCTATGAAAAGTGGCAAGAACTGGTAGTTATGGGAAACTTTAAAGAACCCGATATTTTGCTGGAAGACTGGCTCTGCTAAGGACTGACATATCAGGAATTTGTCTGGCTATTTGCCAGACTAATTCCTGATATGTCTGGCAAATTGCATCCTCTTTCAGAAAGTAGGGAAAGGAACCACAGAAAAAGCAATCCTAGACTTGATCCTAACCTAATAAGTCATCAATCACTGGAATCAGAATTGCTGGTACTTTAGGAGAGAGTGATCATCTAATGTTAGAATTCATGATTATGGGACAAGCCAAAGAGGAGATTGATTAAACACTAACTTTGGATTTCAGGAAAGCTGACTTTGTAAAAATCAGGGAAATACTGACCTGAATCCCATGGCTAGAGATATTAAAGAAAAACATCCCCCTGCATGGGTGGGATTTCATGGAGGAACTGCAAAAAGCTCAATCACAAATAATTTCATGGAGGAAGAAAAATGGGAAACACCCAATTAAATAGGTGCAGCTTGCATAAGACACAACACAGCGTTCTTCTGTTCTGATTGGCCCAACAGGCAGGGCTCACAGGGAAATCGTGCGCGAGCATGTGGCAGCCTCTTCGCATGCCGTGTGATGCCATATAGGAGTGGAAGAGCCATGACAAGCTGCCACATGACCCATTTTGGCCAAAAAAAACTAGAGCAACTGAATCCTTACCATTATGGCCAACCAAACAAGCCGAAATGGCCGAAGGGAACCGATGAAACCAAATCCATGCATAAGCCTAGCTGAGACAGTATTTACATGGGTTTCCAGTAAAACTTTGTATTTTTGTTAAATACAAACCAGTTACTAGGTTGTGAATCCATAATTGCAGTACTGAATACCAATCTTGCTCTGTTTTTGGAGCAGTGATGTTCCTAAGCTGAAACAGCCTTCCCTCCCAGCCCCATATGCTTGGCCAGTGTTCCCTCTTGTCCTGTTATTTCCACTTTCTTGTCAGAAGCTTCTCTCTGTGCAGTGAAGCACACCTTGTGTGTTGTTTTTAGATCAGGCCTTGCTCTCCATGGACTTTAAAAAGGTATATTCACTTACATCACCCAGTCTCCAAATTGATTTTGAGTTTCCATTGCATGCTCGGCTTGGGGCTACATAGAGATTTGGGGGGGGGGGAGCAAGGTCTGTGTGCAACTCAGGGGCTGGAGGAGAAGATAATTTAACAAGATTGACCTTTGCTCTAGCCTGAAGGATATGCTGCATGGGATTTTATAGCTAGAGATTTGAGGCAGCTGCAGAAAATGAAGCAGATTGCTGGGTGGAGCCACTTTCCCTCTGACATTTGACGCCCTGTTTAACAAACACTGATGGTCAGAACCACATTCATGTTCATCTGCTTGTATCCCAAAGGGAAATGCAGTCTGAAACACAAAACTTAATTCAAATGGGACAGGGCACAATTAATGCTTTCCTATGGGTACTTCTTTTGATAATAAAATCAACTCACTCCTTTATTGGGATTCTTCCTAATCCCACTATTCAGAGAATCAACCACTTCAAACTGCAATTTGCATCTCCTATTTTTTAAAATAGCAATGGGATAATTTGGAGAGTATTACCATTTTTCTTTATTTATATATTTAACCACATATTAAACCTATTCGTACTAATTCACACTTACTGACAATAATTAAGATCAATACAATGCAACAAAATTACACAACAATGGCACCAGGGGTTAAAAAGATGAATAATACTTTTGCACCTCAGCAGGAGTTCACTTTGCTCACAGCACTCATCAAGAAATCAAATGTGGTAATAAACAGATTATTGATAATAATACATATAAAAAGGGGCAAAGGCACTATAAGCAAATAGAAGGATAAAAATCCAAGAGTTAATAAAGGAAGCAAGTCCCAAAGGCAATAGGTTAACAATGGTTAAAACAATGGTTAAAACATGAACATTAATCTAGGAAACAAGGAGCAAAACATGGGCATGAATCCAAAGGTAAATCCATAAAACAAAGAGCCAAACATGAGCATGACTCTTGGGTCTTGAACTAAGGCATGAACTAGGAACAAAACAGGAGTTCCTCATTCCAGTTGCGACTTTGCTTGATCTAAAATCCCAACAGCTCTCACACCAATTTAAGGACTGCAAAACATGAACACATTCCTTTGACCTTGAGAGGCCTGCTTCTGCCTCTCTCACACACACAGATTTTCCTGCACCTGAATTTCTGCCCCCTCAGAAGCAGCATGGTGTCTCTGTCAAAGCCAGCTACTTCCTCGGATGAGGTAATGTTATCCTCCCCTCCCTGCCTGTTGAATTCCAAAGCAGTTCCACTTTCACAATTTGTCTCAGCAACAGCATCTTGTTCCACAAAACCATAAAGCCCTGAACCCCCAAATCCCTTATCTTCATCTGGCTGAACCACAACAAGTACCTTGAATAAAATGCATGAAACAAATGCATTCTGAAACAATCTTGATGCACCATTCAATATTAATTTCATTAAACTATTCTCTCCGCTTGAACTCAAAGTGCTGGTTATGGCCTACAAAACCCTATATGGCTCCAGGTTATTTGGCTCACCTTCTTTTACAAACTTGCCCGGGCCTGAGATCTTCTGGAGAGGCTGTCCTCTCTGTCCCACCTCCATTGAAAGCTCAGTTGGTGGGAACGAGAGGGAGAGCTTTCCTTCTCAGTGGCTGCCTCTCAACTCGGGATTTCCCTGCCCAAGGAAGGCAGAATGTCCCCCTTCCTGCTGTCCTTCTGGCAGCAGGTTAAAATCTTTTTATTCCTAATTATCTGGTAATGCTGTTGGTTTAATCTCTCTCTAAGGGACTAGCCTTTATGTTTCTTTCCATTTTTCCAAGGAATTTTAAAAATGGGGAAACATTTAGAGAAACAGTTCCCAACCTGTGGTCTGTGGACCTCCAGTGGTCCGCAAGAACAAAAATATGATCTGCGGCCTCACCATTGCTACACCTTTCCCTTGAAACCATGTGGCAATGAGAGAGACTGGTCTCACAAAACCCTCTTATAGTGCTGAGGCAATGAGGATATCTGAAGAGGAGAGGCTGACTATCCACGAAAGATTGCTACTACCACATCAGCTCTAGATTATTAAATATGTTTTTCTGTGGGTGAGCAGATAGTGACTACTATGTGGCCTATGTTCTGTATCGGAAACTAAAGCTGATGTGGTCTATCCAAGGTAATTTTCTGAATCAGCACCCCAAATAACCAAACTGAATCTAAAGTTGACAAAAACTGATTAGTAACTCTTTTGGTACTAATGTTGGAGAGTGGTCCCTGGTCAAAGTGATCCCTGGTCAAGTGGTCCCTGGTCAAGTGGTCCCTGATCAAAAAAAGTTGGGAGCCACTAGTTTAGAAGAATTTAACACACAAACACCAGCACCTATTTCTCCGCATCAATCCCCATCTAATGTCTATTTAACTTGTCCGTTTCATTGAATTCTGGCATGTGTCAAACTCAAGGCCAACGGGCCTAATTTAGCCCGTCATGTAATTTAATGTTTGCCCTCCAAGTGCAGATAATAATAATGATAATGATTGTAAGTTTTTATTTATTTATTCCTACTTCTCCTTACAGCTTGAGATGGGGCACCATAGTTGAAATGCATCATCATAATAAAATACAGTCCATAAAAATACATTCTACAACACCTGTATTTCTCATTATTAGACATCATGACTAGAGCTGATTGGGGTACAGAAGGCTGCAGTTTGTTCTTTACAGTCAGAATAGTGGGATCTGAATTTAGATAGAAGGCTTGTGAATATGATGTCTGACTTTAACCATTCCCCAATCTCAGAGCCCCAAGTACTGTCGGATTCCAATTCCCACTATCCCCAGTTTGCACAGTGGATAATCAAAAGTGATGGGAGTTGTCATTCCACAAAATCTGGAGCTGCAAACCAAGTGAAAACTAAAGAACTCCAACTACTATGTAAAACAAAAATTGGTCCTGTGTATCCATGGAATCAATGGCCCTTTGAAGGCAACCATAAGCCTGATGTGGCCCTTGATGAAAATGGGGGTGACATCCCTGGGTGAGATCTATTATATATATATATATATATAGAGAGAGAGAGAGAGAGAGAGAGAGAGAGAGAGGAGGCACAAATTATATGATTGTCAGTATTCACTGGCATATCTAGATTAGAATCTAGATATGAACTGAATAAAAGAGAAGTGGGCCATTTTCTGAATCACTGGATCAAGGCCCATCCTGAATCTGAGAATCAATACACATCACTAGTCTCTAAGTATTTCCATGCTGTTTCAGCTTATCTGCATCGCTGTATATATTTTGAAACTAATCAACTTGCTATTTTAGCAAGCCTTAAGTGCCCTTCTTTCTCATGATTCTGAATACCAACAGCTTTTCATAATTAAAATTACCTCCTCCTTTCTTAAATGTTTTGGCTGCAGCGCTTCATTCTCTAAGAATCCTGATTATTTAAGAGCTTACTCAAGTGAAAGTGTTCCCTTGCCCTTATGAATAAATGTGTTGCATTTATTTTGGTGACTCTCGGTCTCTAGATAAAGCTTTGTACAGCATATTAAGTAACAAGAGGCAATAGGCGTTTCAGCATTAGCATTAGCATACACAAGAGCTTGGAAAAGTTTCTCCCTTGAGCTGTATCTCTCAAAATATCCTAGTCAACACAGTCAGTCCCCATGCTAGTTTAGGGATGTATCTAAACTGTATCATGAATGCAGTTTGACACTAATTTAACTGACATGGCTCAGTGCTCTGGAATCTTGTGAGTTGTGGTTTGGTGAGACCCGGCAAACTACAACTCCAAAGATTCCATATCATTGAGAGATAGTGAATGTCTTCTTCCACGACTGAAGAGCAGTCATTCACTAGAATGCTGCTGGTAGCCCACCCATTCAACCCATGGAAAGTCAACATTTTTAAATCCCTGGAATTCAGTGATTTTACTCTAGATGGCATTAATGGTAGGTTTTTAGAGCAACTCTGGTGTCAAATGCATAGAGAGTTTTTAAGATTCATGGGATCGTTCTTCACCCAAAGACTTTCAGAACACACAAAAATGGCAGCATATGTAGCTCTGCTGCAGATATGAGTAACCCTGCCTCAATCCAACTAATTTAACAGTTAGCAATGCTGGAAATGGTGATCTCTGATCTCACCAGTCCTGCATATGCATCCAGACTTGAAATAATACCTTGAGTGCAGCCTTTCAAGCTGTACCCCTAATAATTCATTTCTACATGTCTATCTGCCCACTCTAGAGCCCAAGGCACTGGTTCTCAACCCTCCTAATGCCGCGATCCCTTAATATAGTTCCTCCTGTTGTGGTGATCCCCAACCATAAAATTATTTTTGTTGCTACTTCATAACTGTAATTTTGCTATTATTATGAATCATAATATAAATATCTGATATGCAGGATGTATTTTCATTCACTGGACCAAATTTGTCACAAATACCCAATACGCCCAAATCAGAATAATGGTGAGGTTGAGGGGATTGATTTTGTCATGAGTTGTAGTTGCAGGGATTTATAGTTAACATACAATCTAAGAGCATTCTGAACTCCACCAATGGTGGAACTGAAGCAATCATGGCACACAGAACTGCCAACAGGTAATACTGGAAGGGTTTGGTGGGCATTGACCTTGAGTTTTGGAGCTGTAGTTCACCTACATCCAGAGAGCACTGTGGATTCAAAAAATGATGGATCTGGACTAAACTTGACATGAATACCCAATATACCCAAATGTGAACACTGATGGAGTTTGGGAAAATAAACCCTGGCATTTGGGAGCTGTCGTTGCTGGGATTTATAGTTCACACTATAAATCAATCAAAGAGCCTTCTGAACCCCACCAATGATAGAACTGGGTAAAATTTCCCACACAGAACCCCCATGACCAACAGAAAACACTGTTTTCTGATGGTCTTTGGCAACCCCTTTGACACCCCCCTGCGACCCCCCCCCCCCCAGGGATACCGACCTCCAGGTTGAGAAATACTAGCCTATGGAGCTATGTTATAATAACACACCATAGAGAGTTCTCAAGTAAAGGGAAAAATACTTGACAGAGATCAGATTTTTTATCACAAGGTGAAAAAAAACCTAGACTATTACTTCAGGTTAGATTTTCATGAGCGAAGGAAAATAGATGCTTTTGAACTGTGGTGTTGGAGGAAAATTCTGAGAGTGCCTTGGACTGCAAGAAGATCCAACCAGTCCATACTTCAGGAAATAAAGCCCAGCTGCTCATTGGAGGGAAGGATATTACAGGCAAAGATGAAGTACTTTGGCTACATCATGAGAAGACAGGAAAGCTTAGAGAAGACAATTATTCTGAGGGAAATGGAAGGAAAAAGGAAGAGGGGCTGACCAAGGGCAAGATGGATGGATGGATGGATGGTATCCTTGGAGAGACTGGATTGACTCTGAAGGAGCTGGGGGTGGTGACAGCCGACAGGGAGCTCTGGCTTGGGGTGGTCCATGAGGTCACAAAGAGTTGGAAGCAACTGAACGAATAAACAACAACAACAACTTGCTACACCTTGTCTATACATTTGATGATTCCCACACCTGTTCACGCTCCTCTATGCACCCAAATATCTTCAGTCCTTAAAAAAAGCTTGCTGCATGTCATTCAAAATCAGAGATGAGGAACAAAAACTGAGAAAATGCCTGACATCAAAAAGGAGGAAAGAAAAGAGCGGTGAAATTGAAAAGGGAGGTAGATGTACCAGCTGCTTCCGCTTGTGACATTTTATCCTCATATACATTTTCTATAATTAACTCTGTTTAGTGCTGATTTAGTACCATTATAACAGAAACAAAGAGCATTTGATCCACTGCCAACCTCTTCAGTGAAGTGTCTCGAACTAAATTACTTGTGGCTTTAATGACTCCAAAAACAAAAAGGGAAATCATGCTCCTTAAACATCCCTGTCAATAAGGTTGCATGAAACTCTTACATCTGCCTATTCACAGCTCTAAAGTTGATTGCTCTGGCTTTGTATTTTTTAAAAGAACTGAACACGATTGGCATTCCAATGCATGTTGGTGTCACTGGGCCAGAGCCCATCGTACATTAGATGGGCTGGACATTTTCCTTTGGTGCTGAAAAGTCCCCAGTATCAATCTAGTTGAGTGAAGAAAGAGATCTATTTGTGAATTCAAATATCACATCCCCTTATAGTACTGTTTTTGTGGCTGTCAAGGACTCTCGGGTCAATAAATTACCTCCATTTCTAGGGGATTTGGGGGTGGACATTGCCATATTTTCCCCAAAGGCCATTTTAGAACTCTGTTCTAACACTGCAAGTCACTTCCTGGGGTTAAAAAAGAGAGCTTCTATGAAACTTAATTGTCCCCAAAAATAGCAAAAGTAGTCCCACATTTCCTAGAAGGCATTTGGTGGTAAATTGAGTGTTTGTTGAGGTGTAGTGGAGAAGTTTGTCCCTTCAAAATGTGCTGTAGGATATATACAGGCATTTAAATGCTTTTGGGGGCAGGTCAGGCTTCTATAATATGCCATATGCAGGGTGAGAGAGTTGTCTGCAGTGGTAAAATCTACATCCCAACCCATTGGTCATTTCTCTCCCCTTGAGAATACAACCAGGTGTGTATAGAGCATCTCATATCACCATTGGCAGTATTCAACTGGCAGCTCAACCAGCACCTAAAATTTGATAAGGGGAGAAAGAGTATTTACAGTATTTCTATCCCGCCTTTCTTACATGTTGCCCTTCCCCTCAAAGAGTGAAGGTTCTTAGTCCTAGGGAAAGGTTTTAATTTAGGAGACTATGTTGCTTCACTGCGAACCTCTTCAGTGAAGTTTATTGAACCTTGGAGGAAGGCAGGCCTCCTCCATCTCTTCACCTCAACCCCCCCCCCCTTGATTTCCCCATATGGGGTTGAAGCAGTTTCTTCATATTTTTGACACTTTTGACTATTTTAGATACAAGAGATAGTTTTTTCCCAACAGGATGTGACCCAGAAATCAACTTCCTTGGGCCACGAAAACATGCCTGTGGGACTTTTCGCATCCCTGTCTGGAACCAAGCCAATCTCAGTAACAGTTGGGAGTTCCCATGTCTGTGCGATCTGCTTTGGACTGTAACTCTAATTTTAATGAGCTATCCAGAGTGATATGATGGATATGATTTCAATCATTCAATGTCGAGATCTGAAGCAGATCCACCCAATGATACAGCATCCATCAACTATCTCATATGGTGATATTCTTGCTTGACAGCAATAAGGGAATAGAGCATTTCATTCTTAGTTGTAATGTTCTCTTCGGAGTTCTTTGTAGTGCAGGAATGATGAGTAGCTCCCTCCCTATTAGCCTTTAGGAAAAGGGTCAAAACCTGTCTCTGTGAGCAGGCCTTTGGAAACTAGGGCAACACAGTATTTTGAATGGAAATCTTATGCAATTTGACCTTGGAACAGACCCAGATCATGAACTTTGGATGGCGTGTTTTCTAAGTTTTTAATTTCAATCTGTTTTAACTCTATTTTACTATGTTGCAATTTTTGAAATGTTTAGGTAATTGTTGAGGCACAATGTGTGTGTCACTGTAAGCCATCTCGAGTCCCCCTGTCGGGGTAGAGAAAAGCAGGGTATAAGTATGGGAAATAAATAATAAATAAATATTTCACTACAACAAGGTATTTCTTTTCTTAGCAAAAGATGGGCTTATATAGATCTACATGCATGCCCATCCCATTCCTGATTAGTAAGACACTGTTCTCTAGCATATCCTTGTGATTTATAATTATTCCATTGGACTAGTGAATGAGACAAACACATGATCTCTTTCAAGCAAGTATGTTGGTGTTGTAGCTTAGCCTGTGATGTCAATGGGGATGATGGTTTTCCTGGGCTTGTATCTGATGTCAATGGGGATGGTGGTTTTCCTAGGACTGAGTTGTCAAGTCCTGGCCTTGTTGAAAGGCCTAGTTCTGGCCTTGCTGAAAGGCCCAAGATTTCTCATGAATGGAGTGCTTCTCCTGTTGATTTTCAAGGTCAAATCTCTGAAAGGAGCCCACAGTGGCCTTTCTCTGTGGAACTGTCTTCTGATGATGATTTGTAAAGTGCAGAAGTTAATGAGGTTGAAGATAGAAGACAAGACTTTTGTAAACTATGAGAAAGTTCCCAAGATCTTTTTTTAAATTGTTTTATTGATTTTTTTTCCCACTCCCACCCTCCCTCCTTGTACATGCAATTTATACATCAAACTACAGAATTTACATTTGAAATATCAGTCTCAGTCTTAATTTTTCTACTCCACATCTTAACACATTCTCTAAATAATTCCTAACTGGTTCCCACATCATCTTAGTTATTGTAACCTTTTCAATTTTATCTATATTATTCCATTTGCAATTTGTTATTTCCACATTTAACATATTAACTATATAATTATACCAATTAATCAGTGTCTATTTTGTTTTGTCTTTCCAACCCTTCACTAAAACAATTTGTGCACACGCTATTAATTTGTCAACCAATTTTTCCTTTTGTATATTCTTCACTCCTGAGAAAGTTCCCAAGATCGACCATCTATTAGAAAAGAGAGAAAAGAAATCCTTTTCTGCTTGTAAAGGCAAATTGAATGTTTTCCTTACGTTTCATGAGACAGGAAAATTTTATATGAGATAGGGAAAGGATTTTATCTTAGTCTGGTCAATGTTGACCAATGTCTGGTCAATGCTGGAGCTTCATGACCATCTTGTTTCCAAGTAAATTTCTACTTTCATGTTTCGAGTTTTGCCAGGTTCCTGTTCTGTGCATTGGATCTCCATGCTGTATTGTTCTACTGGATTTTGTATCCTTGAATCTTGTGTTTTTACCTTTCTACCTTGAAGTTCATGGACTATCTGTTACCTTTTGAATATACCATTTTGGACTTTACTGTTTCTATCATTTTTATTGCTTTGCTTACATATATCCGCCAATAAACTGCTTGCTGATTTTACTATACTGGTGTGGTTATAAGGACGGAGGTGTTCCTGCTCTGGGATACAACAGTTGGAATGTTACCATCAAACACAGAACTTGGGGAAGTAACATCTTTAGATTACAAATCCTACAATTCCTCAGTCAACATCCAGTTGTAATCAGAAAAATAGCTTTTCCAAGCTGTGGAAAGAACGTGCGAATACTTGGCCAGTCAGCTATCAACACAAGATTAAATTCTGTTGGGGAAATTTTCCTAGTGAGCTCCTATGACATTTATTCTGTGGAACACCCCTTCATGCAACACATCTTCCCATGAAAATAATGCCCTTAGGTAAAAACAGTTCTCACTGACCAACAGAAAACCTGCCCCTGAGAATTTAGTACTGAGAGGGAGCTTGCTGTTCTGAGAATATCAGGTCTCTGAGTTGTGAAAAAGCAAAACCATTAAAAGTTGTTTTTAAACATAATATGCTTCATAGTTCTGCATTTTGCCTCCTCCTGGTTCTACATTTTCAAGTCATGTCTGCAAGCTGTTTCTTTTTCCATATGTTCTTTGCTTAGCTCTAGACTGCAATGCTAAGATATTTTTATATGCATTATTAAACAAGAGATCAGACTTTACTTCAGCTGCATAAAGCTTTGGCACAAGGTAATTCCTTTAAAAATGGAACATATTTTTTTCTAGCTGGAAAGGGGTAAACTTGGATCATGTATGGATTCTTAAAATGAAAGGAGGGGTTGCTGTATGAAATCTCTATTTTTGAAAAGAGACCACCCTCAAGGATCCAGTGTAACCCCCGCCATGCAAAAGCATACAATCAAAGGTCTCCTGACAGATAACCATCCAGCCTCTGCCTAAAAATCTCCCAAAAATGAAGATCCACCACCACTTGATGATTTTGGAGTGATTTTTTTTTTTGGACAGTCAGTACAAGAATATGAGCCAATTAGTTCATTTGTAAGCTTAACAGTTTGTGATGACAAGGGATGTAGAAATAACACAGTTGGAAACCACTTGAACTGCCATGGCTTGATGCTATGCAATGATGGGATTTGTAGTTTTGTGATTACCAGCACTGTTTGGCAGAGAAGGCTAAAAACCCTGCAAAACTACAACTGACATGATTTCATAGCATTGGGCCATGGCAGTTCAAGTGGTGTCAAACAGCATTAAATCTACAGTGTAGACAAACCCAAGGACAGGCCCTATCATCAGGTACAATAGAGAAACCAAGTTTGGCAATTACCTCTAGAAGGGCACCTATTTTACTCTCCTTTTCATCTGGAGGGCAGAGCAGAGAGTGGCACATGGCTTGTCCAATTTCTCTAAAGTGTCTTCATTTCTCTGGTGGGGTGACAGATACTATTCTATTTGTCTGTATTTAATGAGCAGCCTTCTTATGTGAAATGCAGAGGTCAGCCATTCTGTCCTTTGCCTTGGCAGCAAAACAGCTTGGGTCAGCCCTGCTCTTCATAAGCAGAGCTTTACAAAACATTGATATCAGTATCTAATACTCAAAAGAGTCAGGAGATAAGGAAAGATATTGTGGAGTGTGGAGAGTATGTCTACTGTGCTGCTACTGGCTGCTACTGGCTCTCCGGCACAACAGACATAAAATATTGTTCCCTTTTAAATGCTTTAAAGCTGTTTTAATTTAACATGGCTTTGATATAGTAGTTTGTTTAGTTGTTTATTGTTCTTTAATATTAGGATTGATTTTCAGCTCTGTTTCTCTTTTATGATACCAACATCGCACATTCCACAATGCCTTGAGTCATGCACAGGAAAAGAGGCAAAAACAAATAAATATTGCTCTGTTGAGCATCAGGCAGCCAGCCAAAACTATATGATTTCCTATGGTGGTGGTCTCTAGACCTTGATTTAAAAGATGACTTTTAGCATTCAAAGGTGTTGTTGACCTGTTTTTAAAGAATAGTGGCTTTCCAAATTGTTTTTTATACAGTTTCATTGCAAAAGACATTTTGTGCATTTTCATATTTTTGTCCCTTTGGGAAAAGTAATAAATAAATACTGTAAATAGATAGATTAGAGGGTACATAGAGTTGATTAATTATGCAATTGGAAGAGACTCTAAGGTCATCCATTCCAACCCCCTGCCATGCAGGAAAAGACAGGTTCTTGCTCAAATGATTTCTTAGTCATGCCCTTAAATGCAAAATGGATAAATCAAATAAAATGTACAAAATCCCTACCTAGTGATAAAAAAACTTTTGAAATTCTTAATTAACACATACAAGAATAAACAAAGTTTTATACAGGTGGTCTCGAATTATAAACATCAGACATAAAAACAATTTATAGTTAAGAATGGGGATGAGACAACAGGAAGTGAGAGAAACCTACCCCATGGAAGGGAAATTCACTCCTGAAAGAGTTGTCATGGGAAAAAGGTATCTCCACTGAAGCTTTTTCACCAATCCTTGTTCCACAACAAGCCATTTTTTTTCAAAATCTAATTATCATACGAACAGAAAGAGAGGTGAAATCTGAACAAGGGTACAGACAGCAAAACAAACACCATGGAGGTTTTAAGCCTTCCCTATGCTATCCAAAGCTAAGATTAGCTTTGGAAAGCATAGGGAAGTGCTCACACCCTTGTGGTGTTTGTTTTGATATCTGTGGCTGGAGTTACACTTTAAAATGTACTTGTTCTGACTTACAAACAAATTCAACTTAAGAACAAATCTACAGAACCTATCTTGTTTGTAACTTGGGAACTACCTGTATATGCAATCCAACATTCTATTAGAATCATAGAATCAAAGAGTTGGAAGAGACCTCATGGGCCATCCAGTCCAACCCCCTGCCAAGAAGCAGGAACACTGCATTCAAATCACCCCTGACAGATGGCCATCCAGTCTCTGTTTAAAAGCTTCCAAAGAAGTTTGAAGCCATTGTTCCGCATCCTAGTATCCAAGGAAGCAGAAAACAAGCTTGCTCCCTCCTCCCTGTGGCTTCCTCTCACATATTTATACATGGCTATCATATCTCCTCTCAGCCTTCTCTTCTTCAGGCTAAACATGCCCAGCTCCTTAAGCCGCTCCTCATAGGGCTTGTTCTCCAGACCTTTGATCATTTTAGTCGCCCTCCTCTGGACACATTCCAGCTTGTCAATATCTCTCTTGAATTGTGGTGCCCAGAATTGCACACAATATTCCAGGTGTGGTCTAACCAAAGCAGAATAGAGGGGTAGCATGACTTCCCTAGATCTAGACACTATGCTCCTATTGATGCAGGCCAAAATCCCATTGGCCTGCATATTAGCCAAGTTGTCTACAAGTTGCTTATGAGGAACCTACCATCAAGACCTGAGTGCAACTGCAGTCTCCATTTACCAGTGCAAATTGTCCTTCTGATGCACTTTATCTCATCTGTCAGTGAAGATTAACCCCATTGTTTCATCCCATCTGAGTCTCCCACTAGATACACTACTCTATTTATCTATCTCGTCCATAGGTTTTATCATTTTATTTCTTGCATTTGGCCCTGCCCACTGTGTTCAATTATTTTATCATTTTATATTAGTGTTTATTCTATTGCATTATTTTGTTATTGTTTGCACTATTTGATGTTCTTGTGTGTTGTATGTATTTTATTTTGCCTTATTGTAATCTTTGGGCATGGCCTCATGTTAGCTGCCCCGAGTCCCCTTGGGGAGATGGTGGCGGGGTATAAATAAAGATTATTATTATTATTATTATTATTATTATTATTATTATTATTATTTCCACAATTAGTATAAAAAAGCATATCACCACTGTTTTGGGAAGCAATTATATTATAGCATTGCTGTCCACATTGTGCACAATATCATTACAGGGGCAGCACAGTACAGCTTTCTGATATTGCTAACTGCAACTGGCTCTGCTGCACTACCTGAGAAGTAGAGAACAGGTGTCAGATACACGATTGGACGCAGCATTCCATTTTATTAGAATCTGAATTTCCATTTTAAAGACAAAACTTTTCACCTCCATGGTAGTGTTTATTGTGTCTGCTGGTATCTCAGAAGCCAGAAAAGCGGATGAATAAGATTTTCAACATGACACACAGAAAAGGAAAGCCTGATGAACTAGAGATTGGACAATGCAAGAAAAATATAGAAGGAAACTCTTAATCACAAGCATTGAAATTATAATTTGGCACAGATGGGATGTGTAATGGGCTAATAACAGAGAAAATTACATTCATTCACTGCCCTTTTTTGCCCAGCACACGGTATTAATGGGTTTGTCCATTAAAAGGGAATTTGAGGACACAACTAGATTAGCAGTGGGCCAAAATGCTAATATCATCTTTCCCACCCTCAGACCATTGTTGCGAACAATGCTTTTTCATGATGTAACATTGCTTCATTTTAGAACAGAAATTCCAGATGGTCTTCTTGCTGTAACTCTCTTTGCCTTTTGTGTGTGTTGAAAGAAAGTCAGAATTGAAAAGAAACCCTCTGCCATCTCTCAGAATAATGAATTCCCGACATTTATTTAATTTTGCCTTACTATTAAAGTCTTTGCCAATCCATCCCCATCCTCTACCCTATTTTTGCAACCACAAAGAGCTACACAAAATGCACTGCTCTGGATATTACTTTTTGGCTACAATTGCCAGAATCCCCCAAGCCGGCATCCATCATTGGTCATGTTGACTTGAGGATTTTGTCAGTTTTAGGGGGCATTGTAGGAGGCCTGGTGGCATAATGAGTTTTATCCTTGTGCCGGCAGGACTGAAGACCGACAAGTCGGAGATTTGAATCCGGGGAGAGTGCGGATGAGCTCCCCCTGTCTTTCTTTAGGTTGTCATTTGACATGTAAGGCCCTGGTGGTGCAATGGGTTAAACCCTTGTGCCAACAGGACTGAAGTCCGACAGGTTGGAAGTTCGAATCCGGGGAGAGTGGGTTGAGCTCCCTCTGTCAGCTCCAGCTCCCCATGTGAAGACATGAGAGTAGCATCCCACAAAGATGGTAAAACATCAAAACATCCTGCCGTCCCCTGGGCAACATCCTAGCAGCTGGCCAATTCTCTCACATCAGAAGCAATTTCTTAAGTCACTCCTGACCCAATAAAAAGGGGGCCATTATATATATATATATTAGTGTAACCTTTTAAAATCCTGAGCCCTTATTACAAACCAAGATCTAAATCCAATTAGATTGGACCTATTGATGTATCAAGCTCTACTTGATTTGGGGAGTCTATACTGTTTTGGTCTAATGTGTGGATTTACCTAATATATTCATATATCCATCTAGAAATGTTAGTCAAAAAATCAACTAAAAATGAGTTGACTTATCCACAGGTCAGTGTGAGTACTGTTCATAGAATCATAGAGTTCAAAGAGACTACAAGGGCCATCCAGTCCAACCCCCTGCCATGCTGGAAAACACAATCGAAAACCCTTACAGATGGCCATTCACCACTTTGTGAAGCAGCATATTTCATTGCTGAATGGCTCTTACCATCAGGAAGTTCTTCCTCATGTTCTTTAACTCTTATCAAAAAAGAAACCATTTCTTCTCTTGCTAGAGCTTACTCCATCCCAGAAGAGCCTAAAAGAAGCAGTGGTCTCCTCTACTCTTTGCATTATGGTAGCAATTTTGGCTTTTTAAAATCTCTTGGATGGGGAAATGGTGGTGGTGGCCAGCATTGGCTGACGTCTTCAAAGGTTTTCCCCCTCTACTGAACGACCCTCAACTTATTCACGAGTCATATCATATCATAATTTTGGACATCAATCCTACTCTTGATTTAAATATGAGGTAGACTTATACATGATTACATGAGACTCCCTTTCAAATACCAGTCCCACACCTTCTCCTTTTGCATTTTATCTTGTGGACGAGTGGAATCGTAGCACCAGGACATGCATAACAAAGAACATAAGCAAGACTGTTTATGTTATCTTTTCCACTACCATTAATACCTGCTTTCATCCAACACAAAATACACCTTATGAGATCTGTAATGTCTGATCTTCATGTTCACCAGAATGCAGTGGAAGAATGGACAGGCAAGAGACTGCTATTTTGTTTTCTAGGATGGGAATGGCTAAAATATTCTTCATTAGCAGTGACAGGAATACTCAGCTGTGCAGTAAAAGATGTGCCTATCTTTATGGATCGAGCAAAAAGCTATTAGGATGATAAATAGAATACTACATCTTATTATTTTGCCCCAACCCACCGCGATTCCACAAGTTTTTTTCAAAAGCTCTAAGACAGAAAAAGCCACTGGATAAAAACTATGTCGGCAGTGATGGACGAGTGAGTAGGTGGATTGTGTTTATATGTAATAAAATTTATAAGTGGTTTATATTAAAATGTATATCTAGTATGATACAGAAACAATATCACAATTTCACAGAACTGAAAGAGCAGAGAGAAGCACAAGCATCCATGATGATGAATGAACTTTGAAGACATTTCTCTGTTGCCCCTTCCCATTGTTTGGGAATTGTTGCCTCTTCTAATACCATTGTGGCTTCATTAAGGCAATTCTAGAATTTCATTTCAACTCTCCTCTTGGATGAATCACACTGGAAAAGCTCAGATGTTGCCAGGGTTTCATATGCTCAGAGGACAAACTTAATTTGTGGGGGGGGGGGGTGCTATTGTAGTAGCGTACCTAGTGTATTCGTCCTTTGACTATGTGGAACATAATACATTGTGGCAAGTTCTTGGTGGTATGGGGATACCAAGCCACCTTGTATGTTTCCTGAGGAATCTGTATAACRACCAAGCAGCAACAGTAACAACAGACTGGTTCAAAATTGGGAAAGGAGTACGGCAGGGCTGTATTCTCTCATCCTACCTATTCAACTTGTATGCAGAACACATCATGCGGCATGTGGGGCTTGGCTAATCCACGACTGGAGTTAAAATTGCTGGAAGAAACATTAACAACTTTAGATGTGCAGATGGCTCAAATTGAGGAAGAGCTGAGCAGCCTTATAAGGTGAAAGAAGAAAGTGCACAAGCTGGGCTACAGTTAAACATAAAAAACCAAGATAATGGCAACCAGACTGACTGATAACTGGCAAATAGAGGGAGAAAACATAGAGGCAGTGAGAAACTTTGTATTTCAAGGCACAAAGATTACTGCAGACACAGACTGCAGCCAGGAAATCAGAAGACATTTACTTCTTGGGAGGAGAGCAATGACCAATCTCAAAAAAATAGTGATGAGTAGAGATGTCACACGGGCAACAAAGATCTGCATGGTTAAAACAATGGTATTCCCTGTAGTAACCTATGGATGTGAGAGCTGAAACATAAGGAAGGCTGAGTGAAGGAAGATAGATTTTTTTGAACTGTGGTGTTGGAGGAAAATTCTGAGAGTGCCTTGGACTGCAAGAAACAATGCCCAGCTGCTCACTGCAGGGAAGGATGTTAGAGGCAAAGATTAAGTACTTTGGCCACATAATGAGAAGTCAGGAAAGCTTGGAGAAGATAATGATGCCTGGGGGAAATGGGAGGATAAAGGAAGAGGGGCCAACCAAGGACAAGATGGATGGATGTTATCCTTGAAGTGACTGGCTTGACCTTGAAGGAGCTGGGGATAGCAATGGCTGACAGGGAGCTTCAGAAGTGACTGAAGGAATAAACAAAAACACCTAGTATATTGAGGAACATTCATACATAACCTAAGGTTGGGTCACCATGTGGGATAGGGGTTAGCATTCTCCCCCAAGGGGCATGAAAATATATAAAAAATGAAACAAAATAAATGGTCAAAAGTCCACTTTTAATATGAAAATTGATGATATTAAACAGTGCAGTGGGAGTTTAAAAGGAAATTTGCACTTCAGAATGCTTCAAGGATAAGCAATTCAACCCCATGATGGGCCATATGCAGCCCTGAAACCGTAGTGTGCTCACGTCTGGCCTAATTAAGTTCCAGTCCTAACATATAAACCCATTAAATCAGTGTTGACTTCTTAAGTGCTGACTGAAGTCAGTGAATCTTCTCTAGTTTAGAATAACAGTTCAATTCAGGTCTAAGTGTGGTAGAGCTATCCTTGGAAGTTCGCTCAGTGCAGGAAACTGGTGCAAACTTACAATATCTTACAACCAATATGAATATTTGCACAAAAGCTTTACTCTTCTGACCCAAGATGTCTCTTCTCTCTTCATATTGATTTATTAAGTCCCTGCTGATTCCGTGGTTCTGTTCTGGTTGGGATTAATAATGGATTTAGGTCCCAGAAAATACATAACAGATAAAACCAAAGGAAGCATTTTCCTGCAAACACAGTGAACAAAGTGTTAAAAGAGTTCAAATAGATCTAAATTATGCAGCCCAACCTAGTTGTGAGACAGCACCTAGGGGAATATTCTTCCAGGTAAGAATTTTTCTTTAAACTCATCCTCAAAGCCTTAAAGCAAATGCAGTTGGCTTTCCATAGATTTAATCTTAGATCAATGAATCCCCCATAGATTCCAATGAGGAACAATGATTTCAGATCAAAAGCATTATGATTAAGCAACCTAATTAAGAGATAGGTGAAATCAGCATAGTTGCAATATTTTTCCCTGCCAAAAGGATGAAAGAAAACTTTCCTTCAACAGAATTCAGGAAAATTTGTACATACTTCCAGTGGCATTGCCTGCAAAGTCCACTAATTAGTTCTTATAAAGCTTGATAGTTTCCTAGTCAGCTTTTAATACAGTGTTGTATAGTACAGTGAGAATCCTTTTGAAAAGGATAATGAATCAGAATATAGATACTGGAGGAAAGAAATTAATGAAGGATTTAATATTGAACATTTGATGCTCTGGAAAACTGGGACTGTCTGGTTTTAAAAAGAAAATCAGTATTTGACATGTAATTCCTCCCCTTAGTTTAGGATATACATTTCCCAGTAGAGCTCCTCTGACTAATGTGCTGCTCTTGACCTCTCTCTTCATAAGGAAAAGATATAGCTTTAAAAATAATTAGCTCTTCGTTACCTTTTAAATTTATTTTGGATTTGTTTTCTCTTATCATGCACTTTTGTTGATTTTTGCTGCTACTTTTTCTGTTGTGGCTTTTTAGTTTTTCTCGAATATTGTATATACATTTTAAATTGATGGGTGGAAATACAGGAAAAATGTCAGAATGAATGAAGCAGTTGCAAGAAAGCATATAGAGTACAGAATTGGCTCGATATTCAGCCTCTCCAAATGAGGTCAAAAGGCCATAGGACTGTGCATATATGCTACTGCAGTGTACAGTTGAATATAAAATCCCATCAAACTCCAGTCAGATAAAGATGTGATCCAATCATCTTGAGTATGACAAACTCTACCTAGTTGCCACTAGTGATGAATAAGCAGACCATGACCTCAGGGTCAAGCTCCCCATCTCCATGCATGAGACTAAGAAGGGAGCAGAGCCAGGAAGGATTTGTGCTGGCAGCCGTCCTGGACAATCTCATTTCCCTTGAAGTCTTAGGTCTTGTACAACTCCAAGGCTCATTGTGCTTGAGCCATTTGCTCTGCCTTAATCCATTGAAGTCAATTATTTCAGTCCATAAGCCATAAAGAGCCCCTCACAGGATATTGACAGAAACAATTTCTAAATTTAGCAAGTTCTCCTTGGTTATAGCATGTTTTCCCCAAAGGGGAGAAGACAGAGGTAACCACACCAACTAAAAAACTGCCTGTTTTAAACTTCAGACAATTCTAGGTTGCTGTTCTTCCCATAGCTGAGACACCATTTTTCAAGTGAGATAAATGCTCATTGGAACAAATAATAATAATAATAATAATAATAATAATAATAATAATAATAACAACAACAATAAACATCGACAAAATCACAATCTGTCAACTGCAAAAGGCCACCTTACTTGGATCTGTGTGCATCATTCGAAAACACATCACACAGTCCTAGACATTTGGGAAGTGTTCGACTTGTGATTTTGTGATACGAAATCCAGCGTATAGATCTTGTTTGCTGTGACATACTGTGGTTTTGTGTCAATACTATTCCTATTTCCTGTGCTGGTCTATGACCGAAATAAATGATTTGATTTGATAGTGTCAATAACAACAACAACAACAACAACTTGGAGGAAAATAACATCTTGCCAGTAAAACAAAAAGGCAATAAAAGAAGATGCAGGGGCATGAAAGATCAGCTTCTGATTGACAAGACAATACTGGAGAATTGCAAAAGCTGCAAAACAAACCTCTATACAACTTGGATTGATTACAAAAAAGCATTTGACTCACTGCCACATTGTTAGACCATCAAATGTCTAGATGTCATCAGGGTTTGTGAAAATGTTAGAAATTTCACTGAAAATGCAATGAAACAATGGAAAGCTGAGATGTTTGTGGGCAATGAAAGCTATGGAATTGTTAACATCAAGAGGGGCAGCTTACATATGTCACAAAGTGCCTAAAACAATAAATAAAATAAATACATAGTACAGCACAAGAAAGTACATCTATAGCATATAAAACAACAATTTAAAACTCAGAACAACACCCAATGACCTCTGGTGACAACTACCATAAGACGTGGCCAAACGGTAAACAAAACGAGGGGATGGGCTAGTGCAAATTGTAGCTAAGGAACAAGGCATGGGATGAAAGTGCAATGCTGAATGTTTAATTGTGAACCATTGGGGCTAGACATTCTCAAAGGCTTGTTTAAATTAGGTTGAGTTATGCAAACTACAAGCAAACAGATGGAATGTCTGTAGTAGCACAATGGAAGCCAAGAACTAAAACACCCTTACCAAGATCCTAATCCAGATCACGACCCTTTGAGTAAGAAAAGAACATTGGTGTAAAATGTGTGTTGTGCATTCGATGCAAATCTTGGGAAAACAATTTTTTTCACAGCCACACTATTCAGTGGGGAGCCTGAAAGTGGTAGTTCAATTTTCCATTAAAGACAACATGTAGGTTGGCTCCCCAGCCTCCAACTTAAACTCCACTAGGAATTTTCTAAGATATTATCTGCACTGGAATGCTCACAGAAGATCCTGATGAAAATATGACCATGACCTGGAATGGAACATGAAAGAGCATGAGCATTAAGAATATGACAAAAAGCAAAAGAGAAACAAATGCTTTATGTCTCAGGCTAGACATCTCTGGGGAGACGTTTCAGTCTCTTGGGACGTTTTTGAGTAGATTTTAATGTCACCGGGTCTAACACAAAATGCACAGACGAGTTTCAAACAGAGATGTCTTTATTTAGCTGTTAGGCTGAAATTCAGTCGTGCGTTTGACCCTCTGGAACTGACACCCACCAGAAGGAAGACTTTTGTTCTCTATTGCTCCAGAGACGGCTAGAACAAATGGGAGGAAGTTGAAAAGAAGCAGATTTGGGCTAAACTTTAGGGGGAAATTTCCTCAAGGTGAAAGCTGCTTGACAGAGAAAGGAATGCACCTCCCTTTGAGGGAAGCATTTGACAGGGATGCTATAACTTTGCAATTGCTGAATCAAGCAGGGGCTTCAGAGGTCTACAATTCTATGATACTGTGCCTTTGAAACTTCTGAACACATGTTTCTATCTGCAATGTATCATCTTCTCTTCTGGGAACTAATAAAATAGCACAAAACAATAGAAGCAGTTAAGTGGGATACATCTTCTGCAGAAATGTACTTGTTTGGATTACAATTCTGGGAGCTGTAGTGCAGAAAAGTAAAGTTTTCCAGGCTGTGGTGCTGTTACAAGACACACTTACACAGCTAAAAAAAAGCATCATGTAAAACTCAAGTTACTCAACATATGTAATAAAATCATTGCAGTGTTGTGCCCAAAATAAGCATTTCGGGTATCTGAGTTGACAGCAGTCCCATCTATTAGCCCTCTCATCTTATGATCTTCCAGATGGATCAGCAAACGAACGCACATGGTATATACAGCAGCCTGAGTCAAAGTCTTGTTATGTTGTGTGTTCAGAATCTTTATATGATGTTAGATCAAACCAGCCTCTGAATGGTCTCTCCAATGATCAATGACTCCATGCAGATTTTTAGCTAACTTGGCTAATAGGAATGCGTGGTGATAGTTGTGAAGGGAATCTACTAATTAAAGGAGGAGACTCAAAACATTAAAAAGTTGGAAAGTAATATCAAGCTCGTGTAAATTGACGTAGCTTGGTTTCATCAATGGATATTTGCTCATTATCCCTTCTAAGGAAGAAAAAGTACTTCTTATATGAAAGTTAAGGTTGCATTATTCATCTCCAGTCTAAGCGGATTCCTAGCAGACTGGTTCGTTTCACACTATGTATCCCCAATTTTTGGTTCATGAAAACAGAATAAAAAGCAAAAATGTCTAGCTTGGGCTGGAGGGTGTCATGACTAAGGTAGTATACCATCTTTTCCGGTAAGACCCCAGCTTTCACTGGCATGCGATTTATGTGTAGCCCCCCAAAGATTCACCTTGCTGTGTGAGATGATAGAATATGTAACTTAGCTTTATCTAGGAACTTTAGGTTGAAGACAGCTGCAGAATATCAAACATGAGATACCAGCAAGAGGGGATGATTGTTACTCTCCTATCTTGTTTGTGAGCATTTCTAGAGGTATCTGACTGACCACTGTTATGAAGAGAGTGCAATTCCAGCAGACTCTGGGAGAGTTTCCTCTTTATTTGCTTGGTGTTCAGTGAGAAATAATGATCTTCATGGCAGTGGCCTGGTAAATCCACTCTGGATTTTAGTAGATGATGGGTGGGTTTTTGTTTTTTGTTTTTTACATTTCAAGCACGACTTGAAAAATTGCAAGTCACTTCTGGTGTGAGAGAATTAGTCTCTGCAAGGATGTTGCCCAAGGAACACCTGGACGTTTTACCATCCTGTGGGAGGCTTCTCTCATGTCCCTGCATGAGAAGCTGAAGCTCGCAGATGGGAGCTCATCCCGCTCCCTGGATTCAAACCACCAACCTTTTGGTCAGCAGTCCTGCTGGCACAAGGATTTAACCCATTCCAGTACTGGAGGCTGCTTAATGGATGATGGTGTTCAGCACCTTTGCCATCCAGGGTAAATCACTGCTGCACTGAAATGGAGGCCACTATTGGGCACTTCTACTTATTTCATCAAAGAGGGCAAATATGCCAGAAAATTCCAACCAATGCCCTTATTAGTATGCAAGACAGAGATTCAAATACAGAACCCTCCCTAGCTAGGATCATGAAAATGTCATTAATTATTTTCCTGGTTGTATTTATCACTTCCCATATCCCCACCCAAAATCATCCTGGCCAAATATAGTCTGAGCTCAGTTGCAACGGTAATGAAATTATTTCTGCCTTGCATAACAAATAGACCTTCAGTGTTGCATTTGGAATTTACAGAAGGTAGTTTCTCTTTTCTTTGTATTGTCAAAGGCTTTCACGGCTGGAATCACTGGGTTGTTATAGGGTTTTTTGGGCTATATGGCCATGTTCTAGAGGCATTCTCTCCTGACGTTTCACCTGCATGTATGGCAAGCATCCTCAGACCGCACTAGCTCTGAGGATGCCTGTCATAGATGCAGGTGAAACGTCAGGAGGGAATGCCTCTACTAGAACATCTTTTCCTTTTTTCTTATTTCTAAAGTGCACATCGGACAAGGAGTTCTCATCTTGGGCTTTCTCTCACTATCACTTTCTCTGCTTTTTTGCTTTTGCTTTTAATTTAAAATACATTTGTTGGAGTCCATTTTCTGCTACATATGCTAGCATTGTTCCAAGCATTACCAGAGTGCCTTCCAAGTGGATTTCTGTGCTGAAATTTTCCAGGGAAAGAAAAACAAAAAACAAATACAAGTTCCTCCTGAGATAAATATTATGCCCTACCCAAGAAACTCTGGATCATGCAGAAAATGTAGTGCAGCAATTAGATAAGGATGTCTGAGAGTGATTTTTCTTGTAATCTTGTATGCCTTTGTTTTATCGCCCTCATGCAGATACACAAATTCAAACACACCTTGATCATCTTTGCATAGTGATCAGCAACAATTACCTTCCTGCAACATATGGAGGGCCACAATTGCCATTCAATTTTGGTAGCAACTGAATTAGCAAAACAATTCAGAGCACCAGGTGTCCACATGGTGTTTGTTCCAGGACCAACTGTAGATACTAGATACTAAAATCTATGGAAGGCAGTTAAAAGCATATCTATTAAATGGAAAAATAACAAATACAGTATTCATAGTTTCATCTATCTCAGTGGTTCTCAACCTGTGGGTCCCCATAATATTTTGACCATGAACTCCCAGAAATCCTAACAACTGGTAAACTGGCTGGAATTTCTGGGAGTTGTAGGCCAAAACACTGGGGGGGACCCACAGGTTGAGAGCCACTGATCTGCCCACATCTCACAAAATGTGGGCATGCTGGAAACATTTTCTAGGTCCTCCGGCATTACTCTATAGTATTTTCGGGTCATAAATCCTTCATTTCAATAAGGTTTGCTGTTTTTCTCAGTTCCACATATCCACATGAAGACCAGAAATTTCTCCCCTGTTGGTACAGGGGCTATACTGTACAAAAACACAGTATAGGGATTTCCTCCTTAGCGGCCAGTCCTCAAAAGTCTCCACCTGCTTATGGAAGGATAGCAAGGAACATGCCAGCCTAACTTCTCTAAGAAGATGTTCTAGAACCTGGGAGCAGCCATCTAGTGGGAACCCCATCCAGGGTTCCCATAATATATAACTGCAACAGTGATAGGATAAGGAGAAGGGTCTCCTACAGGTCTGAAAGCACAGGCAGGTTCAGGTGAGATAAAGTTCTTCAGCTAAATGAATTATCTGAAAGTCCGTATCTCCCTATATCAGTGGTTCTCAACCTGGGGTCCCCAGATGTTTTTGGCCTTCAACTCCCAGAAATCCTAACAGCTGGCAAACTGGCTGGGATTTCTGAGAGTTTGGGCCAAAACACCTGGGGACCCACAGGTTGAGAATCACTGCCCTATATAAATTGGTTCATGTTCTGAACTAAATCAGTGGTGCTGATTATTTTGATGCAAGTGGAGTGGTGAATCTGCTCTAAGTTGTTCTGGGCAAATAATGTAGGATGGTTTTAATCAGTTTCCTTTAAAAGGGTGTCAGATGACTCAGGAAGAATACATAATACTAGTAAGTGTGATGACCCCAGCATCAACATTTCACCCACCCTCTTCAACATGAGTCAACATTGTGATGTGGTAGCTAAAAGAGTCAGTGCAATTCTAGGCTACATCAACAGGAGTATAGTATTTAGATCAAGGGAAGTCATATTTGCACTCTATTATGATTTGGTTAGATCTCACTTAGAATAATACTGTGTCCAGTTCTGGGCATCATAGTTCAGGAAGGCTATTGACAAGCTGGAATGTGTCCAGAGAAGGGCAAAAAATAGTTAAAAGTCCAGAAGCCAAGCCCTTTGAGGAGCAGCTGAGGGAGCTTGGTTTTGTTTAGCCTAGAGAAAAGAAGGTCAAGGTGACATAATAGCAATATTTAAATATTTTGAAAGGATTTCATATTGAGGATGAGGCAAGCTTGTTTTCTGCTACTCCAACGGTGAAAACTAGGGACAACAGATTCAAAATACTGGAAAGGACATTCCACCGAAACAGTAGGAAGAACTTCCTGAAGATGAGAGAGCTGTTCAGCAATGGAATGTGATGCCTCAGATTGCAGTAGAGTCTCCTTCTCTGGAGGTTTTTAAACAGAGACTGGATGGCCATTTGTTTAGGATGTTTTGATTATGTGGTCTTGCATGATGGACGTAATACTAGATAACCCTTGTGGTCTCTTCCAATTCTATGATTCTATTAACTTAACCATATGCAGAGAGGTGAGAATTCATATCACTGCAGCACAATTCTGAATTTTTTTCTTTTTGTTTCGTGTTTGCCAGAGTTTAGAAAGATTAGTACTTGAACTACAAATCCCTCAGCCAGAATGGCTGTTTTGGTTGGGGGACTATTAGTATTTTGTCCACACACACAAAAATCACCCCCCTCCCCCCATGTTTCCAAACAACCACTTGCTATTACACAAGTTTGCCGCACCAAGTGTTAAATATCAAAGATCTTATTATGAAGCATTAGCATGCACGTTTGTTCAGAGATTAAATATCTAATTGTTGACAAGCAGTATCTCCCAAGCCTAGGCTTATCTCCCAAACCTCTGCATCCTCTCCAACTTTTCGACAGAAGCTTTACAGTGGATCAAGATCTTACTGTACTTATTTGCATTGTAAACAAAAGACAAAAGGGATTTGAAGAAGAGCTGATAACCTAAATTGCATTTTCCATACTATGTGTGATATCAGATTGAGTGATCAGTTACTGCCTGCTAACACATGGCTATGCTTCCCTTCTCTTACAGGATTAAAAAAATGAAGCAGGGAGCAACTGAATAAATCTTTAACATTTGTGAGCAAAATTACAAGTAAGCTATTCCATGCTTTGAAAGCTAGCATGGTGTAGTAGTTTGAGCCTTTGTCTTTGACTGCAAACTATGTCTCGAAGTCCTACTACTTCATCACAATAGAGAAAAAATCAACTTAAAATCCAGTTTCCTTTCCGGTTTCTGCCTCCTGCAGAATTCTGGGGTTTGTAGTTTAGTTAGGCTGTTAAAGGCTCCTCCCTAAACTACAAACCCTAGAATTCTGCAGGAGGCAGAAACAGGATTTTAAGTGAATTTTTCTCTCTGATGTGATGAGGCCACTGCTTAGGTATTGAAACCCATTGAGTGACCTCAAGAAAGTCACACACTCTCAGCCTCAGACCCCTTCTAAACAAATCTTGCTAACCTTTTTTTACTTAGGGTTGCCATAATTCAGAAATGAACTGAAAACACAAAACATTCTATGTTTTGCATGGTATAGAAAGTAGTTCTACATACTACATTCACTCAAGCAACTGCAGAGCTTGGGAGGGAAACTATGGACTTCATCAGACCCATTGCAGAAAGTGAGAGGGTCATCTTCTTAGCAAAGCGTATCATCCCCTTCCATTTTAAAAGACATTGTTTTGTTTTACAAATCCCATCAGAAATTTTATGTTCTCCGACCTTCTCCCATTCTGTCCTGGCATTCTGAACCATCACACGAGCGAGGGCAGTCCCCCACCCACTCTGCATTCAAATTCTTCTTTCAATCAGGGAAAATTTCAATATTGAAAGCCAAGATTACTGTGGACCTCATCCCATTTGGGAGGGAAAGCGGGGGAGATGTAAACCCCTTAGCCATGATCTGTCTTTCCCATGCCTTTGTGCCCTGCATTATACCAGTATTATTATGAACCACTTTGCCACCATCCCTTCCTCCCATACTTTCCTTCCCTCCATTATACCAGTTATTGTAAATGCCTTTTCCATGATCCCATCCTCTCACGCTTTCCTTCCCTCCATAGTACCAGTATTATGTTAAAAAGCTAGCAATAGCCCAATTACGAAAGTCTAGATTACTATGAAGGAGAAAATGCAGTGAAAGCAAAGTGGTTATATCTTACAATAGTGTTGTTCCTTAGGATTGCATTAATTTTAAAAACATTACTCTTCTAGGCTCATGCAGAAGTAAAACATGGGAGACTGCCCATAGGAATGCCCATTCCTCCACATCACTGAAATGATTCAACACAAGCAAATCTGACGAATCGTATCCCATGTGTTTTTAATCACTTCCTCTCGTTTCAAAGTGCATCAGGAGCTCATTCTCCCCATCTCCTGTCCCCTGCCCCTTTCTTTACACTTCTACTACATTTCAGAGACAAAGTGCAATGGATGATAACCAGAAGATTAGAGTGTCCAAGTGTTCCCTTGGGAAGTTCCAGGAGAACATCTGGACACCCACCCCAGAAAGCGCCTGCTTTCTGGGGTGTGTGTAGATGGGGACCCCCCCCCCCCCCCCCGGAATATCTGCGTTTTCTTAAATGCAGATACTCCTACAATAATGGCCTGTCTGGAACTGCCCCCAGTTCAAAGCCGATATTGTGGGATTTTCTGCCTTGATATTCTGGGATATAGGACTGTGTGGAAGGGCCCTTAGAACATTTTGACGTTTCAAAGCTGCAAAAGAAAGCAAGTCACAGTATAATATGTTTCCGTTTCCATTGCTTATGGCCACAATTTCTCCTAGAGTTGCTCTCTGATTCTTTTAAAACAAATCCTTGAGCTGGAGTTGAAGTTCAGATGTTGGCAACCATGTGGCCTTGTCTGCTGAGATGGCAGGAGGGAGTGGCTGAGGGCGTGAGGAGCAATGGTTGACTAAATTGGTTCTATTATTGTTATTTTGTGCGACAATGATATCCCAGTGCCAAATATTCCGTCTTAGGTCAGGGAAATAACAGTGGTAAAGTGCTCACAATTTTGATAATATAGTGCTTGGTGCTGTGATGACACTGTGTACACATTGAAGTGTTAGCAATAGTAGTAATAATACAGCAATATGTTTTTAAAAGGGAGGCAAAGGACATCAATATGAAGAGAGAAGAAACAGCCTGGATTGGCTTGCAGAGTAAACATATTGTGCAAATACTCATTTTGAATGGAAGGAATTGTTATAGGCCATCAATTCCCTGAGCTTTGAAATGTTCCAAAGGAAGGTCTGCCACATTCAGGTGTGAATCACATTGTTATTCCCAGACAGAGTAGATTCATTGAATTAATCAACACTTGGCAAGTCAACATTTGTGTAAATTTCATGTGCCTAGCCTCCAACTGCCATGATTTGGCAGAGACAGTCCCAATTAATCCTCGCTTGCAAGTTGAGGATGGAAAAGGAGAGTCCTCAGCTTGCCCTTCTGAATTGTCTCAGGCAAAAACAAATTGCTACAGCCTTTTCTAGCTTGAGTGTTTTTCTCCTCAATAGCTTTGGCCGTCTTAATCACACTGATGTTGCTTGGCCACACGTCTTTGCATTTACCTGCGGAACATTGGAGGGTATGCCGCTGAGTCAATGGATCTGTTCTTATTGAGACTATCAATTGGATTGTGGCCTTACATTTCTGTGCACAATTCCTGCCCTACATTGACTTACAAGGGAGGGAGTTGATCAACTTTCGTTAAGTCATATTTATTCAAACATAACTCATAGCATAGACCTGTCCACACTTCTATGTAAAGCTCCCAGAAATCACAACTCCCAGAAATCACAGCCTGTTAGGATTTCTGGGAGTTGAAGGCCAAAACATCTGGGGGGACACAGGTTGAGAACCACTACCTAAGGGGATCCATGGTTAGGCTTGATTAGGTTAGGGATAAGTGATTAAAATTAAATGTGCAAGTATGGCCTCTATATCCATGAGACTGGTACACACAGTTTCATTTACATGTTTCTGACAAAATATGCCATCTCTAGGCATTGTCTAGGACACTGTTTCTCAACCTGGGGGTCGGGACCCCTGGGGGGGTTGTGAGGGAGTGTCAGAGGGGTCACCAAAGACCATCAGAAAGCACAGTATTTTCTGTTGGTCATGGGAGTTCTGTGTGCCAAGTTTGGTTCAATTCCATCATTTGTGGAGTTCAGAATGCTCTTTGATTGTAGGTGAACTATAAATCCCAGCAACTACAACTCCCAAATGAAAAAAATCAACCCCTCCAACCGCACCAGTAGTCAAATTTGTATTGGGTATTTGTGCCAAATTTGGTCCAGTGAATGAAAATACATCTGCATATCAGATATTTACATTACGATTCATAACAGTAGCAAAATTACAGTTATGAGGTAGCAATGAAAATAATTTTATGGTTGGGGGTCACCACAACATGAGGAATTGTATTAAGGGGTTGTGGCATTAGGAAGGTTGAGAAGCACTGGTCTAGGAGGTCCTCCAGGTAATTCTATCAGATGCTTCCACCAGAAATTGATCATAGAGTTGCACTGGAAGATCTAGGAAATTACTGAAGGAGACATCTTTGTAGGCATCACTGGATCCTCCAGCACAATTCTTTGGTATGTTTCTGCCAGAAATCCTTTATTCAATAGAGTTCACTATTACCTATGTTTTCACGTATCCACGTGAAGTCTTGGAATTTATCCCCCACTGATCTGGAGGTCATACTATACTTTAATTTACTTGTTTGTGTAAAGAGCTCAACATTAAATCAGTAGTGAGAAAGATTATACTTAGTCCTCTATTTTGATGAAGTGTCCTGTTGTTTAATATAATATTAATAACATAATCAGAGATGAGAGCACTTAATTAGAATGTTGGTACACACCAAGCAATTATTCTGAATTGTTTTCAAATTAATTCTTAGTCCATCAAAAATTGAAATTGTATTTCTATCCAGACTTCTCTTCATTGATCAGATCAACTCTAGTGCCTTAAACTCTTGGTTCATCACCTTCTCTACCTTCTCTTAGAGAAGCATAGATTCAGAGTGAAAGAAAGAAGATATGTGCAAGCTTCATTTAAATCACCTACAGACTAGGACTAATTTTAACTATAGTAAAATGCTAAATATATAGTGTTTAAACTCTCTGATCTATAACCTACTAGGTTCCAGTACTGACATAAAGCAGAAGGATTGGCATTTATTTATTTATTTATGACATTTATATGCCGTCCTTCTCACCCCAAAGGGGACTCAGAACGGCTTGCAACACACATATATATATATATATATATATATATATATATGTGTGTGTGTGTGTGTGTGTGTGTGTGTGTGTGTGTGTGTATATATATATATATATATAAAATTAGGCTAGTACAATATTAGTATTAAATATTACTATATTGTACTATACCATTATATTGTAATATTATTAATAATATTACATGTAATATAAATATATAATTATAATATATTAGTAGTAGTAGTATTATATTGCATTACATTATAATATTATAAATATTGCACTTGTGATTAAGAGATCAATAATCTAAAACTTGCAGGCGAGGTTTCACATATGAGTGCCTGAATCTTTCATTCCTGTTCCTCTTGTTTGGCATACTGATGACATTGTGTACAGTATTGTGCTATCAAAGCACCAAAAGGAAGAACATTTGCCAGATAAGACTAACATTGAATTAAGTGTATTCGTTTTAGTTATTTCTGTTACTATGCTAAACGGTAGGGTGAAATGACACACTGGCCTTTCAACCTCTTCACACAGCAGTCGCTGGCAAAAGGGTAGGTGAGCGGGGTGGCTCATGGCACCCTGTGTGCCTTTCCTCCTTATCCCATTGGCACCCTGTCCCTGTCCCCATCAGATGGGAGACATGGTGGCAAGGCCTGGCAACACGCATTGCCCGCCACCCTTTCCCCCATTATATAGGGGAAAGTGTATTTGGGAGGAATGTGTGTGGGATCTGCTATGTGTCATTTGATGGAGCAAGGCAGGCCCCGTCCTTGTCGCAAATAAAAGCGGCAAAAATGCCCCATGTGAAGATGTCCCTAGTTGCTTAGTCCGATTTTGCTATCTTTCGAACTCATTTGTTCCTTGAGCTGCTTCACACATACCTTTGTCCAAAGTCATCACCCACCTATAGTTTAAACCCTGTGTCTACTTGAAATTATCATCCTCCATCATAGCCACATAACAGGCACAAAAGCAACAGTAACATTGTCACAGTTGAGTTGCCCTTATCCAGTAATGAGACACAGATATCACCCTCACATTGAACCAACATTCAGGTAAAGATGGAAGCCAGAATGCTCATTTGCTTTTGCTGTCAAGACAATACTTCTTTGTTCTTTCTTGCTTGACCGAGGCAGCTGCCTTCCTTCTGGCGTAAACACAAACAAAACTATTTGCACTTAGCATGGACATGACAGTCTGATATGACACCTGGAGTGAATAAGGACCTCATCAGATCGCAGTCTTCAAACCAAGAGACAGCAGGGGCATCCATGGGGCTGTGGGGCAAATCTGGCAGGCAGATTTCCCATAGGGTGAAAGCGTTGCTGCCTGACTTCTCCCCACATTGTCCCTGAATTGCCTAATGAGATCGGGCAGTCACAGTGTTCTCAAGGCTCCATTCTAGGACACTGCCCAAAATGGAGCCAGGACAGAGCCCTTCCAGAAGTAGCCATGCACCATGTGATGGGCTTTGATGGGCTCTATCCTGGCTCCATCCTGAAAGCATCCTCGGATGGGAGCCCAAGCCTCATATAATGAGATCTTCAAACTTATCAGTAGACCTCAAGAGAGAACTCATTTAACAACACTTGGAGGTAGTTATGCCAGATACTATGTTTCCAGAAAATAAATTTCGCCAGCATTTCTTCTCTATCCCCGTGACCATAGCTGAGTATAGTCGATCCTACACATTTGTTGGTTCCACTTATTTATTTATTTATTTAGAACATTTTTACCCCGCCCTTCTCAACCCCTGGGGGGACTCAGGGCGGCTTACAATTGGCAATAATTCAATGCCACATCATAAAATACAGAATAACAAATATAACAATTATACATGAACATTTTAAATAAAGATTAAAACAGTATACTTACACTCTGATTAGCTATTGCCCGTCTGGTGGCTGTTTAGCTAGCCATCTACTAATGATTACTCCGCTTAACTTATCCAAATCCTCTTCCATGCCATAGTCAAACATTATCAATTGTCCTTTAACCTGATTGCCCGAAGGCCTGGTCCCACAGCCACGTTTTAACCTTTTTTCTAAAGGTGAGGAGGGATGACGATGACCTAATTTCCCCAGGGAGCAAATTCCACAGGCGGGGGGCCACCACCGAGAAGGCCCTGTCCCTCGTCCCCACCAAGTGTGTTTGAGACAAAGGGGCCAAGAGCAGGGCCTCCCCAGACAATCTTAAGCTCCGAGGTGGGACGTAGAAGGAGATACGTTCGGACAGGTATGCTGGACCGGAGCCGTATATGAAGATTTATGCACAAACTTATGAAGATCTATGCACAAACAATGCTAGGAATTGTACAGTTAGACAATTACTGATTCTTGATGTAATTATATTTTCACAAAGAATAGCAGGGATGGAAAAGTGTATTCTGACTCACTTTGAGACACTGCATTTTCTAGACGGTTGTATGAGCTGTTTCATTGATATCAACTTGTGTTAAGCCACCCCATTGCACATGAACGTCTTCTGCTAATTCTGTTTTTTGGAGCCCAAATTCTTTTCTTTAAAATCTTGTTCCAACAGAGCGTGGTCTTCCTTTCCCCCCGCTATCTGACATTCAGAACTATATCAGCTCTGCACATTAGGCTGCCATTTAATTGGAACGGCTATTAGCTTGGGCTGAACTATCCACCCTCTGTGAAAGGCTGATGGCTGTACTAAGCATTGTAAGACAATTGGTGAGGCCTAGACACTCCAGCAGGTATAACACCATGACTTCAAAGATCTACATTGCCTAGAAAGATTAGATGGTTCAGTGATATTAAAGATGTTGATAGATCCAGGAGAACCATCACATACATAACTCATCTATCTGAGTCACCAGAGTTGTTTCTGTCCCAAAACTTGTCCAGAAACTAGACTGCAATATATTTCAAAGTAACTTCAGATCAGCATTGCCTGGGAAACTGTGCATCCACAAATAGTTCAAAATGGCTGGGATACCCATTATATTCTTTGGTGTTGATATTATTCATATTAGAAAAAACTTGCATAGGTTTTTCTATAATAAAATGAACTGCAATTAAGGGAAGGATTATTTGGGTAAACCGAGGCCCCATCTACACTGCTATATAAAATCCAGATTATCTTCTTTGAACTAGGTTATATGGCAGTGTAGACTCATATAATCCAATTCAAAGCAGATAATGTTGATTATCTGGTTTGAGAAACTGGATTATATAACAGTGTAGAAGGGGTCCAAGAGAAGAATTAAAGTGTCCCACTTCCATGGTCACAATTCAGTTCCTTTCTCCACCTGCAAAACAGCTGCTTTAAAAAAAATTGAAGATGAGATTGGAGCATTCTCTTTGGTCTGGTTTGGCCCCAGGATATTATCTACTCTTTATGTTGTGCATCCATTGCCTTATCTTGTCACAATAAATTCCAGAAATGGATGACATCTTGTGTGAAGAATTACTTCTTTTATCCTAGAACCTGCCACTGCTGCTTCACTTCAGACTATGCCAGAACTACAATCTCTAAGAGAAGTGGAAATATATGAGAATTGACTTGACACATTCAAGTCATAATGTTGAAACAGGCCATGCATCATCCTTCCCTCAGTAATTATAGGAGTACAGCTCCCACAGCTTACAGTCAATTGTCTGGGTTATGGGAGTTACTGTTCTAAACAATTGAAGGGCACTAGGTGTGGAGGGCACCAAGTATATTCCTGCATTGAAATCATAGAATCATAGAATCAAAGAGTTGGAAGAGACCTCATGGGCCATCCAGTCCAACCCCCTGCCAAGAAGCAGGAATATTGCATTCAAATCACCCCTGACAGATGGCCATCCAGCCTCTGTTTAAAAGCTTCCAAAGAAGGAGCCTCCACCACACTCCGGGGCAGAGAGTTCCACTGCTGAACGCTCTCACAGTCAGGAAGTTCTTCCTCATGTTCAGATGGAATCTCCTTTCTTGTAGTTTGAAGCCATTGTTTCATCCTAGTCTCCAGGGAAGCAGAAAACAAGCTTGCTCCCTCCTCCCTGTGGCTTCCTCTCACATATTTATACATGGCTATCATATCTCCTCTTAGCCTTCTCTTCTTCAGGCTAAACATGCCCAGCTCCTTAAGCCGCTCCTCATAGGGCTTGTTCTCCAGACCCTTGATCATTTTAGTCGCCCTCCTCTGGACACATTCCAGCTTGTCAATATTTCTCTTCAATTGTGGTGCCCAGAATTGGACACAATATTCCAGGTGTGGTCTAACCAAAGCAGAATAGAGGGGTAGCATTACTTTCCTAGATCTAGACACTATGCTCCTATTGATGCAGGCCAAAATCCCATTGGCTTTTTTTGCCGCCACATCACATTGTTGGCTCATGTTTAACTTGTTGTCCAAGAGGACTCCAAGATCTTTTTCACACGTACTGCTCTCGAGCCAGGCATTGTCCCCCATTCTGTATCTTTGCATTTTTTTTCTGCCAAAGTGGAGTATCTTGCATTTGTCCCTGTTGAACTTCATTTTGTTAGTTTTGGCCCATCTCTCTAATCTGTCACGATTGTTTTGAATCCTACTACTGTCCTCTGGAGTAGGTTTCAGGGAATTGACAAAGATGGAAAGGAATTGACAAAGGTTGAAAACTGCCTACACAAAATGGATTTCAGGGCTAGATTAAGATCTTTAGATACCCTAAGTACTTAAAATATGTTGGTGCCCCCTTATATATCTCCTTTAAAATAGAAAGAATTTAAAACCATAAAATATATGTTGTTGTTGTTGTTGTTGTTGTTATTATTATTATTATTATTATTATGTTTATACTCTTCTTTATCTCTCTTGAAGGAGACTCAAAGTGGCTGACAATTTAAAGTATGGCCATGTAATTTAAAATATACAAATATGCAAACATTAAAACAAAGATGGAAATAATGTTTATTTTTGTATATTTTATATTTGAAAAGTTTCCTCCTACTTTTTAAATTGCAAAGTCTTTTATTGTAGGAGACCCTTATTGACCCAGCTGCACCATTTGCAGTTTTGCACCTTATGGCCCATAGTAAATTTGGAAATGGAAAATATTGCTCTCTTCTCATGATGTCTTATGCACATGAATACCATATATTGTTTAATGGTTAATTCCCACCCTGATGGAATTAGATAATTTCCAATATGAAATGTAGGATTGCCACCTTCTGTATGTCTGTCTGGCTTCATTACACATCTTATGTACACACACACACCCATGAATGGAGGAGAGTAGAACCAGGGCCATATACCCAGCAGGAGTTTCAACCTTGTGTCTTGCTGGACCCACCTATCATTTTCTCATGTGGATAGGCAGATCTGAAAAGGCAGATGGGAGACAACTGCATCAGGGAGAAGATGCTGGGACAGAAATCAAGGTCATTCCATGAATCTAATTAGCACTTGTAACCAGCTTTTGGAACATTTTCGTAAAAATTTGATTTGGACAACAATATTTTTTCATCCAAAAATAACTCCAATTGTGTAAGGAGAATATTGTTTTGTACACAAAAGATTGTCTTTGTAAAAATAAATAAAACAAAATCCCAAAATAATATACAAAAGTGATTTCTATTTCATCAACAAGGGGAAAGCTTCTAAAAGCTTCCCATTCCTAGTCTTAAACAACTCTGAAGAATGGAAAGTAGAATCATCGACTCATAGAATTGGAAGAACTCCCTAGGTTCATCTAGTCCAACTTCCTGCCATGCAGGAACACACAATCAAAGCAACAAATGACCATCCAGCCACTTCTCTTGGCATCTCTCGGTCTTCCAGTCCAATTCTATGGTCAGCTTCCACCAGAAGACCAAGAGAAACCTAGAGTTGTGCTAGAGTGTTTAGAGAAATATAAAGAGAAGACTTCTCTCCACAGCACTGCAATTTCTTTAAACCATTTAGTCTTTTGTGGGTCATAATTTGTCACTTTGCAAGATGCTCAAAAATAATCCATTCACCAGTATAGCAAAGACATCATTGGTTCTTCATAACATAAGGCCTATCTAAACAGACTTTAAAAATTGTGCTCCCCTCATATTGGAGAAAACTACACTGTTTAGCCGGTATTGCACCACCTGACATCTGCCGGGAAGTAGCAGCCAATAGTGAAAGGACCAAGGCAGTGACATCTCCAGCTCATCCCTTGTTTGGGTATCAGCCAGCACGTCAACAACTTAAATCAAGAAATAGTTTTCTAAGATATACAGAGACACTCGCTGGAACACCTCAGCAAGCGAGAGTCCAAAAGTGGCAGGCTAAAACCCAGAACCTCAATCAATGGCTGATACCAAATGAGAGACTCCCCCTGGGCACACAGACTTGGAAGGCACTGAACAGACTGCGCTCTGGCACCACGAGATACAGAGCGACTTGGAAGGTGCTAAATAGACTGCGCTCTCGCACCACGAGATGCAGAGCCAACCTTCAGAAATGGGGCTACAAAGTGGAATCCTCGACATGCGAGTGTGGAGAGGAGCAAACCACTGACCACCTGCTGCAATGCAACCTGAGCCCTGCCACATGCACAATGGAGGACCTTCTTGCAGCAACACCAGAAGCACTCCAAGTGGCCAGATACTGGTCAAAGGACATTTAATCAACTACCAAACTCACAAATTTTGAATTTTGTCTGTTTTCTTTGTTCTGTTGGAAATGTAATATAATTGACTGGTTGCCCTGACACGACAAACAAACAAATAAATAAATAAATACCTCATATTGGCTACTATTCCGACAAAAAAAAAGAACATAAGCCAGATAGCAATCTGTGTGGGCCATATTTGACCCACATGGAGCTTTCTCATCCCTACGCTGTCAGATTGCAGTTTTAATGGTTAAAGCAATCTTTAGCTAAACATAGGTATCCCTTCCCAAACTAAATTGTTCACCCACTTCTCTTCCTATGTCACAACTGACTATTAATATGCACAACTATGGAACAGACATATATACAAACAAACAAACACACCTGGCATCATAGGCTTCTCTGGGGAAAAGCTGAACAATGAGAAAATAAGACTTGAGTAACACATTACACAGATTTCAAAGCCATATCCTCTTTCTTTCCCCTCCCAGTTGGCAATTTACATAATGACACAGTCCCATTCTGAGCACTTCTGTTTTCCATAAGTGCTAGTTAATGTAGTTATTACACTGGGCTAGAAATGTTCGAATTGACACGTTGATCTTAGAAAAGTATTCAAATTAAGAGGATGGAGGAAGAAGTTGGATTAGAAGAATGCATATAAATTATATTTCTTCTTTCTTGTTTTGGGGGTATATTTTTCTCAGGAGCTCTAGATAACTGTTGGAAAATATTAACTAGTATCTTCTGAACTGAAGTGCTTAAAAATAATGAAGGTCTTGTTATTATTTTCATAAGGCTGCAGGGGATAATTTACATAGAGAGGGAGAAGAACTTCTGATGAAGCTTATATCAAAAGTAACATGGTGTGAGAATAGACAGGAAACGTGGAACTGTATGAAACGTAGAACTGGAGCCCTCAAGCAATTGTACTGAGAATCCACGAGCAAATCTGAAATACTTGTTTGTTATGCTTATTTACAGTATATCTTGAGAAGCAAGAGGATGAACCCTTTCAAGTCTATAGGACTGAGGCTCTGAAAGCAAATAGATGCTGGGCACTGAAAGAGAAACGAGTACAATCAAAAACTGTGCAGTAGCACCATTAATTATAAGTGAGCAGGAGGAGGGGTAAACAATTTAATTTCAGAATGCGACGGTGGACATGGCATAGCAAGAAGCTGGACTGCATTGAAGGGGGTTGAGGTGGACGATGCCCTTGTGGTCTCCAGTTTTGTTTTTGTATTATATGTTTCTGTGGCATGAGCCCTGTGCAGTCTGATTTTTTAAAATGTCAGGAACGACTTGAGAAACTGCAAGTTGCTTCTGGTGTGAGAAAATTGGCCATCTGCAAGGACGTTGCCCAGGGACACCCAGATGTTTTGATGTTTTATCATCCTTGTGAGAGGCTTCTCTCATGTCCCTGCAATGGGGAGCTGGATCTGATAGAGGGAGCTCATCTGCACTCTCTTTGGATTCGAACCTGCAACCTGTTGGCCTTCAGTCCTACCGAGGGCTGATGCACTCTGGAAAAGGAAAGTAAGGAATTTGACCCTTGAATCCTCGAAATGAGCACCCAGAATTGAACCACAGGATTTGTTGTAGTTCAGCTGTCCTGGGAAGAACAGAGCTATATGTAATCTATCTCATATATGCATATTTGGAAATAAGGTACAGGCAGTCCCCACATTATGAACAAGATAGATTCTGTAGGTTTGTTCTTAAGTTGAATTTGTATGTAACTAGCAACAGGTACATTTTGGATATCATAGGGAAAGATTAACACACATGCGGTGTTTCTTTTGCTGTCTGTGCTGCTGTTCCAGAGATTTCAGCTCTCTTTCTGTCCCTGTGATAATTTGATTTTGACAAATTCGACTTGTTTTAGAAAATAGGATTAGTGACAAGGCTTCAGCTGAGACACCTTTTTCCCATGAAAACTCTTCCAGGAGTGAATTTCCCTTCCTAGGAATAAATATATCTCGCTTTCTGTTGTCTCACCCCCATTCTCAACTATGAGTTGTTTCTAAGTCCGATGTTTGGAACTTGGAATTGCCTGTACTTTGAATGCATGGACTCTTCTGGGTGCTTTGGTAGTTGTGATGGTCTGACTGGAGATTCCAAATCACAGTAGTTGCTAGACAAAGGCCATGTCTACAGTGTCCCTGGAGCAACCATGATAGTGACCAGATGCACCTAACTGAATCTGATGTGGCATTGCATTGGTGTTCAAACAGTCCATCAACCCGTTGGATCATCACCTCATCCTCCTTGCCATCACCACCATTTCACTAACCATTGCCCCCCCCCTCCGCCTTTTTAAAGCTCATTCTTCCCAGATTAGAAATATCATTTTGGAATTCCCAAATGGATATTGGGTTATGGTAGGTTTTAAGGGCTCTATGGCCATGTTCTAGAACCATTCTCTCCTGATGTTTCACCTGCATCTGTGGCAAGCATCCCAGAGCAGTGGTTCTCAACCTGGGGTCCCCAGATGTTTTTGGCCTTCAACTCCCAGAAATCCTAACAGCTGGTAAACTGGCTGGGATTTCTGGGAGTTGTAGACCAAACACCTAGTGACCCACAGGTTGAGAACCACTGTCCTAGAGGTTACTTGCCACAGATGCAGGTGAAATGTCAGGAGAGAATGCCTCTAGAACATGGCCACACAGCCCTAAAAACCTACAACAACCCAGTGATTCTGTCCATGAAAGCCTTGGACAATACATCAAATTGATATTATTTTTACAGTCCTAAATACATTGCACAAGCCAATAAGTATTTTTGATCAGATGTAATTTTAGAGCATTCTTATAGAGTTTTTTGCGCTGAATTCAGATCTGTGTTTTATTTTTTCTCTATCACGTGTAGTTTTTGCGATGCTAATTGAATAATTACTGCTGATATCTAATTGATATCAGTGCATAAATGCATTAATTATTCGATTAGCCTCATCACAAAAACTACACATAATAGAGCAAGAAAGAAACACAGATCTGAATTCAGTGCAAAAAACTATATAAGAATGACTTAAAATCATATCTGATCAAAAATACTTCTTGGCTTGTGGTTAATTAGATTCTACTGATATCAGTGTGCATTAGCCACATTGCAAAAACTACACATGATAGAGAAAAAATAAACTCAGATCTGAATTCAGCACAAAAAACTCTATAAGAATGACCTAAAACATCTGATGAAAAATACTTGTTTCCTTGTGTTACACTAATATGATGTGAAATGTGCAGATTTTACAGTAGTCTGCTGCAATATACATATACATCATATTTTAAAAAGTTGATGTGATGGGGGAAAATACATATTTAAAATCAGCATAACATTGATTTAAACTATGTTCCTCTCATTTCTGATAATTACAAAAAGTTTGATTTTGTTGGCTTGTGTTACTGACACCAGCAAATGCGATCAGCTCACTATATACTCATCCTCAGTACTGTGTGTTATGTATGTGCTTTTAATCAAAAGATTCTCTCAATTTCACATTTAATAAATACACAGATTTTGCATTTTCGTTTGAGGGCATTTGAATTTCGTCTTCGAATCATCATTTGACATTATCTTAGAATCATCAAGCTGAAACAAACCCCCAGGGTTTTCTGGTCCTAGCTTGCCAGTGTAGAAATCCGTAGCTAAACCACTCCTGAGAGATATCTGTCCAAACTCTGCTTCACACTCTCCAAAAAGAAAACCTGTGAAACAGCCCTTAAAATCAGGAAGCATTTCCTATGGTTTAAGTGGAATCTCTTTTCTTGGAATTTTAATCCACTATTTCAAGCACCAGTCTCTGGAGGGCACCTTACAGGCTCATCTTCATTTTTTAAATAAAGTCTTGCATTATTATTATTATTATTATTATTATTATTATTATTATTATTTTGTACATTTCTACCCCGCCTTTCTCCCAATAAGGGGGCTCCCAATAAGTGAACTCCCAAAAAGGCACAACTTCTGGCCTTTTTTGAATTATTATTATTATTATTATTATTATTATTATTATTATTATTATTTGAAACACAACAAGATGAGTCCACAGCAGACACAATCACGCTGCTGGCTGTTGTATCGGCTCACACGTCGGACACTTCCCAATGTTTTGGCTTTCTGTGAAATATCAATTTTATTCACTTAGCAAGGTACTCAGTTTTGTTATGTTTCACGTTTCTTTTATATTTTTGTAATATTGTACATTTGTCATTTCTTTCATTGTAATTAGATAGTTACCAGAATTGGTTAGTGGTGTTGTTGTTACTTTAATGCAGTATATTGTATTTTTTCACTGTTTTGTAAAAAGAAATACACCTGCTATGTTGCAAATTAATGTCCTGCCTGTCCGACTTAAGCCGTCCATCACTTTAAAAACATTTATGGGGTCTCAGTGTTCAGCCTAGAGATGGAGCAATGGAGCATGTCTATCTTAATATGTGGCATGCAAAGTTTCCCCATGTTGTCCACCAGCTTGTTAGTGCCTGGCCTTCTTCCTTGTGTGTGTGTGTGTGCGTGTGTGTGTGTGTATGAATTGTGCTCGGTAGCAAATTGGCAGCCAGTGGAGCTGATGCAAGAGAGGAGTAGTGTTGTTGTTGTTGTTGTTATTTGCAATATTTGTATACCACCCTTCTCAACCCCGAAGGGGACTCAGGGCAGTTCTCGGTATTGGACAATCTAACACATGTGGAAGAGCTTCAAATAAGAAATGCTGTTTTAAGATGTGTCACCTATTCATTTTACATGTACTTTGTTTCAAATATTTGTACTAAGCTTTTGTGATGAAAAACAAATTCCTTTAACAAAAATAAATATATAAAGTAGATGGGTCAAAAGTTGGCAAATGTTGCTGTTGTGTTATCTGTTATGAGTGTTAAGGTGACAGCAGGGTGGATGGGAGAAAAAAGGGGTTGTTACCATGTTCAGATAAGGGAATTCAGGTGTCTAGCAAATCATTATGTTTTTGGAATTCAACCTCAACAGTTAGTTTTTAAAATATAATTACTGGTATACAAACCATTATTAGAGCCTCAGAATGTAACTCATTTTCTAAGATTTGAAAATCAAAGTGCAGTGAAGATTTTTTTTTAAAAAAAACAGGAAAAAACACACACAATTATATTGGAAAGTGTTTATAAAGTTAGTATATTATTGATGTCATGGCCTATGGCTAGTACAATAAACAATTCATTCATTCACACAATTATCAGATGAAAAATTATGTTTCCAGCTTAGAAAAGTTACTTTTTGAATACAAACTGCCAAAATCCCCCATAGTTTGGGAATTCTGAGAGTTGCAGTTCAAAAAAATGAGTTTCCCCAGCTCTACCTGTTTCCCAGCTGCCTTCCAAACAGCGTATTACTCCACAGTTTTGAATGCCTAACAGCAAGGGCACTCAATTCATCTCCCAAAGACAGGGCTTCTGGAATCGGGATGCAATCACTGTGAATCACCCTGTGACAGCCATTTCCATAGTAATACGGTTAAAAGCCTCTCCATTCTAAACCAAATTCCTGCTTTTTCAATTGGTTTTCTCTGAGGACTAAATAGACACAACGGATGCTCCAAAAATAGAACAGTATCATTTTCCACAATTTAACCTTGAAGGTATCTCCAAGCTCCTTTTTTTTTTTGTACTTTCCTGTTATGTTGTTCCTCTTCCTACTCAAATAGCTCCTCTAATTATGAGTACTAATGAGATACCAAAATAGGATGCTAGAAAGCAATGCAGAAACTATTAATAATGATACCGGGAAGCCTCTGTCACTGCAGAGGCCCGGTTGTGCTAAGCTGATTATTATCTTTTAGCAGGCCAGATCAATCATGTGGTCAGTGTGTATCCAAAGTGCTTGAGTCATCAAAAGCTCAGGTGCAATACTGTCTCTTCAGGCATGTAGCCGGGGGGGGGGGGGGGGCTTGGGGGGCTTCAGCCCCCCCTCCCCGAAATTCTCATGGTGGTTCGCAAAAAGGCCTTACTGGTGCATTATTTAAACTGTTATGTTTATTCATATCATGATCTGATCACCATGCTCAATATATCCCATATGCATGGGGGTATTGGGGTAACGATACAAAAGTTTTGCTAGGGTAGACCCTCTTTCACTCAGACTCAGCCCCCCCCCTCCCCAATCGAAATCTTGGCTACGGGCCTGCGTCTCTCTATCAAGAACAACACTCAACAAAGATTTAAACAGCATTCAAAAAAACAACCTGATGATGATGAGGGGACAAAACTATGCAAAGTTTTCCAACAATCCTATAGATTTATATGAATGACTAGGTGTTCCCGCCACACGTTGCTGTGGCCAACCTTCACTCCCCCTTTGTCTCCTTCTTTCTTTGGGGGGAGATGTAGTGTGTGCATGCACACACACATATACGGGTGTGGATATGCCAATGTCTGTGCTGAAAAGAAGTTGTGGAGAACACCTACATGTGTGTTAATTTTACTACATTTCCCTAGCTGTCCCCTGCCACACGTTGCTGTGGCCCAGTCTGTGTATATGTGTTTTGTGTGTGTATGTATGTGTATATATGTGGTTTTTTGCACGTGTTGTAATGTATTTTTATTTTGGCCTTTTATTAGTGTCTTCCACTGTGTTTTTCGATGTTTTTATGAGTGATGATCACTTGTTGGCCTGATAGGTGTATTGTGTACAAATTTGGTGTCAATTCGTCCAGTGGTTTTTGAGTTATGTTAATCCCACAAACGAACATTACATTTTTATTTATATAGATTTATAATACAATACCAGCAGTTTTATATTCCATCTCTTTTACAATAATACTGAGCATGAAATTAGTCTGCTTCACTTCTGCCTCACTCCATACTACGGTTTAACTATTCATTAAGTTATCTACCGTGACTGCAAGATCTCTTTCTTGGTTCATCCATTCCAGCTCAGAAATAATCAATGTACGTGTAGGTTACTTTTTTTTTTTCAAAAAAGAGCACAACCTCTCATTGATATTGGAAGATGTCAGGATTTCACACATGGCTGGTAAATATGCATAATGCCCAAGGCTGCTCCTCTCTTGCCAAACCCACCTCAGCTGCTCTTTCACAGCTGGTTTTTTACTCCCTGAACTCTCTGTGCTCATTGCTCTCCTTCTTTCTTGACCTGCCTGCCTATACCAATTCAGGGTAAGCAGATGAGAAAGAGCAGCAGAGAAGGGCAGCAGAAAAAGGAGCTGCTGGATGAACCAAATTAGCAGAGATAAGGAGGAATTGGAGAATCAGAGTAGGCGGGTAGGTCAAGAAAGAAGGAGAGTGCAGACTCAAATTCCAAAGAATATAGGGAGCAAGTTGCACAAGAAAAGTGAATAAATGCAAGAGAAGGGGAGCAAGAAGAGAACAGCCGCTTTGGCAGGGAAGAATTAACAGGGATAAGAAGGGATTAGAAATTTGGAGTAGACAGGCAAGTCAAGAAAGAGATTGCAGTCTCGGAGATCAGAGAGTTCAGGGAGCAAGTTGGACAAAAATAAAAATGGGAAAAAAGAGGCAAAAAGAACAGAAGAGGAAAGGCAGTGGGAAAGGAACAGCCTTGGCAGGGATAAAGTGAATTAGCAGGGATGTAAAGGAAATGAAGAATTACAGAATCAGAGTAGGCAGGTAAGTAATTACTGCAGACGTGGACTGCATCTAGGAAATCAGAAGACTTCTTTGAAGGAGAGCAATGAGCAATCTTGATAAAATAGTGAAGAGTAGAGACATCACACTGGCTATAGAATTCCACATATTTAAAACAATGATATTCCCCGTACTAACCTATGGATGCAAGAGGTGGACCATAAGGAAGGCTGAGTAAAGGAAGATAGATGCTTTTGAACTGTGGTGCTGGAGGAAAGTTCTGAGAGTGCCTTGGACTGCGAGAAAATCCAACGAGTCCATACTTCAGGAAATAAAGCCCGACTGCTCACTGGGGGGAAGGATATTAGAGGCAAAGATAAAGTACTTTGACTGCATAATGAGAAGACAGGAAAGCTTAGAGAAGATAATGGTACTGGGGAAAATGAAAGGAAAAAGGAAGAGGGGCAGACCAAGGGCAAAATGGATGGATGGTATCATTGAGTGACTGGCTTGACTTTGAAGGAGCTGGGGGTGGCCATGGCTGACAGGGCTGGTCTATGAGGTCACAAGGAGTCAGAAATGACTGAACGAATAAACAACAAAAAGGCATCTTTCATCTTGGTGGCATACATCAGACAGTTTCTTTCTCTCTTAATATTGAAGGTGATGACATGAAAGACCTATCTAGTAAATATCTTCATTCCCCTTTCAAAGATCGGCTCCTGAAAAATAGCAAATATCTGTCCATTATTACCATTCAGTTAAGCAGTATTATGTTCTGATGACAATCATAAAAGCACCTTATTTTCTTCTCCCCAGCTTGCTTCCCACCCCCACCCCCATTTTATTTAAAGATAGTACACACACATACACAAAAATACATCTCATAATAGCAATATGTAACACTTTATGAGGGCATTTATTTGTTTCAAAGTTCTTCTGCTTGTCATTTTCATTTGTTTGACTGAGTTGGATCAAGGACGTCTTGCACAGTTATTTTGATATATAACAAAAGAACTACTCAGTATACAGATCATTTCGAAAGAAAATTATAATGTATCTCACAAAGTCTTATTAAAAACAAGGTGGCAATAAATGTGCTAAGTTCTAACTTGATTGATTCACATTATTCAGCCTTTAGATCTGCACCATATGGTAAACTTTGGAGGTTCTCCACCTATTTTTCCAAGTCTTCTGCAAAACAGTCAGTTCAGACTTCTAAAACAAAGTGATCCCACCCCTTTGGAAATGTTGAGAGGAATGGGAGGGGGAAGGGAGAGAGAGAAGAGATTGGCCAAAAAAGAGAAGCAATGCGGGAAGGGAGAGAAAGAAAATAACCCCCACCCTCACTGATTTCTCGTCCATGAACTGCTAGCTAGCTTCAACCCCAGGCACCCAGGGCACAGTTATAGCAGACTGCTGATTTTGGACATTCTATTGCCTAATTTAAGTTCTTGAAGCTATAATAGATGTGTATTAGACAGCAATATATTGCGAAAATAGATGCATGCTGGCTCCGGGCCTGTAGCCAACCTAATTATAAATAGAGATAGAGCTGGAGAGAAAATTAAAGTAGATGATTGGCTTATAACAAACCTGGCAATGTAGGATTTCTGGCATAGCTTAATGCCAGGCAATGTGCCTGGCTCAACTGTAATCAAGATAAAAGGATGTCCAGTAGATTTGACTGAGAGTAGCCGACCATGCAAGTTGAAGAAGGCAAAGTCTTCCAACTGTACCACAGGAGTTGCATTGCGCCTAAGATCTCCAACAACTAGGGAGGAGTTTGATCTTTCAGATGATTAGCTAAGACAAAGCTGGAGAGGGTATGAAACACAAGTCTTTTGAGAAGTAAAATATAAGATTTTGCTCTCAACTTAGTCTGCTGCTGCCACAGCCAAGCTAGCATTCTTGTCCTTATCACAATCATCATTTATTTATATAGTGCCATCACTGTGCATCATGCTTTACAAGTAAAAGAACAACAAAACAGTTGTCTGCTTTTAGGCTTACAATCTAATTAAGATATGACATAAAAGGAAAAGGGGGTGGCAGTGTGGGAAATTAAATCCAGGATCTATTGCCTCTTTTCATCCTCTCCAAGGCCAGGGCAATGGCAGTCGGGATGAAGGTAAGGCCTATTCATATACTTCTAGGTCTAGGCATGAGGGAAGTTTGTTATATAATATCGAACAGAATTCCAGTGTAGAAGCAATTGTAAACCAACATGGTAAGAGAAGTTTTGTAATGTAAGAATGTTCCTAGATTGATTAAAGGTCTATGTAAGCAGTGCTGCTGAGGACAGTATATTTATTTGTGCAGTCTGTTTCACTATAATAAATATTAGTATAAAAGTACAACCCGTTCTTCTATTAATTTCCTGATAAACCAAGATTTAAAAATGCCCAAGTAGAATACAGATGTTGGCCTGACTATTGGCTAGGATTGGGTTCTGCAAACTTAGAAGTCTAGGTGACCACTACGACAATTTCCAGAAAATCCGAACAGATTCAGATTGACAAGGATACATATAAAGCAAAAAACCTTGTGAAATTTCTAAAAGATGTAGGGGGGTGGAATCACACTTATGGTATAGCCCTTGACAGACACATAATTACCCAAGAAAGAGCATATCCCTCAGTAAGAAAAGCTTTCATCTCTCTTCACTACTGGTTGCAACTGTTATGCCATCATATTATCACAGTGTCACTAATCAAACAACCCACAAGCTATCAATTTAGAGCCCTTTCATGGTACACAATGATAATACTCTAGTATCCCACCAAACTACATACCCCAAGATTCCATAGGATGCAACCTTGACAGTTAAAGCGGAGTCACTGCACTCTAAGTATTTAGTGTGAAAGGGATCTGTGAGAAATACATCAATTTAAAAGCATATCTGAGTGCATCAACAATTTGACCAGTGCAGTAGCTTGCTTTGCAATGCATACTGGTATTCCACCAATGAAGGAATGCTGTTGACTACTTGGAATTGTTAATAGGGCTGGGCGGTTTCGTTTCGTTAATTTGTAATTCGTTAATAATTCATTAATTTTTTCAATTACAAAACGATAACGAACCATTCTGGAGCAATTATTTAAAAAAACGAATTTTCAAAAACGTTTTGTAAATGCTTCGTATTTCTATATTGTATTTGTTTCGTTATTGTTTTGAAGTCGTTTCGTTATTATTTCCGCATGTCTGGGCCAGTTTTATGGTTTAATTAGTGAAAAAAAATTATAATATCACACCAACAGTCAACAACAGAGGGAGAGAGAAGCTTCAGAAGGTTTTGGAGGTTTTTTAGCGTATTTCGCGGTCGCGTCCGCCATTAACAAATCGATTCGTTATTGTTTCGGAAATCGATTCGTTAATTTTTTACCATTTACGAAATTTCGTAAATATCGAACTTTTTAAAAGGAAAATTTTGTAATTATTTTAAATATCGAAACAAAAAAAAACCCCAAATACAAATCGATTTTAGAAACAATTTTTTCCGTTGTTACCCAGGCCTAATTGTTAAGGATCTTCTAGAACACAAGATCAAAGAGTTTTGTCCTATGAGATAAAGACACCAGTGCATAATCTACAACAAAAGTTAAGTAGTCGCACTGAGTACTGGTGGAATGGAAGGGATTTTCAGTTCACTTTGAAATCATGCTAAGTAGTAACTCAAAGCATGGTATAGTAGTTTGAGCTTTGGACTAGGACACAAGGATATCAGGGTTCAGGATCCTTGCCATGGAAACCCACTGGTCAAGTCATACTCTCCACCACAGAGGAAGGCAAAAGGAAACCCCCTCTGAACAAATTTTGCCTGGAAAAATGTAAGCCTTACAGTTGCCACAAATTACAATCAAAATAAAGATGCCCAACAACAAGGTAATTCGTATTGCTGATGCAACAGTGCTGGGAGAATTTGTAGAAACATAGATTGGAAGGGGCCCTATAGTCAGTCAAATCCAAATCCACCCGCTCAATGCAGGAAATCTAGCTACAGCACCCCAGCTGTCCAAACTCCTTTTGAAGAGGTCCAGAAAAAAACACTCCACCACTTCTCTAGGTAATTGGTTCCATTACCAAACCAGTTCTTGGAGTTGTAGTCCAAAACTGTTATTGTTTCACACTCTGGGCCACTGCATTTCTGGAAGAACTTCACTCAGATTTGCAGAAATGAATCTCATTGAAAATCTGTTTTCAACATCTCTTCATCAGTATTGGCCCAGACTTTCTCTCCCCTTTCTTTTTATCCATTTTTGCTCCTGTCTGGAATAGATTTCTCTAATAGATAAATGTCCCAAGGTAAATTGAATCTCACAGATCAAGAGTTTATTTTCCTTGCTGACCTGCCAAATATATACATATAAATATGTATGTTTCAGCATCCTCAATACGGGGAAAGTGTCTCTGTAGGCTAAAGCCTTGCCTCAGGCTCTGGCTGTTGCAAAACACTAAAATCCCTTTAAAGAAAATAGCTAATGTGTTACCAAATAAATGAGATGCTTCACTAATTACCTTTGATCAGATCTTTATGATGAGATCTGTAAACGCATCCCTGTGAACCAAGCACCATGTGCGTGACCAAGAGATGCAAAAGAATATATGCTTATGTTCCAAGCTTCCGGTAGTAAGAAACTGTGATGGCAAATCAGTAAGGTGAAATGACCAACCAAGTAAGAGGATGACTGGTTAAAATTTCCTGCCATCATGGTTTTCTAATACTGAGGGTTTTTGTCATGTTTAATCTCCCATTACTACTATATCTCTCCCATGCTCCAGGAAGTCATCCAAATCCTTGGATGGCTTGGGGGATCTATATAAGACACACACACATACACACACATTGATATCGGTGTTGCTTTTCTCTCCCTTAATTTTTACCCAGATGTTCTCAACCTAGCTTCCCAAATTTAAGTCATGGGTCTCTTCACAGATATAAACATCCTTGACATACAGTGTTGCTCTACTGCTCTTCTTCATTTTCTGTTTGGGTTATTCCTCCAAAGTAGATTATACCCCTCTATTGCTACATTTCATGAAACCCATCCCACCGAGTTTTAGTGATGCCTATTATATCATATTTACTTTGCTGTGTTAAAAGTTCACGTTCTTTGTGTTTTTCCCCATGCCCTGTGTATTACATCTAAGACAACTGAGCTGTTTTTTTTCCAGATTTTTCTTCCATTTTGAGGTTTTGTACTATTTGTTCAGTTCCCTTTATTCAGGCTATTATCTTCAGCCCTTGATGAACTTCTGCCCTCAGGAATATTGTCTCACTCCCGCACATAACTCAATTGAAAGCCTTCCTGATCAGGTTGGTGAGATTCTTAGCAAAAGTGTTCCTGCTAACTGCTGTGAAGTGCAATCCATCACTTGCCAGAAGTACATCTTTATGAAATCACAGACCATGGTAGAAGAAACCAAAGCATTCTCCACAACACTTCTCTGCAGAACCAGTTGTTCACCTCCTCTATTCTTTTCCCCTTTGCTATCTCATGTCCTTCATCTGGGAAGAGAGAGAAAATGTCAACCTGCGCATCAAGATCCTTCAGCTTCTTATCTAGAGCTTCATAATCCCTTGTAATATGTTGTGCTCAGGCAGAGAACATGCACCTACATCCAAAAGAGCCATAGAATACTAATGAGCACATAAATAATTCTAACCAAACAGGAACAAGCTCACCAAAATACAATAGTGAGCATACAGAAAAGCAAGCCTCCTTCCAGCTCACACAAACAAATAACCTTACCTCAACAAACACAATAGCCTTAACCAAACAAACTCTCCAAAATGGGAAGGTTTGACGGAACAGTCACAAACTCATTTTAAACTGTCTCTTCCATCACACCCAGTCAAAATGCCTGTTGACCTGGTCTCTAGCATTTCATCTAACTGGTACACTTATGGCCAAGCAACATCAGTATGATCAAGCTGGCCAAGTGTATTAATAAGAAAGAACACACAAGCTAGAAGAGGCTGCAGCAGTTTGCTTTTGCCTGAGCCTATTAGGAAGGACAAGATTCAACCTCTTCTCCTCTCCTTGCTGCTATGTTAGGGCYCTTCTACAGCCATATAACCCAGAATATCAAGGCAGAAAATTGCACAATATCTGCTTTGAACTGGGTTATCTGAGTCCACACTGCCACAGTGTAAAGCAGAAAATGTGGAAGGGGCCTTAGTTGCCTAGAATTACTTTGGCATATTRAACTCAGTTTGAAGCATTTGAAGTCAGATGGGGACAAAAAGGGAATGTGGGACAAAGATAGAGAAGCTGGGACACTTGTAGAAGACCTGAAAAATCAAATGACAGAATATTAATTGTGACTGTCTCTGCCAATTCAGGACAGTGCAGATCTGAAAGACAGAATTCTGAAAATACCCCTAGCTATGGCAGTTGTGGGGGGGGGGGGKGTTATCTCCCTTGGGTTGTGCCCTGCTCTAGATAGCATGAGAAATATTTAACCATCCTTGATCAAATGGATATCCTCTGTGGTTTTATACTACTGATCCCATCTTCTCCAGTCTGCATACCCATTGGGAAGTTACAGCTCAGCACATAAAATGGGCAGCACCATGGAGAGTTCTAGCATATGCAATTGATGATGCCCCCCCCCCCAAAAAAAAATCATCAATTTGATGACATGTCCCTGTTACTTTCCCATGGTGATAATTTTCCAGGATTTTTAAACTTATCCTACACACATCATGTCTGGATCCTGATAAATGGGCAAAATGCATCTTCTTCAGACTGCCATTGCTATTGCAGAGGTGGGGGAGCTGGCTGAGGTTGAAGTGCTCTCTTCCATGGAGCATTTTTTTCCCTTTGAAAGACTCCACAGACAATATTTAAAGGTATAATGATGGCAGTGACAAATGTGTTGCCGAACAGGCTCCTATATTCTGTTTTAGAGATGGGAGGGCTTAGCTAGTAGAATTCTTCAGAGATATTTATCATGCCATGCATCAAAAGTCAAGATGCTATTTGTTGTGTTTGCACTTTGTATCCTGGCATCCCTACGTAAATCTCCAATGCGGCCAACAATATACTGGTAAACAATCAAACTGAGAGCTAATATACTACTAAATCATCACTTTTGTCATCATAAAACTTGCCAACCAGTATTGACCATCACAAATCAACATGCTTCCAAAAGGCTTACAGAGAAAAAGATATTATGTACTTCTTAGGGCAGTTCCAGACAACAGGATAATCCAGGAACAATCATGTTTTAAAAACGTGCAGGTTCCTGGTTTGTAGTCCACACACACCCCAGAAAGTGCATACTTTCTGGGGTGGGTGTCCAGATGCCCTGCTAGGCTTTCCAGCAGGCCATCTGGATAGAAAATAAAATCCCGTTTAAATGCTTTTTAAAAAAACAAAATAACTCACCAGGCCTCAATTTACCCTTCTTCGGCCCTCTCCTGGGTCACAGCAATGATGGACCTAGAAAAGGGGACAGGAGTGATTTTTCTCCTCACCACCTCTTTCCAGGTGTGTCATTGGTATGACTGAGGAGAGGACCGAAGAAGAAAAATGGAGGCATGGTGAGTCATTTTGCTTTTTAAAAGGCTTTTTAAGGGGGTTTGGGAGGGAGTGGGGGCTGTCTTGGGTTTCTTGGGCTTCAGCATCACAAAAATCCTGAGACAGTTGTATGGATTGGAATGCATTCCCTGGGCCCAATCCACACAGCTCCCGCAACTGGAAAGACATGGTTCTTTTGAAAGACATGTGCCTTTCCAGCTAACAAATAATCTTGTGACAAAGGAGAGTTTTCCTCCTTTGTACTGAATGCACTCACTTTTCTCTGGGACGTCATCCGGACGCACCTTTTGAAGAAGTGGAAACTCTCTCTTCTAAGGCCCTGTCTGGAAGGGCCCTAAGATGTATTGCAGAAGTGTAATAAGTTGGAATTACTTTGGGTGACTGTATGTAAGTATCTTGATGACAATGCAGCAATCAATAGGAGACAATATGGGTTTGTCAAGAACAAAGCCTACCAAACTAATTTTGTATCAGGTCAGGTCACCATTTTTGTGAATGTTGGGATGCTTTAGATGTTATTTTTATCTGGATTTCAACAAAACATTTGATAAGGTCCCCAAAGTATTTTGATTAACAAACTAGTGATATGTGGAATAGATAGGGGCGTTGTTAGATGGCTCCATCACTAGTTTGAAAACCATACTCAAAAAGTCACTGTACTTCAAACTGGAAGGTCTCAAGTAGATGTTGCAGGTTTCTGTCCTAGGGCCATTATCCTTCAACATTTCAATTGATGACTTACACTGCATTTACACTGTAAAATGAATGCAGTTTGACACAACTTAAATACCATGTCTCCGCCAAAGAATTCTGATGACTAACCAAACTACAAATCCAAGGATTCCATAGTACTGAGACATGGGTATTAAAGTGGTGTCTGGAGCAGTAGAGACCAAGTTTACCCCATCTTCTACATGACATACCCTGAAATATTTTCCATTTTCTCTTCGCTAGGCTACATATGGCTTGGTTTCCAAACCTTTTGCTATCATGTCCCAAACTCCACCCCAGCCATTTGTTGGAGGTCTAGGAGAACAATATATCATCCTTTTTCTGCTTGCTGAAAAGGGATGCTACAGGTTGGTGCTTAGAATCACTGTGTACTAGTCAGCTGTCTTTTTTTTTAATCATGCTTCCAAAGCAACTTTTTAAAATCATGCTTGACAAAGCATGTCAGAAGCAACTAGAAAAACTGCAAGTTGTTTCTGGTGTTAGACAAATGGCTGTTTACAGAAACGTTTTCCAGGGGATGCCCAGATGTGTTACCATCCTTATGGGAGGCTTCTCTCATGTCCCTGAATGGGAAGCTGGAGCTGACAGATGGGAACTCACCCCATCTCACATGGACCCCCCCCCCAGTGGTGCAATGGATTAAACCCTTGTGACAGCAGGACTGAAGACTGACAGGTCACAGGTTCAAATCCGAGGAGAGCGTGGATGAGCTCCCTCTGTCAGCTCCAGCTCCCCATGCAGGGACATGAGAGAAGCCTCCCACAAGGATGGTAAAACATCAAAACATCCGGGCGTCCCCTGAACAACATCCTTGCAGATGACTACTTCTCTCACACCAGAAGCGACTTGCAGTTTCTCAAGTCACTCCTGAAACAAAACAAAAATCTATCTTGCAGGTCCGAACTGCTGATCTTCAGGTCAGCAGTTCAGCCGGCACAAAGATTTAACGCATTGCACCACCGCAGCTCCTACAGATTGTGTATGCGGCAGCTCATTGCACAATAAGATACTGAATATCTCTTTCTTCAATCAGCATAAAGGTACATATGTTGTAATAAATGCTAAAATGTACCACCAACAGGATTTTGCTCTATAAATCCATGGATTTAATATAATCCATCCAAAGAGTTTGTCACATGGGGGTCGTTCTGTATACTTCTGCATACTAAAATTGCTATCTGAGTATATAGAAACAGTTCACCATGTCTCTCTTCTTAAGACAAAGCTGTCCAGGTTTGGGATCATAGGGAACAGGAATTTCTGCAAAAGAGTCCACTTGTACATTTCCCCATAGCATCTTACTGCAGCTAGTAGAGAAAAGCTGGAGGTAGCCCTTCTTTATTTTATTTATTGTTTGCTAGATTTTCTGCTAGGAAAGTGACTCACTTGAAATGTTTAAAAGAACATTATGCATACTGTTACTACATTCTGAAAAGATGATTGTGGGAGAATGTCTACTGGTGTGTTTTTGTGACTCATGCTGTTCAGTTATACAAAGTATAGAAATAGCTTTCTTCTCAGTCTAGGTGTGGGTTGTGAGACAATGACCATCAATGAATGGTCAATCAGTGCAGCTGACTTTGATAATCAGATTCCTAGTGTAGACTTTGAATCAAACCCATATTTGCAGGTTGTTGAAACAGATGAAAGGCTGAGCCCGGCAAAGCTTTACATCTGCAGGGCTCAAAAACAGGTGTGGGTAGTTGGCTTAGAGCCTCCGTCCGATTTCTGATTATTCTTTGGGAATTATTAGGGGGGAAATGCCTGTTTGCTTGCTTCTATACTCCAGCAACTAGGGATGTATAGCCTGCCTTGTAGTACTTAGAATCCTAGTAGCATTTGCAGTCTCTACTAGTTCCATATCATACTGAGGGCCATTCCAAATAGGCCCTATATCTCAGAATCTGATCCCAAGTTTTCTGTTTATCCCAGATTATCTGGCAGTGTGGACTCATATAATCCAGTTTAAAGCAGAAAACCCTCTTTCAGTACGGAAATGTATGCATATTTTGTACACATTTTATTTTCAAAATAGAAAAAATGTGCATTTTTGTACAGAGTTTCTGTATACTTTCCTGTGAATTTGTCCCATAGATTAAGCTGTATTTACAAACATTTCTCAAATATGTAAGGGCCAATGTGGTATAGTGGTTTGAGCATGCAGCTCTGGAGAACACAGTTTGAAGCCTTGTTCAGCCATGGAAACCCACTTGGAAAAATCACACTCTCTTGCTGTCAGAGAGAGGCAAATGCAAAGTTCCTTTGAACAAATCTTGCCAAGGAAACCTCATGATAGCTTTGCCATAGGGTTGCCATGACTTGCAGGCACACAGCAGATACAGTTTTATACGAGGATCATGGTCTTGAAGGTACCTTAAGTTCCATGTAGTCCAACTCTCTGATAATTCAGGAATCCATCGCTCAGAAATTATTCTCTGTCCTCTGCTTTAAAGTCCCTAATTTTTGGGTTGTTGTAGGTTTTTCTGGGCTATATGGCCATGTTTTAGAGGCATTCTCTCCTGATGTTTTGCCTGCATCTATGGCAAGCATCCTAATTTTTTTAATGTCAGGAGTGACTTGGGAAACTGCAAGTCGCTTCTGGTGTGAGAGAATTGGCCATCTGCAAGGTCATTGCCTGGATGTTTTGATGTTTTACCATCTTTGTGGGAGGCTTCTCTCATGTCCCCACTTGGGGAGCTGGAGCTGACAGAGGGAGCTCATCCACACTCTCCTCGGAATTGAACCTACGACCTGTCAATCTTCAGTCCTGCTGTCACAAGGGTTTAACCCATTACGCCACTGGGGGCTCCGTGCAAGATGGGGTGAGTTCCCATCTGTCGGCTCCAGCTTCCCATTCAGGGACATGAGAGAGCTGACAGAGGGAGCTCAACCCACTCTCCCTGGATTCGAACTACTGACCTGTCCATCAGCAGTCCTATCAGCACAAGGGTTTAACCCACTGCACCACTGGGGGCTCCAAGAAAAAGAGTCAACCAAATTCTGCAGTGGTTTTGTTTGACTAGCACATGGTTGTTATCATCAGGAAGTCACCGGAATGTTTAGCTAAAATTTATTTATTTATTAATTATTTACTGCATTTGTATACTGCCTTTTTCAGCCAGAGGCGACTCAAGGCAGTTCACAATCTGCAGCGATTCAATAAATATTAGGGTACAGTTAAAAACAATTATAAAAGCAATTCAACATTAAAAATGTAATATAAAAGAAACAATAATATCCATAAAAACAAATCCTCAGCATCTCCTTACTGAAATCGTGGTCCAATTGCACCGTCAGTCATTCCATGTTCCATTGAAAATCTTCTTTCTGGAAATTTGAATTCATTGGTTTGATTCTTGATCTCTTCAGCGATAGAAAAAAATTGCTTCATCTTCCACATGATAGCTTATCATATATTTAAAGATGGCCTCTCAATTCTCTCTTCTAACCGAATATATCCTTTTTTTTTCAAACATTCATTGTAGAGTTTGGCACTTTACCACCTTGATTGGTCTCCATTGGACATACTCCAGTTTGTTGATATCCCTTTTTTTACTGTGGTCCCAAGAATTGGTCAGTGTACTCTAGTTGACATTTGACCAAAACGAATAAGACTGGTAGTATCACTTCCTTTGATCTGGACTCTGTAGCTCAGATGACTCACCCTAGAATTGCACTAACTTTTTTTCAGATGCATCATCCCGCTGACTCACAGTTATCTTGTGGTCTACTAAGACCCCTTCATCCTTTTCATGCATATTACAGTATTCTGAAGCCAAGTGTCATGCATCCCACATTTGAACATCTGATATTTTTTCTACCTAAATTTATCATTGTGTAAAATCATTTGGTTAAGCCACCAGTCTGTCAATCTCATATAAAATCTTATTAGCTAGGTTTAGGGAGGCAAAGGAGGAAACTAAAGATTGTAGGCTTTTCACAGGTAATAATTAATTTAAAAGAGCAGATAAACAGGGAACTAAATCAACGAGGCCCCCTTGTGGTGCAGCTGCTAAACTTGCTGACTGAAAGGTTGATGGTTAGAATCTGGGGAGCAGGGTGAGCTCCTGCTGTTAGGCCCAGCTTCTGCCAACCTAGCAGTTCGAAAACATGCAAACGTGAATAGGTCAATGGGTACCACTCTGCAGAAAGGTAACGGTGCTCCATGCAGTCATGCTGGCCACATGACCTTGGAGGTGGCTACAGACAACGGCTGCTCTTCGGTTTAGAAAGGAGATGAGCACCACCCCCAGAGTCGGACATGACTAGACTTAATGCCAGGGGAAACCTTTACCTTTTTTAAAAAATCTATGAGATGAAAGCACAATACACGGGGGGAGGGGGAATCAATGAATACAAGGAAAATAAATTATCTAGAGAAAATACAATACCATTGTGACACATCAGTCCTACTCCTATTAGCTACTTTCCCCCTTAAAATGTTTAAACAGTGCTTTGGATTAGTCACTTGGGGTCAAGAAGGTGGCTTAGAACATTGGAAAAGAAATTACTAACTCTTTAATCTTTATACCATTAGATTTTTTTCTTCTACACATATACATACTATGAATGCTCTTTATGATGTTCACCAGTTCTTCATCTAAAATGTTGCTTGTTCGGTAGAATGTTTAAATTCAGTACTCCTTTGACACAAAAAAAAACTTACAAAAGGGTTTTCATGTAGTGTTAAGTAAGTATTCTTTTATATCTCCTCTTTCCTAGTCTTGTTAGATAGGATAGAAAATTGGGGATTGTTCCTAGATGCCCCCAACATTCAGGGACAATGGGAAATTGGGGTAATTTTGTCCATGTTTTTGGCCACTCTTGCATCTTGATTGAAGAAGCCTTTTTTAACAATATGAAATTATCCAGAAATTACTGCCACTTCACCTCCTCTTTTGTTGCAGCACAGCAAACATCCGATGATTTTTCAGAGAATGGGGGGGATGATGGGTTTCAAAATGAGGAGTTGTAGCGACGATAAAGAAGACGGGCAGTCAGGAGGGTGATGGTGATCTCAAAGGTTTATTGACTAGCCAAGCTGCTTATATATCTTTTCTTGTGCTCTTTGCAAAGCTTGTATAGTAACAGTGAGTTGGATTACATCATTGGCAGAGTGATTGGCTAGAGGTGAGCTCATCCTAAGGTGAGGTAGCCTACAACCTACTATCAGTCCCAGGTCATGATGTCCCCTGCATCCCCTTGCCAGAAAGGTGTGAAGCATAAGTGTCAGAGGACTGGAATCTGCCACGTTCCCTTCGGAGGTATGGCTTGCCAGTCCCCCCTAGTGGTCCATTGCCATTCCTGCACCTCTGCACTTAGGGACACAATGGTGTCTCTCCTGTATAAAGGACATTAATAATGATAATGTCCCTTCAAGGAGTCTGTGTCAGATCAGAGAGAATTGCAGGCAGATGAGACTGAGGCAAAGGATGCTTTGAATTCCAATGCTGGTTCCCAGGCAACAGAGGAAAGCGAAAGTCCTTGGCCTGATGGGGAATTTCCCCAAGAAACTAAACTAGGCCTCAGAATGGAGGGAGTAAGACACCAATAAGTTGATATTCTCACAGAAGCTGCTGGAAGACCTTGAAGTCCAGGTGTGCTTAGCATGATGTCATGGGTCTCTGCATGGGTTTAAATTAAGTAGCTTAGCTTCAAGTCTCTCAGATGAGACAACATGGCTTTCAGGATGGTTTTCCTGTCTATGCTGTCAAGTGCATGATTCAAGTTTCCCGATCTGGTTCATGACTTTGTTCCTGAGCTGGTTCACATCTTTGTTCCTTGGAAGAAGCTCCTGTTTTCTAGTTTATGGATTTATGATTGGACCACTGCTTTGGATTCTAGTTCTCTCGACTTAATGTACTTTGCCATTTTTTGGATTACTGCTATTTTGTATTTTCTATTCTACTGACTCTTTTGGAATTGTTTCTTTTTCCCTTTGTACCTGCCTCCCTTAATAAACATTTCTAGATAGTATTATTGGTGTGGTGCTGGGTGAAAAGGTGTTTCAATGATAGAGTGCAACATCTTTCTCTTTTCAAAAGTGGTCTGTACTCCTGAAGGAACCCAAAAATGTGGTGAAATTACCCCCTACAGATTTTTGGGGGGCAAAAATAATTAAAAACCATTTTTATCTCTGAGGCACAAAAATGGGACACAAAAATGATCTTGGTGGCTGCATACAGCTCATGGAGTGTCCTTTGTCCTCACACACATTTATAACATGCGAAATTAGTCACAACCCTCTTTTAAAACGTTAACATTTGCCCCTAGCATTCCACCAGCCCTCCAGTTAAGGCTCACTATATTCACAGCTGCTTAGCGGTTCACACTAAAGACTGTGGAACAAAAACTTATATCTACCTATTCCACAGGTCACAATTTTTATATTCTATATGAGAACTGTACTTGTTTCATAAGACACAAGTGAAAACTGAGGGATATCTGAAAATACAGATGGGGAGGAAATAGCCCTGGGGTATAGTTGATCTGGCCCTTGAATTCCTTTGAAGTAGCTTGGTGTTCTTGTGCCCAGACTTGGGACTGCAGCCACTTCACTCCATTATTTATTCTGTTTTCAGTAAGATAGGGTAAGCACTGTTCATGTTTTTGTTTCTGCACTGAAATGTGTCATATTTCAGACTATTTTTTTTAAAAAAAACCTTGCCTTGTCCTACTGCTATTCTGAGATGGTGCAAAATAATATTATCATAGGGGAATTCAAACTTAATGAATGTGCAAATAAACAAATGCTTACAGACACTGTCCATATGCAGTGGCCATATTGCATGGAGGCTCCTATCAGAACATACAGTTCTTCAGATGTCCTGGAACTGGGTGTTATAAGTCATAGGGTGTTATAAGTCATAACCGACACTTTGCATTGCAGTCAGAAAAAGACAGGTAGCCAGCAAAATGAAGGTGTTTTGTTGCCAGGCCCCGTTAGCAATCTGGCTGAAGTCCTTTGATCCAGCTGAAGCTTCCAAACATTTTTCAAAGGAAGCCCTACATAAAGTATATTACATTAATCCAAACAGAATGTGATTCAGAACTCTATTTTTTGCAAAGGAGACCAACCACTATTGAAGCAAGTTTGGTGCATGATGCTTTGGACATCCCATTGTTGGTGTGCCATCTCCTCTTCATGATGAACCCATCTCCTGCTATTGACTGGAAAACCCATCAATAGCTGCCAATCATGTCAAGTTCCCATCATCTTCCTGGTGTGATGGGACCATAACACAATTGTATTGGTATGTCAGGGCCCTTCCACACAGCCATATAACCCATAATATCAAGGCAGATAATTCACAATATCTGCTTTGAACTGGATTATCGGATTTCACACTGCAATATAATCTAATACAATGTAGATTTTATACAGCTGTGTGGAAGGGGCCTCAGCACTGAAATGAAGTCAGGGGGAAGAATTATCCTCCTTTCCCATTCTTTCTCGTCTCCCTCACTATTTCTGGGAAGGAGGGAAGGCTATTAGAGGAAAAGAGGCAAAGACGAAGTACTTTGGCCACATAATGAGAAGACAGGAAGGCTTGGAGAAAATAATGATGCTGGGGAAAATGGAAGGAAAAAGGAAGAGGGGCCAACCAAGGGCAAGATGGATGGATGAAGTCCTTGAAGTGACTGGCTCGACCTTGAAGGAGCTGGGGGTGGTGACGGCTGAGAGGGAGCTCTGGCATTGGCTGGTCCATGAGGTTACAAAGAGTCGGAAGTGTCTGAATGAATAAACAACAACAACCAGGTTTGGGGTTAAATCCAGAAATAGACCCAAGCTGTGAATCTACATCTTCAGAGATTGTAACCATATCCAGGACAGGTCAAAACTTTCTGGCCTAATAATTCTATTTGATCTTTGAGCCCAGCCTATAAAAGTAGCTTTGGGGTTCTGAAGATATGAAAGTTGAAAATAATATTAAATGAGATCATAAAGCAGGTTTTGAAAAAATCAAAAGACCTGCACATCATTCTAAACCTTTAATCTTTAATGAGGGATCTTGTTGCAGTACTCAAAAGAGTATGTGGTATTATGCTAATAGGAATAAAAGGGACAGGGGCTGGTATCTGCCAATCAGCTGAGATCAGAGCTCGGCAAAGGCAAGAGAAGATCAACACAAATCTGCAGCTGATCTTAAACCTCTGCCTTTCCCAAAAGTGGACATTTTTGAATCTCAAGAAATAATAAGAAGCTTGCCTTGAAAGGACTGTCATTTTGAATCTCTCATAGATGTTCCAGTTTTGATTAAAAACTCAGAAAGTTTCCTTAGAACTGAGAAAAGACACTTTTTTGGACTACAGCCCTCAGAACCCCCAAACACATGAACATGGCCCACCAGGACGTGAGTTATAGTCTCACAAAGCAATTATTCTTGTCTCATACTGAGTCATCTGGTACAATGCTGTATCTGCCTACATTTAGTTTAATGGTGGCTATGTGTTGAGTCTGAGTTTTAGTTCTGATTTAAAATGGTGCTGAATTCTACATTCAGAGTAGGATAAGAACCCTTGGGAGCTCCTTTAAACTTGCAAGGGTGTCAAACTCATTTTCACCAAAGGCCACATCAGCCTTTTGGTTGCCTTTGAAGGACCATTTGTAATTGTCAGACTATATACATGTAACCTGACATTGAAAGCCTCATAGGCCACATAAAATGATGTAGTGGGCCTTGTGTTTGACATGTGCTTTAAAGGCTGGACAAAGCCTTGAGTAGATTCACATCCTCACCCACAGAGAAGTCATAAGCTCCCAGTATCTGCCCTGGAGGTTATTTAGTTTAACCAAGCCTTTTCTAGAGAAGACAATTATGCTGGGGAAAGTGGAAGGTAAAAGGAAGAGGGGCCGACCAAGGGCAAGATGGATGGATGGCATCCTTGAAGGGACTGGACTGACCTTGAAGGAGCTGGGGGTGGTGACGGCCGACAGGGAGCTTTGCCGTGGGCTGGTCCATGAGGTCACAAAGAGTCGGAGATGACCGAACGAATGAACAACAACAAGCCTTTTCCTCCAAAGCAGATCTGTACTGGCTGGGTGTAACATCAGCCTCCTTAGAGATAGTTGTACAGCCTCTACTTCATTGAATTTCACAAAAGAGAATTTGCTTCCTCTGCTATCAAAAAACATTTAGCTTTAAGATGCTTGTCATAATGATCAACTGAAATCTACTTGTTTCCCATTTGTATGCATATATTCTCATCTTTTGCATAACAAACATCTGTACAGTTGAAGAATATTCAAAGAATACAATTACAGGTGCATCATCACTGTAGAATTAATGCAGTTTGACACTATTTTAATGATATGGAATCGTAGAAGCTGTAGTTTTACAAGGTCTAGCCTTCTCTGCCAAAGAGTCCTGGTGTCTCACCAAACTGCACCTCTCACAATTCCATAGCATTGAGCCATGGCAATTAAGTGATACTAAACTGCATTAATTCTTCAGTGTATATGTACCCAAATCTCTCCTTAGTCTTCACAACTCTGTTACTTTATATATTATTCCTTTATTTTTAGATATTTATAACCTGCCTTTCTTTGAATTAGTGTCATTACCTCATCAGACAGGGCTTTTACTAATGTCATACGTCAGTTAAGCCCTAGGTCATCCACTTAGTCCGGCAGCTCCATCAAACAACGCACAGAAACAGGGGCTCTCTGGATGAACTAGGGTGCATGCCACCACTATGGCAGGCTTCCCGTGTTGCCTAGGAAACAATGCAGGGAAGCCAGTCAATGCTTCTCCCCCCCCCCCCATGGGATCAGCTTTTTCAGGAGCCATGAAATGTGGGGTGTGAGGCAGCGAGTTCTGCACACCCCTAAAAAAGGGTTGCTGGATTTGCCACAATGCATGCCGATTCCAGCAGCCATGTGATGAGGCCAAAAGAGTTGTGCCTTCTCTGCTCCATTCATACTATTTTCTTGCAATAATATTGGGAAATCAGTTCCAGCTGTGAAAGCAAGCTCTAAAGACTATGGTAGCGGGGACCTTGCTGTATTCATTTCAGTCGATCTGAATGTGGACATCCAACCTTTAAATAGTTCCTTCTCACAATACATACAGGCCCTCCTCATTAAGAGCATGTTTTCTGGTTGTGCAATCTGTATACATGTCTATTTACCAATAATGTCTGGATTAGGCTGTCTGAAACCCAAACCTGTTTGGAATGCCAATATCCTTCCTCTTGTGTGGAGATTTTAATGCTGCAATTGGAGTGGGTGTGAAACAAGTGGAAAGCACTAACTTTAGACCCCAGAATGGAAAACTGCATGGTCAGAATTCACTGGGGGACTAGCATTCTGCATTTTAAAGCTACTGGAAATCCAGACCTGCTACTGGTCCACAGTACCTTTTTTTCTCCAGTGGGGTATCTATGCCCTCCAACATTTCACAGTACAAGTTTGGATCATTGACCATCACAGTATCACAGTATCAGTATCATTGACCATCTATCAGCTCCAGCTCGACATGTGGGGACATGAGAGAAGCCTCCCACAAGGATGATAAATACATCAAATCATTCGGGCGTCCCCTGGGCAACGTCCTTGCAGACGGCCAATTCTCTCACACCAGAAGTGACTTGTAGTTTCTCAAGTCGCTCCTGACACGACAAAAAAAACCTCTATATGAATCTCTAGTTCCTCTGCTGCAATTCTGTGGTCAGCTTCCAATAGAAGTCATGCTAAAAAAACTTTAAAAAATCAAGAAAAGTATTATTTCAGGTTAAAAAAAATAGCAATTTCTTTATTTGCAGTTTTTTTCAGTTTCATGGTGGTTCTGTGCCCCTAACTCCAGTGAATGTGATTTCAAACTACTTTTACACCTTGATCTTAGCTTGAAGCCATTGAAGTATGCTGAGGACAAATGGGGAAAGTGAGAGGAAGTGTAACAACAGGATTAATCAAGATTGTACTAGCCAAATTGGGACTGTTGGAGGATATGGGAACGTAGTCTGGGGGTGTTAAAATATGAATGTTATCCAGAGACCGTCCCTGACTGTTCACCTCTCACTTAAAAAATATCTATGGTTTTCGTTGGCCATCCAGGAATGACATGATGGATGTCCGCCATTCCTAGCCTTACAGCATCCAATAGCTGTGGGAATGAGAGTTTTTTCTCCAACACATTTGGAGGCTGCAAGATCAGGGGAGGTTGATCTTTGTGAGCAAACTGAAAGCAAGGGAAAATGACGTGTGAGACTATGTAGCAAACATGTATATAAATAAAGGGCATATGCAATATGATCTGGAATAGCATCCGTTTTAAAAGCAGGGATGATCCTTAAAGCAGGGGATCAATGTGTTTGCTTTGCAAAATAAACAAAAAAAAACTTCACCCAACTCTCTATTATGGAGGTCTATTTTTACACCACCGTTATAATCTCTCCCTGAGCTTTCAGCTTACTATTAACCCATTGCCGTTGAAGCTCAAGATAGCTGAAAGCTGGCAATTTTGTTGCAGTAAGCAAAGCAGCCATGAAACAGATCTAATGCTCTCCATCATTTTGTCAAACTGAAAATAGAGCTCCTTCTATAGTATTAAAAATACAAAAATAGCCACTCTTTATTGAAGAGGCGATTTTCGCTGCTATAATCAACTGTACTACAATAGAGCAGAGAGGGAGCTCATATGATCTTTATAAGCATGGAAGAACTCGGGCTTATGGTGTGTATAACACTGGTAGTTTACAACCTATTTTTATGACATTTGATCTTGCATCCTATTTTCTAGATAATGTGGGTTAGGAAACTTCAGAACACTCTGGCCCAAATAACTGATGTCTCTTATTAATCCATTGAACACAATAGGATTTTCATCTGAGGAGACACTATGTGTCTTGCACTGTTGATTTCATTTATATTAGTGGAACATGCAGCTAAAACTGCATAGTTTTAGGATCCTAGTGATATTACATCAGCATAACAAAGTACATTTTTTCAAGCTTTGGAATCAGTTTCATGAGACCTTACCATAAGTATAAACAGAAAAGGCTAATGCTACATGACCCTATTTATCCAAATAGCTCAGCGGATGTTCAAATCACTTGGGTAATCAGACATTTACGTAAAAGAAAAGTACACATTACACAGAGCTCAACTGACGTGTGGGACATGCCATTTAAGGACTGCTTATTTTAAAAAACACAATTAGAGAACAGTCTATAAGTGTCTTCCCTTATTGCCTTTTTGAATATACATATCTTCAAACATATTCTACCTAAGCTGTTTAAGATTTCCAGATATCCAGTTATCTAACCTGACTTCCCACTGGATATCTGGGCACCTTAAAGACTAAGAAGTTTTATTTGGCATACATTTTGTGGTCTGCAGCTTTCGTAATGAAATCCATGAAAGATTACCATATATATTTAAAGATAAGTCAAGTTTTTCGGCCCTTTTTTTGAGCTAAAAAGGCCTCCCTCGGCTTATAATGGGGTCAAGCAGGTCAGCAGAGCCTGGAGGCCATTGCTTGCAATATATGATATATTTTGCTCTCCCCTTCACCTCCCTTAACAGTGTGTTTTCTTTTCCAGTCAAAAGGGAGGGAAGGAGGGGAAGGAGATATATTTCATGTCCTCCTTGTTTGTGTGGCTGTCTTTCAAACCCACCCAATTTCCTGGGTTTTTTGTATCTAAATGTATTACCTTTATACATATATGAATTTTTGTTCCCTTGGAAGTTTTCCCTTCATATGCTTGCATGTCTTTCCAACTCCTATATATACAGATAGATATCTAGAGATGTCCATGTACCTGTATATCTGTATCTATATGTATACATTATTTTAATATGAATTTTCCCCTCATATGTTTACCAGTTTCTGCAAAGCCTATATAGATATTGATAAATATATAGATGTATCTTTATATCCGTATATATGTGTGTATGTATATATAAATAATTTTATATATGAATTTTCCCCTCACTTGTTTGCAAGTCTTTGCAAATCCTATATAGATATAATTATCTATATATAGAGAGATGTTTTGATAGATATAAATATAATATAGGGCTTACAAATATTGCAGGAGGGAAATGCACATATAGAGAGCAAGGATTTGCAAATATTTCAGGGGAAATGCATAAGTGAAATTAGTATATATAATTATAGATCTATATCTAGCTCTGCATTGTTTATATAGGCATTGAATGTTTGCCTTTTACTATGTGGGAAGCCAGTCTGAATCCCCATGGGGAGATAGAGCAGGATACAAATGAAGTTCTATTATTATTATTATTATTATTATTATTATTATTATTATTAAAGTTATTGTTGATACCATATTGTTTTTGTTGAGCCTATTTTACACTTACAGAGCTACTTGACTGTTTTTCTTTGAAATACAGTAAATATTCAAAAACATTTAACCTCCTGGTGCCTCAATTAATGTAATTTTATTGGTATCTATTTTTATTTTGAAATTTACCAGTAGTTGCTGCATTTCACACCCTCGACTTATACTTACGTCAAAAACTTTTCCGAGTTTTTTGTGGTAAAATTCAGTGCCTTGGTTTATATTTGGGTCAGCTTATACTCTAGCATATACGTATATTCGGGTTGGTCCTCAAACTTTTTAAACAAAGAGCCAGGTCACAGTCCCTCAAACTGTTGGAGGGCCGGATTATAATTTGGAAAAAAAAAAGAATGAATTCTTATGCACACTACTCATTACTTACTCATAGTGCAAAAGACACTTAAAAACAGTACAATAATTAAAATGAAGAACAATCTTAACAAATATAAACTTATTAGTATTTAAATGGGAAGTGTGGACTTGCTTTTGGCTGATGAGATGGGATTTTTGTTGTTGTTGTTGTTTTGTGAGCTTTCAAGTCATTTCAGACTTAGGTTGACCCTGAGCGAGGGCCAGGTAAATGACCTTGGGGGACCGTATCTGGCCCCCGGGCCTTAGTTTGAGGACCCCTGGTCTAGTATATACGGTATTCCAAATAAATCAGATTCTTTATACAATTTTCTGTTCCAATGTTTTTCTTCAGGTAGGCTTAAAGGCAATATCCATAAATAGTTCAAGATGTCTAAAAGCATTTGGGTCAGATTGAAGGTACTTACTTTCTTAAAATTAGATTTTCTCAGATCTGCTGTTCTTGCCAAACAAAATGCTTTGTAGGAGAGGTAAAGCTATTGACACACCAAGGCTGTTCCAATAATATCACACACCCTTTTCCTGAAGGGACAGGAATAGACCAGCAAGTCAAGTAACTTTTCTGTGATCAGCAGTCTTGGATATCTACTTTCCTTTTGCATTCTGGGAGATGAATGGGAACCAAGGGCTCTTTCACATTATACGATTGTGCTTTCACTTAAACTGCTGTAGTTTCCTTCTATGGAATCCAGGGATTTATACTTTCATGAGGGATTTATACTTCAAAGATGCAGAACTTCCTTCCCAATCCTTCCCTCTTTCCCAATTCCTTATAAACCCTTGCCCATCTCATATACTTTCTTATTCCACTGTTTCTCATTCCATGTGGCTATAAGAAGTGACATAATATCATTTCCTATTACTCTTCTGTTGGAGAAATAAAGAGAAAACAAGATATTTTGACAGACTTGGTTGAGAAAGTTGGAAAACAGGCCCTGCACCCCTACAAAACTGTCCACTATGTTGTTCTATATTATCAACAGCAGAGGTGGGCTACAGTAATCAAGGGAGGAGACCATTTTCTAACCCAAGAATCATCTGAATGCTGCATTAATATAGGTTATTCATTGATTCGGGTTACAATTTGCAGAGTCTAAATCCCAGAATATATAAATAAGAGTTTAAACTTGGCTATGCTAAATAGGCAGGTTCCCCAATCTGCTAGATATAATAAGGGATACTGCTGGATATACCACTGCCAAAAAATATTAATCCATTGGATGGCTGTTTTGAGATGGATAGCTCCTCAACATAAAAGAGAGTAATCCTTACTCAGAAATGGCTATATGTTTAAGATGACACTGTGCCTCTACGATATATATAAAATATTTGTTTGTGTGTGTATATATATGTGTGTGTGTGTGTACATACACACACATACATATATATACACAAACTGATGATGATGATGATGATAGTAATAATAATAATAATAATAATAATAATAATAATAATAATACTTTATTTTTAGCCCCCCCCCCCTCCCTGGAGGGACTCAGGGCAGCTTCCAAAAAGTCAAATGGCAAACATTCAATGCCATATACAAAACAGATTAAGACAACTAAGACAAGCAAATTAATAAACAGTTAAAAATAGAACAATTGAACAACCTTGGCTAAAACATTCAGGCCTTATAACTAACACCATAGACAGATCAAACCAATAAAATCTGTATAAATAAATTATAAAAGAATAAAAATATAAGAATAAAAATATATAAGTATATAACAATTCATTAAGTTGAGATAATCATTGTCAGCATTGACCAATGGATTAAAATTATGGTAAAAAATAATCATCTTCCTCTCTATAATCTAACATACGGAGGTAAGTTTTTAGCTGTTTCTTGAAGGAGAGGAGAGGAGAGAAGGACTGTTCGGATTTCTTTAGGGACGAGTTCCAGAGGGAAGGGGTGACCATGGAGAAGACCCTCTCTCTTGTTCCCACCAACCGCACTTGAGATGGGGGTGGGACTGAGAGGATGGCCCCCTCCCAATCTGATCGCAGTGTCCGGATGAGTTTAAAGTCAGAGATGCAGTTTGTAAGACAAAGAGAGGCTAGAAATGTTCAATACTTCTGAAAATGTAACATCTGACTTGCTATACATTGGAATTTAATTAAAGTAATGTGCCTGGACTTGGGAATTCCAAGGGGAAGTGTATATGTTTATATCTATGACTACATAAAACATATAGCCTAAAAAACTAAAGAGTGCACATTTCCCCATATTAATATCTTGAGATTCCAATACTTAAGAATGCTTTGCTAGGATTTTGATGTTAACTGTCTGGATTTTACTGTTAGTCCCAAGTTAGATGCCCAGACAACCAGAGCACTGCAGCACAGTGTCCCCAATTCCCAATCCCCCCAGGCATTCCAGAAGGATCCCATGATAGGTGGTTTTGAAAGCCGCTGAGATATCTAAAAGCACCAACAGAGACCCACACCCCTTGTCATTTTTAAGACAAAGATCATCTACTAAGGCGACCATAGTAGTCTCACCTCTGTATCCTGCTCTAAAGCCGACCAGTTAAGGAAGTGTGCTCAAAGTTGGAGGGCAACTGCCTTACTAATCATTTTATCCAAAAAAAAATGAAGTTTAGAAACTGGTCTGTAATTATTAAGGTCCAGGTGATCCAGGGAGGGCTTTATCAGCAGTGGGTATTTTAAAAAGAAGACAAAAATAGATTTTGAAATAGCCGAATGGGGGATTTAGTCGTGTAATGATAAGGACAGGGTTTTTTTTTTTTTGTTAGATATTAGTTCCATATAATGTGGTGTCAGAAGTCATGGGTGGTGGTTCACGGGGAGGGAATGGGGAGGTGGCAGGACAGGGGAAATAATACTTGTATTTTGATTATTGAATCTCAAATATTGTGTGTTGTTTTTTCATGTATCACAATAAAAATATACAAAAAAAGATATATACAAAAATATACAAAAAAGGTCAAAAAACCATCATCCTTGACTAAAATTATGCATGTTGGACTGCTGTTTAGACACAAGTGATGTAAAACATTGGCAACTTTCTCCTGCAGTGTTTCTTAGAAACAACAAAAATTTTCTCAAGAAATAAAACTGAAAGCATGAATATAAACCAGCTGAAAAGGAATAGCTGTCAAAGCCATGACAAGTATTGCTTATAGGTAAATTGCTATGCTTTTACACATCCACACTGGGAAAACTAATGCTCATGAACTTATTCATGAATAGATGGCAGTTATTTATTATTTATTGAATGGGGAAAATACATTGGAATATGTATGGATGGAAATTTTGTTGGTGATTTCATATTTGAAAACACCAACAAAGTGGGAGAAAACAAGTAGAAGTGTTTGGGATGGAGGTGGAAGCAAAGTGGGACAGAGATTCAGTGTATCCTTACACATACCTACACTGATGTAAATTATACTGAGTTCATTAGGGATGTCTATACTTTTTATCCAGTATTACACAACCTGACATCTGCCAGGACGTAGCAGCCAATAATGAAAGGACGAAGGCAGTGACACCTCCGGTGCATCCCCTGTTTGGATATCAGCCGGAACGCCAATGCCTTAAATCAAGAAAAAGTTTTCTGAGATCTATAGAGATACTTGCAGGAACACCTCAGCAAGTGAGAGTCCAAAAGTGGCAGGCTAAAACCTGGCACCTCAAGCCATGACTGATCCCGGATGAGAGACTCCCCCTTGGCACACAGAAGACTGAAAGACTTGGAAAGCACTGAAAAGACTGCACTCTGGCAATACGAGGTGGAGAGCTAACCTTAAGAAACGGGGCCATAAAGTGGAGTCCACAACATGCGAGTGTGGGAAAGAGCAAGCCACAGACCATTTATTACAATGAAGTCTGTGCTCTGCCACATGCACAACGGAGGACCTTCTTATAGCAATGCCAGAGGTACTCCAAGTGGCCAGCTACTGGTCAAAGAACATTTAATATAATGCCAAGTTTTTAAACTTTGTGTTTTTCTTAAATACATCACAACTGTACCCTTGGTTTGCTCCTGATACGATGAAAAATACTAGGGGTAAAAAGTTGTATTGTATGAGTTTAGTTCTGTGTTGTAAACCTATAGTGAAACAAAGTGCTTTGCCTTGAAATTCTATTCCCCCACACTTGAAAGTAAACCAAATTGAACTCAGTAGTTATGTATAAGATGGCCTTGTAAAAGAAGTGCAAGTTTCAATGAGCAAGGTGTGGGTTGTGGGACTATATTTCCCATCAGCCCTGGCCTGCATAATTAGTGATCAGAGATTATGGGGCCTGTAATCCAGGAACAATTGAAGGGCCATTAATTGCCCACATCTGCATCAAAGTTTAGATTTCTTGATCACAGTTACAAAGCAAAAGCATTGCTTTTGTTGCCTGCTAATTTTGTTGCATACATAAATTAACATGATTAGGTCTTGTTCGCACTATCTTCAATTATTTTACCAAAGTGATACAAATACTTATGAAGATGCCTCTCGATAGCATGAGCTAATGGAACAAATTCATTATTTTTCCAGGTTTATATTCACAATTTAATTTGGCAATCCCTAAGTAATCACAGCATTTTAATGATGTCAGTAAGGATTTGGATATTAGTGGGATTAAGCATCCCATAGTGTTTCCTATAGTATTTATGATTTTTACATGAAAATTGGATGGTAAAGACAGATGATAGGAAGAATTCATTTGAAATGTGATGCTGAAGAAGAGTTCTATGGAGACTATGTACTGCTAAAAGGACAAATGGATGGGATTGCAGAGTCATCAAGTCTGAACTTTCACTAGAAGTAAAGATAGCTAAAATGAAGTTGTCAGATTTTGGACATATCATGAGATAACATTACTCACAGAGATATATGCTAGTGCCTGGTCAAGTGGAAAGTGGTTGGAAAAGGAGCCTGCTCTTCAGGGAGATTGATTCGATCAAGGAAGCCATGGCCCTAATCAGAGCAGCTCAGGACCAGGGATTTGAGAGATCTTCCATTCCGATAACTGCCATAAGTTAAAGTTGACTTGGTGGCAAATAGCAACAACAGTAGCTGTTCTCTACCATTACAGGGATGGTTCTGATCAAACACAGAAAAACCTCCACATATACAGAAACAAATAGCCTTGTACTAAGAATTCTGTTGAGCAGCATTTTTATCCCTAACTGAGCTACGAGTCCACTAGCATCTCATTTTACCCTCTTCCGACAAACTGAGCCTGGAATACACCCAGAAAATAGGAGTACATGTTCATATTGAAATCCACACTATAGTGTCCCTCGATATAGACGGGTCAGATTACTTTGATCCAGCAAGGAGTCTCACATCTCCACTCAGATAGATTATCCTAGAGATAATCTATTGTTTAAAATCTCTAGAGAAGGCCCTTTCTTTGGAACAGCACCAAAGCTTTGGAATGAGCTACCAGAAGAAATCCAAGCAGCCCCCTCCCTGATGTCGTTCATGTGTTGCTGCTGCAAGTCTTCAAATGATTTCCAACTTAATGGCAATTCGCATGGGACTTTCTTGGCAATATGTGTTCATATTTGCCTTTCTCTGAGAGTGAAAGTGTTTTACAGTGAGTTTCCATGGCTGATGTGGGATTTGAACCCCAATCTCCAGAGTCATTGCCCAGTGCTCAAATCACTACACCACAGTGATTTTTTCAATTATTACCCCTTTGTATGCTTAGCTACAAAAATGACTGCAATTCTGCCAGGACATATTTTGCACTAATTTATAAGTAAGAAATATGTCACCAAAATATAATACAGCACTAATGTTATGGTGCTATATTCACAAAGGACCCCCACCACACAACTTCAGCTTCCCTCATTGCTCTATAGCAGTCATTGGGGCTCTCATAAAAATGGACTACTAAAGGAGCTTTCCCTCTCTGCTTCATGATCTTTATACTCTTGCAGTCAAGAAAGAGATTCCAGGCACAAGCTAGAGGAAGCTGTCATCCTGTTAAGAGTTACCATCTGAAGCTCCAGGCTTGCGAAGACTCACCATCATTTGAGACACTATCTCACCAAGATTCACTGAAGCCACACAGGCTGGTGGGTTCGATGTGTTGAAGATGCTGGCCAACCATGACTTGATGTCCCACTCTTGAGCAAGAGTGAAAATTGTCTTGGAGATTGGAGGATTTTCAAATGCAGTAATGGTCTGTCTCAACCAAAACATCTTTTTTAACACATTGACACACTAAAAAAATACCCAGTTCCTTAGTATTTGTGTCCACCTTCATTCTACCAGTTTCTAAGTGTCAGTTGTGCATAGGATAAATTAATTGCTCTCTGGCAATTAGTTCCCATTACTAGGGGGAAAATACAAAGCACAAGCCTGAGGTCCATCCACTCAACCCCAGTGGCAAGCCATTAAAACTAAGTACATATTGCTACCTGGGTTGGTTCCTCAGCTCTTAGCATACACGTTTCTGTTTTGTACACTCATTTGTGGTATCCAGTTTCCATAATCTTTTCAAATTAACATCCAAAGAAAAATTGGGAGCAAATATGCACACGCCCTGACTTGTTTTGAGCACCATTTATAGACCAAAAGGAAATATAAGTGTCCTGAGCCAGTTTGCTTCTGCTAATAACTTGCCAATTACACTTTTTTTTTCTATTTGTCTTCTTTTCCTGGAATTGCACTGTTAGTTGAAACCAGATGGGGGCTCCTTTTGTGTGAAAAATGTCAAACGGAGACAACCATTTTTGACACATGTCTTTTGCATTTGCTGGGAAAGGGGGAACAACATAGTCATCACAAAAATTACCCTTCTTCAGTTAATGTATACAAGGCAGATTCAACTGATGTGTGTGTATGTGAAAGAAAGAGAGAGCTTTTCTTTTTCCTGATTAGAAAGCAAAAAAAAAATGATTTGGTGTGTTTTAAAATCACCCAAGAGCTGCTTAGCATGAGCAATTCACCACTTTTCAATTTTAATAATCTCCTTTTTATCATCACCCTGTGCTCTGCACACCCAGATGATTAACCCTGATATTTGTTCAAGGCCCACAAGACAAATAGCTCCCATTGCTGTCAATATTCAGTGAAGCTGCATTATATTGACATATGTGAGATGTTTGGGAGTCTTTCATGTGTCATTTTAATCAACATAAGAATGATGAATTAGCAACCATCAACTTCTCAAAGGAAGAAGTCCTTCAGGCAAAGAAACTACACCTAGCAAGATAAAATACTGATAAAAATATAAAACCCCTTTAAAACAATTCAGTGTAAAACGCAGCACCCTCACATCCTCACCAGCTATGCTTGGGATGATGGTGAGACGGAGAGCAGGACCTCTCCTGATGATCTCAGGACCCAGGCAGACTCATACAGTCTGCTAGATAGCTTGGACCTGAGCCATGTAGGGCTTTCTAGGTCATAATGCACACTTTGAATTGTGCTCAGAAACAAAATGATAGCCTTGAGGCCATTTTAACAGGGAAGAGGTATGGTCTCTGAAGTCTGCTTCGGTCTAGACAGTAGCTTCAGCTCTTTTCACATGCTGAAATTTCCAAATGCTCTTCAGGTAGAGCATATCATAGTGCTCCAAATGAGATGTAATTAAGGTAAGTCAGTGAATTTATAAAACCATTCAATGGGTCTTCTGCCATTTTGTGTCCATCTTCCATACCTCAAAGTGATTCCCAATAGTTGTTGTAGTCTATTTGTTCAGTTGCTTCCAACTCTTCATGACCTCATGGACCAACCCATGCCAGAGCACCCTGTCAGCCATGGCTACCACCAGTTCCTTCAAAGTCAAGCCAGTCACTTCAAGGATACCATCCATCCATCTTGCCCTTGGTTTGCCCCTCTTCCTTTTTCCTTCCATTTTCCCCAGCATCATTGTCTTCTCCAAGCTTTCCTGTCTTCTCATTATGTGAACAATGTATTTCATCTTTGCCTCTAATATCCTTCTTTCAAGTGAACAGTTGGGCTTTATTTCCTGGAGTATGGACTGATTGGATCTTGTGGTTCAAGGCACTCTCAGAATTTTCCTCCATAACCACAGTTCAAAAGTGTCTATCTTTCTCCATTCAGCCTTCCTTCTGGTCCAGCTCTCACAGCCATAGGTTACTACAGGGAATACCATTGTTTTAACTATGCATATCTTTGTTGCTAGTGTGATGTCTCTACTCATCACTATTTTATTGAGATTGGTCATTGCTCTCCTCCCAAGAAGTAAAGATCTTCTGATTTCCTGGCTGCACTCTGCGTCTGCAGTAGTCTTCATGCCTAAAATACGAAGTCTGTCACTGTCTCCACCTTTTCTCCCTCTATTTGCCAGCGATCAATCAGTCTTGTTGCCTTAATCTTGCTGTTTTTGATGTTTAACTGCAACCCAGCTTTTACACTTTCTTCTTTCACCTTGGTTAGAAGGCTCCTCAGCTCTTCCCAATACAGCAGTTCTTTTATCCAGAAAGAAAGGTCTGTTGAAATGCCAACATGGATCTCCAATATCATGTCAGTTTGGACAGACTTTAGAAAGGGTTTATATTATTATTTACCAATTCCAGTCTAACCAGTTTAGTCAGATTTGCTGAGGGATTCTGGAAACTGTTGTCCAAAAAGTAACTTTTCCAAACTCTTGAGGGTCGGGAAATTGCCATGCAAAGCTTGCTGGATATGGTCCAATATACATAGCATGTTTCTGTATTTATGTAGGGTTTTCTGTTGTTCCATTCTGTGATGTAGACATGAAGGCTCTGTGGAAAGGTACTGACTATACTGTTATGATACATTCATAACTATATCCATGATGTAGGATTTTGGTGAGTGATTACAGAACTTCAGGTGACCAAGTCATAGAATGTGTATGTTGTAGTTCTAATGCCCTGTGAATTCTGCAACAAAGCATGAGTCTGGGAAACTAAAATATGAGTAGGCAAGGTTTCAGAATATACCTAAAAGGCGTGTTGAAAAGTATGGATGAAACAACTCCACAACTTTTGTGCCTTGGTGCAATTCCAGTTTTAGAAAACAAGAAGTCATGATCTTCTGGGTATATGAGAGTCTTCCATCCAGATTCTTCATCAGGACAGATATAACCTTCCCTTTCTATCACTTGTTCAAGTTACTGACAGATGAAGTAGCCAGTTATTCTCATGCAAAGAGGCGTACTAGCAAAAGCTGAATAGCAGGATAGTAGGTAAATGGATAGTAGACTGTATCCAGTGTTATGCTAAAGAAGACTTACAAGACCCAGTGTTGTTCCATTAGTACTTGTGTATCCCATAGCAGAAAGATTAGGGCAAGCAACATTCGTACTAATGAAGTTGTAATTATGTCTGTAATAAATAGTGCGATACTTTGTGCAACAACTAATGGAACAATTTACACAATGACTTGTAGCAGTTGAATTCATGTAGTGGACACTTGCTGGAAGAGGTTCCAATCAGGAAAAAAAGTTGGAATATAAATTAAATAAGTCAATAAATGAAACTGGAGTTGTATCCCAGTTGATGGACATGAAAGACCATCCCAGTTCAGTGATGGGTCTATGTTTGTGGAATTCCCTTCCTAGGAAAGTCAGTATGAATGCTATATTGTTTATTTTTAAATTACCCCTGGACTTGTCTAATGTAAAAAAGTGCTTCATGTGTAATGTTCTGTAACATCTTAAATGCTTCCCTTTTTATGTAATAATGCTCACATTCTAGATAGTAGTTTTATTAATGTTTGATGTATGAATGCAAGCTAGGTTAGAATAGTATATATTTTAAATAAATAAATTGTGACAGCATGATGAACTAATCTGAGGAAGGGCAGGCAGGAAAAATCCCTGTGAAAGGGACAAAGAACCACATTACTTACTTACTTAGGCGATCCCTCGTTGGACGAGTAAGATGGTCTTCCATTATGGATTTCCTTGTGGGTCCGTATGTGGCTGTGGAGCCCTATTCTTGCTCTGCATCTTCTTCCGCAGTGAGGCATTGGTTTCCAGGTGGAAGGCGGTCCTGGTCAGGGTTGGCTTGACGCGCCTTCCTCCTGGCACGTTTCTCTCTTTCACCCTCCACTCGTGCCACCTTCCTCTTGGCACGTTTCTCTCTTTCGGCCTCCATTCATGCCTCTACAAATTCTGCAGCACTGCTGGTCACAGCGGACCTCCAGCTGGAGCGCTCAAGGGCCAGGGCTTCCCAGTTCTCAGTGTCTATGCCAAAGTTTTTAAGGTTGGCTTTGAGCCCGTCTTTAAATCTCTTTTCCTGTCCACCAACATTCCGTTTTCCGTTCTTGAGTTCGGAGTAGAGCAACTGCTTTGGGAGACGGTGGTCGGGCATCCGGACAACATGGCCGGTCCAGCGGAGTTGATGGCGGAGGACCATGGCTTCAATGCTGGTGGTCTTTGCTTCTTCCAGCACTGACGTTTGTCCGCTTGTCTTCCCAGGAGATTTGCAGGATTTTCCGGAGGCAGCGCTGATGGAAACGTTCCAGGAGCTGCATGTGACGTCTGTAGACAGTCCATGTCTCACAGGCATAGAGCAGGGTTGGGAGGACAATAGCTTTATAGACAAGCACCTTGGTCTCCCTACGGATGTCCCGGTCCTCAAACACTCTCTGCTTCATTTGGAAAATGCTGCGCTTGCAGAGCTCAGGCGGTGTTGTATTTCGGCATCGATGTTGACTTTGGTGGAGAGGTGGATTTTCTAATGTGACACCATTAAGCTGTATTACTGGCATTGGAGAGGGATTGGCTGGTGACTGCTGGAACAGCACCTTGGTTTTCTCGATGTTCAGTGACAGGCCGAGCTTCTCATATGCTTCTGCGAAGGTGTTTAGAGTGGCTTGTAGATCTTCTTCTGAATGCGCACAGACGACATTGTCATCAGCATACTGGAGTTCTATAACAGATGTTGTTGTAACCTTGGTTTTGGCTTTCAGTCTGCTGAGGTTGAATAGCTTGCCATCTGTCCGATAGATGATTTCCACTCCGGTGGGAAGCTTCCCATCAACAAGGTGAAGTATCATAGCGATGAAGATGGAGAATAGAGTTGGGGCAATAACACATCCCTGTTTGACACCTGATTCCACCTTAAATGGGTCACTTTGGGAGCCACTGCTGTCCAAGACTGTTGCCATCATGTCATCGTGGAGGAGCCGCAGGATGTTCACAAATTTGTTTGGGCACCCGATTTTGTGGAGGATGGTCCAGAGAGCGCTGCGATTCACTGTGTCGAATGCCTTTGCAAGGTCGATGAATGCCATGTACAGAGGTTGGTTTTGTTCTCTGCATTTTTCTTGGAGCTGTCTTGCAGTGAAGATCATGTCCACTGTTCCTCTGGAGGGGCGGAAGCCATTCTGGGATTCTGGGAGGGTGTCTTCTGAGAGGGGCAGAAGGCGGTTTGCAAGGATTCTTGCGAGGATTTTCCCAGCGGAGGTTAGAAGGGAGATACCTCGATAGTTTCTGCAGTCTGTTCTTTCCCCTTTTTTGAAGAGGGTGATGATGGTGGCGTCCTTGAAATCTGCTGGGATTTTCTCGGTCACCCACACTTTTTCTATGAGCTGGTGGAGTTGGTGTGTCAGCTCAGGTCCTCCCTCTTTAAAGATTTCAGCAGGGATCCCATCTGGTCCACTGGCTTTGTTATTCTTCTGTTGGCTGATGGCATTGCTGACTTCTTCCAAACTAGGCAGTGCTGCAAGCTCGTCCCTGGTTTGTTGTTGCGGGATTTGTGAGAGGACCTCTTCGGCCACATTGGAGCTGCGGTTCAGGAGGCTTTGGTAGTGTTCTTTCCAACGTAGTGCAATTGAGTTTTGGTCCTTCAGGAGTTTGGTTCCATCTGATGAGCGTAGAGGCTGTATGCCATGGTTTCTTGGTCCATAGATGACCTTTGTGGCTTTGAAAAATCCCTGAGCATCATGGGTATCTGCCAGGTGTTGGATTTCTTCAGCCTTCTTTGTCCACCAGATGTTCTTGAGTTCTCTTGTCCTTCTTTGGACCTCAGCTTTTGTACTGGCATAGATCTTTTTCTTAGCAGCACAGTTGATGTCTCTCTGCCATGCTTGGAAGGCTTTCCTTTTCTTGTCAATTAGCTGTTGGATCTCAATGTCATTTTCATCAAACCAGTCTTGATGTTTCTTGGCTTGGTATCCAATAGTTTCTTCGCAGGCTTGGATGATGGAGGTCTTCAGTTTGTTCCAATGTTCCTCGACACTTTCGGGGTGTACTGTGGGTAGATGGTCCTTGAGTGCTGTTTGGAGATGGGCTCGTCTGGAGGGCTCCTGAAGGGCTTGGGTGTTCATTTTGCGCCTTGTCTTCCTTCCTTGGAGTCTGCGCTTGGGAGCGATCTTGAGAGCCATCGAGGATCGAATTAGCCTGTGGTCAGTCCAGCAGTCGTCAGCACCTGTCATGGCTCTTGTGAGGAGCACGTCACGGCGGTCTCTGGCGCGTGTGATTACATAGTCTAAGAGGTGCCAGTGCTTTGACCGGGGGTGCTTCCATGATGTCTTGAACTTGTTTTTCTGGCGGAAGAGCGTGTTGGTGATGACAAGGTTGTGCTCCGCACATTTGGTGAGAAGCAGGATGCCATTTGAGTTGCTGTTTCCAACCCCGTCTTTTCCGATGGTCCTGGCCACAGGTCGAAGTCTCGCCCAACTCTTGCATTGAAGTCCCCCAGGAGGAGGATTTTGTCCTCCTTAGGTATCCCCGATAGGACGGTGTCCAGCTGACAGTAGAATTTCTCCTTGATGTCTTCGTCAGCATCTAGTGTTGGTGCATAGGCACTTATGATGGTTGCCCGTTGGTTTTTGGCAAGATCGATTCGGAGGGTTGAGAGTCGTTCGTTGATGCCAGTGGGTGCTTCGGACAGATGTTTCACCAGATCATTTCTGATGGCGAAGCCAACTCCGTGCATTCTTTGGTCTTTTTCGGGCAGTCCCTTCCAGAAGAAGGTGTAGCTTCCTTTTTCTTCCTTCAGCTGTCCCTCTCCTGCTCTCCGGGTCTCCTGAAGGGCTGCTATGTCGATGTTGAAGCGTCCCAGCTCCCTTGCAATGATGGCAGTTCTGCGTTCGGGACGTTCACTGCCACTGTTGTCCATCAGAGTCCGTACGTTCCACGTACCGAAGTTCATTTTCCTTTTTTGGCCGCAGGGTGGTGACCCCACTGGACGCGGCAGTCCAGTCAGGGATAAGTGAGGCAGACTATGTTTAGGGCACCTTTTCTAGCCCCCTCCCCATGTGGGGTGAGCAGAGTGGGTCCTCAAAAGGGCTGCTCAGTCGTGGATACAGCTGCCGAACTACTCAACTGCCTCGGACCTTGAGGTAGAACGACTGAGTCCGTACCCACCGCCCATGTGCCAGTCTGTGACTAGGGGCTTCCAGATTTCACAGTCCTGCCCCCGTCGCCACTCGCTGATCGCCATGGGACTTTGGTTGCTTGGTTTTTATTTTCTTTGGAAGACGCCTGTGCGTGGGTTTTTTTAATGTGTGGAGGTCAGTGCACAACTGATCAACACACAGACTTCACAGAGTGAGGTTCCACTGGTGATGTAGTTTAACACAATGACCGTGGCTTCTCAGTCTGTTGCAGCCTTCTTCCGCCTTCGCAGCCGTTGTAACATGTGCCATGTTATCCTCCGCCTGCTCCGCCGTTGAGGTCTTTGGGTCTTCGGACTGTGCTTGGTCTGGAACCTCCCCCGCGGCCACTCCTGGGAGTGCACGACTCCAGTTGTTGTGCCTACAGGTTCATTGGAACACGCAAGCCCCCTCACCACGACAAGGTGACAGTCCATCGAGGGGGTATGCCTGTATTAGGCCTATTTTTAATAGTAACTCTCATGCAATTAATTGAGAGTCTACTATAGTAACAAAGTTCTTATGGTTTCTTGCGTTAATTTTGCATCAGAATCCATGCAACTCCATGATACTCCAACCCCGGGAAGGCAGCTTTCAGGTTCTGGAGGTGATGGCATCACAGGTTGCTGGAGATCTGAATTTGTGTCCACATTCCTTTTCTCAAGATCTATGCTACTTGGTTGGCTCTTTCCTTCCTGGGAAACAACCAACCAGGGCAGTAATCTCAGGACTTGAAAGATGCCTGGGCGGGATGTATTTGGATGTTAGGCTAGATGAAGCTAGTGAATTGTTCCTTGTGCAGTGTCCTCCATGCTCCCCCCTCCCAAAGAAAAAATTGTATACACATAACTCTGAGTTATGTGTACTGAAGATACCTGCAGGAATTCAGCTATGAGAAGTTTTTTTTCTTCAAAGAAAAGAGGTGAATGGTGTTGGTGTCAATACTTATTGCTGTACTTGTTGTACTGCTTGCAAAAGAATATCACAGCAGATACATTTCTTTTTGCTATTCAGCTTTGACTATATCAAAGAGTCGGAACTTGGTTTTGCTGCATTTTGCATGAACCCCTTGGCCATTTTCTTTTTTCTTCAACCCAGCTTGAAGAAATCTGAAAAAAGCAATTCTGGAAAATTTGTTAGGATGAGTCAGAATACAAAATACATGTTTTGATTCCACAGCAAATATGAACGTAAAGCACTGAAAAACACAGCAGAAGGGACTTAAAAAGCCAAAAAAGCAAAAGGATGCTACAGCGCATGCGCAAAAATGACTCTCATGTCAAGCAAAACACACAATCGCATATCCACACTCTCTTCCAGGCTACAGCGCCCAGCATCCCCTAGAACAGGCTCTTAAGGAGAGGAGGATGATCCAAGTGCATTGCTTCCAAGATGCAAGATTTCTTCTCCTTGGATTTCTTTGAGAGCATCTCAATCCCTGCATATTTCCAATTTCCTATTCCTGGACTGCAACTCCCAGCAATCCTCCAGATAGATAGATTAGATAGAGGTAGTTAGGTAGATCAGGATGACTGCTGGGAGTTGCAGTCCAAGAATAAGTAGAGAAGGAAGAACAGGGAGAAAGAGAGAAAAAATGAAAAGGGGGGAAGGAAGAGTAGAGGGAAAAAAGAAGGAAGGAGAGAAGAAAAGGGAGAGAAGTAGAGAAAGAGGGAGGGAAGGTTGGCCACAGCAACACGTGGCAGGTACAGCTAGTACAAACATAAAATGGTAGCGTTCATCAGAACCTACTCCCTGTTGATATAGATAATCCACATCTAAAGTTTCACAGACCACCCAACCTCTGGAATAAGGAAGGAAAACCAAATACAGGCAGCCCCCAAGTTACAAGCATCCAACTTACTCATAGTTAAAAACAGGGGTGATACAACAGGAAGTGTAAGAAATCTACCCTTTGGAAGGGAAATTCAGTCCTGAAAGAATAATCGTAGGGAAAAGATGTCTCCACTGAAGCTTTATCACCAATCCTTGTTTCCACAACAAGCCAATTTTTTCAAAATCCAATTATCACAGAGGCATTATCTTCTGAATGGGCACAGACAGCAAAACAAACACCACAGGTGTGTTAACCTTTTCCTATACGAACCTACAGAACCTTGTTCGTAACTTCAGGACTGTGTGTTTAATTTAAAGTCAGTAAATGTCGTAAACATGTTTTACAGTCTCACATGTCCAGCATTGGATTCAGGTTGCAGCTATAGAGGACAATTCTCCAAGCCATGTGTCATTTTTTGAACTTCAGGCTTTCTGTTTTCACCATGTGCTCTTTAGTAAGAACGGGGACGTCATGCAGGAAAAGAAATATAGGCAAGGAAAGAAAGGCACTGCGCACAATTTATCTTTGGCTTTGAAAACAACACAGCAGTATGTTTTGTACGGGTAAAAAATGTTGACTGAATTGTTTTTGTACACAGGGTCAACATTACGAAGAAGAAAAAAGAGCTTTAAGCCACGAAATAATAGCCCTCAATAACCATTTGATAGAAGCCAAGGTGACAATTGATAAATTGTCAGAAGATAATGTAAGTACTTTCAACAGTGGCTATTTGTCATGATCATGTATGAAAATATAGCTATGAAATTATGGATTGCTGGATCTGAAACAATGCAATGCCAGTAGCTGCCGTGCCCTTCCATTTTATTAATTGCTCAGTTTTGAACTGTTCCACTTCTGTGCACCAGTGGCTACTCTGAGATGCTTCATCTTGTTCTTCTGTAAGAATATAGGCAACATTCATTCTACCGAGTTCCTAGCACAGTTTTTACTGTATGCATCCTATGTTTATAACAAATTCTTTTGACAGCAAATTGTTTTCATTATAATTGAATCATTATCTGAAAAATGGAAAGAAGGCTGCAGCTCCAAAAATATGCTGATGCCATGAAAACTAGGAGGGCCTCCTTCAAAGGAAATGTTTAAAAATAGAGTTCAGCATAATGTCCAATAAACTACCCTCTCTTTCTTATATATAATTTTCATTACAAATATTTGAGGAATGGGGAGGGATACAAAGGTGGATATTGAATGGGGGCATTTTTAACATCTTACATTTTTGTCGAGAAATATAGCAAAAGAACATTTATTTATTTATTTACAGTATTTATATTCTGCCCTTCTCACCCCAAAGGGGACTCAGGGCAGATCACAGAACATACATGTGCAGCAAATGTTCAATGCCATTTCATACACAAACAGGACAGACAATTATACATAGATAGAAGTATATATCGGCTTTTCCCATTTCTAATCTAAAACAGGATAGAAAAGTTGCTATAGAGTGTTTTGACACAGATGAGATAGAAATTTTGAGAAGTGGAAAGTATAAAGCCCTAACTAACACTTCCTACCTTATTCTTTTTTGTCATAAAAACTTCTTTTTCTCTGGTAGATTAACTTTCCGGGATCCCTTGGATACCATTGGGGATTCTGTCATTCTTGTCACTGATTTCTCTATTTTTTTTTCTTTTCTTGTTATTCCTACATCCCTGTACTACTAATTTTCCCATGGTGCTATAGAAAACCCAATACAGTAGAGTCTCGCTTATCCAACATAAACGGGCTGGCAGAACATTGGATAAGCGAAAATGTTGGATTATAAAGACAGATTAAGGAAAAGACCATTAAATGTCAAATTACATGATGATTTTACAAATTAAGCACCAAAACATTATGTTTTGCAACAAGTTGACAGAAAAAGCAGTTCAATACACGGTAATGTTATGTAGGAATTACTGTATTTATGAATTTAGCACCAAAACATCGCAATGTATTGAAACAGCTGTGGATACGGGCAAGAGGCAGACTGCATTGGATGATATAGAACGTAGGATGAGTGAAGGTTGGATAAGCGAGACTCTACTGTATTTTCATCTTCTTCTTTTAAATAGTCAATAAAAGGCTGTCGCTCTTCTTCAAATTTGGAAGAATCTGGTGATTGTATAAGCCTAGTCAATTTGACCATCTCTAATTACTACAGTATTAGATTTCTTCTTCGACTACCTTCTTTTTTCATAAATCTAATCTACCATATGGGCAACACCCTACAACATCAGAAAATGCACTTAATTTGTTATGTTTTCCCTGGTGCATATTTGATATAATTTTCCATTATTTATTCAATGGCCTTGAGTCCCCTGCGGGCTGAGAAGAGCAGTATACAATACAAATATAGTAAATAAATAAATAAATAAATATTTTATGATCTAGCCACATGCACCAATCTAAACTTTTTAGATGACCCAAGGCTACAACTCCTAGAATCCCAGAGAGATAGTATGGAGTTGTGGTTCAAATAAGGATTTTCTCCAAGGCCTGCTGATATGTATGTTGAAGACCATACAGGAAGTACAGCAATCTTTTTTAGTGACAACCAAAGACAGGCTGCAAGGCTAAATTGTCCCCAAGTTACATTTTGAAGGCATTACCAAAGTGTTAATTACAGGCATAGTTCACGCCTAAAGGTATTGTTGGTAGCAATGATAAATAACAGCATTTGAGCAAGAAGAGCACATCTGCCACAGGCATATCAAGTCAAAATAATTAGTTTTGTTGTTATTCAAGATTGACTCCCAGTAGCTCTACTTGTTGTGGTAAACAGTGTCAACCTGTCCTTTGAGGGGCAGATGGAGCATGTTTAGCATTTGCCTAGAAGCTTTTCTTGATTTCTGTTTGTCATCTCCTTGGCACATTAGCTAAGATCCTAGGGTAACTTCACTTCCATTTTTCAGAAACCGTCACTGCCGCAAAAACAGTAAGAGTCTTACAATGCCTTGAAGACATTTTTGAGTGGATTATAATTCTTAAAGGCATATATCTTAATGCATTTGTTAGTCTTTAAGGCAGGGTCAAATTCCACTCTCCACTGTGGGGTAGAGAGCAGGGATGGAAAAATATTTGATAAATGATATTAAAAACACACAATCTGAGAGTTGAAAAACCCTGGAAAAAAATCCTGAACTGATTAGAATTTTCACCAATTCTTATTGTATGCAAAATTCACACATGGTTTCTTTGCACAGAAAAAAATATAAAATATTGGGTTGTTGTAGTTTTTGTCCGGGTTATATGGCCATGTTCTAGAGGCATTTTCTCTTGACGTTTCGCCTGCATCTATGGCAAGCATCCTCACTGCCTCTGAAAATGCTTCTAGAACATGGCCATATAACCCGCAAAAACCTACAACAACCCAGTGATTCCAGCCATGAAAGCCTTCAAGAATACAATATAAAATATTATTTGCTTCATGGAAATTGCATTTCCTGCACAAGAAATGCTGTAACTAGAGACTTGTTTGGTGTACAATTCACTTGTGGATGTATATAATAGTATTTCTATGCAGAAAATACTGTGTGTGAATTTTGTATAGAATAAGTCCAGAATTGTAAATAGGCTTCAAAAACTGCGTATTTTTCAAAGAATTTTCTTCTTGTAGGAAAAAAAATATTGCTACAATTATTGTTTTCTCCAGGAAGAAACTTAGTGAAGAATTACATCCCTAGTGGAGAGCAGGAAACTTGCTGGGAGATGACAAGGTTGAATCCTTAGATAGGTCCAGTTAAGAAAAGAATATTCCCCATCTTCTCTTTCCTTCTGAACACTGACCCTGTTCCTCCATGTACCCCACTATTCAAAAAAGCTTTCTAGACTTCTAGAGACAAGCGTGTTGGTCCCAGGACTCTCCAGAGTCTATAGAGGCTATGGAAAATTCCAAGGAGAGAATCAAAAGTGCATCTGAGGACATGTTTTTTAAGGGGGGGAGGGATCCTGTGTCCAATAATGCAGAGGATCCTATTATTATTATTATTATTATTATTATTATTATTATTATTATTCCACATTTTTACGTAAGACTGGGGTCCAAAGCAGTTTATAACTTAAAAAGTAATACGATTAAAACATGTTAAAAAGTAAATATTAAAGTAGAATTAAACAGGTTAAAATTAAAATACAATTAATAGCAAATAAATAAAAAGCTATTAAAAGCCAATAAAACCTAAAACACACATGTCAAACAGAAGGCCTGGGTTGAATCCGGCCCGCTACATCTTTTATATGTCACACAAGGCTTTCAATGCCAGAACATTGAACATCTTTATATAGTCTTAGCATTACAACCAGCCCTTTGAAGACAACCATAAGGCTGGTGTGACTCTCAGTGAAAATGGGTTTAACACCCCTGGTGTAAAACAGTGCAGCACCCCTTAGCACAGTGGTTTTCAACCTTGGGTCCCAGATGTTTTTGGCCTTCAACTCCCAGAAATCCTAACAGCTGGTAAACTGGCTGGGATTTCTGGGAGTTGTAGGGCAAAAACATCTCGGGACCCCAGGTTGAGAAGCACTGCCTTAGCACATGCTGTCAAAAAGTGTTTTTTATTCAAAGAGACAAACTTACAACCATACAAAGAAAGATATATACAGAGAAACAAATTACACCAAACAAAAAGACAATACCCCCCCCCCCCCCGAAAAACAAACATGTTTTTCTCAATATAAAACATTAACCTATAGCAAGTAACRCCACTCAATCTAAAATAGTGGTTCTTAACCTGTGGGCCACGGACCAACGGTGGCCTGCAAGGACAAAAATCTGGTCCATGAGCCTCCTTCCTCTTTATTGATTTATTTCTTTAAATTTATTTCCACTTCTTTCATGCCATCTGCCACTTCTTCCCTGTTGCTGAACGTGGCATATGTTCTGTATCAGAAACTACAGCAATGTGCAATTTTATAAATCAGTACCCCAAACCAAATCTAAATGTTGACCAAAAACAGATTCATAACCCTTTTGGTACTAATGTTGGAAAGTGATCCCTGTTTAAGTAGTCTCTGGTCAAAGTGTTCCCTGGTCAAGTGATCCCTGGTCAAAAACGGTTGGGAACCACTGATTTAAAACAATCATCCTAACCACTACAACCTCACACAATTCGCCGATTAAACGCATCCTACACCTATAACAATAAAAACTAATCTGTAACTCTCACACTCTTTGCGTGTTGGTTTTAATTTATAGTTTTTTTCAATTCCCTTAAAGTATCACTCTATAACAGATATGGGCAAATCCAGGCCCAGCGTCCAGATGCAGCCCCTTGGGCCTTTTTCTTAGGTCTTCCTCTCTCATACCATCTTATCCTTCCTTCCTTCCTTCTCTCTTTCCTTCTTCCTTCCCTCATTCCTCCCTCCTGCTCTGTCTCTTTTTTTTCCTTTCTTCCCTTTTGTCTTTTCTCCCTCCCTCCATTTCCTTCCTTCCATCCATCCTTTTCTTCCTCCCTTCCTTCCTTCCTTCCTTCTTTCTCTTTTTCCTTCATCCTTTCCTCCTGGGGGATGTTTAGCTGGGAGAAAAGGTAGAGAGGGAACATGAGAACCATGTTTCAAGATTTAAAAGGGTGTCTCATTGAGGGGGGGGGGCTGACTTTCTGTTGCTCTAGAGACCAGGGCACAAGGGAGAAATTGATTCAAATGGCAGGGAAAGTGATTAGACTGAAAAGATTAGGAAGAATTTCCTGAGAGTAAGAGCTGTTGGAGAGTGTGGTGGAGTCTCTTTCTCTGGAGATTTTCCACAAAGGCTATCAGGAGTGCTTTGGTTCCGCCTTCCTGCATGGCAGGGGGTTGGACTGGATGGCCCTTGTGGATCTCTTCCAGCTCTAGGATTCTAGGATTATATATCAGGAGTAGGCAATATGGGATCTAATGGGTGCACTTTTTCTCTCCCATCCAACATCTCATCCTGACCAAGGCTAACTCTTTTGGGATCCAAATGCTTCCCATTTTTCCTTGACTTTCTGCCTCTGAAAGAAAAGAAGGGGAGAAAAGGGCAGGGAAGAGACATGGGGAGAACCCCCTCCATCCTGGCCCACGGCCCCCAAGTTAGAAAGTTTGCCCATGCCTGCTCTGTAACTACCCTTCTACTTTTAATAACACTCTCCTAAATCGGAAAACCAATAATAATAATAATAATAATAATAATAATAATAATAATAATAATTTATTTTTAACCTGCCTTAGGTTTGCCTGTACTCTCGTCTGAATTCCTTGAATGTGAACTACTTTTGCATTTTGAACTCAGTTGGCAGCAACAGAAGTATGGTGATGACACAGAGGAAATAATAATAATAATAATAATAATAATAATAATAATAATAATAACAACTTTATTTTTGTGCCCCTTCTCCATCTCCATCTCCCCAAAGGGACTTGGGGCAGCTTACATGGGGACGAGCCCAAGCAGCATGATTAAAATATAGTGGAGGAAGAGAAAGAAACTGGGTCATTTTAAAAGAAGCTGAAAATTGGGATAACAAAGGATTAATTGAAATGGTTTCTGCCAAATCAGGATGGTTGGAGGGTATGCCAACTGAATCATCTGAAAAAAAATCCTTTCAATTTTTATTATTAGCTGTATGAAGTTCTTAATTCACTTTCTTGAACTTAATACTAATTTGAATAAGTGACTCAGATGTATTTGGACTGTTTTCCTAATTCTATTGGTGACTTCATAAATAGATGGTGGGAGTTGTTCTATCTAAATAGATGTTTATAAACAAGAAACAAAAATAATGCAAGCCAATTCAGAAATATTAGATTGCCTTCAGTGCATGAATCACTGTTGTAGATTCCCAGTTTATGAAGGTGTTGCCATTCATAATCTTCAAGGGCACCAGGCATATTATGTAGAAAAGAAAACAAACTGTAAACCATGTTTGCCCATAGTTTCTATGATGGAAAAATTATGTATTTAAATGACCTTCAATCAGTGTTACTTTCAATTTTCCCATGGAAACATATATTGTTTTGTTTTTCATTCACATTTTGAAAACTAAAAGGCACCACATCTTGGAATCTAAATAAGGTCAGTCCTGTTTAGTACTTCAATGGGAGATCATCAGTGAATGCCAGTGCTATGAGCTATATTTCAAAGGAAGGAATTGGCCTTACCTATGAAAACCCTATGGAATTCATGCGGCCACTATAAATCAGCAGGCAACTTGGAGGAAGGGAATACCAGAACACCACGGTAACCAAAAAGTATAAACTCTGGCAATAAAGTGGAATTATGCTTGAGGATGTCACTAACAAGTGGTCAGTTACAGTCTTATGTAGGTTCCTAGAGGCTGTCCTAATTCCTAGTTCCCAGACTCAGTCTCTTTCTACCAATTGATCCTTCAGAGGACTCTAAAGCAGGGAGCATATTCTGTACTCTCCTACAAAATGATAGCGTACAACGTACACATAATACTTTGATTTTCTGGCTGTAGTAATCCAGCTTCTGAATCAATCTTCTTTCTTCTATCTGTCTTTCTGTCTGTTTTGTTTTGTGGGCTTTTTTTTTGTTTGCTTGTTTTCTTTTGTTTTCTTTTGTTTTCTTTTGCAGGAACTCTATAGAAAGGATTGCAATTTAGCTGCACATCTGCTCCAGTGTAGCAAGAATTACGACAGAGCACATAAGCTTTCAGAGGTAATGTGAACACATTTCTCAAACTCACCAAGGTGGCTGCTATGAACTCTGGATTTTCTGTTGTCTCCCCAAACACCCTCCTCTTCCCATAACAATATAAGGGACTGGACAGGGTGAGTGGCTCGAAACAGCAAGGAGACCTTAAGGGTGGTAGAAGCAGGACATCCTCAGGGCTAACATGAGACATTGAGACATTTGTTCTGGCAAGGATCCTCGACTGAAATGAGTCAAGGATCCTAGGAGTACAGCAGTGGTGTGAGTCACATGTGGCCCCTGAGCTCAGTGCTTTTACACTCTAATAAAGCATCCTAAATGCTGTCCAATTACTCCGGAATTGTCCAAGTGCTGAGATGACTTTCCATTCAAGCAAGATGTTTATGATATCTCTCCAGGGTGGGATCAAAACTGGCCTTCTACAGTCTTTCCAAGCAAACAACCTAGTCCTCGTTCCTTGCTGTCAGGTATCCCTTTTGTGTTGGGGGGAATGAGGCATTCTGGGGGTAAGCTTTCTTGTATAAATATGTCTTTAAAACTAAGGCACACAATTCAAAGGAGATGCAAGCATTTTTCAAGCATATCAGGGCTCTTCCACACAGCCATATAACACAGAATATCAAAGCAAAAAAAACCCCCACAATATCTGATTTGAACTGGAATATCAGAGTTCATGCTGCCATTTATCCCAGTTCAAAGATTGTGAGGTAGCCATTTTCAATTCATGCTGTTGTCATGCTTTTGGTCCCATCTGAGGAAAAGCCAGGAAAATTATTAATTGGAGCCCTCAGTGGCGCAGTGGGTTAAACCACTGAGCTGCTGAACTTGTTGACCAAAAGATCGAAGGTTTGAATCCAGGGAGCGATGTGAGCTCCCACTGTCAGCCCCAGCTTTTGCCAACCTAGCAGTTTGAAAACATGCAAATGTGAGTAGATCAATAGGTACCGCTACAGCGGGAAGGTAACAGCACTCCATGCATTCATGCTGGCCACATGACCTTGGAGGTGTCTACAGACAACGCCAGCTCTTCAGCTTAGAAATGGAGATGAGCACCACTCCCCAGAGCTGGACACGACTAGACTTAATGTCAGGGGAATGCCTTTACTATTTAATTAATTGATTGGATTCAAATTACAGGAAATGAGATTCCACCTGAACATTAGGAAGAACTTCCTGACCAAAAGAGCTGTTCAGCAGTGGAACTCTCTGCCTTGGAGTCTGATGGGAGCTCCTTACTTGGAGGCTTTTAAACCGAGGCTGGATTTCCATCTGTCATGGGTGCTTTGATTGTGCTTTTCCTGCATGGCAGGGGATTGAACTAGTTAGCCCATGCAGTCTCTACCAGCTCTATGACTCTATGATACTTGTTGCAAAATCACCAAGAGGACACTTTGAAGATTCCAAAATGTTTGGCATAAGCTTTCTTGTGCCAGAACCTGTTTTATCATGCATCTCCTGAAATAGGCTGAAGTCTACAAAAACATATACCAAATTAAACTTGTTAGTCTCAATGGCTTCTTAAGAAGACTCTTGGTTGTTTTAAGGATGGAATAGACCTGAGTCCTGTTAATTAGTCTCAGCTACAGCAGACCCATTGAGTCAGTTGTTGACCAGTGAGTCTACACTTATGTAAATCTGTTTGATTTAATGCATCACCTCTAAGTACCAGGCCAAAGAAGGGAAAAAACCACCCAGACTCTCAGTTTCTTCACTCTCAGACTTCTTCTATATAAATCTGTTACAAACATTTAACAAAACATGGGATCCTGCTTGTTTCCTTGGCAAAGCAGGGAAAGTTACCTCTCAGTTTGGATAGAGGGTAGAGTTATATACTTCCATGCCCACCCATCCCTCAACATGAAAACCAGAACACATTGCTATGCAACATTAGTGTGGCCAAGATACCAAAAGTTTTTAAGAGGAAGGACATACAAGTAGGAGTGACTGTGGCAGTTCCTACTGGAAACAGCAGGATTTTGACCCCTTCCCTTTCTCTCCAGCAGATCCAATTGAGTGCAAAGTTCATTTGCATGTTAAACTCAGCTTGCATCAGTTGAAGCAACTGAGGATAAAGGAGGAAAGTGGGAAGAGGAACCAGGTGGTGGGACATTTTAAAAGCAGCTGAAAAGTGGGATGGCAGAGAATTACCATAATTGGAACTGTCCAGTCAAGTCAGGACAGTTTGAAAGTATACTAAACCATTGGATTTTTCAGATTACTTTCAGCCTTTGAAAAGAAATATAAAACGAGAGTTGCCTCTGAAAATATTCAGAGTGCACTTTTCAAAAGGACAGCTCATGCTGAAATAAATCAGTCAGTCAGTCAGTCTGCTTGATTCCTTCATTCCCGCCTTCCATTTCCATTTCAATGAGTACTTCTCTTCATCCCTGAACAGATACAGCCTGCGGTGTGGGACTCTAAGACAATCGAATCTCAGTCTCAGTGTCTCTTTCTTTGTGAATCGACTTGGATAGGATTAGGGACACTTCCAGGAACATTCCTGAGAAGAAAAGAGACATGGTGCGCTTGTTCTCAATCAATATCAATGAAATCATCTGAGCAGAACTTGGAGACTCATCTCTTTTGGACTATAGCTGTTCAAATACCCCAGCTAATATGGCCATGCTGGCTGGAGGATTCAGGGAGTTGTAGCTCAAAATATAGACTTCTAGGGGAAGTCATTTCGAACATAACGCAAAATACAGAGAAATCCAAAAGAACACATTGTGATCATATCTTTATTAGACCAACCAAAAGGTGCAAAATGCAGGTAAAGACCACACACCTTGCTGGCTACAAGGTGCTTGGGAGACAAACAATGGAAGTCTGCAAACCTTTTTCTCCATTGTTAAAAACAAAGGCAATCCCTTCAAGGTATAGGCCATAACTCTCCCTGCATCACACCCCCACCCTTCACCATCTCAAACTCAGCTTTAACATGTGTTGTCAAAGAAACACAACATGCAAACCATTTACAGATCCACTAAGAAAATCCAACAAATGCTACGTTCAGCAAAGGGCAAGAGGGATCCTCCCACCTCTGCAGGAATCTACCATATAATATGCAGCTGTGGACAAGTCTACATAGAGACCACCAAATGTAGCAATGCCCAAACACGAATCGAGGAACATGAAAGGCTCTGCAGATTAATTCAACCTGAGAAGTCAGCCATAGCAGAGCATCTGATGAACCAACCTGGACACAGCATATTATTTGAGAACACAGAAATGCTGGACCATTCTAACAACTACCATATTAGGCTACACAGAGAAGCCAATGAAATCCACAATCATGTGGACAATTTCAACAGAAAGGAGGAAAACATGAAAATGAACAAATCTGCCTAGTAGTTTTTTTTAAAAAAAAATCTAAAATCAGGACAGTAAATAAAGAGCAACACCCAAAAAGCAGGAAAATTCCAGACAAAAGTAATCAGGGCCAGCTAACACTTCCCAACAAAGGATTCCCCCAGGCAGCAACCAGCCAGGCTTTGAAGCTGCAATGCCATTAAATGTTAATCAAGGTGGCCATTTGCAACATTCACACCTGCCTCAAGCAGACACCCTGGACATTCCACTGATATATAAGCCCGCTTGCCTCGTTTCCAACAGACCTCGCAACCTTTGAGAATGCCTGCCATAGATGTAGGCAAAATGTCAGGAGAGAATGCTTCTGGAACATGGCCATACAGCACAGAAAATTCTCAGCAACTCAGCTTTAACATCTCAAGAAAGATGCAGCTCTGTGACCCTCCATTTCTTCTCCTAAAATGACTACCCATGTCTGGCAAAGAAGCTTGCAAACTTTGAAAGCTTGCATAATGTAGTTTGTGCTTTTTTGGTTGGCGTAATAAAAGTGTCACCACAATGTGGGGCTTTTTTCCATTTAGCCATAATTTGTAGCCCAACATATGACTTTGCAAAGCTCTGCACCACGGTATTGCTGAGGGTTTTCAAGGCTTTGTCCAAATTTCCTCAGCCAAAACAGGAACATGACTTGCTTTGATGTAAGTATGTTAAGGACTATTAGTTCCTCTTCTATATTCAGTGTTCCTTCTATGAACCTTACATCTATCAATGTATAGGCTAATGAACTGCACCTCATGAGGTTTCTTGGTACAGGCAGTTCCCATTAATTCAACAGGTTAGATCAAAAAATGGGAATGGTTGAAAGAAGGAACCCAGTCGTTTCTTAGCTTGCAAAAACACTTTGACATCAAGCACATGAATTTAATGCCAAAATTCATTCTTAAATATCTTGAAGTGAGGTGGAAAGTTATTATAAGCACAAATACTGTATAAGACAAGAGATACACCATTAATGACTTCTAATCAATACTGTACACAAGATGGCACTAAGACGATTGAGAGAAACAAGTAAGATGTGGTCAGAAAAGCATTGCATAAACATGATGAAAGAGCAACCATACATTGAATATGCAAGTTCTGAGCATAATTCAAAATGGTCATCAAAAAGTGGGCTGTCCAAGAGCAGGGGCATCTGTTCAACAAAAAAGACTTGGAAGATTGTGCATGTCTCCTAAACAAAAAGGGTTTTTCATCAAGAGTAGGTCTCCTGACAGGACCTTTCTGTGGTTTTTGTCAAACTTTTTGTAGGAAGGTTTAAGCCAGGTGTAGACCGTGATGGGAAGAAAATCCCTTCAAAATTGCTTACAAACAAGGCTTTGTGATGGCATTTTGTCATGGTTTTACCCCCTAGGCCATTTTAGAACCACATGACCTTTTTCTACAGCAGGAATTGAACAAAAGTGACTTTCTGTGTATTTCCAGTTTTCAAAATAGTCCATAAGTGTTAAAGGAAAACAAGATCCATGAAACAAGGCACTTGAAAGCATGAAACAAAACAGCAGGAAAATCCCATAGGCTTGGCAAAAACTTGGTACATGAAACTCAAAGCACTTGGAAGCAAGACTGTGATAAAATAACAACATTGCCTCAACTGAGGCAACTCTCACCCATGAATCATTATAAACCTTTTCCAGAACCCAAAACTGAAAGGAAAGCATTCTTCTTGACTTTCCTACTAGAGAATGGTTTGTTATCTTTCTTTTGCTATAGACAGGCAGCCAATCACCTCAGCTTCTGAAAGTTCTGCCTCTGTTTACTAAAACTTTGCTTTCTGTCCAAGGTTTCACTATCCTCTCCCTCATCAAATCCTGCACCTGGCAAATCAATCTCAGCTTCATTTTCAGACAGTTGCTCCGAAAAAAGCAGTGAAAGGTCGCTCCCAGGAATGTGGCATTGAGACAGCTCAGACCTCTCTTCTGAACTTAACTCAAGCCCAGACCCATCATCTGGAATACCATCCCCATTCCCATCATGAACATCAACATAAACACCATTTCCATCATGAACATCCACATGAATAACAGACACAATTACAGGCTGAACAGGCTGACATACAACAGCAGCTTTGGAAAGGAACGCATTCCTTTTTCTTAATTTTTTTTAAAAAAACAGGATATATTTGTATGCACAATGGTGAAGTCCAAGTGAACTGACATTAAGCTTATGGTGGTATTTCTTTTGAACGATGTGTTAAGATGTAACACTATGGTATTAGAAAAGCTACTTTGGGGGTTAAAAAATTAATTTTTCATAACTCTGGGGAAACACAAGCAGGCTTGACTGTCATCCCATTTTTGTGGATATTGCATGAAGTCATAGCTTATGCTATTGGTTACCTGATTGCCATGAAAGGAAGTGAAAGACATTTCCAGTGAACACACATCTAATGCACTTTAATAATGTGTGACAACTGGACCATTTCTGGACAGAATTCAAAGTGCTCCACGCTATCTGAAAAACTAAATGCAAATCCAAGGATTCCATAGAATGTTGCCATCATCCTCACTATAGCCATCATCATTTTTATTTATCATCCATTTAATACCCCTCCTGTTTTCCAAGATTAGGACTCAAGGCAGCTTACTGGTATGGTTGTATGCAGAATCATAGACCAAGGCCCTACCTTTCTACATAGCTACATGGCTACACACTGTCCCATTCTCACTGCCCACTATCTGTAAAGCCTCAGGAGCACCCTCTGCCTCTTTGGCTTACTGTGGGGAGGGGATAAATGGTGGAGGCAATTCAAATCATGGAGAAGCAGCTGGTCTCAGCTCAGCTGGGTAGCAGGAAAGAATTGAGAGTGCCATCTCAAATAGAATTCATCTGCCTTTTCCTTCCTCCAGGAACCCCTAGCAACCAGATCTTCATCATCTGAATTGCCTCCCCCTTTGTCCTCCTCACTGGTAAGTGACAAGAGCAGGGCATCACCTGAAGTCTGTCATTTGCTGAGTAGTGGGGTGTTTTTGAATGGAGCGCATGGACATGGGACCAGCCCTTTGTTCCCATTCAAGTAAGGGACATGTGTATAAGCTGGTAAATTTGTGTGTATAAGCTGCACTTGCATGGATGTAAGACATTAGCAGGATGCTGGGCGATGGGAAGTTTTTGGATGGAGAGCACAGGCAACTGACCGTCCCTTTGTACCCAATCCCAAAATGAGTTTAAATCACTAACTTGAATGTTAACCATAGTATTCTCGTTGTGTAGTATGAAATGGCCCTTAGGGGAAGGGCCATGAATGACTTTAGAACTCAGCCTCAACCACCTCAATTATTATCTAATCATGCATTGAATGTGATGACTTGATATTATATTATGACTAGCCAGGTTTCCCCTAGAAGTCCCTCTCCCACCATCCTCCATAACCTCAAAACCTTCACCAAACCAGCCTTTAGGGTATTTTGCAAGTTTGTAGTGGAGGCTAGAGTAATGACTACAAGCTCCAGTGGTATCATAATGAGCTAATGGATGTATATTTTCAGCAAAAGGAATTCAGCAGTTGGGTTTTGCAGGGGTTATTCTTTTTCACATCATTAGTGACCTTTCTGGGTGGTGGAGCTTACAATTATAGTTCCAAAAAGTAGTTTTCCAAACTCTGGTCATAATGTATGTCTCAGGTTCTGCTTGACAATCCTCTCATCCATCTTTTTTCTTCCTCTTCCTGTTTGTTACAGTTGCCATCCGAATTTCAGGAACGTGTCAGCATCCACCTAGAAAAGCACGGATGCAGCCTCTCAGTACCTCTGTGTCATACATCATTTGCTGACAACATACCAACTTGCGTCATTGCTAAAGTCTTAGAAAAGCCTGACCCAAATAGTCTTTCTTCACACTTGTCAGGTTCATCAACCAGAGATCTTGCCTTCCAGGACTCTTCTGGGAAGCTTAGCCAAAGACCCCAGTACAAGTCTGACATCTATTGTAGTGACACAGCTCTTTACTGCCCAGATGAAAGAAGAAGGGAAAGGAGACAGAGTGTCGACATGCAAGTGAAAGACGTTGGGTTCTTGAGGTCCCAGAATTCCACTGACAGCACGGTGGAAGAAGATGGCTTCCACTCCAGCTTTTCCCATGAAGCTTTTCCAGAATACGTTACCTCTCTCCCTACTTCAAGCTCCTACTCCAGCTTCAGTGTGACATCTGAGGAGAAGGAGAATGCCCAAGCTAGTACGCTGACAGCCTCCCAGCAAGCAATCTATCTGAGCAGTCGAGATGAGATGTTTGAACGAAAGCCATCTCCAGGTTATGACCACCAGGGGAGCCCAAGGTTTGCCAAGTCTAAATCCATTCAGCACATGGAATTGGCTGACGAGGAGAATTCCCCCACCTTCACTAGGACTATGTCACCTTATGCAAGCGAGCCTTATCATTTCTCGGCCATAACCGCCCAACAAGCTTTAGCTTCGCAGAAAATGCGCAGCGAGTGCAGGAATACCCATCTGTCAGAAGAGGACCTCCCAGGACGGTGGAGGCAGCTGAGCGTTGAGGATATTGGTGCATATTCTTATAGAAACAGTGGCAGGCTTTCGCCCTGCAGCTTTTCGGAGCAGTATTATAGAAGTCCCATAAAGAAAGCGGACAGCCGGTCAAGTCCTATTTATGCTAGTTACAAAGGTGATAGTTTCTCAGAGGGAGACGATATCTGTCAAAGCAGACTCGTAGAGTCTTGCTTCCTGACAACAGACAGTGGTCTGAATATTGACATTAGCGCCAGCTGTAAGCAAGACAAACTGTCTTCCTACAAAACAAAAGAACTAAGAGACAAAAAGAATGAAAGAATCACAGTTCAGGTGTGCAGTAGCAAAAGTATTGATGGTAGCCCGGTGTTGAAAAGAGAATATGTGGATGTAAGTCCAAACAGCTCAGCCGAGTCCCTCAACCAGAGTTCTATGGAGGCTTCAGAGATCCACCAGTCTTCCATTGAACAAGGAAGCCATTCAAGCCTTCGTAGCAAACAGCAACAATTTCAGCGGACTGGGAGCACAGGCTTGAGTCGGAAAGACAGCCTCACAAAAGCACAATTGTACGGAACCCTCCTCAATTAAACATCTTCCAAAGTTGCAATAAGGAGACAAAGCAACAGTGAGGACTTTGATTACTTCTAGCATACAGTAGGCTTCTAGCGGGGGGAGAGAATGGTTATAAAATATATATTCATATTCACAATGGTACTGTTTTAAGGGGAGAAATATTATAAACCCAAATCTGATGAAACAAAACAAAAAAAACATTACATGGCACTTTTCACACGATGACTTTTCCATCTTGGATACCAACCCTTTGCCCACTTTTATAACCTGAGATATTTTTATAAACAAAATAGTATTTATTAGACTGTCCTTAGTACTCTCAAGCGCTTTGAGTGACACATTTTGTCCCCCTCAAGTAGGTTTCTTATTTATTTTTTTGTGCATGAGGCCACATGTGCCTAAACTCTTGGAAGGAAAAGAGTTTCAAAGAAAGAGAGAAAAAGAATCCCTATCATGAGGACCATTCAAATCCCTAAAAGAGTCATTTAAAATGTGGGTTGTGTGCAAGATGTCCAAGAATAGGGAAGTTATATATAAAAAAAGTCTATTTTTGAAGGAAGTAGAAATGAAATGGCCCACTAATGTATTTAATACAAATATACTTCAAAGAAAAAACTACATGGGCGGGGACACAAATGCACAAAATGATATGGATATTTTGGTTTGTCTGTCCCATTGTGTTTCAACTTCCCCATCCTGTACACTACCTCAAAATTAATTGAGGGTTTCTTTGTCACTTATTTTTCTCTAGGCTTGCATTTATATTGTCTCAAATGCATGGAGTGTCATAACTAGTACTGTATTTTGCATTACTTAATAAAAGACACCAGTGGAAGTGTTTTGTTTATTTTGCTTTATTCATTACAAAATACTCAAACATGGTGCTGTGGTTCCTGTATATGGGGTTGCATCCTGCGTTGTAGTTAACAGGTTTGTAACCTAGGGATTGTCTATGGACAAAAACAGTGTGTTCATCTTGTATCTGGTGCTGGTATAACATATAATGTTCTTAAGAATTGAATCTAATCCCATTTTTCCAACCTTTGCTTACCATACATACTCAAATATAACCTGGGTTTTTCAACATTTTTTGACTGAAAAAGCCTCCCTCGGCTTATAATGGGGTCAAGGCTCCAATGCCGTCCCACCTCTACACCTCTTTCCAGCCATGATATATTTCTCTCTCCACTTCCACTTCCTTAAAAGTGTGTTTTCTTTTCCAAATTCTTCCTCACTCTGCTTATCCTCCTAGGCTGGAGTTGCCTATTTTGGAAAATCTTATTTTTAAAAAAAAGAGAGAAGAAGGCACTGTTTTGAAAAGGAAAAGGAGGGGGAGTTTGTAAATGATATATAGATCCCCCCCCCTAAAAATAATTGCAAGCCCTGTGTTATCTGTATATATCTATATGCATATTCGTCTTATATATGCATTTCCCCTGAGATCTTTTGCAAGCCTGATTTCTGTGTATCTAAATATATTAACTTTATATGTGCATTTTTTGTTCCCTTGGAGGTGTTCACTGGCCTTTGCAGGCCCTATAGATCTCTCTCTCTCTCTCTCTCTCTCTCTCTATATATATATATATATATATATATATATATATATATATATATAATGTACATACACACACATTAATCTTATAAAAGATTTATTAATCTCTCCTACAGATATATAGACATTTTTCCTTGCAAGCCTTTGTAATCCCTATGTGCCTATATATCTGTATCTATCTATGTATATACATTAATTTTATATATGAATTTCCCCTCAAATGTCTGCAGGTCTTTGCAAATCCCATATAGATATAATTATATATAKAGAGAGAGGTGTCTAAATAGATATATATGAATATAGATATATAGGGCTTGCAAATATTACAGGGGGGAAATGCACACACATATATAGAGACATGTCTAGATAGATATGAATATAGATATATAGGGTTTACAAATATTGCAGGGGAAATGCACACACACACACATATTCAAAAACATTTAACCTACTGATGCTTCAATTAATATAATTTTATTGGTATCTATTTTTATTTTGAAATTTACCAGTATCTGCTGCATTTCCCACCCTCGATTTATACTCAAGTCAATAAGTTTTCCCATTTTTTGTGGTAAAATTAGGTGCCTTGGCTTGTATTCAGGTTGGCTTATACTTGAGTATATAAGGTAAATGTAAATTTAAAAGATCAACCTTTTACCCCACAATTCTTTGGAAAACCCACGTTATTTTATCAGTTCTCATGGGTGAGGTTTTGGGTGGGTGCCACAAGTAGATAGGAGATCCCCATATCCTTCCTGTCATGAAACACTAGTCATCTCCATTTTCCAGCATCTAATCACTTTTAGTTTTTGAAAGTGGTTTGTGCAGATACAATTACCATGCTCTTTTGAAGGTCAGTTTGTGCATATAATTGCATATTGGTATTAACACACTTCCATATAACAACATTTAAATAACATCTCCTTTGTTTTACTTAATAGAATGGCCAAGGCCCTGTTGAGATTTATTTATAAAATGTCTGTTCTCTAACACTAAAGTGAGCTCAAAAAAGCAAACTGTGTGACTGGTAATGTCACTCTCACTTCGATTTCATAAGGATGTGTATGGTGTTAACTCAGTCAGTGTCTCAAAAGAGTTTTTCCATTAGTGCAATTAATTTTGTGCTAATTGCTGAACTGCATGAGCTGCATAGTTAAATTGCAACAGCTGCAATCTTGTTGCAAGGACCTTGGAAAATTAGTTTTGAATGGTTTGCTTGCTTCTTCTTGATTATTCAGTCAGTCTCTTCATGCTTACTGAATGTTGTGCCACTTTTCTTCACAAAAAAGTGAAGAAGTTGCATATATATATATATACTTTTTGTGCAAACCATGGAAATTTTGATGAAAAACAAAGTGCTTCTTGGCTTGTTTTTGTATTGGAAGCAAGAGTTTTTGTTGTGTTGTTGTTATTGTTATGTGCCTTCAAGTCAACTCCAGCTTACAACAAGTCTATCATAGGGTGTTTTGGGGAAGATTTATTCAAAGATGTGCCATTGACTTCCTCTGAGCCTGAGAACATGACTTGCTCAAGGGTTTCCATAGTTAAGTGAGGATTAGAACCCTAATCTCTTAGTATCTTAGCCCAACACGTAAAACATTCTCCACATTACTTCTAAGAACTCTTAAGGAATACATTTTATTTTTATTGATTTAAATACATAAAATAGCAATCAGTAGTCAGACAAAAAAGGGATAAATCTGGCAATGTACAATTGGCCCTCCCCATCCACAAATTCTGTATCCACAACTTAAAAATATTCTGCTTTTTTAAAAAAGGAAATACAGTAGAGTCTTGCATATTCAACATAAACAGGCCGGCAGAATGTTGGATAAGTGAAAATGTTGGATTATAAGGGGGGATTAAGGAAAAGCCTGTTAAATCTCAAATTACGTTATGATTTCACAAATTAAGCATCAAAAATCATGTCTTACTACAAATTGACAGAAGAAACAGTTCCAATACAAGATAACGTTATATAGTAATTACTGTATTTACGAATTTAGCACCAAAACATCGCATTGTATTGAAACAGCTGTGAATCCGAGCGGGAGGCAGACTGCATTTGATAATACAAAACGTTGGATGAGGGAAGGTTAGATAAGTGAGACTATACTGTATTGCCATCATATATAAGGTACACAATTTTACTATGCCATTGTATATACCACCGATCTAGGTATTCACAGAGGATCCTGGAACAAAACCCCAGTGGATACCACTCGATAGCTAAAAAGACAGGAAAAAGATGGGGTGAGAAGGGCGGGATATAAAACACAATAAATAATCCACCCCCAAACCCGAGGCCCTCTAAATTGCGATAGTTTAATTAAAATGTTCTCATGCCCACGGATTGGCAGAGGCTATATTGTTGTATAACAGCGCTCCATGCAGTCATGCCGGCCACATGACCTTGGAGGTGTCTACGGACAACGCTGGCTATTCGGCTTAGAAATGGAGATGAGCACCACACCCCAGAGTCAGACATGACTGGACTTAATGTCAGGGGACTACCTTTACCTTTTTATATTGTTGTATTTGTTTTAAGCCCAGGTGAAGCCTGGTTTACTTTCCAGACAAAGGCATTTATTGATCCTAAAACTACCTGCGAGCTCCAAAAAACATTGCAATACCACACCAAGTGATAGAGGACTATTCTATTGGAAATCAGGGCACAGCAGGAGGGTGTTTCCTGCCCCGCCTGCCAACATGTTGCAGTGTAAAATCAGGAGCGGGACCCCTGTCGCTGAGTTGCAAAGAGGAGTCCTTGCACCTCAGTTCACTGGTGAAGGAGGTCTGGAAACTTCTTCCTGCAACACCCCAATAACTAGCAGGGCAGATGTCACTTGACACCTTTCTAGCAGTGAGACATTGAAAATCCTTCACTTCTAGAGCTCTTGTACAGTTCCCATTCCCTTAATAACTTTGCCTGACCTGTTTCTTTGAATGTCTAAACTGTATGTCTCAATACTCAGCTGAAGTTTTAAAGTATTTCATTGCTAGACATTTAGATGGATGAAGGAAATTCTTACTTGGGACTGTTCCTTTTACTTCTAATATATTTGGCAACTATCAAGAAATTAACTTTAGAATATCATAATGAAACTACAGTTGGCCTTCCATGTTAGCAGGTTTAATTTTGCAGATTGAATTAATATGGTATCTTTAGAAGTTGACCATACATACAGTCATATAATAATAATAATAATAATAATAATAATAATAATAATAACAACAACAACAACAACAACAACAACAACACTTTATTTGTACCCCGCTACCATCTCCCTAAGGGACTCAGTGTGGCTTACATGAGGCCGAGCCCAAATACAACAATACAAGCAATAATAACAACAATACAAGCAATTAAAATAAACATGGACAATACAATAATCCAACATTAACAATAAGACCACATGATTAAAAACTATGGGAAGGCCAAATGTAAAATTAAAATTGGAAGTAATGCTGGAACATGAGCGAAAAAGTGATGGGGCATTTGTGGAAAACATACAAGCAGACCTAAAATGTAATGGATGACAAAGTGCTATGGGATCATTATTCTCGGAAGGCACACTGGAACAGCCACGTCTTCAAGCTCCTCCTAAAGACTGCCAGAGGACGTAGAGATTCCTAGATTCCTAAATACTGGAGGATGTAGAAATTCCTAGAGAGATGATCTCTGAAGTTTTTTATTCACACTTTTCCCACTTTTGTGGGAGTCCTGCACCCTTAATTCTGTAAAAGTGAATTAAGCATCCCTCTCTAGCCAAATAGCTTGTATTGTTGAAGGCTTTCATGGCCGGAATCACTGGGTTGTTGTAGGTTTCTCGGGCTGTATGACTATGTTCTAGAAGCATTCTCTCCTGACGTTTCTCCTGCATCTATGGCAGGCATCCCCAGAGGTTGTGAGGTCTGTTGGAAACTAGGAAAATTGGGTTTATGCATCTGTTTCCACAGATATATAAACCCTGGACTTTCCAGAGATATATAAACTCAAGCTTCCTAGTTTCCAACAGACCTCACAACCTCTGAGGATGCCTGCCATAGATGCAGGCAAAACCTCAAGAGAGAATGCTTCTAGAACATGGTCATACAGCCCAAAAAACCTACAACAACTCACAAATAGCCTGTGATGGATGTGACTTTAACAGGATTCCATCTGTATCAGCACTCTCCTTTAGACTAGTATGCTGGTGCCCCTTCTTTCAAAGTTGACGCCAAGAGAGTTCGTCATCATCGACGTTCACTCATGGCCAAGTATGATTATCTTCCAGAAATAGAGTCTTGGTAACAGATCCGTAAATGACTGTGAAAACCTACTCCAAATCCACATGTTCTTCCACATTGTGGACATAGATTCTTAGAGAGAAGGTGGTTTGCTTGAAGTGCCTTACTCTTGGCACATTTCTCCCTTTCACCCTCTATTCATGCCTCTTCAAAAACCATAGGTACATTAGTAACGGCTGACCTCTAGTTACAATGCTCGAATGCCAGGGGTTCCCAGTTCTTGGTGTTTATACCACTTTTTAAAGGTTGGATTTAAGCCCATCTTTAAAACACTTTTGTTGTCCACCAAAATTCTGTTTTCTATTCATAACTTGAGAGTAAAGTAACTGCTTTGGGAGATACTAATTAGGTATTTAGTCAATGTGGCTAAACAAGTGAAGTTGATGGTGGGAAAGCATCATTTCAATGCTTGTAGTATTTCCTTCTTTCAGAATATTGACATTTGTCAGCCTGTCTTCCCGAGAGATTTTCAGGATTTGCTCTACTCTCAAAGCTGACACCAAGAGAGTTATAGTGCCATTGATTTCTTAAAGGTCTAATAGTGTCTTCCACATCTTTTTGTGTCTAATGTCTCCAGCCTTAGGCTAAAAGGAGAGGAATAGGTTTCTCGTTTGTTGTTCACAGTTCTTTAAATATTGAACATGTCTGTCATTTCTTCCTGTCTCTCTTTCTCTTTGTAGATCAAATCCTGTTCTTTCAACTTTCTCTTGCATGATTTTCATTCTAAGCTCTTTCATTATTTTTGCAAGATCCCTTCAATGCTTTTAACTCTTCTAACTTGTTGCTGTTCTGGAGACAGCCCCTTGCTGGGTGGAAGAAGTGGTGGCAGTGACGACAAGAGTAAGGGTGGCTTTCAGTAACTCTGTTGGGCAAGGTATGTGGAACATTGGAAAAACAGATGAAAAAGCAGGAGTAGAGAGTACATTAAGCACGGCTTCCCCGCCGCAAATATGGCAGTTGCAGGATATCCCTAAGCATCAATCATAGTTTCACAGAGTATGCCATTCATATAGAAAACACTGCCAAAGTAATTAGGATGCCTGCTATAGATGCTGGCTAAATGACAGGAGAGAATGCTTCTGGAACATGGCCATACAGCCTGGAAAACTCACAGCAAACCACTGTCAAAGTAATGAAGAAAATATATACACACACATAGTATGGCCCTTGTATCTGTAAGCCCAGTATCCACAGTTTCATTTATGTACCAAGTATGTCATCTCTAGATCATCCAAGTACTTATGTACCAAGTATGTCATCTCTAGATCATCCAGCACAACTCCCCTTCATTTCAATAGAGTTTGCTCTCATGTATCCACACAAAGTCTGGGAACATATTCTGTTGTGCAGCAAGCGGATCTTAGCCGCGTCCCATGCACAAGACTCTCAGACAAGAGTAGAAATGAACAAAAAAATCTTTACTCTTAATAGCAGAGATGAAATACAAACTTGCAATGTTGCATACAAAAAACAAACAGTGCAAGAAACTTACATAGTTTTTGTAAGTAACACAAAATAAGGCATCTTCATCTTAAGTCAAATGAGAAAGCAAAACATAAACCTTGAGCAAACAGCTATTCCACCATAGCCTCCTTTAGAGCAGCATAACGGCTTCTCTCCAACCTGCTCCTCAGAGCAGAGCATTTGAGCATAGATCTCCTCAGAGAAAAAGCTCTCCGGAACTGTATTCTAAAAACTCAAAAAGTTATACCCTATCGGGTGTGGTCCAAGATTGCTGGTTGACCTACATTACCAGCTACACATAATAATTACCATCATAAGGTTTTTCTTCAACACACACACACACACACACACACACTTGGTCCTGCCACAACTTACTGTAGCATATTCCCCACAGAGATAGAGGTTATACTGTGCTTTTCAAGCACTGTTGCCCTACAATCCTGCCACCTCACCCTGAGATATGGCAAAGTGGTGGCAGTCCTGATGTCTGGGAAGCCTAGGCCATGCTATATCAGGTGCCACTAAATTTTTTTCTGCCTGAGATGAAAAGCAACAAGGTCTCACGTACAGAAGCAGGCTTAGACTGGCATTTCTAACTTTTCTGACTACTTCAAATGGAAGGGTTCATTTATTTATTTATTTGCCCTATTTATATCCTATCTTTCTCTACCCCAAAGGGGACTCAAGGCAGCTTTACATTTAGGCAACAATTCAATGCCTTTGGACAACATACAGTTAAAATACATTTACTTTAAATTTTTAAATGAAAATTAATGCACATTAAAACATATAAGAACATTGCATTCACTATTAAAATCACATTCCACATTGCGTACTGCAGCAGTTTAATAGCGAGTCCCCAGAACAGGTTTTGTTGCACCCACTGCTCTGTCTTCCATCTCAGCAAAAGACAAAGGTGGTAGAAAGTTTGGGACTCAAACTGTTTTCCAGAGTAATGGCCCAATATTTAAACCATTGTGTCACACTGGCTTATACAAACCTCTAAATGTAAACTTGACATTTATTTCACAGCGTTATAAAGCATTGTCGTCAAATGAAGTCACCAACTGAAACTGCTCCTATGGTTTGGGTACAAATGCAGAAGCCTGTCTCTGAGGATGGCTTAAATTAATCTTGCCAATCCATCAAGCCATACATTTCATCTAATATTCTCCAGGATTTAATTTCTATCTGCCCTTTTCCCCCTATGAAAGTTTTCTACTTAAAGAGCCTGACCGATGAGAATTGACTTTGAACTTGTCTAGGTCAATATTTAATTCCTGGATCAACAAATCTTCAAATTGGCTGCAATTCCCAAGATGTCTGCAGACCAGGCAGATAAGCTTCACTGAGTTATTTCATGCCCAAAAGTAAGCCTCGGAGGTGTTAAGATATTTGGCTGGAAGATGGGGAAATATGCTTCAGTGAGATGAATATATTCATGGTGGTATCCAAAAATAGATCACCGCAAGTGGGTGGGTGCTGTATTTATATATTGATCTCTGTCGCTATTCATATCTGTGATATATATAAGAGAGACTGGGAGAGACGTGAAATAAACTAGGGAACTTAATGGGTTGTCAAAAAAGAACAAGCAGACCTAAATCTTAGTCTTGGCTAGAGCAGTCATTCAAGCAATTGGATTTACCAGTCCATTGACTCATCATTCAACAATTGATTCCATGATTCTATTCTAGCTGAAACTAACAAACAGGTGGCTTAGGGGGTTTGAGTAGACTGCAAATACTTAAGATATGGTGGAAATACTATCTGACAGATGAAAAATTCAAGATAACTGGACTCTGATTGACCTGTATTCTAGCTTCAACTATATATGAGGGTTGAATGAAAAGTAATGCCTCCACCTTCGTTACTTGGGTTTGGATAGAAATATTTTAATGAATCAAACTCAGAAATAATCCTTAGGATGTGCTCTTTAACTACCACTATTCACTTATCCACATAATCACCAGACAATTGGATACATTTCTGCCAACAATGAACAAGTTTTCTGAAGCCGTCACAGAAGAAGTCGACACTGTTTCCACAACCAGCGTCTCACAGTTCTCTCAACATACCCATTGAGCACAGATCTTCTGAGAGCCAAGCAAGGCAATAATGTGACCCACACGTTCTTGTGAAATGCCGATTATGCTTGAAATTTCTCTCTGAGTGATACGACAATAGTCCTGAATCAATCTGTCAACCTTTTGCTTGTGAAACGCGGTGGTTGCTGTCAGAGGACGTCCAATTCTTAGTTTGGCATGCAAGTCGGATGTTCCCACCTCAATAGCTTTAAACTTACTTGCCCAATGACACATAGTACTCACATCAACACAATCACACACAATCACCATGAACAGCTTGCGTTCTCTGATGAATCTCCTTTGGGATGACACCTTCTGCTGTCAAGAATTCAATGACTGCATGTTGCTTAAGTCGCATTGACCGACCATCTGCGCAGGATTCCATACTTCTCACTTTAACAACACAACCGTTCAATACTAAGGCTTCCTGCCAAAATGAAATTGTAGAGGAGAGTCTACTGAACAAGCCAGTACCTGCCGCATACCAGTACTGCCATCTGTTGAGTTACGAAGGTGGAGGCATTACTTTTCATTCAACCCTCATAAATCAAAATGTGTATCCACATTTGCGCATCACTGATAACAATGCTGGGCAGAAGTGGGACCCATTGCAGAGGTGTTCTGCTTATGGTTCCAGCTTCAGTTTAGCAAAATGCATGAGGAAAATGCATATAAATTATCTTAAATTGATGAGGGCAATGAAGGAGGGACCAAGCTTGTTTTCTGCTGCCCTGGAGACTAGGACATGGAACAATGGGATTAAACTTCAAGAAAGAAGATTCCATCTGAACATTAGGAAGAACTTCCTGACTGTGAGAGTTGTTCAGCAGTGGAACTCTCTGCCCCAGAGTGTGGTGGAGGCTCCTTCTTTGGAGGCTTTTAAACGGAGGCTGGATGGCCATCTGTCAGGGATGCAGGGAAGGGGGGCTCCTGCCTGATGACTCAGGACTACTTAGAGCTGTGTTTCTCAACCTTCCTAATGCCATGACCCCTTAACACAGTTCCTCATGTTGTGGTGACTCCCAACTATAACATTATTTTTGTTGCTCTTTCTTAACTGTAATTTTGCTCCTGTTATGAATCATAATGTAAATATCTGATATGCAGGATGTATTTTCATTCATTGGACCAAATTTGGCACAAATACTCGATACGTCCAAATTTGAATATTGGTGGGGTTGATTTTGTCATTTGGGAGTTGTAGTGCTGGGATTTATAGTTAACCTACAATCAAAGAGCATTCTGAACTCCACTGATGATGGAATTGAACCAATCTAAGCACACAGAACTCCCATGACCAACGTAAAATACTGGAAGGCTTTGGTGGGCATTGACCTTGAGTTTTAGAGTTGTAGTTCACCTACATCCAGAGAGCACTGTGGACTCAAGCAATGATAGATCTGGACCAAACTTGGCACAAATACTCAATATGCCCAAATGTGAACACTGGTGGGGTTTGAGGAAAGTAGACCTTGATATTTGGGAATTGTAGTTGCTGGGATTTATAGTTCACCTGCAATCAAAGAGCATTCTAAACCCCACCAATGATAGAATTGGCCAAGCTTCCCACACAGAACCTCCATTACCAACAGAAAATACTGTGTTTCCTGATGGTCTTTGGCGACCCCTCATGATCCCCCCAGGGGTCCCGACCTCCAGGTTGAGAAATGCTCAGAGGTTACAATACTAGGCTAAAGAGGCCAGTGGTGTAACTCAGGGTGCATCTACACTGTAGAATAAATGCAATTTGATGCCACTTTTAACTGCCAAGGCTCAATGCTATGGAACCCCAGCATTTGTTATTGAATAGGGTTTTTGTTTTGTTTTTTGGTGAGGCATTAACACATTTTTTGGCATAAAGGGCTGCAGACTTTGCAAAACTACAACTCCCATGATTCCATTGAGCCATGGTGGTAAAAGTCATGTCAAACCCATTGAATTCTACAGTGTAGATGCACCCTGTTATTTTTACAGATTGGCAAGAGGATGTTTTCAGAGCAAGACTTTGCGTCCTGAACCACAATTTATGTGTCATGGTCTCTTCAGCCTGAACACTCAATTATGGACCCTCGGAGGCAAAGTGCAGCCAAGACAGATAATAAATGAGAGGCCGTACTCTTAAAGTTCGGATGGAGTGGTCCTAAGAGAATACTCTGTTTGCTTCACTGCCATAAGGCTGTGTGAGGTGACCACCTTAAGCATCAGATGCTGGGAGGAAGGCTGCCATGTGGGGAAAGAAGCCCGGCTGGCAAAATTTAAGAATTGTGTAATAGGAGGGGTAGTTTCCCTTTTCAACACACATTTAGGACAGATCCCTACTCTCTTCTTTCACTTTAGCCGGTAAAGGGGAAGTTCTGGCAGCTCCTGGTGGTTCCTTATGACTAATTTGGTTGGCAGCATATTGAGTTGGGTTTATTGGAGGACGATACGTTATTACTGTATTCAAATAAGAATTAACATCACTTATATATGGATTAGGGAGGGAGACCGTCTTGTCCATTGCATCAGAAAGAAAATGATTGTGGATATATGCACAAGGAGGTGCTGCCAGTGACATCACTAGGTGGGTGTGTGGGATGTGACTCACACTGGATGACACCCTTCAAGTGGGGGACAGGAAAATGACTTGTCTATACAATGTTTGCGCACCATTTCAGCTGAAATTGATTTCATTTTATAAAAAGAAACCCAGGTTGTTAAGAGATAACCACAATTTTGTTTTCATCAGCCCAACTTAATATGTGATGTATCAATATACTTACATGGCCGAAACTCTGTTATAATTTAATTTTTGAAACTTCTGATAATACATATTTATTTATTTACAGCATTTATATTATTTATTAATTATTTATTTACAGTATTTATATTCCGCCCTTCTCACCCCGCAGGGGGCTCAGGGCGGATTACTGTCCATTTGTGACACCGATGGAGTACTTCCTCATTCTTTGCAGTTTTGCTGGAGATTTTTATGGTGGTGTAAATTAGTTAAATTAGCCTCCCTGCATAAGTGGTCCCTAAATTTCCTACTTGACAGATGTAACTGTCTTGGCAGACATTCAATGCCATAGACACACAATATATATAGACAGACACACAGAGGCCATTTAACATTCCAGCTTCATGAGGGTATTCTGGCCACCAGGGGAGCTGTTGCTTCACCATCCATTTGTGACACTGATGGAGTACTTCCTCATTCTTTGCATGCTTGCTGGAGATTTTATGGCATTGCAAATTAGTTAAATTAGCCTCCCCGCATAAGCGGTACCTAAATTTTCTACTTGACAGATGCAACTGTCTTTCAGGCTGGAAAGGTTGACAGTGGGCTACACAATGGTCGGAATCTCACTACGACCAGGGCTGGCTTCGAAATCATGACGTTTTTGGTCAGTAGTGATCTAATGCAGCTGACTTTCAACCAGTTGTGCCACATGGACATGTCAGAGCTGACATTATTAACAAATTACAATAATGTTTCAAAACACATGGTTTAATCTGCACAGGTAACAAATGCATACTGTTGTTTTCATTGCTTTTTAAAATAGTCTCTGATTTTATCAAATTTTGGGATATTTTAGCTACAGCGGCATGGAAGTCCATACGGGTGACCCCATGAGTTACTTAATTGGGTGTCACAAACCCCCTAGAGGCTATCTCTACCTGTAAGGGTTGTTGATGAGACCTGATTGCTATTCCAGTCTCCCTCTCTCTCTCTCTCTCTCTCTCTCTCTTTCTCTCCCTGACCGCCCTCTAGATATGACTTCACCCAATCTCTGGTTCACTCTTAAAGGCATCAAGATGGCTTCTGTGAATAATAGCAGTGCAGGCTCCACTAAGTAGTCTTAGAATCATAGAATCATAGAGTAGGAAGAGACCTCATGGGCCATCCAGTCCAACCCCCTGCCAAGAAGCAGGAAAATTGCATTCAAAGCACCCCTGGCAGATGGCCATCCAGCCTCTGTTTAAAAACCTCCAAAGAAGGAACCTCCATCACAGTCTGGGACAGAGAGTTCCACTGTTGAACAGCTCTAGAAGTTAGAAAGTTTTTTCCTAATGTTCTCCTTTCCTGTAGTTTGAAGCCATTGTACCACGTCCTAGTCTCCATGGCGGCAGTAGTCTACACTATTCTTCACCAAGCAACTGACTCTGAGGTGCTAAAGAATCATAGAGTGAGAAGTCCAACCCACTGCCATGCGGAAATACACAATCAAAGCAGTCCCAACACATGGCCATCCAGTATGCTTAAAACGCTAAAGAAGGATTATTCTCCAGACTCCAAAGCAGCTTATTTCACTGTCAAACAGCTTATTTAATCAGAAAGTCCTTCCTAATTTTCAGGTGAAATCACTTTTCCAGCCATTTGAATCCATTGCTCTGTGTCTTAATTTCCAGAGAACCAGAAATAACCCTGCCTCATGTTCTTTTAAAGATTTAAACATGGTTATCATATCCCATCTCAACCTCCCCTAGATCTGGAAACTGCTCCTCATAAGGCTTGGCTTCCAAATATCATTTTGGGACTATGACTTCCCTCAATCTAGATACTATACTCTAGATCATATTGCATTTTTTAGCTGCTGCATTCCATTGTTGACTCACGCTCTGCTTGTGCTAAGACTCTTAAATCCATTTCACGTGTACTATTGTTAAGCCAGGTGTCGCTCATCTTATATCTGTGGATTTCATTTGTGCCTAAATATAGTACCTACATTTCTTCTATTTGTAATTCATTGTGTTAGTTTTGGCCCAGTTCTCTAATCTGTTAGGATCCTTTAGGATTCTGATCAAGTCCTCTGGGGTATTAGCTCTCCCTCCCAATTTGGTGTGCCTGGCATTGTGGCCAGGATGCTCTGGGAAATCACCTGTGCTGCCAAGAATGTATAATTCAGAGGAAGTATGTCTGACAGCAACAGTGGTGGAAGGCAGATAATGTTGCATTTCTTCTGGCAATATTCTTCTTCCTACCTCAGGCGGCAAGAGAACTCAGGGTGCTTCCAGACAGCACTAAATGATGGGTTTTAGTGAGGGGTAAAATATCCCAGGACTTCAGGAGAGTTCCGCATACAGACCTGTTGGTCCCGGGATTACTGCCTCCATTGTCTAGACTTGAAGCTTTGTTCCGAGATTTAGAGGCTCCCAAGATGGCTGCCGCAGGACTTCCGCTGGAAACCAGCATTTTAAAGAAAAAAACCCGCAAGATGCAGCTGTGTGGCTATGCAGAGATTTGATTATGCGGATCACTGCAAAAGTTCCATTCTATGTGCAGGTCAAAGAAACTGTGCCCTCCACACATTTCATAAAGTTTCTGGCACACAAACAACGTTTTTGCTTTCTACTCAAGTGTCCCCTTCTTTTTAGGAACCAACTGATCAGGAACAAGCTTCTGGCAGACACAAAAAGTTTTTGCCTTCTCTTCAAGTGTCCCCTTCTTTTTACGAACAGACCGATCAGGAACAAGCTTCTGGCACACAAACAAAGTTTTTGCCTTCTCTTCAAGTGTCCCCTTCTTTTTACGAACAGACCGATCAGGAACAAGCTTCTGGCACACAAACAAAGTTTTTGCCTTCTCTTCAAGTGTCCCCTTCTTTTTAGGAACCGACCGATCAGGAACAAGCTTCTGGCACACAAACAAAGTTTTTGCCTTCCACTCAAGTGTCCTCTTCTTTTTAGGAACCAACCAATCAGGAACCAGCTTCTGGCACACAAACAAAGTTTTTGCCTTCTATTCAAGTGTCCCCTTCTTTTTAGGAACAGACCAATCAGGAACCAGCTTCTGGCACAAAAACAAAGTTTTTGCCTTCTATTCAAGCGTCCCCTTCTTTTTAGGAACCTACCAATCAGGAACAAGCATCTGGCACACAAACAAAGTTTTTGCCTTCTCTTCAAGTGTCCCCTTCTTTTTAGGAACCGACCAATCAGGAGCAAGCTTCTGGCACACAAAAAAAGTTTTTGCCTTCTATTCAAGTGTATCCCCTTCTTTTTAGGAACTGACCAATCAGGAACAAGCTTCTGGCACACAAACAAAGTTTTTGCCTTCCACTCAAGTGTCCTCTTCTTTTTAGGAACCAACCAATCAGGAACCAGCTTCTGGCACACAAACAAAGTTTTTGCCTTCTATTCAAGTGTCCCCTTCTTTTTAGGAACAGACCAATCAGGAACCAGCTTCTGGCACAAAAACAAAGTTTTTGCCTTCTATTCAAGCGTCCCCTTCTTTTTAGGAACCTACCAATCAGGAACAAGCATCTAAAACCAAGGAACAAACTCAGATTTAAAAAATACTGTAATTTCTAATTGCAGGGACATACAGACATGCAAAGATCCGGCTATTCGGCTCAAAACCGTGATATTCCCGCACCTGGAAATCTCGTGGTTTTTTTCCCTTTGGTAGCAATTGCTTCCAGCTTTACAGGGTATGGTGTCTGGCCACCCTCCTGTTTGCTGTGAAAGCTCCTGGGATAAAGGTAGTGTCTGGATGGGCCCTCAGGCCATCAGTGGGACTTTTAACTTTCAGCTTGTAGGTTAGGTTGAGTAAACAGTAATCAAATGTACTATGAATGCTGAAGAAAATGGTTAGGATTTTTCTCTTCACAGCTGATGCCACCAGCATTTCAATAGCACCAGTATTTTTTGGAAAAAAAATCTAAGCAAATTTTACAGGTCGTTTTCAGATGATGGCCATTTGTGCATTGCTACCATGGACTGGATGGGACTTCATAGCCTTTCCATCAGATCCTCATTTAGTTCAGACAGAATGCCTTGAGGGTTTTTCCATTTATTTTCTTGGCTTCTACTCAGAAAGCATCCATGCGAGTGACAGGTTTCCTTTTGCTGGCTGGCAACACAGACTGACAATGAGAAGTGGCCCTCTTCTATAAAAGCAAAGCCAGCATGAAAAATTTAAAAAGCACGATAAAATGTAGGGCTGTCTTTGCATGAGAAAGAGAGATTGAGAGAGAGAGAGAGAATGAGTTCCAAAAGCTCCACTTCCTAGCTTTTCATCATTAAGCCCCCAAAACACTGATAGAGTTTGTTCTGACATTTCTTAAAGGGAGGCTCTTCTGAGGTCTTCCAAATTTTTTATATATATTCACTCCATTTATGTGACAGCCTTTTTTCAAAGAGATGGCATTCATTTTTGAGCTGAGGCCTCATTAGGGCCACTTCATCAAAGTCTGTTCAAGGAGAGTCAGGATCAGACAAAGCCACTGGTATGAAAGAGGACGAGTTGATGGTTTATAGATGCAGCAGGTATGTTACAGAAAGGAAACCCTATCTTTCACTCAGATGCATCTACATCATCAGGCATGGGCAAACTTGGGCCCTCCGGATATTTTGGACTTCAACTCCCACAATTCCTAACAGCCTCGGGCCCCTGCCTTTTCCCTCTCAGCCACTTAAGCAGACAGTCCACATTTCTCAGGCATATAGCAGGGTTGGGAGAGCAATCACTTTGTAAACAAGCCCCTTGGTCTCCCTACAGAAGTCCTGATCCTCAAACACTATCTGCTTTGTTGGGTTGTTGTAGGTTTTTCGGGCTGTATGGCCATGTTCTAGAAGCATTCTCTCCTGATGTTTCGCCTTTATCTATGGCAGGTATCCTCAGAGGCTATGAACTCTGTCTGTTATCTGTGTTGGGGTTCAGCCTGAGTTTGAACTTGAACCTGATTCTCTGTTTGTTCCTCCTGATTCTAATGAAAGTGTATTTACTGATGCTAATGGAAATGTACCTTTTGATGCCAATGCTCCTAAAATTAGTGAGGAAGAAACTGCTGTAGGTTTGGAAAATGCCAATGTTCCTGAAATTAGTGAGGAAGGAACTTCTGTAGATTTGGAAAATGAAAGTACCAGTGTTCATGAGAATGTTTCAGAGGGAGACCTTGAACTTTCCCTCCCTTCTGCACCTGTTAACTGTAATGACAACAGAAGGGGCCAAATTTGGGAAGACAGAAGTAAAACACTCAGTTTGCGTCGATCCTCCCGAATTCAAGAATTAAAAACATTGGCTTCAAAAAAGAAGGGCGGTTCACGGAACCAATTCTTGAGTTTTAATTGCCTTACGCCGGGCTGACTTCTCAGTTCAGGCATCGTTTCAGAATTGATGAAGACCTTGGTAGTTCTCCCGGTTCCCTGGCCATAGTTTGGGAAGATTTCTAGGATATCAAGTACGGTTAGTGGATTGCTAACAGATTCCAGTATTTCACAGTGAGGCTTTTGGTTTTGCTTTGTCCATTTAAATTCATGTTTGCTGATTTTGCTGTGGCTTTTGACTTGCATTTTTCCTTTATTTTGTAACCATTTTTCTTCAATAAAAAAGGATTGTTTTTCACAGCCAAGTGTGGTGGATAGTTATCTTAGGGCCTCGTTCCCTGCTCTGGATTGCAACAATCTGCTTCATTTGGAAAAATGCTGCACTCGCAGAGCTCAGGCAATGTTGTATTTCAGTGTCAATGTTGACCTTGGTGGAGAGGTGTCTGCCTCAGACACTAGGATATGGAATAACAGATTCCAATGTAAGGGGGAAAATTCTACCAAAACAAACCAAAAAACTTCCTGACAGTAAGATCTGTTCAGCAGTGAATATGCTGCCTCAGAGCATAGTGGGGTTTCCTTCTCTAGAGGTTTTTAAACAGAGGCTGGATAGCCATCTGTCTGGGATGATTTGATTGTACATTCCTGCATAGCAGAATGGGGTTGAACTGGATGGCCTTTGTGGTTTCTTCCAACTCTGTGATTCTGTGTCTAACAACACAAACTTATTCACATTGATTTGGAAGCAAATCCTATTAAATGTTTAATGTGGTTCACTCTCATTACTATTTGTAAACAGGACTGTAAGGCTATTGTTTTTCTCACTCTTTACATGGCCCCTAATTTGTCAACCCACAAACATAAATTATAATAACAATAATGATGAGGAATCGGTTATCCTGGCCTGGACTGTAAGCTAAAGTGAGCTTGAGTGCCAAGTTCATGTAACCTCAATGATGTCCTTCGCCACCATATATGTCAACCTTCAGTTTGATGTGCATTGTTTTCCTGAAATAAACATAAAGACGATTGCGTTGATAAACCCAGGTCAGTTCAATTTGCATTTGTCCTCATCATTTACATAACAGATGCACATGACCAACTGAGATGATGTGCTGTTTTTCGCCACCTAATTTAATGCTCATGCAGCTCTCGAGTTTAAAAATAGAAACAGCAGCAGGTCCTCGATTAATTACTCTCCTCCGTTTCCAGCATCAATAGCTGCCTGCATCTTTTAATGTCCCACATAGGGAGAGTCATAGAAAAAGGAACACAACTCCACAAAGATCCAAGATCCAGACTTTCAAGACTCAGATCTCGCATATGGCTTGGGTTTAAGAGATGATTGGAGCTATGGACTTCCATGGGATTAGAAATGGGGCCAGAGACGCCAGGGGCCTCCATAATTAGACCCAAGGGTTTCTGCTTGGCTAGTTTGAAGCTGTCCTGGCCAGTTGTTTGACATTTTGTTTGTTTTCGCTGCTAACATTCCCCGAAAGCTTTGCCACTGGGATATTTAAAATGTGCTGATCTTTAAATGAGCACATGGAAATTAGGGATGCCATATGGATGTGGTTCATAGCTTAGTGACAAAGTTTTGAAGGGTTCTGAAGGGCAGCTAAGGGGGGAAAGTCTGGAACTGATAAGATGGCAACAAAGGGCCCTTCCACATTGCCCTGTATCCCAGAATATCAAGGCAAAAATCCCACAATATCTGCTTTGAACTGGGTTACCTGAGTCCACACTGCCATATATTCCAGTTCAAAGCAGATAATGTGAGATTTTATTCAGCTGTGTGGAAGGGGCCCTAGTTGAAGCTGAGTCATGATCTAGAGTGGCTCTATTGCATCTAAAAGTGGATGAAGACACAAGCCATCCTTGGTTTCCCAATGCAAATCAGTGAAGGAGGTTTGGCTTGGAATCTACATTGGATCAGATTGGGTCCAGATCAATCTGGACCAGGTTAGTTCCAGATCCAATGCACCAAACCTGAACACAAAGGGGCATTTTCATTTCCCTACTCATGTATTCAAGTGAGTTGGTGCTAAAACAACTTGTGGTTGGTTCCATGTCCCACCAGGCACATGTAGCTGCCACATGAGCCAGCCAATCTCTATAGGTCCATCACAACTACTGTAATACAAAGGACCGAAGCAATTCACTGTATTTGTTGACATGAGAATAGAGCTCACATTAAAGAAGAGATGTCTTTGTGTTTGTGTTAAAAGAAGGTATGGTCGATAAGAAATATATTATTAAGTAAACACAAGTAAATGCCAATAAAGTGTACCAGGGGTTATCAAATACCCTCCCACATTTCACAGATGAAACGTATTTCAGTGATTTAGTCAGTAGAATGTGCAGAAACAAGACTTGTGCAGCCCATCAGGGATTCTGTATCCACAGCTTTAAAATCTTTTTTAAGCAAGCCCTGATTTTGTCATTTTATATAAGGGACACATTTAACCATATAATGGGACTTGAACATCCCTGGATTTTCATATCCATGGGGAGTCCTAGAACCAAATCCCAGCTGATTATCCAGGGACCACTGCGCTATAGTAGTAGTAGTAGTAGTAGTAGTAGTAGTAGTAGTAGAAGAAGAAGAAGAAGAAGAAGAAGAACAACAACAACAACAACAACAACACTATATTTATAATCCGCCCTTCTCACCCCAAAGGGGACTCAGAACGGATCACAGTACATATGCTTGGCAAACATTCAATACCACTTTGTATAGACAATACACAGATAGACAGAACAGGAAGTGGTTTGATTCAGCTGTTTTGGTGCCATGGAAGGTTGGGCTTGAGTCCGGGGGGTGCTGTTGCTCTATCTTCTATGACAAAGAGCCACCAGGACTTCCTCCTTCCTTTTGGTCTCTCAGCATTTTCTGATCTTTCTTTATGGCATCGTAAAACACCTCCCCCACTTTTTTTTAGTGGTACCTAATTTCTCTAATTACAGCTGAAGCTGTTTTCGAACTGCTTAGGTAAACAGTGAGCAGGGCTGACAGTCGGCTGCTCACGCCGACCCGGGGTTTGAACTTGCAACCTTTCAGTTGATAGATCTTATAGTTGCTGATGATTTACCAGCTGTGCTAAACCTCCGGCCCCTTGAATGATAATCAAGGTGGCAAATTGCAACATTCACACATAACTCTAGCAGACAAGAGTTCTTTCTCCCACCCTGGACATTCTACAGATATATAAACCTCATTTACTTAGTTTCCAACAGACCCCTCAACCTGTGAGGATGACTGCCATAGATGTGAGTGAAACGTCAGGAGAGAATGCTTCTGGAACATGGCCATACAGCCCGGGAACCTCACAGGAACTAAATTTTCAACTACCACTCTAGCTTCTGCTTTGTGTAGGGAGGAAGAATGATGCCATCTACTTTTTACCTAAGTAAGCATGTAATTTGGATATTGCCTTTGGGGCAAAAGACTGAATCGCTTCCATCTGAGAAGTAGGCATTTACATTTTCATGAGAATTTTGGTGCTGAATCCTCTTTAGTCCAAGTAAAACAGACCCACTGAATCAATGGTATCTTCCTACATGTTGACTCACCAGTAATTGAATGAGCAGGTTAGCTCTGGTTAGGAGTGACCAATAGCATTTGGGTCACTGGATTTATGTTTATGCAGATTTCTGTAGATCAAACCATTTAACACAATAATTTAGCCTGATGCAGTGAATTGGATTTTTCAATATGCAGCTGTCCCCGTTTTATTGGAAATGGTTCCATCTCAGCTTGAATGTTTGCCATGATATTGTTCTAATCCATCTTTTCAGCAGCTCTGCTCTTTCACACACATACACACACTGCGTTTTGGCTCTGTACACTTTCTCCACACATTTCGACAGGCCGATTGGTATGTTTGCTTTGAAGTAAGCATTGAGGGCAATATATAATTGCTCCCATAGCTAAGATCCTGTACAATATTGTTCTGAGCTTGCCTGCTTGTGCGTTGTTGGGCATTTTTCCCTCTCTTTCTCTCCATGTTCTATTCCTTAATAATGGGAACTGGCACGCAGCCTTGCTATAATAAGGCACCAGAGTCAAAACATTTATTATGTTGCCCTGATCTTTAAATCATGTTCAAGGAATGTCTCTGGGAGAGAAAGCTTTTAGCAACACAAATACCCTGCTTGCTTTTGTCTTTTTCTACAAATGCAAACCTTTGGATGGAAGGCCCAGGGGAAAGAACATCACAAAACAATGCCGTTGTGGGTGATGGCTTTCACACAAGCGTCTAAAAGGATTTGATGCTTTGCTACTGGTGCTGGGAAACATAAATTGTCCCCAAGTTTGAGGAGTTGTAATGACAAGTTGTTAACAGGAAGAGAAACGGGGCTAACCGAATGAAGATGTCTCTAAACAACTGCTTTTTGCAGGAAAGGTGTGAATAGTCTCTTGAGTACAAAAGTCCCCCATGCTCACACAACACTCTCATTGTAATGCACTGAAATTACCTCTTAATGGCGGCCTCTCATTCACCAGGTTAAGCACTAGAGTCTTGGCTTTCAGCAGACAAAAATATCACATGGAAAGGATCTGTCAAGACCCACTGTGAAAAGTCAATGATTCTGTTATTCAGTTGTGCTGGTTCCTTTGCCAATGCTGCTCAGCTATTATTAGCATTACTAGTGATGCTACATCCAACCTTTCCTCCAGAAACTCAAGGCAATGCATGAGGTCTTTTTTCCCATTTTTATCTTAACAGCAGCTTCCGGTGGTGCCGTTGGTTAAACCCCTGTGCCGGCAGAACTGAAGACTGACAGGTCACAGGTTCAAATCCGGGGAGAGTGTGGGTGAGCTCCCTTGTCAGCTTTGGCTCCCCTTGTGGGGACATGAGAGAAGCAACACACAAGGATGGTAAAACATCCTTGCAGACGCCTAATTCTCTCACACCAGAAGTGACTTGCAGTGAGGTTGGCCTTACAGACTGGAACCGTCTCAAGTACTGTCAGTAACCTTGATGGCCATGAGGGGTGTTGAAACCCAGTCCCATACTTTTTTTTTTCATTTCAGGAGCGACTTGAGAAACTGCAAGTCACTTCTGGTGCGAAATAATTGGCCATCTTCAAAGACGTTGCCCAGGGGATGTTTTGATGTTTTGATGTTTTACCATCCTTGTGGGAGGCTTCTCTCATGTCTGCGCATGGGCAACTGGAGCTGAAAGTGGGAGCTCAACCCGCTCTCCTCAGATTCGAACCACTGACCTATCGGTCAGCAGTCCTACCAGCACAAGGGTTTGATCCATTGTGCCACCGGGGACTCCAGTCCCATACTGTAACCATGGCAGTGTGTTGGCTCAATTGCATCAATGCATACAAAGTGTTGAACCACAACTTCCGGGATCTAAATTGGCCACACAGACTACGTTCAATGGAAGTTGCAGTCCAACAGCACTATACCCTCCAAATGTTCTAATTTGGCTGCGCTAGTCCTGATTCATCCTCTATCATCTCACTCTTCAACTGATTTTAAAATGTCCCAGTTTCTCTTGTCTCTTCCTACCGTCCCCCTTTGTCCTCAGCTTAATTTAATTGGTGGAAATTGAGTTAAAACACAAACATGACTTGAAATCAGTCAAGTCAGAAGAAAGAAGAAGAATAAAGCAGAAGATGGGGTCTTAGCCTTTCCCAGTAGGTTCAGAATGTAGCCTTTACTACCTCCTATCTTCTACCTCCGAAATAACCTCTCTCATCCTGACTACACTCTGACGTTGTTTGGTCTCATATGCACCTCTGTAAAGTGCATGTAACATATGGAGGAACCTAGTCGATCATCCCTGCACTGCGTGGACAGAAAACAAGCACAAGTTAGAATGTGATTAATCTTGGTTGCTCTGTCGGTAGTGGAACTGAAATGTCTTTCCAAGATTTTCCAAGAAAATCCTGTGATAGGGTCACCATAGTTTGGAGATGACTTGATCAAACAACAAACATATATTCATTCTCAGCATTTCCAAATGGACTAGGAAACTGACATTTCCCATTCATCGAGACTCCAGAGATAGGATAAAATAGCTTGATGCCATACTTTGGAAGAATGCCTCGGGTTTTTTCTTGTTTTCTTTGTCATAAGCTTCCATAGCCTGTTGTCTCTTGCAGTCCACCAAAGCTTATGCCAAATAAAATGTGTTAGTCTTTACTCTTTAAGATGCCACCAGGCGTTTTGCTGTGATGACACTTCCTCCTCCATCTCCTAGCCTCACAGTATTTAGACATATTGTTTCAACTGAGCTGGATTCACATTCAAAGCTGAAGTTAACACTTCATTTGAGGCTGAGAACACCACCAATAATTCACACTCAGGCTCTTGTTTAGGTGCCAGGTTAGTCAATCTGCTTGTTTTTCTGGTTGTTTATCTTTCACAAGGCTCTCTTGCTTTCTTTAACAGAATCTTAAAGCATTCTTTGAAAGGTCTTGAATCTGGAGGAAGGAAGGCTGTAATATTGCTATGACAGTGTCATTAACACCAGTTGTTTCCATAAACAAACTACACACATTTGGGGCTGCGGAAGCATTGCAAAGGAAGAGCAGGTGCCACCAAAAAGAACTCCAGAAATGGAAGAGATACTTCCAAAATACACTGTGCAGTATGATCCAAATTTGGGCTAATAATCCTAAAATCTTGCTTATTTAAAACTTCAGCATCAAGAATGGATTTGACAGGATGACTTCAAGGGACGGATGTCCTGCAAACTTTATGGGTCTTGGTCTGGCTGCTGGGTAGAATTCATTCCTAGGTTTGTAAGTTTTGTGGAATTAAATACAAGTATTCTGTGTTTCATCTCACCCTCCCTAATTTTTCCAGATTTCTACAAGCTGAGTTGAAGAAAAAGAAAATGGCTGAGGGGTACATGCAAAATGTAGCAAGGGCCAAATTCCTGCTCTTTGATATAGTCAAAGTTGAACAGAAAAAAGAAATGTTTCTACTGTGATATTCTTTTGAAAGCAGCACAATCATAGCAATAAGTACTGAAACAACTAACACAAGTACTGACACCAACATCTCTCATCTGTCTGTCTGTCTGTCTGTCTGTCTGTCTATCTATCTATCTATCTATCTATCTATCTATCTATCTATCTATCTATCTTTGGAAGGAAAAAAACTTCCTATGGCTGAATTCCAGTTGGTAATTTCAATGTATGGGAGCCAGTGTGATGTAGTGGTTTGAGTGTTGAACTAGAGATCTTAATTTGAAAAGATACAGAATAGGGGGACATCTGGTTCGACAGCAGTATGTGTGAAAAAGATCTTGGAATCCTCATGGAAACAAGTTAAACATGAACCAACAATGTCATGTGGCGGCAAAAAAAGCCAATGGGATTTTGGCTTGCATAAATAGGAGTATACTGTCTAGATCCAGGGAAGTCATACTACCCCTCTATTCTGTCTTGGTGAGAACACACCTAGAATACTGTGTCCAAATCTGGGCCCCACAATTGAAGGGAGATATTGAGAAGCTGGAATCTGTCCAGAGGAGGGCAACTAAAATGATCAAGGGTCTGGAGAACAAGCCCTATGCTTAAATTGCTGGGCATGTTTAGCCTGCAGAAGAGAAGGCTGAGGGGAGACAGGATAGAAATGTATAAATATATGAGGGGAAGTCATAGGAAGGAAGGAGCAAGCTTATTTTCTGCTGCCCTGGAGACTAGGACATGGAACAATGGCTTGAAACTACAGGAAGAAATTAACACCTGAACATTAGGAAGAATTTCCTGACTGTGAGAGCTGTTCAGAAGTGGAACTCTCTGCCCCAGAGTATGGTGGGGGCTCCTTCTTGGGAAGCTTTTGAACAGAGGCTAGATGGCCATCTGTCGGGAGTGCTTTGAATGCAATTTCCCTGCTTTTTGGTAGGGGGTTGGACTAGATGGCCCACAATGTCTCTTCCAACTCAATGATTCTATGATTCCCATGTTTTCTCACCATCTTCATATGCTGGCATAACGGAGTCCAACGTAGGTCTTCCCATTTATTTATTTATCGTGTCAGGAGCAAACCAAAGAGTTGTATTTCATTTTTTATCAAACAAATAAACAAACAAATAAAACAGGTTTTTCCATGAAGCACGGCCACTTCTGGTGATTGTGTGTTGACATCTGGCAGCTATGGGAAGTGGAGGAAAGCGGGGAAATGTCATGGGATGTCTGCCCATCCACGAAACCAGATCTTGCCGGGGGTAGCTTGCACCCCCAGCATTAAAGACGCTTTCCCCTGCTTTCCACCGCTCCCCGCCCCCTTCCCTCCTGCCTGTGGGATAACGTTGTATGACTCTGAAGATCAGAGTTCGAATCCCTGCCTTGCCATGAAAGCTCACTGGGTGACCTTTGATGAGCCACACTCTCCCAACCTCAGAAAGCCCTGTGATAGGTTCATCTTAGGGGTCAGAAATGTTTTATGGATGCTGAAGCAACTATGAAGCCAATGAGGCAGAACGTTTGGTATCACCGTTATAAAAGGAACTAAAATGTTATTTCTCATTACAACTGTAATGTTATGCAATTATACCTTCCTAACTGAAAATTAACTTAATCACAAGGAACATATTATCAGTAACTAATTATTTTCAATCTCTATTGGATTCATCAAAAGCATTTCACTTGTGGAGCTTCAAGGTAGTTGTTTATATTCAATGGGCATCCACAGAGTCTGTCCATTATTCACCATTAAAATATTCTGCATTATTTAATACCTATTTTAAATGTTAAGGACATTACTGATGCCACATTAAGAAAAGAAAGACAAGTGTGTTCTTGGAAAAGGGTCACAAATGCGAACTCTACTTTGTCTGAATTCTGAGTAAGTATTCAGTTATTTCTTTGTAAATAAGAGGGATGAATAAATAAAGGCACTTTACTCAGCTTTGTTGCCATCTAGGAGAAGCTGTCAAAATGCTTTGCAAACATGAGTGATTAAAATCTCACGACATCCTTCCGCACGTTCATATGAAAACACAACCAACAGGACTGTAAAAGCCTCAGTGGAACAGCGCAGTCTTGTGTTCCTTCAAAGTGAAGGCTGGTTAGTCTTTTTAAAAGGCAGCGTTGCATCATTAAATACTCATGATGTTACATACTCCTCAAATGGCGAGTGTCGCGTTTTCTTTGATTTCAAGAAGGAGACGTAGTAAGACGCAGAGTACGTGATGTGAAGAAATGAGAAGCCAGGTTCAATCCTTTCTCTTTCCTGGTATAAAAACCACAACCAGGAATGGAAATCGCATCCTTTCATGCTTCTAATTTTGGACTCATAAAGTGTCAATTGGTATGCAATTGTGAGGGTCTTTGCACAACTAAAACCCATGCAGCAGTGGCGACCATACCTCGTTAAGTCTGATTCTGGCAATGGTGGGACACACATTAGTTACCTCAAGATTGGACTATTGCAATGCGCTAGTCCAATCTTGTTTCTGGGCCCTTGAAGATGGCCCAGAAACTTCAATTGGTCCAATTATCGGCAGCTAGACTGCTAACTGGAGCAAATTACAGGGAGATGTCTACTCCCCTGTTTAAAGAGCTCCATTGGCTGCCATTCATTTCCCGGTCCCAATTCAAGGTGCAGGTTATTTCCTACAAAGCCCTGAACGGTTTGGGACCTGCCTACCTTTGTGACCACATTTCCTTCTACGAACCTGCACGATTTCTTCGATCCTCTGGGGAGGCCCTCCTCTCGCTCCCACCTCAATCACAAGCATGGCTTGTTGGGACGAGGGAGAGAGCCTTCTCCATTGTGGCCCCTCGGCTTTGGAACTTGCTACTGATGTTTAATTGTTGTTATGCTATTGTTTTTAAATGCTCCAATGGTTTTGTAATGTGTGTATTGAAATTGCTGTTGTTAACCGCTTTGAGTCGCCTAAGGGCTGAGAAAAGCGGTATATAAATTAAATAAATAAATAAATAAATACCTAGTGAGATTAGGCAAGCCCCCACCCGGGCAGTCTTTTTAAAAGGACTAAAAACCTGGCTCTTCCGGCTTGCCTTTGATGAATGAACGCATACCCCCACCATGTCCGTACCAATCCAGACTTGTCATGTTGATGCACTTTCTCACATCCCTTAGTGAAGCTCAACCCCATTGTTTGCCCCTTCTGAGTTCTCCTCTTAGACACACATTGCCCCATTTACTTGGAGGTGTTTACGGATGAAGCCAGCTCTTCAGCTTAAAAAGTTGTGTCCCGAGAGTTGGACACAACTGGACTTAATGTCAGGGGAAAACCTTTACCTTACATGAGGAAAAAGTGTGCCTTAGAATGGAGGAAATTCAGTAAATTAAACAATAGGGGAAAACAAAATGTAAGAAATACTATATAAGCTGATTTTTAATATTCACACAGTGAAACCACGAGTACTAGTCACATGTTCTTACTATATTTGTCTGCCACCATTTAGTGAGGACTTGTATACACACATACACACACACTATACATTTAAGTATTTTATTTTTACTGACTTTTCAATTTGCTTCTTGCCTTTGCTGCAATTCAAAAATTCTCCAAAATCCAAAATTGTGCACATGGGTGGCTCAGATGGTGACACCTTTGCTTTCCGAAAGTTCAGTGTTCACAAACTTTGTTTCATGAACAAAATTATTTTCAAACTATTAGTAAAATTACCTTCAGGCTGTGTGTATACAAAACATTAATTAATTTCATGTTTCGACTTGGATCTCGTCTCCAAGATATCTCATTATGCATGTATATGCAAATACAGGCGTGCCAAAATCTGAAAAAAAGTGTAAAGCATTTTGAGTCTCAAGCATTTCAGATAAGGGCTACTCAACCTCTATATAAGGTTGAGTAGCTCCTTCTGTTCCTGAGCAATAGCCTCTAGCGTTGATCACTCAGGACACAGCAACATTCCTGAACCAAATGGAGCTCTATTGGACCCTTGTGTCATCAGCCTCCTGCTGAGTTGCAAGCTGCAGTACCAACTTCTCTCTGTCTAGAGTAATTAAAATGTAGAAGACAGAAAAAGTAGAGCAGATTTCCCCTCTAGCAAACTGTTGTGGTGGGACAGAGATGAAAAGAATTGGGTCTTACTCAAAGTCTCTGATTCAAGACTCTTGGTAACTTAATAGTCCCAAAAGCACATCTACTGGCATCCAGGGACTCTCATCCACATATAGTTAAAGGAAGGAGAACTCAGCTTTAGATCTGATGATCTTTCACCATGGTTCATGTATCCTTTCTTGCTGTTCTTAGGAGAGTCAAGCCTCCATTGTCATCTTGGCAACCAATTTTTAGATCTGCCTGAGAAAAAGCAAGTACATGTTACATATTCTTTATCCAAAATGCTTGAGACTAGAAGTTTTTTGGATTTTAGATTCCTTCAGATTTTGGAATACCCGTTTTTTCATAGACATCCAAAATGAGGTATCTTGGAGATGGGCCCCAAGTCTAAACATGGAATCACTTTATGTTTCAGATACACTTTATACACATAGCCTGGGGGAACATTTATAAACAATCATCATTTTGTGCATGAAACTAAGTTTGGGTACATTGAACCATCAGAAAGCAAAGGTATCACAAGCTTAAGCATCAATGTTGACAATTTTGGATTTTGGACTATTTCAGATTTTGGATTTCAGGATATTTATTTATTATTTACTGTATTACTATCCCACTTTTCTCAGCCTGAAGGCGACTCAAGTCGGCTTACAAATTGGCAGCAATTTGATGCCACAACAGTCATAAATACAATTAAAGAAAAATATTATAAAAATCTATCCAGAAAACATTAAAAACATATCATTGCCAATGTCTTCCTGTTAATCTCATTTTCCAGTAGCATCATCTAAGCCATTCCATGTTTCATTCTTCCATAGTTCCATGTTTATCTATTACGCTGCATTTCCAAAAGCTTGTTCAAAGAGCCAGGTTTTTACATTTTTGGAAAGTCCTTGGCCCTTGTCTCTTGTTCCCGCCAGATGCGCCTGCGAAGAAGGCGGGACCGAGACCAGGGCCTCTCCAGACTATCTCAAGTTCCTAGATGGTTCATAAGGAGAGATACGTTCAGACAGGTAAGCTGGGCTGGAACTGGACGCTCAACCTATAATGAGACAGTTTTTGCTAATATCACTGGTCACAGCTGACCAGCAGTGCTGCAAAATTTGAAGAGACACGAATGGAAGGAGAAAGGGAAAAATGTGCCAAGAAGAAGGCACATCAAGCCAACCCTGACCAGAACCACCTTCCACCAATGCCCTCACTGTGGAAGAACATGTGGATCAAGAATAGGGCTCCATAGTCACCTACATATCCGCCACCAACACACTATACTTGGAAGGCCATCATACTTGGACAACGAGGAATCCCCTAATGAATGAATGAAATTATTTATTTATTTATTTATTTATTTACTTTGCTTATATACCGCTGTATCTCAAGCCCGAAGGCGACTCACGGCGGTTCACAAACAGTAAAAACAGTAGAAACAGCAGTGGTTCCATACAACATATAACAATTGACTTAACACATTATCCATAAATTACCAATAAGCAATTACAATGCACAATTATTACAAAAAACAACCGTACCCAATCTTCTCATCATCCAAGCGTAGTCCAGGTTCGTCGTCCATTGTTCCATTCCTATGTTCCATTACCAGATTGCACTAAAATTACTCAAACGCCTGCACAAACATCCAGGTCTTCACCTTTTTGCGGAATACCATTAGAGATGGTGCTAGTCTAATGTCCGTAGGAAGGGCGTTCCACAGCCGAGGAGCCACCACCGAGAAGGCCCTATCTCTCGTCCCCGCCAGCCGAGCTTGAGACGCAGGCGGGATCGAGAGCAGGGTCTCCCCGGAAGATCTCAAAGTCCTGGTGGGTTCATAGGCAGAGATGCGGTCAGATAGGTAGCTTGGGCCGGAACCGTTTAGGGCTTTAAAGGCCAACGCCAGCACTTTGAATTCAGCCCGGTAGCAGATCGGTAGCCAGTGGAGTTGGCGCAACAGGGGTGTTGTATGCTCCCTGCGCTCCGCTCCTGTTAAAATCATGGCTGCCGAGCGTTGGACTAGTTGGAGCTTCCGAGCTGTCTTCAAAGGCAACCCCACGTAGAGAGCGTTGCAGTAGTCTAAACGGGATGTAACCAGAGCGTGGACTACCGTGGCCAAGTCAGACTTCCCAAGGTACGGGCGCAGCTGGCGCACGAGCCTAAGCTGTGCAAATGCTCCCCTGGTCACCGCTGAAACCTGGGGATCCAGGCTCAACGATGAATCCAGGGTCACACCCAAGCTGCGAACCTGCGCCTTCAAGGGGAGTGCGACCCCATCCAGCACAGGCTGTAACCCTATACCCAGTTCGGCCTTGCGACTGACCAGGAGTACCTCTGTCTTGTCTGGATTTAATTTCAATTTGTTCGCCCTCATCCAGACCATTACAGCGGCCAGGCACCGGTTCAGGACCTGAACAGCCTCCTTAGTAGCAGGTGGAAAGGAGTGACAGAGTTGGACATCATCTGCGTACAGATGACACCGTACCCCGAAACTCCGGGTGATCTCACCCAGCGGCTTCATGTAGATATTAAACAGCATGGGGGACAGTATTGAGCCCTGAGGAACCCCACAAGACAATGGTTGTGGGGTTGAACAGGTGTCCTCCCAACAACACCTTCTGAGACCGACCCTCGAGGAATGAGCGGAGCCACTGTAGAACAGTACCTCCAAGACCCATCCCCGCGAGGCATCCCAGAAGGATACCGTGGTCGACGGTATCGAAGGCCGCTGAGAGGTCCAGCAGCACCAACAGGGACACACTCCCCCTGTCGAGCTCCCGACGCAGATCATCCACTAAGGCGACCAAGGCTGTCTCGGTACCATGTCCCGGCCTAAAGCCAGACTGTGCCGGGTCTAGATAATCCGTGTCTACCAAGAATACCTGGAGTTGTGAGGCCACCACACGTTCCAAGACTTTGCCCAAGAAGGGGAGATTGGAAACTGGCCGATAGTTGTCGAATTTAGTGGGGTCCAGTGATGGTTTCTTCAACAGCGGTTTTATTATAGCTTGTTTTAAGCTCGCTGGAATCTTGCCTTCCCGAAGGGAAGCATTAACCACCACCTTAACCCACTCAGCCAATCCCCCTCTGGCCTCCTTTAGAAGCCAGGATGGGCAGGGGTCCAGGATGCATGTGGTTGGCCTCATTCCTCCAAGTATCTTGTCCACATCCTCGGGTTTCACCAATTGAAATGAATCCATCAAAATTGGACAAGCAGGTGCTCGTGTTACATCCTCAGAGACTGCCATTAACATGGTATCCAGACCAGACAGATCAAAGCGACTTTGTCTGTAAAGAACTGAGCAAAAGCTTCACAGCGAGAAGTCGAATCGTCAGGGTTCCCATCCTGCGTGGTGGGATTTAAAAGGCCTCTGACAACTCGGAACAGTTCAGCCGGACGGTTCTTTGCAGACGCAATAGTGGCCGCAAAGAAAGTCTTCTTAGCGGCTTTTATTGCCGCGGCATATGCCCTTAAAAAGGACACAAACCGTGTTCGATTTGGCTCGCTCGAATCCGAACGCCACACGCTCTCTAGTTCCCTCTTCTTTCGCTTCAACACTGCCAGCTCCTCGGTGAACCAAGGAGCTGGTTTAGCTCGGCTACTTGAGAGGGGACGTTCTGGAGCGATCGTGTCAATTGCCCTAGTCATCTCCCCATTCCAGAGAGTGACCAGGGCCTCGACAGGATCACCTACCGAGGCGGTGGGAAACTCCCCAAGAGCCATCAGGAATCCATCCGGATCCATAAGCCTCCTGGGGCGGACCAACTTAATGGGTCCTCCACCTCTGCAGAGGTTAGGGGGCGCAGTGAGCCTAAATCTGACCAGGAAGTGGTCGGTCCATGGCAACGGAGAGATGGTCAGCTAGTGGTCGGTCCATGGCAACGGAGAGATGGTCAGCTCCTCGACCCCACCACCTTCCTCCCATCCCTGGCAGAAAACCAAGTCCAATGTATGTCCTGCACTATGAGTGGGGCCAGATACTTGCTGGGACAGCCCCATGGTTGCCATGGCAGACATGAAGTCCTGAGCCGCTCCTGAAAGGGCCGCCTCGGCATGGACATTGAAGTCCCCCAGCACAAGGAGCCGCTGGGATTCCAATGCCAGGCCTGAGACCACCCCCGCTAGCTCAGGTAAGGAGACTGTAGTGCAGCGAGGTGGGCGGTACACTAACAGAATCCCTAATCTGTCCCGGTCACCCACCCTCAGGTGGACGCATTCAAAATTTGTTGACTGCGGGATGGGGGCCCTGGTCAGAAGAATGGAATCTCTATAGACAACTGCGACCCCGCCTCCCCGCCCTCCGGATCTCGGCTGGTGCCATTGGAATCTCAATTTGCAAACTTTGAATAATGCGTGTGCTTGCTTACTTGCTCAGATTGTTCATGAAGTAAACATTTGTGCCTCAAAACACTGGTTTCAAGATGCTGAGATTATGAGACTGATCTCCAATTACTGCAACATTTCATTGCTTTCCAAAGTACATGAATGATTATAAACAGGGTGCCATTAACAACAGTAATGAAGTGTCGCTGTTTAGCCAAGGACAATTAAATCATCTCTGAGTATATAGGAAACATGTCTCAAGAAAAACTCATTATTACTTATGAAAGTATAGTGTACAATTAGGGTTCTTTCCTCAATATAATCAGTTACATGAAGAGCATCATTCAAACAAAGACAGATGCATTCTTTTCAAAGCATTGGATCCAGTATCCTCTCAATGAATATTGGCCAGAGCTACAATAGAAATACTCATAGGACACGGCCCCAAATTGAGTAAAATGTCTTAAATCATATTTTAAAACCTTTCCAGAAGGAAAAACTCTCAGCAATTAGATTTCATCTAAATGTTTGGCATTGTAATATGCATTAAATTTTTCAATGCACTGGGGCCCCCAATATGCACCCCCTAGTGGCGCAGTGGGTTAAACCCCAGAGTTGCTGACCTTGCTGACCGAAAGGTTGGTGGTTCGAATCCGGGGAGCGGGGTGAGCTCCTGCTGTTAGGCCCAGCTTCTGCCAAGCTAGCAGTTCGAAAACATGCAAATGCGAGTAGATCGATAGGTACTGTTTCTGTGGGAAGGTAACAGCACTGCATGCAGTCATGCTGGCCACATGACCTTGGAGGTGTCTACTGACAATGCTGGCTCTTTGGCTTAGAAATGAAGATGAGCACCACCACCACCACCCCCCCCACCCCCCGAGTTGGACATAACCAGACTTAATGTTAGGGGAAACCTTTACTTTTATTTAGCACCCCCTCCCCCCAAAAAATTATGACTGCTTAGATTTAAAATGTTTTTTCAAAACTTTTTAAATCCCATAGAATATACAACTTTGGAATCCCAGCTGGAATCCCTATGAATATGATGGCAACCTGACTTCCCTTCAGAGGCTCATACAGAAAAAGTGATCTTCTTAAACTTGTTTCCACTCATGACCCCTTTCCACCTGAGACAGTTTTACACGAACCCCAAGTATATAGGTATATAAAATACCTATATAGGTATATAAAATAGGCATAAAAATCAAATATTTGCTGATAATATATCAGCATTTGCAAGGTTTGCTAAACAGGCTGATTTTCCTTTTTATAGAGTATGGCTGAAGCATTTTCTGCAGAGGCCACTGTAAACACTGCACATTATTGCGAACAGATTCATGTTAGCACTCAGAAATGGGGTGAGGGCCCACAGTTTAAGAAGCAGTAATCTAGTGCTAATCTAATCTAAACTGAATTTGGGGTTGGGAACAATTTCTGTTGCTTGCCATCTAGTGGCTGTTTCAGATATTTAAATGAATATGTTAGCCACTATATGCAGCACATGCTCCAACTGCCACTTGAGGCTGCAAACCAATCATGCCAGATGAGCATGGCAAAATACAGATTCAAAAAATAAAATAGAATAAATTCCCTGACCCAATGCATGCAAAAACATAAAAAAGAAAGAAAATGACTTTAGTGTTTGTAAATCCAATTGAAAAAAAACCCAAACAAACGCTATTAAAAAAATAAACAAATAGACCTGGGAATGAATAGGGATAAAATAATTTTATTTAGTTTATACTTTAAATGCTACAAAACAGATTTATACAACCTTTACACTGAAATACTTTATACATTTTAACATAAATATGTACAAGTTCATTGTTTTTTCAGTGTAAGAAGTGCTTGATATATCTTGTCAAGTGGCTGAGCTGCCAGAATAGAATCAAAAAGTTGGAAGAGACCTCAAAGACAATCCAATCAAACTCCCAGCTGTATCAATGTCATATTCCCATACAATAAAGGTTTCCACTCATTATGACAAATAGCCTCCCTAAATCAATAGTGTTTAAAATGGGGATGGGAATTCCTCATCATTGGCTGTGCTGGCAATAACTTGTGAGAGCTGCCATTTAGCAGCGTCTAAATGCCAACTGTTTCCCATTCTAGGTATAAAAAAAGAGTCCGAGCCTTCCTAAAAATAAGTTAATGCAATGTAACACGAAACAAAATCAAGGTAGCTTGATTTATGGTTGCCAGTATGCACCAAGATATTGGACTGAAGAGACTCTTGAATCACTGAGTGTCACAACCACTACAGCAATCAGCACCACGGAGGCAGCATTTCTACCTATTCCTTCAAACAGCAGAAGTTTAGCCCAGCAATAATTGCACCAGTACAGCATTTCTCCTCTGGGTAATCTATACTACTAATGCTGTACTCTGTGTGCACGAAAAAAAATTTTGAAATGCTTGATCACGGAAGGATAAAATACAGTTGGCTCTGCACACTTGGAGGTTTTGCAGTGGTGAGCATTCGTGAGCTTGTACCTCAGAACCTACCTTTTGAAGTTGGGGTTGTATTGTGAACCTTCACATGGCAGTTCAGTCCCCAAGAGGTAGGGTAAGGGGAGGTGAGGGATCACTATCCAGCTCCTGTATATGGGCTGATCTGGGAACATTCATAAGGTTGCCCCATTCTCAGGTGGGCCGAAGGAGGAGAAGTTGAATCATTGCTGCATACTCCATGCCTGCATCCTGAAAATGTAACTGCCATGCCATTGTCACAGAGCAGCTCCATCTTAGGGAGGTGGCATGGAAGGTGATGACCCCCATCACTCATCTCTTGAGCATGGGGCTCTCATCTGAATGTCTAGAGACAGCCCCACCTTTGGAAAATGGGCAGGATCACTGCCGCCACACCTCCACCTCCCAAGGACAGGACTATTTATTTGTCGTGTCAGTAATTGTTGGGAACAGTTGGCATACTATTGGTCGGCCACAGAAGCGACCAGCATGCAAGGACAGGACTGTCATGTGAATATTCACAAGGCAGAACCATCTTCAGAAGGTGGGTGTAGTGCAGGCTGTGATGACTCCCTTCTGCTCACCTCCTGAGGATAGGACTACCCTGTGATTGTGCACACAGCTACGTTAGCCTGATGGATACAGCTGTCATCTTATGGAAAAGTTGCAACGTTAAACTATATTTCCATAAAAAGGAAGTGCATAACTCTGTTCAAGTTATGTAAGTTTTTTTTACTATATATATTATTTTATTAGAAATACAAAGGGTTGGGGATATGTGGATATAGGAAAGGGGATGGGGTAAAAAAAAGAGAAATACCTTCTACAAGTAAAGTGGGAGAACAATAATACAATAGAAAAGTAGGAAAATAGGATAGAAAGATAAAAACTAAGAGAGAAGGGGGAAAAATTCTGATGACTTTCTTCTAGTCCTTTGCAGCTTATGTTTATCTGTGAAAAAATATTATATATTGAGGGTAAAAAGTAAAAAATAAATGAATTAAATGTTCAATAAAATAGATCTATCTCCTTGTTTTTCTATCAAAAAGAAAAAAAGAGGCAATGTCTTTTAATGTTTTATTTATTGTCCTTTTTTTCATATTCCTCAAATTTGGACAGTCTGTATGTCAGATCAGGTTTCCTGAATTTTCTTTAATAAAGTTATGTAAAACTTTTATTATAACTCATTAAATGTAAAAAAAATCATATACCTCCATATTCTACAGGTTTCACATTGCCACAATGGTTTCAAAATCCAATCCTGATCATGTTATGCTGCATCAAAAAATCATTAAAGGTTGCACCAGACATAGTGCTAACCATCTTAGTGTGACTTAGCCAAATACCCAAACAAAATGGAAACTCTTAAGGTATTCCATCATGGAGTTCGTTATCATTGGCCAAGGCAGCTGAGTCTTCTGGGGGTTGAAATCCCAAACATCTGGAAGACCAAAGTTTGGGAAATACTGGTCTAAAGAGCTGATTTAGCAAAGTGATAGAACAAATTGCGCCTTTAGTCTCTAATTTGACCAAAGATTAGTCAAGGTTGAAATCTGAAGTGGGTCAAACTTGTAGGCTCCCAAAGAATCTTAAATAATCCCCTTCAATCACTTCTAATGACAGATCTTGTACATTTCACAGGAACTAAGTCATAGCAGGTGTCTCTAGTGAGACATAGAACTACAAGCCAGCCAGACATCCTTTTTTGAAATTAACTCATCTTTCCCTAATTATCTGAAACAGGAACTGTGAGGTGGTTAGACACAGAAATATACTTGATGGAGGAATGGCCTCCAAACCCCATGATTGTGTTCCATAAACTCCCTTGACAGTTCCTGCCCAGCCTCCAATTGTTTATCATTAATTTTTATTTTTATTTTTGCATTTGGGTGCATTCTTTCATGCAAAAAAGTGCATGAAAACTTTGGACGCACACAGCTCCGTCCTCCAAACTAATACCAGTGACCGAAATGGTTGTATTATGGTCCGCAGAGGGGGAAGAGGTGAAGTCTGGTCCCTTACTCCTAGAATCAGAGAATCATTGAGCTGGAAGAGACCTCATGGGTCATCAGTCCAACCCTGCCAAGAAGCAGGAAAATCGCATTCAAACCCCCAAAAGATGACCATCCAGTCTCTGCTTAAAAGCCTCCAAAGAAGGACCTCCACCACACTCTGGGACAGAGAGTTCCACTGCTGAACAGCTCTTGCAGTCGGGAAGTTCTTCCTAAAGTTTAGGAGGACTCTCCTTTCCTGAACCACTGTCCTCCCTGATTTAGGGGCAGTCTGTTAGCAAGGCAAAGTTGTGCTGATCATCAGGGAGATTTAGTGACAAATTGACACAACTGAATGATGTGGGAGCAAAGAAGCAAGGTAAATGAGGTAACTGCATGATATAGCTAGAGAATAAATTACTCTTGAACTAAATTACACATAGTAGAGGGGGATTTCAAAACACATATCACTTCCAAGGATTTGGGGGGGGGGGGGGTAGAAGAAGATGAATTTATATATATCAAACTTACTTATGTAAATGAAAACCCGTTTCTTATGTAAACAACTGGTCTTAAAATAAGCACATTTATTACTGCCAGATCTTGACTGCTCCATCCCAGCCACATGTAGCAAGGAGTGATGGAAGGACCGGATGAAATGTTGCACCCACACAGGCTTGACTGTGCCCAGACAAGGTGCCAAGGATTCGAGAGGTGCGATAATTGTAGAAAAACACTTTGCCATCTGAACTTCCGGACACAAGAAGCATTCCGTCTGGAGAAAACTCACAGTCTACTGCAAATCCTTCAACCTGAAAGATTCATGAATTAAGAGGGTTTAAAATAAATTGGGATCTTAATTACTAAAACACAATATGATCTATAACCTCCTGAAATGTTATAGTGTAATAAAGGTGTCGGTTTTTTAACATAATGGCCTAATTATTTCCCCCAGGTGTTTATCAAGACAGCCCCATTAAGGACTTTACATTGTTAGCTGCATTCGGTGTGTACGTGACAAGGCTATTAGCAACTAATAAAGATTTTAGTTATTTTTGGATCTATCCCCACTTCAGTTTAATTATAAATTAAATCAAATGCAGAGAACAGAGTTGAAGTCTATTAATTTTTAACTCTGTTATAAATTAGCACCATAAGCAGGCATATTAAAGTGTATGTATCCATTGAGTGTTTGCAGAGAAATGGAAGAATACCTTGTGCCCTTCATATCTCTTCTTTTTGTTGATTCTGTATGGTCGAACGCTAGAAAACAAGGCCATGTAATTCCCATTGGTCTGAGCAACAAAGATAGGCTCCTTAGGATGAGGTGCAAGACTGGGGCAGGTATAACGCTCCTGAAAGGTATGGAAATAATTGTAATCAATAATAATAATAACAACAACGCAAAGACTCTGGCCCAGATTGGCACACTGGTCGCAGTGCCTAAAGACTTGGCCAGCATTTAAACACAATCGGTGCTGACAAAATTACCATGTCAGATACAAAAGGCCACTCTACTCGGATCTGCACACATTATTCACCAATACATCACACAGCCCTAGACACTTGGGAAGTGTCCGACGTGTGATCAAATACAAAAGCCAGCATAGTGATCTTGTCTGCTGTGTACTAATCTTGTTGTGCATCAAGTAATAATAATAATAATAATAATAATAATAATAATAATAATAATAATACAGATCGTGATTTTGTCAATGTTTATTGCCATTTGGAAACACAGCATAAGCATAAGCATAAAATTATCATAATAACACATGTATATTAAAAATAATCCTGCCTATTCAGAGCAATTAAAAAGCTGGGCCAAGGCTAGTGCAAACTCAAAATATGAGGGGGCCAGGAATTAAGTAGAATGCTATAACAGGCTAACGGCAATAGCAGGTACGAGTCTGTGGCTGCTCATTTCCAGGGCCTATTAGAGGGATGACCGGGGTAATGGGTAAGAGTGCAAGGCCATATTCAACAATGTTTGGGCTGGACTAGAACTGGTCAGTCTCAAAGGCTTGTTGAAGCCACCAGGTCTTCAAGTTTTTACGAAAGGAGGGGAAGGATGGGGCCTGCCATATTTCCCTTGGAAGGGTGTTCCAGAGGCGGGGGGGGGGGCACCACCGAGAAGGCCCTCTCTCTCATCCCCACCAACTGTACTTGTGATGGTGGTGGGACCGAAAGGAGGGCCTCCCCGGAAGTTCTTAGAGTTCACGCCGGTTCATAGAAGAAGGTGAGATCGCCGAGATAGGTGAGGCCTAAACCATTTAGGGCTTTATAGGTCATGACCTGCACCTTGAATTTGGCTAGGCAACTTAGCGGCAGCCAAGTTGCCAAGCCAAATTGTTCTTTTCCTTCTTTTTCTCTTTCTTTCCTTCCTTCCTTCCTTCTCCAACTCTGGGAAAGCCTAACTCATAATGTCTCCTTTTCTCTCATACACATGCCACCTTTCTTTCCCAATGACATCACAGAAAGACACTTCACCTAGCAACAGCCAATCCAGTAAAATCAGAGGGCCATTTCACGTAGCAACAGCAATTTGTGGTACAAATGGACAGACATATTAACATACTTTCACACACACACACACACACACACACACAACAGAGTGGCTTGCTCTGAAAGTAGCTTTTTCCAAAATCTTTCAATATTTGGGTTGCTGTAATTTTTTGGGGCTGTATGGCCATGTTCCAGAAGCATTCTCTCCTGACATTTCACCTGCATCTATGGCAGGCATCCTCAGAGGTTGTGAGATCTCTGTCAATATTTATTTATGTATTTACTGTATTCTTACCCCACTCTGTCTCAACCTCAAAGGGGACTCAGAGTGGGATTTAACAATAGAAAGGTTTGATCATATAAATCAATTGTTTCTCCCAATATTGTTTTGCTGTGCATTCACTAGACTCCTACTTTGGAAAGGAACCACCAAATTTGGATTGCCTCTGTTTCCTGTGTTTACCTCCGTAATCACAGATGACACAGAGCCAGGTTTTCCCACCTGCTTCCATGACACTTTAATAATGTATGAATTGGGCCTAAGAAAGGAACTGGGAGGAAACAAGCAGTTTTCTATAAAACTCTTTTGCGGCAATTTTAAATTAAGGATGATTCAGAGCCAGGGGCAGACAAGATAAATACTTGATTGCCAGAGATTACATTTTCTGCAGTTCTCATCTATATCAGATCATTTGTTCTAGTTTAAGAAGAAGGAAAGGCTTGAATACAAAAGTCAACTGTTTTAGGCCGATACACAGGCATAAAGAAAGACTAACAATGAGAGCTGTTTTGGCTCAGTAAGTGGTGTTTATCCCTGCTGAGAGTGAAAATCGACTTTTTGGTGTGTTGCAAGTGCATCTGAAAGATTAGAAATGGAAATTTATGAAACTAAAGGCAATTCTTTGTAATTGTTTGCACACACTCACACAAAATCACCCTCAATTTCACGCTTGCTCTGGAGAGAGCAGTAAACTGTCCCATTCAATAACACTCCCTTTTTTTCTACCAAGGAAATCAGCGTGTTTAAGCTGCTGAATACATCAAAATTGAACGTGCTGCAGTTTCTTATTCACTGAAGCGCTTTGCTTTTGAAGTGCAAATGACTAACCTTCTCTCACAATTTATGTGCAGGATTGTGCATCTGCAAATCTGGACAAAGGCAATCATAGAAGTTGGCGATGGGAGAGTTCTATTAAATCATCCACTCCATCTCTATGCCAGGGCAGAATAGTTCTTTTCATAGATAAATGGCTACAAACTGACCTTATTCTTTCCATTTTCAAAAGAGAATGAACTCTATTCTGAGTTTGTGCAGAAGTTCAGCAATGCAACCATATACCTGCACACAAACGTGTATATTTGTGTATGTGTGTGTGCAATGTTCATTTGTGGGATTAACAACCACTGGACGAATTGACACCAAATTTAGACACAATACACCTATCAGGCCAACGAGTGACCATCACTCATAAAAACACAGAAAAACACAGAAGTGACTTAAAAAGCCAAAAAATAAAAATACATTACAACATATGCGCAAAACCCCATATATACATATACACACAAAACACATATACATAGACTGGGCCACAGCAACACATGGCAGGAGATAGCTATATGTGTGTGTGTGTGTGTGTGTGTGCGTGAACATAGCATAGAAGAGCATCTCCAAATGCAGCTACCTTCAAGCTTCAAGAAAGTGTTAGGTCTTTAAGAGGTAGGGAATGACCTGTTATTCTCTGAAAACATCAGACTGGAATCTAAGAGTAGGTTTACATTTTCTCTCACAACAGGGCATGGGAAGGACTTCTGTCAAACTAGTTCTCCCTCCTCATGTGTATGTGTGTGTACACACACACCAGGCATGACTGAGAGACAGGGCCTTCTCAGTGGCGGCCCCTTGGCTGTGGAATTCCTTTCCCAGTTAGATCAGCCCCCTCCCTCCTGACCTTCAGGAAGAGAGTGGCAAGTAGAGAGTAGCATCCTAGGTGGAACACAGGAACTTGCTTTATGTCAGGTCAAATTATTTTTGTCTGTTTAGCTCAGTACCGTTTACCTGAGTAGACAACAACTTTTGAGGAGAAAAGGCCTGCTCCCTAAGATGGAGATGGCAGAGACTGTCACATGCAAAGCATACCAACTACCACTGAGCTACCATCTATTCCAGAATCTGGGTCACTTTTTGGACTCCCTCCCCACAGTCAGCATAGACAACAATGCCAAGCTCTATCCTACATGTCCACATTTCATAGCAAGGATGGAAATGTATAGCCTTCCCAATTGGACACAGACATAAATTCCAAGAGAATTTAAACATGTGTTAGAGAACAAAGACTGCTAGAAAAGAAAGCTGGTCTAGCAATCGGAAAACAAGTGGAACTATGTAAAAGGGGCATTATATATTTTCAAAAAGAAAGTCAACTTTTATTATTATTTTTAAAGTGCTAAAACAATACTTGATAGTATGTGCAGCATACTCCAGCCGCTGCCACTCTCGTTTCCTCCTGCATGCCTATATATTACAACCTTTGTCTGATGAAGACATGTAGATCTTTTGAAAGCCTGCAGATTTTGCATTTCCTCTGACTGCCTTGATCACAATCCCGACTAGTTCTCAGGATAGAAACCTGCTGGTGACAGATGCACCTGGAAGTCTCCTTAAATCATCAGAAGTCAATTTTTGACCAAGACATAGTGGCAGCAGGGATACAACAACAAATGTTAGAGTTAGCAGAGTAGTTTTATCTCCTGACAGAGATGGGTTTTATTGCCATTCTCCACACTTTCAAGGCAGCACCATTTGTCATTTTTCATCTGCCACTGTGCTACCTTCTTTACCAACTCCACTTGTGGTGGTGTAGTTACAACAGCGAATAGGATGTTGATTGAAATGAGAGTTTGGAGGCATCCACCTTCAAGTCTAAGTTCAATGACAAAGTAACGATGGCCTAGCAGAGAGAGACTGAAAATTATACCTTCGCCATCCCCATCCAAGTATACATTCAATCAGTCATGATGCAAGGCTGTGCTGCTGTTCCTACAAAGACTACATTGATCTGAATAGGAGTAGAACCCAATGGAAGGATTAGGAGAACCATATAATCCTCTAGCCCAGTCAGCTGCAGTAACACAAACTGCAAGGGAAAAAGCTGCTATGAATGAATATTTTTAATGTGTCACTAAAAAAAGAAATATAACATAAACCATCTCACATGAAAGATTTGATTGGAGACCTTCGCAGCTGTGTGGAAGTCCCATGCAATGATGGTGCGGTCCGCTGAATCTTGGCTTACTGCATCAGTGCTGGTAAGAAATTCTTGTCCTCCTGGGAGGAACATGATATCCAAGGTTTGCTGTACTGCAGCTTTGTAGACTTTTATTATCTGCAATTCAAAAATACCATAAGGCAACCATTGTTCCAGTGCTCCCTCAGACATACTGATTTTTCAACCAGAACAAGTACATTTTAAAGCAGAATAGCAGTTGCTCACAGAGACAGAGGAAGGGAGGGAGACAATTCAAAACAGAGAAGAAAGGAGAAAATGTCCAGTCCAATCCTCTGCCATGCCATCTTTCAGCGCTGCCTAGGACTGGAGGGATTTACTGTTCGCCAGCACAATTAATAATCCGTCGTTAAGAGGAAGGGCTATAAGACTAAGGTCTAATATAATATAATGCTCCTTAAGAAGGGCATGATTGACATTGTAGGTGTGCTTACTTAGAGAAAATCTGGATTTAATTCTGGACCCCTAAATTCTATCTGCATAGGATGAACAAATAAAACGGATTCATCTTTAACAACTGCTCTTCTTTAGCCAACTGAAAAGCGTGGTTATGCTTTTAATTAGAAATGCAAATTATCTTGGAAATAAGAGTTTCATTTGGCCTTCTACATTTGTGGATTTGATTATTCATAGATTTGATTAAAATGTTCTCTCTATAAATCCCTAGGTTCTCCAGTGTGACTTTATGGTCAACCATTGGAAGTCATGCTGGAGGACCTAGATGCCTGGAGGGAACATGTCTCTAGCTTCAGCACAGCTGGTTAATCACCAGCAGGAATAGATCACACCTATCAAAAGGTTGGCAGTTTGAAGGCTGGGTCGGGGTGAGCATCTGACCTTCAGCCCAGCTCACTGTTTACTTAAGCAGTTCGAAAACAGCTGTGAGCCGTGAGTAGAGAAATTACACACCGCTTAAGTGGGGAGGTATTTTACGGCACCATAAAAAACAGAATACCAGAAAATGCTGGCAATCAAAGGAAGGAGGAAATCTGTGACCAAGGCTCTTGGTCATAGAGGATGGAGCAACAGCCCCCTCCTGTGGGTGAAATCGAGAACAACCTCCAGGATGCCGAAGTATTGGATGGGGGAAATATTATTATTATTTACAGCTTTTATATTCTGCCCTTCTCACCCCGCAGGGGACTCAGGGCGGATTACAGTGTACACATATATGGCAAACATTCAATGCCAATTTTTGACATACAAACATATACAGTCATACACAGAGGCTATTTAACTTTTTCTGGCCGCCAGGGCAGCTGTTGCTTTCATCTCCATCTGCGACGCTGATGAAGCACTTCCGCATTCCCCGCATGCTTCCCCGCTGGAATGCTTTTGCTGGCATCTTCTTTATGGCCTCATAAATCAGTTAATTTAGCCTCCCCACACTTTAAGGTGGTACCTAATTTTCCTACTTGACAAATGCAACTGTCTTTCGGGTTGCAAAGGTCGACAACAGGCTACACAATTGGTTGGAAACCCACTCCAACATGGGCCGGCTTTGAACTAATGACCTTTTGGTCAGAGTGATCTTGGGGAAAATGCTAACATATACCTTTATCTGTTGTCTGTCCTGTCTCTTTAAGGGCACTGAATGTTTGCTGTGTATGTGTTCTGTGATCCACCCTGAGTTCCATTCAGGGTGCAAAGGGCAGAATACAAATGCTGTAAATAAATAAATAAAACATCTAGATCTTCTAGTGTGATTCTATGATCAATGTCCAGCAAAGACTAACCCTAGAGTTCTACTGGAGGACCTAGAGATTCCTGACTGTACTTTAAACTTCTAGAATGCAGAAATAAACTCTTCAAATAAATTGTTTCCTCTGACTTCTACTGTGCTAATTTATTACAAACAAGAAAATAACCGCAAACTTTGAAAGACTCCTTATCACTCATTTGCCAGAGTAAAGAGAATGCTTTGAGAGAGAACATTGTAACTCCTGCTCTGAAAAAAAAAAGTCTTGGAATTGGAACCCCCCCCCCCCTATTTTTCCTCTCCACTACCCACTTGATTAAACAGCTATAAAACAGAATACAATTAAAATGAAGAAGTCCTGGAAATTCTGCGTAGCACACAAACCAATTAAGGCTCTTGGGGGTTTTCCCCTCCAAAATGTGTGTGGTAATAGCAAATTGATCTGCATTAATTCTGCAAGGAAATAATAGTACTTGGATAACTCAATTCAAAAGTGAAGCAGCATTATCATGGGAGTCAATGTAAACCACAGTCTGGCAGAGCAACTGTCAAAATAAATAATACTTTACATATCAAAGAGACCTCCATGGCTCTCAGTCCTTTCCTTTAGGATGGAAATATTGGTTAGGGGTGGCAAGCGGTTGGGAGAGAGAAGAAGAGTCCATATCAGCAATCTGCAGCAAATTTTTTGAATGATTTAAAGTTGAACAAAGAATACGTGGGTTTTTATTGGAAGTGGTTGCTTGGCAACGAGAATCTTTGGGAAAGAGTGGATGTTGACAGTTGGTAAGATCAGAAGGGAGAAAAACACAAAAGTGCAAAGGATGCGAGACAAGCAAGCAGAGGGACGGAAGCTAATTAGCGGCAGACTGGGGACATAAAAGCAAAGGGAGAAAAAGCAAGGAACTAGTAAATGGGAGTCCCGGAGGAAGCGTGCATAGATATTTCGGTCACGCATTAAGTTCCCAAAAATAAAATGAAATATATGATTAGGGTCCTCAGAAACCCAATGTTTGTTTGAAAGTGCTGTGAAATGTATCTACACATGGATATAAATATAGCATGCATATCATGTTTATACCCAGAGGGTTGTTACATGGATCTTTTTTTCCCCTTCCTTCCATATTTATATCCAAACAAGTTGTCTCTCAATTAACCATGGAGATTTCTGGATGCTGGATAAATGTAATTCCTGGTTGCTTAAAAGTAACTTTAAAATAGGCCTAACTTTACCATACTATAGGTAAAGGTAAAGGTAGTCCCCTGACATTAAGTCCAGTCATGTCTGACTCTGAGGTGTGGTGCTCATCTCCATTTCTAAGCCGAAGAGCCAGCGTTGTCCGTAGACACCTCCAAAGTCATGTGGCCGGCATGACTGCATGGAGCGCCGTTACCTTCCCGCCGGAGCAGTACCTATTGATCTACTCACATTTGCATGTTTTCGAACTGCTAGGTTGGCAGAAGCTAGGGCTGACAGCGGAAGCTCACGCCGCTCCCTGGAATCGAACCTGCAACCTTTCGATCAACAAGCTCAGCAGCTCAGTGCTTTAATCCACTGCGCCACCGGTATATCATACCATAAACTCTGTACTGACTTGATATTACTATTGAAATACCTTAATTAAAAGCAAATTAAAACAAATAAAGAAAACTTAACTAAATGTAATATTGTTTTACTGTAATATAAAAACAACTTTTTAAAAAACATGTTCTTTCTCTCTCTTTTTTTGGCCAGTTGCTTGAGTCCCAGTTAATTGAGAGTCTACTGCGGAGCCAAAGCAGCACAATGAGTTAAACCCTTGTGCTGCTCAACTGCTGACCTGAAGGTTGGCTGAACTGCGTATCTGTTCGAATTTACGAGACAGAGTGAGCTCCCATCTGTCTGCTCCAGTTCCTGCCAACCTACCAGTTCAAAAACATGCAAATATGAGTAGATAAATAGGTACCGCTTCGGCGGGAAAAGGCAAAGAGGCACGCAATCTTGCTGGCCACAAAACCAGGAGGTGACAACACAGGCTCCTCAGCTTGAAAATTGAGAAAACACATCCCCAAAGCTAGATATGAGAACCACCTCCAGAAAGCTGGAAATGAAAGGAGAAGTCTCTGCCTTTGTTTGTGTTTGTGTATCTCACTGTATATGATTGTAAAGGCATTCAATGTCTGCCTCTGTATGTAAATGCTGTAATCCATTCTGAGTCCCCAAGGAGAGAAGGGTGGAATATAAATAAAATGTATTATTATTATAATTATTATTGTATTACACATTTTATAGACAAAACTGAAATCAAAAAAATAAAAAACAGCAAGGTGAATTTTTGTTTTCTTGTGTGAAATTTCCATGCACTCAGAGCTTACCATACTTCTTGATTGTTTATTATTATTATTATTATTATTATTATTATTATTATTATTATTCCCTTATATCCAGGGGAAGGCTAATCACGTTAGATGATTGATCCTTTTTGTTCAGTACTGTCTATACTGAACCCCATCCATCCAGAGTTTTGGACCAAAAAAATCTCTTTAGGTCCTGGAGAAGATAATGGCCAAGATTCATGGAGGCACCAGATGGACACCAAAGCCTGTCAGAATAGTATTGACTCAGTCACTGTAGCAGTAGAGCCAAAGTGAAGGGTAGCCAAATGGATAGAGGATCATCCTTCATCACAGGAGGATCAGATAGTCTGGTGGATTCAGAAAGCAGGATTTCTCATGTAGCCTCTGTTAGATGTTCATAAACCAGCCAGACACCAGCCAAGGAAGTTCATTCCCAATTCTCTGGTAGCAGAGAAACAGACATACTGTACCATGCATGAGGTGAGAACCTAGTAGAGGAGAAGAAATAGAAAGAGTGGGAGAATGTGTTCATGTCGTGATACATTTGTATTGTGATATAATTGGTTGTATGTATCCATTCATCCCATTAAGGATGAAGGGCAAGGGCATACTCTCCCGCTATTCTGATTGAGCAGAGAGACTCCCAACTAATCCTCTGTTGTCCCATTTAGTCCAGCTGTTGTCCCATTTAGTACCATTTTCTTTTTTTCTCCTCCTGCTTTCCCTCTTTGTCCTCAGCTTACCTTGATTACCGCAAACTGAGTTTAACATGCAAAAAAATGGGTTGCGCTCAATTAACTGAGCAGGGAGGAGATGCAAGGACACAATCCTTCCGTTTCCAATAGATTCAAGCCAAAAAATTGGCATATTGATAGCTCCCTGATATAGCTTGGTGACATGTGTCCTGGTTTGCATAACTTTTAAAATAATGCCCATCTAGCAATTGTATGGTGCTTTGTAAACTTGACACATTTCAGGACTTCATCGTGTCTTAATCTGGCAGACAATTCAGAATGGAAAAGAGATCATAGAGAAAGGAAGAGGAGAACATTAAGTTGACATCTGAGGTCTAATCTAAGATGAAAGCAGCAATGGTGGTTGTGGTTCCCCTTTCTCACCATATTCCATGCTACTCTATAATATTTGGTGTCTTGTGTACACAAAATGAATTCAAAACTCCTATAAGAGAAAAAAGCCTCTATTAAAAGGTTGAAAAGTGTTCACTTAGGACAAAAATGTGTTATTAAATTTGTGCTCTGGTAGGTTTCTGAGAGTAAAAAAAAAAATTAAAACCCTGCAGTTTCAAAATCCTGACATACTTCAGCAGGCTAATCTTTCCACTTGATTTTTGGGAACAGGTTTATTTTATTTAAAAAAGTATTCAAAGGCCTATAGTCTGCTTGCTGAAGCTCAGCATCCCTAGATACTTATAAGTGGCTTTGAGAAAGAGGCACAATAGTATCTATGTTAACAAAATCCAGTATTATGCCATATATTTTTTCATACTAAACTGAAGGGGCTTTGAGGCTGAAGGCTTACTTCATAAAAGATCATTTTTGGGTACATGAAAACCACTTGAGGGAGATGCATCCACTTTTGAATTGGATGACAGTACACATGAAACTGAATTCAAAGCCTTATTTTTGGACCCATTCTCTGCTGTAAATTCCATCCATTTGCACAGCCCAGATTCACTGCACAAGCCATTGTTACCCTGGCCATAAAAACAACTTATAGTTGTCCTCTGCTATTTTACTTGGCCAGAGAAAAGTAAGGAGAGTCACATTTTCCTTATATTTATCACTCTCTCAAATGTACAGTAGGTATTTTTTGCAACTATTAATTAGCTACTGTTCAGCCAAAGTGCTGAGAACAAACTACAAAATAAATAAAAGCAAGTCACAGCAGTGCACAATAAAACACCAGCAGAGTTAAGACTGAAAACTGTAAAAATCCTGTGGGTTTTTTTTTTAAGTTTTGCCAACTGGTACTTAAAGGAATGCAAGCAAAAGCGTGTAGAAAAAGGAACTCCCATGTTGTTTGGGGTTGTATAGGTCAAAACCGTTTTCAGAAGTGCAACAGGAGTCAATGTTGACCTACAGTGGTCCCAATTACTGCATGTTGCTGTATTTTGTGCTATTTGTGGTTTCTGGGAAGTTCGCAAAGTATGTGAAGTGATCTAAAGTAGGGCTTCTTAAATGTTTCCATTCACAACTCTTTCTCTCCAAGAAATATTATGTGACTCTAGTTATATAGGTATATAACATAGATATAAAAAGCAAATATTTACTGGTAATATATCAGCATTTGCAACGTTTGCTAAACTGGCTGGTTTTTGTTTTTATTAAGTACAACTGAAGCATCTTCTTTAGAATCCACTGTAAACACTGCACAACAGATTTGCGTAAGTGTCTAAAACAGCTACTAGGTGACATTCAGAAACCTTTTACTGTTCCCAAATTTTTCATGACCCTAGCATTGGGCTAATGGGGCCCCATTTGAGGTCAGGACCCACTATTTAAGAAGCAGTGATCCAAAGAATATGCTCACAAAGCGCAAATAACTGTGGCTAGGCTATCTCCATCCAGCTGCTGAAAGGCACTTCATGCAAAAGATGCATTTGGATTTCTACAGATAAAGCCTGACCCAACAGCAAAATATCTTGAAAGAACAGTGTGCAACCCTTTCCAGGATAAAGTGAACAGCACATAGCAGTCCAAACAATCAATCCAGAGTAGTTTTGTTTTATACAGACAAAGCTTCTTTGAGGAAAAAATTGCATTCATAACCTTTTTGAGAAGGAAAAATGATGTCATATCCTTTTGGCAAATGTGAATTTCCATGAACATCTGGAGACCACCTTTCGAAAACCACTAGTCAAGGAAAGGCATGAACTTGTTAGAAATCAACCTTTTGAAAAAGTGATGTTCACAAGCATTCAGGTAATGGCACACAGGTAACTCAGCTGTTAAACTGATTAACCAGGTCTTTGAACTGCCAGGGGCAAAGATATGCCACTGCACACACACACACAAACACCATAAATTTGACTAGAAGATTTTTTTAAAAAATGTTCCTTTGAAATTGAAGTTGAAATTGCAGTTGCCCAAAACATATACTCTCCCTTGAAACCTCCTAGTTTAAAATATGCACTCAGAGACAAAAACCAAAGTCTTCATTAAAAAGTAACATATCCTGTTTACTCACAAACATCTGGTATTAATTCGCTATACAGGCACACTTCTTATCAAAGTTTAGTTATTGATAAGATGTAGTTTCTCTGTGTTGAGAACACAGGGCATCATGCTTAATCAATAGTCCATAGTCCAAAGTATTTAAGTATACATCTTATGAAAGTCCAAACTGTATAACTGTACTCACTGCTTCTCAAAGCAAACATATAGTAAAGTGTTCGTGCATAAGTCCAAATTACATCTACTTTCATTGAAGTCCAAAAGCATACTGCATCCAACTCCACTGAGGTCTAAAGAGAACTGCTAACACTGAAGTCCAAAAACATACTGATAACAAAATGCAGTCTTGAGTCTGAACATGCTCAGGACAATCACAAGTCTGTAGCCCCTCCCACACCAAAGAGCTCAGTCAAACTGGCAAATCAATACTTACATATATACAATACAGGTGAGCAAATATATACATTAACAAACTAATAGTAAAGACCTCACAACCTCTGTGGATGCTTGCCATAGATGCAGGCGAAACGTCAGGAGAGGATGCTTCTAGAACATAGCAATATAGCTTGAAAAACCTACAACAACCCAGTGATTCCAGCCATGAAAGCCTTCAACAATACATTGAATAGTAAAGACTTGGAAGGTTGCTATTTCCATCAGTGCAACCCCTTCCAGGATAAGGTGAACAACACATAACAGTCCAAAAAAATAATCAATTTAGAGTATTTTTGTTTTATATAAACTAAGCTTCACTTTACTAGCCTGATCCAGTCTGAGGAATTATTCAAAACTTCCAAAAGTCCAGCTCATTTTCATGAAAACCGGGTATCATCAGCATACTCAAATTGATAGCACTTTTTTCCAAGTCCTATGATATACAGCATGTCATGTATACTGCTAATGGCGCACACAGTATGTTATTTTTCAATCATGAGGCTGGTCATTAGATCAAATTAGATCTTCCATCTCCTTACAGTTCACCTTTCTGAATGGTAGGAACATTGGTTGTAATTGTTCTGAGTACTGCTGCAACTCTATTATAGTTTATATACTACTAGGTGTTCTTTATAAATGTTAACATTGATTTAATTTCAAAATCAACTGTGACAATCTCACTCTGATAAACTAAGATCATTCTTGGTGAAAAGCTAGGGAAGTGTTCAGTTTTAACATTCTATAAAAGTGTTTCCAGGCTCTAAAAAGCAATCTGATATCAATGTATGATAAAAGACCAGGCAGACTCTAAAAAAGCAGCCACCAAGGCCACATCTGGAAAAGGACCATTACTTCATTTGGGTATCCTAGAAAAGGTCAAGGTTTCCCCTGACAGTAAATCTAGTCATGTCCGACTCTGGGGGGTGGTGCTCTCTGGATTTGAACTGCCAACCTTTTGGTCAGCAAGTTCAGCAGCTCAGTGGTTTAACCCATTGTACCATCAGGGCACCCTACATATCCCTAATTATTTTTATTTTAATACATTCCAAGTTAAGAACAGTGACTCCCTATAGGAGGCTTCAGCTGAGCATTTTTAGTGTCAAAAACTATCATATATGTTCATGTATAAATCAATCTCATGTATAAACCGGGGCAGGTTTTAGGTCCAAAATTAGGGTTTTTGCTATTATATTAAGACAAAGGTAAAAGTTAGGGGCATGAACTAAGGATCTTCCTCTCCTTTTAAAAATGCATATGGAGACCATACTTAGGAAGAGCTACAGAGAAGGAGAGGATCTGTTCCTTTGGGTACAACCAGAATTTGGCAGCAACGCAGGGGAGGATTTGAGGCACTTGAGACAAAGTGAAGCAATATCAGCCATTTTAATAAAGGGGTTCAATTCATAAGGTTTTCTGCAGAGAGATTCTGGTGGCCAATTTGACTTCTGTTAGAGCAGTGGTTCTTAACCAGTGGACCTCGAGGACGAAAATCTGGTCCATGAGCCTCCTTCCTGTTTATTTATTTTGTGTTGTTGTTCATTCGTTCAGTCATTTCCGACTCTTTGTGACCTCATGGACCAGCCCACACCAGAGCTCCCTGTTGGCTGTCACCACCCTCAGCTCCTTCAAGGTCAATCCAGTCACTTCAAGGATGCCATCCATCCATCTTGGCCTTGGTCGGCAGCTCTTCCTTTTCCCTTCCATTTTCCCCAGCATAATTGTCTTCTCTAAGCTTTCCTTTCTTCTCATGAAGAGAAGTACTTCATCTTTGTCTCTACTATCCTTCCCTCCAATGAGTAGTCGGGCTTTATTTCCTGAAGTATGGACTGATGGGGGTCTATCCAATGCAATTTTCTGAATCAGCACCCCAAATAACCAAACCAAATCTAAGTTGACCAAAAACTGTGTCATACCCCTTTTGGTACTAAGGTTAGAGAGTGGTCCCTGGTCAAGTGGTCCTTGGTCAAAGTGGTCCTTGATCAAGTAGTCCCTGGTCAAAGTGGTCCCTGGTCAAAAAAATGTTGGGAACCACTGAGTTAGAGAGAAGCAGTAGTGACCATGTTAAGTAGGGTATTAGGCGATAAGGTTATCTGTAGAGACACTGTGGTGGCAAGTTTTAATTCAAAACCATCACAGCAATCTTTGCAGAGAACCGTATGCACTTAATCCCTACTTAACATGACTGCTGCTAAACAGTGCTGCTGAAGTCTGCTTGGTCTGAAAAAGAAGACGAGGAAAGAGGAAGGCCTGGCTTTCGTTCTCTGGTAATGGGGTGGGAGTTTCTTGCTTCTGCCTCTTCTCACTGGCTTCATGCTGGTCCCCCTACCAACAGTGCCCCAAGTATAAGTTACCCCAGGTTTTCTGTGTGTGTGTGTGTGTCTTATACAAGTGTTTGACTTCTCAATGTATATATACAGTAAATAGCAGTTAGATGCAAGGGAAACTGCTGACAACATGCACTTGAAGTCTGCATAGGCTGTTTTCAAGCTGTTCTCAACGATCACACAAGAAAAGCCGATCTCCCACTGAAGCAACAAATCTATGGCTGAGTTATATCTCACTACAATATGGCTTCATGTTGCAGAGAACAATGCTCTGCCATATAAAAGGCTCCTCCATATAAAAGATTCCTCCATTCAAAAAACTCATTGCAAAGGAAAAACCTTTAGCTCATTTTCTGTGTAGTTAAAAATGAGCACATTCATTGCTTATTCTGAGTAAATATCATACTGTATAAGAAGGAGAAAAATAACCAGGAAAGGATAATTTACTTGGACATATAAAACAAGTTTTCTACTTTGGTGCTCCCCAAAAAAGCACTGTTTGAAAGCCAGCACGAAAGGAAGGAAGGAGAGCTGAAGGAGAAATGGAAAAACTACATGTACCACCACAATGCTCATGTTCAGTCAAAATAAGCAATGCATTATGGCTTTGTGTTGTTGAAGGCTTTCATGGCCAGGATCACTGGGTGGCTGTAAGTTGTCTGGGCTGTATGGCAATGTTCCAGAAGCATTCTTTTGTGATGTTGCACCCATATCTATGGCAGACCTCCTCAGAGGTTGTGAGGTCTGTTGGAAACTAGATAAGTGAAGTTTATATATCTATGGAATGGAATGTCCAGGGTGGGAGAAAGAACTCTTTTCTGTTTGAGGTAGGTGTGAATGTTGCAATTGGCCAGCTTGATTAACACTGAATGGCCTTGCAGCTTCAAAGCCTGAATGCTTCCTGCCTGGGGGATCCTTTGTTGGGAGGTTATTAGCTGGCCTTATTGTTTCCTGTCAGGAATTCACCTGTATTTTAAGTGTTCCTTTTTATTTATTGTCCTGATTTTAGAGATTTTTAATACTGGTAGCCAGATTTTGTTTATTTTCATGGTTTCCTCCTTTCTGTTGAAATTGTGCACATACTATTCTACCATCTGGAAATATTTGTTTATTTATTTACTATATTTCTATGTCGCTCTTCTCACCCCGAAGGGGACTCAGAGCGGCATACACATATTGCGAGATTCAATGATGCATTACAAATATAAATAACAAAGAACATCTAGAGTAGTAAAACAGATAAAAGTATATAAATACAATTAAAAGATTTAAAAAGGTAGTGTCTAGAACCACAGTCATAGTTAGTGCTGCATTCCATATTGTACTATTCCCCAAATGCTTGGTGCCACAGCCAGGTCTTCAACTTTTTACTGAATGTGAGGAGGGAGGGGGGCATTCTAATGTCACTACGGAGGGTGTTCTACAGTCGAGGGGCCACCACTGAGAAGGTCCTGTCTCTCATCACCACCAATCACATTTGTGAAGGGTGTGGGATCAAGCAGGGCCTCCCCGGCCAATCTTAATGCTCTAACCGATTCATAGGGGGAGATACATTTGGACAGGTAAATTGGGTCAGAACCATTTAGGGCTTTATAGGCCAAAGCCAGCATTTTGAATTATGCTTGATAGCAAACTGGCATAACAGAGGGAGAGGGTTGTGTGCTCCCTGTACATTGTTCCGGTAAGCAACCTGGCCACCACCCGTTGGACTATTTGAAGCTTCCAAAACGACTTCAGAGGCAACCCCACATAGAACGCATTGTAGTAGTCTGTTTGAGATGTGACGAGAGCATGGACCACCATGGCAAAGTCTGACTTCCCCAGTTACGGGTGCAACTGGTGCACAAGTTTTAATTGTGTGAAGGCTCCTCTGGCTACTGCCGAGACCTGGGATGCCAGTTTCAGCGATGAATCCAGGAGAATTCCCAAACTGCAAACCTGGACTTCAGGGGGAGTGTAACCCCATCCAGCACAGGCTGTAACCCTATACCCTGTTCGGTCTTCTGACTGACCAGGAGTACCTCTATTTTGTCTAGATTCAATTTCAATTTGTCCGCCCTCATCCAAACAGTCACAGCTGCCAAGCACCGGTTCAAGATCTGGTCAGCCTCCTTAGCAGTAGGTGGAAAGGAGTGATAGAGTTGGACGTCATCTGCATGCAGATGGTATCGAACTCCAAAACTCCAGATGATCTCCCCCAGCTGTTTCACGTAAATGTTAAACAAAATGGGGGTCAGTATTGCATCCTGCAGGACCCCACAGGACAAAGGCTGTGGGGCTGAGCAGGTGTCTCCAAGCCCCATTTCTGTGAGGTGCCTCAGAAGGATAGTGTGATCTACGGTATCAAAGGCCATTGAGAGTACAAGAGAATCAACAGGGACACACTCCCCCTCTCAAGGTCTCTGTGTAGATCATCCACTAAGGAGACCAAGGCTGCGATGGATCCAGATAATCAGTTTCTTCCAAGAACACTTGGAAATGTGAGGTGACAACATATTCCAAGACTTTGCCCAAACAGGGAGATTGGAAACTGGTCAAAAGTTGGTCAACTGAGAGGGGTCCAGTGATAGTTTTTTCAACAGCGGTTTAATAACGGCTTCCTTTAGGCCCACTGAAATCTTGCCTTCTTGGAAGGAGGCATTAACCACCACCAGTTAGAAATGTATCTTCCTGGATTAAGGGAGGATAAGCCAAAAGAGCTCCTTAACATAGAAACTGTCGTGAAAACTGAAAAGAGCAGCTGGTAAAATTGTTTGGGAGAGCCAGGATTTCATCACAACCCCACTTTGCCATGTACCTGGAGATCTAGAAAGCAGATCATCAATGGACACTTGACCCCAAATCATTTCTTTCTTTATAAAACCTCAATTCATATATTTTACTTACTAACCCTCAGAAATAACGGAATCTTGGACCCAGTGGTGATACTTCCGCCTCAGTAAGTTACCTTCTTTTTGATAAAGTCCAACTAGAATTGGAAGTGGCAAAGTAATTAAGCAAGGAAGGAAGGAAAAAAATGTTTGTAATGAACCAAAGGGTTAGCTACAACAATATCTGAAAGATTCATTAGCTCTTTTACAGTGGATTTAATGAGTTTGGATTTATTAATTTCTGAGTACAAGATGGAGACATCACGATAAACTATTTGTTAATAAGAGGCACTGGATTGGACATTGTTTTGAATAAGATGAGAAGTATGCAGATGATAATGGAGGGGGAGAGATGAATCAACAACCACAAGACTTCAATAAATTGGAATAGAATATCATCAGAGGAAGAGAAGGAAAATGAAGATTACATGCTGTCAAGCCAGGGGGATGCCTGACTCGACAGCAGTATGTGTGAAAAAGATTTTGGAGTCCTCATGGACAACAAGTTCAACATGAGACAACAATGTCATGCGGCAACTTTAAAAGCCAATGGGATTTTGGCCTGCATAAATAGGAGTATAGTGTCTAGATCCAGGGAAGTCATGCTACCTCTCTATTCTGCCTTGGTCATACCACATCTGGAATCATACTGTGTCGAATTCTGGGCACCACAATGGAAGGGAGATGTTGACAAGCTGGAAGGTGTCCAGAGGAGGACGACTAAAATAATCAAGGGTCTGGAGAACAAACCCTGTGAGGAGTGGCTTAAAGAGCTGGACATGTTTAGCCTGCAGAAGAGAAGGCTGAGAGGAGACATGATGAGGGCCATGTATAAATACATAAAAGGATGTCACAAGAAAGAGAGAGCGGGCTTGTTTTCTGCTGCCCTGGAGACTAGGACGCGGAACAATGGCTTCAAATCACAGGAAAGGAGAATATTAGGAAGAACTTCCTAACTTTAGGAGCTGTTCAGCAGTGCAACTCTCTGCCCCGGTGTGTGGTGGAGGCTCCTTCTTTGGAGGCTTTCAAGCAGAGGCTGGATGGCCATCTGTTGAGGGTACTTTGAGTGCGATTTTCCTGCATCTTGGCGGGGAGTTGGACTGGATGGCACACTAGGTCTCTTCCAACTCTATGATTCTACGATTCTATGATTATACTGTGGGACTATACAGTTTCAACATCAGATAGAAAGCTTAGCAACCAGATGGGAACACTGGGTTTGAAAATTACTTCTGAGACTGTTGAAGCTGTGATGAAAGAAATTAGGCATGAGATTTGGGGGTGGGGTATATGCAGGAAATTTACCAGGGAAGAAGTAGATATCAAAAAGGGGAAATGGAGTAGAAAAGTACCGTATATTAAAAAATATGTACTGTTAAATATGAGGCACCTTCCTCAATTTGTATTTCAGCAAATGCATTTTGGGGCAGGGGGGAATACATGTTAAGGCTAATGCACAATGTGAATTAAAAAGGACCTAGAGTGTTTAACTAAATCGTTTTAAAGTTGGATTGGTTGCTCTGTTTGAGTTTTGGGGATTATTATTAAATTCACTGTTAATCTAATGTTAGAATAAAAAAAGAAAAAGATGTTTTTGACGTAACAAAGCATATGAATTTTTAATATAGAGGTTACATTATGGCTATACGAGGGCAACAATTGATTTTACTTTTAAAAAGCATTAATGTAATGGTATTAACATAATAGATAATGGGTGCACTGAACCGTTAATTTTAAGGCTTAAACCTCAAACCTCAGGATTATAAGAGTTTAGAAAAATGAAGGATTGCTTTCGGTTTAAATAGAAGTAATTATTACGAATTATTACTAATGAACAGATGTTGGAGCTAAACATATTAACTTTCTGTAGGATAATAATTTAGTTTGGTCAATCGTCTTTTATACGTATATTAACATAATTGATCGATTATAGAAAATGTATTTTTGTTTTAAGGCTTAATATTTTATCTAATGTTAAAAAGTTGAGGAGGTTTAATTAGGATTTAGCTATAGCAGCGGTGAAAATTATTGGAAGTCACTTTCCTTTTCACTTTACTCTTCCTTTCTTATCTCTTTATGATTCCTTTTCCAGTTTTATGTATTACCAGCTTGGGTACCCGGCGTTGCCCAGGTTATTTTTAAAAAGAAGATTTCTTCGTTGAATAAAATGCATAAGCTTGTGGATTAAGTACAACTGACACCATGCCAGGTTAACCTCAGGAAACTCCATCAGCACTTAAAGTTTGTTATGTTGGGCAAGTTTGCTCTAGATGCATCATTGGTGAGGTTCAGTGTGCTCTCTGGCTGTAGAGTAAACTACGACTCCCATTATGGTGAGTCAGTCGCCTCAAACTCCTCCATGGGAATTGGTTGTGCCAAGTTTCGCACAAGGTCACAGTTTCTCTGGTTGTGGGTGAACTACAACTGACAGAAAGGAAGGCCAGTCCCCGTCCCCCCCAAAAGCCCTTCCAGTAATAAAATTTCAGCATATCAAGTATGTGTGCCAAGTTTTGCCCAGATCTATCAGTTTTTGGGTTCACAGTGCTCTCTGGATGTAGGTGAACTACAGCTCCCCAAATCAAGGTAAATTTTCCCCCAAAGACCTCCAGTATTTTTGCTGGTCATGGGAGCTCTGTGTGCCAAGTTTGGTCCAATTCCATCTTTGGTGGAGTTCAAAGTGCTCACTTGTTGAAGGTGAACTATAAATCGCAGTACCTACAACTCCAAAATGCCCAGACCAATTCCAAACCCACCAGTATTCAAATTTGAGCATATTGAGCATACATGCCAAGTTTGGTCCATTGTTGTTGTTTGGGTTCATTGTGCGCTCTGAATGTAAGTGAACAACTCCTATACATCCCTCCAAAGACCTCTAGTATGTTTTGTTGGTCATGGGGGTTCTGTGTGCCAAGTTAGCTCCAGGTCCATTGTTGGTAGAGTTCAGAGAGCTCTTAGGTTGCAGTTGAACTATACATCCCAGTACCTACAACTCCTATAAATCATGGTGAATTCTCCCCCAAACCTCTCTATTATGTTAAGTTGCTGATCAATTCTTCTGTTTGCTGTGTGCCACAGAAAAGTATAAGAAAAGATTATAGGAGAGGCAGTGGGAGGGGTCATGCTAATTCCACACTAATGGAGAGAGTAAGAAACACTGAGATGTCTGTGGTGGAGGAAAAACAAAAAATCTAGTATGAAATGGCCCCTGTTTGAAAACCTTCACTTGGATGGTGGGCAATATTGTGTTTGTGGAGGACATTAGCAGGACTTTATACATGTTTACGACACTCTCTATAATGTGCAATTTCACTGGAGAGTGGGCCATTGGTGTCTCCTGAGCAATGGGAGCTAAAGTTATTTGTGGAAATGGGAGCCTGTCTGTGTAAGTGGACACCCTAGCCATACACATACATACGTATTTTCATGTTTATTATGGATATAGAAGATGTGTATATCTATTGCTTTTTTATGTTCTAGTTCATTACCATAGAAGTCTAGCAAATATATTACAAAAATACTCCAGCATGACAACAAATCTCAATTTAGTAGAGTATGCTGACAAAATTATGCCCGTATGTCCCTAAGGAGGGCTCCCATCAAAACAAGTTGGGCAGGTGACATGTTTATTAAAATCTATTTCTGTACTTTCTGCAATCCATCTCTTCTGTTGGAGGGTGGTTGCTGCTGCTGCTGCTGCTGTAACCAACAGGGATCACTTGTTAGCATTCTAATTAGTTTTTGGTACAGCCAAATCCCTCTGGGAAATTAGTTTCAACCCGGGTTCATGACTTCACTTATTTTCAGAATACCCTAATTAATGGGCCAGTGCTTCATTAGAGAAAGCAGGCTTAGAAGGGAGCCTCAAAACTTCCTCAAGATTTAGAATTAACTCTAGGGCCTCATCTACACTCTTAAATACAGTTACAGTGCATTATGTGAAACTACACTCACATATAACACAGTTTCAAACTGTATTATATATACGGCAGTGTAGATGGGGCCTTATAATAAATGTATTATGACATTAAGACTTCTTTGCAAATAACTTACCTATATGTCGTGCATTCACAATCTAAGTGGGTCTTTCCCATACTACACACTGCACCATAGCACTTTGGGTCTTCCCTGATTAAAGTAAGCAAGGTATTTTCAGATTTCCATATTTAAAAAATCTGCTAACAAGACCAGAAAAGGGGCTTTTTTAGGAGTGCTTTCTTGTACATGAGGTTCTGCACTGACTACATTTATAAACATGAGTCTGAGGCCTGGATGTTTCAATCTGCTCTTAAGGGAATGGAGGCTCATTACACAGGTCTGTGATGGAAAAAGATATAAGTATTTTTAATGTATTTTAAGTGATACATCTGAAGAACACAGCAAAATGTACCATACACAATTCTTTCAGTTCAGTTTGTTATTTGGTTTTTGCTGGTGTTCCAGTGCAATTTCTTTTAGTGCTTTGGAATATATTTTTGCATTTCATATCAACTAATTAAAGCATTTGGACATTAACCCTATTTCTTATTTTTTGCCAACCAAACAAATCTTTATCACAAATTACAAAACGAGAAAGTCAAAGCAAGTTGTGAAAAAGGTGGATCTGGTGGCACCAATCTGAGGTTATTTTGATTTAGAATTTAAAAATTCCATAAACCCATAAATATATTGTTTTGAAAGTTTGCATGACCCTCTATTTTGCAGGTGCGATCTTCAGTGTTGCTATGTTTTTGCTTCACGTATAGTGACAAACAGATATACACTTTTTAATATTATTTGTAACTGCCTTGAGGATCAGGGCCAGCTAATCACCTCCCAACAAAGGATTTCCCAGGCAGTAAGAAGACAGACCTTGAAACTGCTAGGTCATTAAATGCTAATCAAGGAGGCAAATTGCAACATTCACACCTACCTCAAACAGACAAGAGTTCTTTCTCCCACCCTGGACATTCCACAGATATATAAACCCAATATCCTAGTTCCCAACAGATCTCACAACCTCTGAAGATGCCTGCCATAGAGGCAGGTGAAATTTCAGAAGAAAATGCTTCTGGAACATGGCCACACAGCCCGGAAAACTCACAATAACCCACTGCCTTGAAGATGTTTCACCTCAACAATCAGGATAAAACTACTTTCAGTAAATTATCTGCCCATTTAGAAAGAATAAGGCTGATGAAGAGTTATTTAAAAGCAAAAGAGATACATAAATGGTAAAGGCAGTAGCTTTCCTCTTCCATGATTTTCATCCTTTCAAATAGGAGCCCCCGGTGGCGCAGTGGGTTAAAGCCCTGTGCCAGCAGAACTGAAGACTGACAGGTCACAGGTTCGAATCCAGGGAGAGGCGGATGAGCTCCCTCTATCAGCTCCAGCTCCTCATGTGGGGACATGAGAGAAGCCTCCCACAAGGATGATAAAACATCAAAAATCATCCGGGCGTCCCCTGGGCAACGTCCTTGCAGACGGCCAATTCTCTCACAACAGGAGCGACTTGCAGTTTCTCAGGTCGCTCCTGATACGACAAAAAAAAATCCTTTCAAATTTCTCTGGACCAAAATCAACAAAAGCAATACTGTTTTTCTTGTCAACTGTTATAGTCTTCATATAAGGCTTATAGCATCAAATCATCTCTCCTAATCTTATTTATATACTCAGATGTGTTTAAAGTTTGGATTATATGCCATCCCAGAAACCCCAAACTAAATCTAATGTCAATAGCTTCTCCATTTCCAGGTGAAGAACGAGAGCTGATATTCCATGGCTTTTAGTTCTCTAACAGCAAATCCTCTTATTAGTGTTGTGTCCAATATTATTCACTCTTTTGTCTTCATTCACATAAGAGAGCAAATATCAATGTATTCAGAATATGTGTGCTATGCCAACACATAGTATCATAGCTTACCCGTGAGTCTAAAAAAACTAGAATTTCACTCTTTAAAACACCTCACAACACTTAATTGTGTTATCAAAGGCTTTCATGGCTGGAATCACTAGATTGCTGTGATTTTTCCAGGCTGTACGGCCATGTCCCAGAAGCATTATCTCCTGACGTTTCACCCACATCTGTGGCAGGCATCCTCAGAGGTTGTGAGGTCTGTTCAAAACTAGCCAAGTGGGGCTTATATATCTGTATATATATATTACAAGTATTAATAATTAGAAGTTTTTTAAAACTCTAAAATCAGGACAGTAAATAAAGGACAACACTAAAAAAAACCAGGGGAATTCTAGACAAGAATCAGTCAAGGCCAGCTAACACCTCCCAAAAAAAGTTCCCCCCAGGAACGACTCAGCCAGGTTTTGAAATGCAAGGCCATTAAATGCTTGTCATGGTGGCCAACTGCATCATTCACACTTGCCTCAAGCAGACAAGAGTTATTTTGCCCACCCTGGACATTCCACAGATATATAAACCTCACTTGCCGAGTTTCCAACAAACCTCACAACCTCTGAGGATGCCTGCCATAGATGTGGGTGAAATGTCAGGAGAGAATGCTTCTGGAACATGTCCATACAGCTAGGAAACTCAAAGCAACCTATCACTTAATTGATTTGCATCATCTGTTTGGATGCAACAACTTAATAATATTAGTCTGCTTTCCTGTGAACATGAACACTGGCTTTCACCATGGTGAGAAATTACTATTATCAATTAATTAGCTAACTTTTAAAAAGCTGCAGCACTTTCTTTGTATTTGTTACATACTTTAAACAAACCTTTTGATGAAGTTAACCACAAATTAAGCTCTTGTCTTCCAGAAAGATGCTTCTGAGATTTGGATATTTATTTTATTTTGCACAATTCTATATTAATATTTGCAGATTTAACCTCATAGTATTACACTGTTTGATAGTGAAAATTATTGGGCTGATAACACTGTATAACAAAATTTGAAAAAATATCTGTTCCTGCTTTGAAAGTGCTATTTTCTGTTGAATTGTGCAGTACATACATTGAAATTAGTTGTTATACACCAGAAACTCCGTTTCTGTGGCTGCCACAAACTAAGCTGGATTGGTTGAAACTCTATGAGATATTCATTGAAAAACTATAGCAAAATGTGCTACAGGATGTCCTGCAAAAAGTTTTTGCAGTTTAATAAACTTTCCCCGTGTTTTATGATAGAAACAATTAGGAAATGACATTTAGAAACGAGGAACGAAAATTGTATTACATAGTGTGATACTATGCATGTTTCTTAGGAAATAATCTCATTATGGTCAACAAAGTCTATTCCCAGGTAAGGATAGCAGGATTTTAATAGAGAACCATATGAGGTTAGATGTGCATCCAAACCATAATACAGAATTGTGCACAATAAAATAAAATCAAAAGTCTTTATCAGTGAAGAGGGGGAAGAAGGCAAAACAGCTTTGAGCACCTCACAAATATGATGATTACTGTGCCAGATGATTCCCTACTTAAAAAGTCAATCTTGACTCATGTAAATTAATTCTTTATCAGTTTATGACAACTCCCAGATTTGCTCAGTAGTAGAATGACACTTGAAAATTAAATGCATAATAAAATGTTTGATTGTGCTCATATTTTCTCCTTCATTTCCCATTTGTTTTAAACAGAGCATAAAGAATTGTAGCTGGCTGTTTACTTTTAGAAAACAGGGCAAGAATGATTGATAAAATCATGTTGCCATGCTGCTTCAACTGAAAATGCCAATTATCCTCTCCAAAACAACATTATTACCTGCCTGCCTACCTGGCTTCTCCCTTCCTAGGGTGCATACCAAGCAAGTACAAGTAATTTTGCTTCTGCTTTAAATTTACCTTAGAAGACCTCATATCCCAGGCTTTAACTTCTGGACTGAATCCTCCACAAATAAAAACATTTTGATCGAGAGGGTGAATCTTCAGGGTGCTGATCCGAAATCCATTCCTACTGCTAAAAAGTTGTGCTCCTAATAACAGAGAAGAATGAAAATTACTGGTATAGGAATGATTTATAGTTATAAAATAGTGTTATGACATAATAAGCTTGACAGAAAATGTAAAGTAGCAAAATAATACAAGTATGACAAAGCTCATTTAAGGTCTTACATAAAACCAAAATACGGTAAGTGTAATTCAAAGCGGCATGTCCTTTGGAATGTCAATAGTAATAGTAGTAATGTATAGATTCAAAAGGGAGCCCCAGTGGTGCAGCAGATTAAACCACGGAGCTGCTGAACTTGCTGACCAAAAGGTTGGCGGTTCGAATCTGGGGAGTGGGATGAGCTCCTGCTGTTATCCCCAGCTTCTACTAACCTAGCAGTTTGAAAACATGCAAGAGTGAGTAGATCAACTGATTTATAATAATTGTTTAATATGCTACTGTTTTAATTGTTTTTAACTGCTTTATGATGTTTTGAGCACTGAATTTTGCTACTGTTAACTGCTTTGAGTTGCCCGAGAGCTGAGAAAAGCGGTATATAAATATAGTAAATAAATCAATCAATCAACAGGTCCCACTCCAGCGGGAAGGTAGCAGCACTCCACACAGTCATGCTGACCACATGACCTTGCAAGTATCTACAGATAACACCAACTCTTTGGTTTAGAAATGGAGATGAGCACCACCCAGCAGAGTCAGACACAGCTAGACTTGATGTCAAGCGGAATCCTTTATAGATTCAAATGCATCAGCAGCAACAACAATAATAACAACAACAAAAGCCAGAATTCTCTATCAACTATGTAGTTATGCACTTGCATAGTTACATAGTCACCATAGTTATGTGGTATCTCCTGGCTCGAACCCCATTCCACTTACCAGACAGGAGCCAACGCTATTAATAGGGGTTCCCTGCTGACTGGGATACAGCTGACTGACATTCTCACCGCCTCTCATGAACAATCTGCATTGCAACAGGCAGAGGCAGTTCCCAGTTGCAATTCTCTTCACACTTCAGATTGACAACAAAAAGGAAGAGAGAGATGGGAATGTTAGTCAGCTGCTTCCCAGTTGATGGAGAACAGGCCCTGTTGCTAGCAGTGGCTGCTGCCCAATAAGTGGAGACTGGGGACATTCACAGTTCCTTCATATTCCCAAAAGAAACCAATCTGAACTGGTTTTTGCAAATATGAATCAGACAAAATTCATAACTCAGGTTACACATTCCCAACAGCCTTACTGAATTCTGCCCAATAAGTTTGAATATATGTACCTACACACACACAACACACATTTTACTACCCTATAAACTCATGTATATGTCTAAAACATTTAGCCAGAAAAACAACCCCCAAAAACTGAGTCAACATACCAATGGGTCAACATGAGAACTGTACCTTAACTCATATTGAAAAAAGGAACCATTTCCTTCTCATAGAGTGGTAAAAAACAAGAGCTTAGTTCGTTCCTGGGGAACCAAAAAAAAAAGCACCAACCCACTCTTCTTTCTCCATAGTGGTGCTACTTCTGACTTTTTTTGGATGCCTAGATGAGGAAATACAGGGAGGCTGGTTCCCTATGGTGGAATTGGTACTTTTCCCTTTCCACAGTATAAACCACGATCCATCGAGGGGCCATCTAAAATTCATAATTTTAGCCAGAAAACCTGTCTTCGACTTATACATGAGTATGAGTATATACAGTAGTAGGAACACAAGACTAAAAAGATGTTGAAAATGGTGATGAAGACATTCTAAGGAACCTTAAGATTCAAGATTCAAACTAACAAACACATAAAACATAACATGCTAAACATCACTGTGACTGGGGGGGGAAAGAAATAAAGTTTTGATGATAAAATGTGACAATCTCAGAGAATAGCAGAATTGAAAACAAAGAACAAAATTAAGAAGTATTAAGATATACAAATTGGGATTCAGCACCTTTGAAGAAAGAAAACAATTATAGTTCCATTAATGGCAGATGTTCTGGAATAATGCACAACAGACTGACAAAACATAAGAAGGGATGTCAGAAACACCAGTCCAGAATTACAAAAACGGACACTACTTGGAATGTGTCACATGATCTAAGGATGCTTAGGTTCCTGGGTAGAATCCAAAACTTCACTTGGTTACACCTAGCAGACTGGGAACCCAACAATAATATTTATGTATAAAAAGGCGTTTGTATGCCTGGTGCATTACAGAATGCAAGGGATAAAGAAGAAACAGCTATGGGGGGAACAGGGGAAAAATATGCAGTTTAGTTACACTTGGTTAGGCTTCTTTATAGTCTGAGTTAGGATAGAAGAACTGCTAAAAGGCTTCCTTTAAAAATGTGGGATTTGAGGAGGGATTTAAAGGAAGTGGAAAGGCATTGCACAAGTGTTCTGTGTGCCATTTCCAAGGATGACAGGCAATAAAGCAGAAAGGATAAGGACTTTTGTAGGGCTGGTGGAAATGGAGGAACAATTGGGTATTAGGGAAGGAAAAGTGGGGACTTTGAAGGCAAGGAGAAAATGCTTATGTGTTAAATCTAGGATCCCACAGGAAGCCAAGGCACAGACTTAAAGAGGAAAGTCCTGTGATCAAAACCACAAGAGGGATAGATGCTTTTAGCACCAAATATGTGGGAACTGAAGAGCAAAAAGGGTAATGGTGCAGTAATATAGGTCATGGGATATTCCAGTGTATCTATATTTTCTGGTCCAGCACAAATGCAAGCCACAGTTAGTGGTTTGCATTTGAGTCACACCTTCATTACACCTTCATTACACCTTTGCATTTGAGTCACACCTTCATTACACCTTTCTCCTCTCGTCTGTATATCCATCCCTTTCCATTTTCTAATCTGGATGCCAAAGCTATGTACCATTACGTTAATCCTGAGCATACAATAAGACTGCAATTCTGGTTTTGACATCAACTATGATTGATGCATTAATTTTGGCAAAGACAACAGTGTTGTTACAGAAAGGAACGGGAGTTCATATGAAAGAGGACTGGAGGGAAATGGAAAGAGAGAACTGGAGACATTACAGACTTAAGCCACACAGTACTGTAAAGAAAAGGTGATATTATCACCCATGCTTTAGGATGCTAAAGGCTACAAAGGTAAATCTATATGTATTTACAAAGCTTGTAGTTATGGGCTCCTGGGATTAAGAGGCAAAGTTCTCCAGTCTGATATCAGAAAGATTTACAGCCAGATCCCCATTCCATGTCCGTTCCAATATAGATCTGCCCTTAACCCCACTGTTTGCCCCTCCTGAGTCTCCCCTCAGACACATTACTCCATTTATCTATATCACCTAGGGTTTTATCATTTTTACCCCTTGCATTTGGCCCGCCCACTGTGTTTTCTTCTTTTGATTCTTCTACCAGTTTGTTTTATTGTATATTTTGCTATTGTATACATGGTACTTTGATGTTATTATTTGCTGTTTGTACTTTCTTTTGTTTGATTGTAATTTTTGGGCTTGGCCTCATGTTAGCCATCCCGAGTCCCCTTGGGAAGATGGTGGCGGGGTATAAATAAAGATGATGATGATGATGATGATGATGATGATTATTATTATTATTGCAGTTTTGAAGGTAATACTGAAAATGTAGCATAAAATAATAGAGTTGGAAGAGACCACATGGCACATGTACTTTTCAAAAATATCTGCCTTTAATAGTTATATACATTTGCAAACAAATACTTTCATTGTTGAAACAAATGTGAGAAGAGCCATAAAAATGACATAAAACAAGTCAGAGTGTATTGATGAAGCCCATTATTTTTACTGACTTTTTGTCTATCCTGAGTGAAAGTATTCAGCCTGTTCTAGACTGATTCCTGGAGGATTAAATTCCCAGACTAGTGAATTCGAACTAGTTCCATCTTGCCTTTGGAAGCCAATGCAACATTTGAAACACATTTTACATTTCCCCCATGTCTTCTTCTAGATCAGAGGTTTCCAACCTTTGGTCCTCCAGCTGTTTTGGACTTCAACTCCCAGAAATACCAGCCAGTTTACCAGCTTTTATGAATTATGGGAGCTGAAGTCCAATACTTCCAGAGGCCCAAAGGTTGGGAACCACTGTTCTAGATTGAGGTTATCTAAAGAAGTGCACATTCTTGTGGTATGAGTCCTTGGGTTTTTCTGGTTTGGGGGGAGTTATATGGAGATATTTCTTGGATTCATGCTAGAGATTTCCTAAATTGCTCCCTCCCCAACTTGACATGGTATTGTGAAGTGACCCTAAGTTTTGAAAGATTTTCTCCTCTCTGAATTTGTTTTTAAGGATTAAAAATTATTATCCATAAGTGCTGTTTCATTTATGCATTATAGCACTACAACTCTAAAAAAGAAAGGAGGAAAAGAGAAAGAAACGTATGATCCTAATATGTCTCAGAATTTTTTTAAAAACCTCCTGAGAGACAAAATAGACCTGGAGCTGGAAACTGCTGAAAAATAATCAAGGAAAATAGAAACAGTTTACATACAGTAGGGGGGAAAAGTATTTAGTCAAATACCAATTGTACAAGTTCTCCCACTTTAAAAAYAATGAGATAGGCCTGTAATTGACATCATAGGTAGACCTCAACTTTGAGAGACAACATGAGAAAMCACATAAATTTGTTAAAAATCAGACAATGTGATTTTCTGGATGTGTTTTCTTATGTTGTCTCTCATAGTTGAGGTCTACCTATGATGTCAATTACAGGCCTTTCTCATCTTTCTAAGTGGGAGAATTTGTACAATTGGTATCTGACTAAATACTCCCCCCCCCTCCACTGTACCTATTTAAAGAAACAGTGTAGCAACAAATATCACAAGCTCTCAATGCATTTGCTACATCTGGTGGAACCCCAAAACCCCAAAACCATTCTCATGATATCCTGTTTGGTTTATGGCAAACCTGCACAATCTCTAAGATCTTCTGGGGAGGCTCTCCTCTCACTCTCACCACCGTCAAAAGCATAGTTGGTGGGGTGAGAGAGGGGGCCTTCTTGGTGGTGCCCCCCCCCCAACTCTGGAACCCTCTCCCCTGGGAGATTTAGACTCGCACCCACCCTACCCACCTTCTATGAAGATCTAAAAACGTGTATGTTYCACTGTGCTTTTGATTAGATAATTCCCCAGATAATTTGGCCCCCAGCTATGACCCCAAGTCTACACCTGGCACTTTACTACTGTTCCCTACCCAAAGATAAAGTGCTCTGTTTTATATTGCCCTCCATTCCTAATTTTGTCATCTGGCTTCTGCACTTTATCTATCAGCCCTGTCCTTGCAGCTGATTTGCACCAGCCCACCCGCATGAGCTCAGAAACTGTTTATTATTCAGGCCATTGGTGGTTTGTTCGATGGTTGTTTTTAATATTGTGTTATGTTGTGGTTTGTTTTTAATGTTTTCTGATGTTGTTTTATGACTTTTAGTGTGTTATATTGTAGCCATGTTGATTGGGCTAGTCCCCATGTAAGCTGCCCCAAGTCCCTTTGGGGACATGGAGAAGGGATACAAAATATAGTAGTAGTAGTAGTAGTAGTAGTAGTAGTAGTAGTAGTAGTTAGGGCAAGAGTTTATTAAGAAACATTTATTTGGTTTACTGTACAAGAGAGGGATTATTAAGGTGGTATTTGAATATGTGCATGTAATCTGAAAGAGAACAATCCAGGAAAAGGTTTACCACTTAATTCTGCTTATTGGAGACATGATGTAAAGAGGAAGACCAACACAGACAGAGAAGACACATAAACACACACAATGTAAATAAATCAACTGGCTACTGTCACCAAAAGACAAGCACACATACAATCAGCAGTAAAACCGTCCCTACAACTGAGTATTTTCTCTAACACAGCTCAGAAAACTAGCACAAAATTTTGCAGGCCATTAGCTTTTGTGACCATATAGTATTTTCAAGGCTGGGTTACTGTTTTATAGGTATATTGGTTTTACAAAGGTTTATAATCTCATAAACTGCTCTGAGAATCCTTTTTGAATTGAAGATGAGGATATCAAATTCTTAAAAGCAAAACAATACAAGAACTGACAGAGCCATTCTAGGATTAACTGAACTATTAGACAGTCTCAATTGTTGCTCTGCTCCTGAAGGAAATTATGGTCAATATATTAAAACAGCCTGGTCCATTTCCAAAGAAAATGCAGAGGAGGATACAGGGGAGTAAGTAGTAGCACCATGCTCATATCAATGAGAATTTGTGAAAGAAGTGGGAGAGAGCATATGAAAGATGCTTTACCTGTAGATACAGATATATGTGGAAAGAGTGAAATCAAAGATACTGGACTTTGTGGTACGGAAGGGGGGGGGGGAAGGAAGATGGCAATTGTGAATTTCTAAGCATCCTACAACAACATCTACATTTGTGAATCTGATAAAACAGTAAGAGAAGTACAAGTACTCGTTATCTTTAACACTGTCTTGTCCATGGGGAGCTGAAAACACATCTGTGTCAAAGATTTAGTGTGAGATATGAGATGGATAGGAAATTATGTCAGAAAGTGATGGGAGTAAATGAATGACTTATATACATAAAGTAATCTATGGAGACATTTTGAGAATTTTCTTCCCAGTGTCAGATGTGCTCAGGTGAGCCCATAACGAAGACTTTGAATCCACTGTGGAATTTACTTCCTCTCTTCCTGCAGTTTTTCTGATTTGAATATAAGACCTTTGGCAGAGCTGAACTCTAGTTGACCATCAACAATGCCCTTGTTCAACTTGGAGCAAATGCAGGAGGAACAGTTGTAAAAACCCTGAGTGGATTTGTCACTCCCATGATAACAAATCCACAAATGGCCCTTGGTTGTGCCTGAATAATTGCCACTTGAGGGGTGGAAATGGAATGCACTTCCTTACCTACAGGAAGCATGGTACTAGTGTGCTTTATGTGAAATGTCATAGCATTGATATGAAACCATAGAATCTTGGAGTTAGAAAGAGCCATAAGGGCCATCTAGTCCAATCCTCCCTCCATTAGAGCATTCCTGAAAGATGCTCAACCAACATCTGTTCAAAAATCTCCCAAAAAAAGAGAGTTCACAACTTGCTAAGGATACTATCTACTTCATCAGATAGGATGATTTTTGCATCCTAGGATGCTTCCATCCCTTCTGGAGGACTGATGAGGTTGCTGCTTATCAAACAATGTAAAGGAACTTCCTGTGGAAGCCCCTTCTCCAACTGGAGGAAACGCATCGCCAGACGCTTCCCTCTCAACACAGGATGCTTGTGTTGTGCTCGCTCCTCACAATGGCAAAACTTTCCCCATGGGAAAAACATCACAGAGGGAACTACACAGGGTCCAACCAATTTCCTCCACGGAAGCCCAGCGAAGCGGGACTCTTCACCAGGACTTTATGATAAGGCCGTATGTTCTACTGATACAACCTAAAATTGCATCAACATGTTGGCCACTGTGTCAAAATGTTGCTTCATGTTTAGCTTGTGGTCTACTAAGACCGCTAGATTTTTTTCATAATACTGCTTTTGAGTCAGGAGATGTGAATAGGGTCTAGGGGGTCTTAGGAGTAGAGAAGGAAGTACTCTCCCTAACACTATCTACTGTACAAAAAGATCACCCTTGGGTATTTCATCTTACAGAAAGCCATTAGATTAGAACAGGAATGAGTGGTTTATGACCATCTAAATGCAGCTGGGCAGTAACTTCCATCAGCTCTGTCCACTATGGGCACTGGTGAGGAACTAAGGTAGCTGGAACCCAAAAATAGCTGGAAGGCCACAAATTGTCCATTCCTGAAGAACATGGGGTTGCAGTGGGATATTAATCATTTAAAATCACATTATAGAGCTTAGAACAATTCTAATTTTGATAACTACAATTCCCAGAGTATACAAACTTGCATAGCAACTAACCATGTTGAATTAGGGATTCTGGAAACTGTGGTACAAAAAAGGTAATGTTTCCAAACTCAATGCTTTCCTCATAAGAAATTAAAGAGAAATGGAGGAATTTTCAAACTTGTTTTTAGTAGCTTTTTTAGTAGCTACAGAGATAAACAGGGCAAGGCATTACAATAAATGCCCAACAAGTAAAATGCAGCAAAATAATGACAACCAAAATGCAGCAAAATAAAAGAGAACCAAGGGTGTCAAAGACAACATGTTTGCTGAGGAGAACAGGTTTAGAAAGTGATCTTATACAGTATTAGACACAGCAGTGGGTTTAAAGTGCTATTAAACTGATAATCAGCTCTTAAGCACCCCAAGAATTTCCACTCATCTTTCAACCGCAGCCTACAGAAATGAAATGACACAAGTGTAACAAAGACTATCGTTTAGTCCACCACCTGCCGTGTTAATGCAGTTCAGGTAAACATGGCATATTATGAGAAGATTGTTAGGTGAATTATGCAAATTACATAATGTACACCATTGGAGATGTGGGGTGTCTTCCCAACAGTCAGAATAATTAAAATGAAACCACTGTCTTTCTTAGCTCCAACTGTTAGGGCTTTCGGAAAAATGGTAAGGCATGCACCACATTGATTAGCTAATCTCCATAGATTAAAATATATTTTGTTGCTGACACGGGATAAAGCGCAGGAAGGACACCAAATGTTTTTCTCAAAGCAAATAAAGATTTGCATACCCTTTCAAGTAAGGCAGTTTTGGTTCCCATGGATACACTCTTTTCTAAATTTAATTGTATGTGGTAATCTTCACAGGATCCTGTGGCTTAATACCAATCGTCTTTGTAAACAACCCATCCAGAACCGTAAATTAATGCCATAGGAAATTCAGCTATGAGGATTTGAATTTTATCTTCAGTTCATTGCTGTTATACTTATCAAATTAATGATGTTAATAAACAGTTCACTTCAAGGTGTGATGCCAAATGTGTTTTCACAATTTTAATTTGCTTTATATATTTTGATGAATAATACATATTATGAGTTTGGTGCAGATGAAAACCTTGTTTTCCTCCTAATCTACAGGGGTGGGGATGCAATGAGAAGCATTTCCTAATTTATGGCAACTCCTTAAGCCAATCCCCAATCACATTTCTTAATATGTCTAAACAATACTCAGGTAGCTAAAGAAGAATTCACAAAGGCTGCATCTTCTTCTTTTGTAGTATCAGTCTAAAATTATCACCGCACTCAAGTTTTCTGTGAAAACAGATTAGTGTATATAACCTTGCCCTGAAATAGATGAATGTCTATCCTTTAATCATCCCATTTACGAGTATCTGAAGCATGTCTGAAGGGCAGGGCAACATATTTTACTTATTTGCAATACACTGTGTTTCAGTGTTTTGTTTTTTTATCCCAAACTTGAAGGGTGTTTCATTTGCTCCTCTGCCAAAACATATGGTTGTCAGGAACCATTAGTACTTTTGTGTATTTCAACAACTCCGTGGAGTTGGGTTTCCATGGTGAGGACAGACATAAGGACAGACTTAACTGTGAATTGCTTGGTAATGACCATATACTAAAAATTCCTTATTCTAATAACAAAGGTATAACATTATAATTGCAACCGAACAAGGAATAATTTTACTCTTTTTGTGGTGCTGATGGTAACTTTTTAGCGTGTTTATGATTACAAGGAAAGACTTTATTCGTCATTCATTTTTGAGCTATATTATCACAATGGGGCATCATGCAATGACAGCAAGTAAATGTAGAATCACAGTCCAGCAACTTAAAAAAAAGTATCTATTTCAATTACTTTTGCAAAATAGGATTTTTTTTCAGAGAATCCAAAATCCACAAAACCTTTATTGAGCCAACTAAAATACACAAAATACATCATGAAAGCTTTCAAAGCTTCACTGAGTTTTTCATTGTTGCCTAATGAAGAAGGCAAAGACACTTTGAAAGCTTTAATGAAGAAGCCAGTGAAGCTTGAAAAACTTGCATGGTGTATTTTATTTGTTTTAGTTGGTCCAGTAAAGGGATCACTGTTCTGTGAATTTTGTTGTGTTTTGTTACATGGACATGATTTGTTGTTGTTGTTGTTGTTGTTGTCTGCCTTCAAGTTGTTTCGGCTTATGGTGACCCTATCATAGCGTTTCCTGGTATCCCATTGGGACTCCACGGTTGAGCAGAGAATCAAACTCTCTTTCCAGACTTGGAAAACTTTGAGTTCAGTACTCAAAGCATTGCACCACAGAATCTCTCCTCAACATGGCTACCCTTTAAGAAATTTTTATTTATTTATTTATTTATTTATTTATTTATTTATTTATTTATTTATTTATTTAGAACATTTATACCCCGTCCTTCTCTACCTCCAAAGAGGGACACAGGACGACTTCCAACAGGTAACTAATCAATGGCGACACAATATAATAACATAACATAAAATACAATTAGCATACATTAAAAAATTATAAATATACATTAAAACAGTTTGCCAGTTCAAACTGTCATCCAAATCAGTCCACTGCAGTCTACTAAAACCTAATCTTCACCAGTAAATCAGTCTATTCTGCAAACACTTGATTCCACAGCCAGGATCTGAGTTTCTTCCAGAAGATCAGGAGGGATGGGGCAGATCATATCATAAGGGAGGGAGATCCACAGCTGAGGGGCCACCACACAGAAGGCCCTGTTTCTTGTCCCCACCAAACATGACTGCGATGGCAGTAGGATCAAGAGCACGGCCTCACCGGATGATCTTAAGGTCCTTGATGGTTCGTAGAGAAGATACATTAAGTCAGAACCGTTTAGGGCTTTATAGGTTAAAACCTATGGATTGTGCCCAGAAGCTAATAGGCAGCCAGTGGAGCTGGCATAACAGGGGGAAATGTGGCCATAATGATAACTAACTACTTTTATGACCTTGGAAAGATAACTCATTTATTCTTTAAAGCCAATTTCTTAAATTCAATGTCTTTCTCCAGAAGTTCGCCTAGTGAAACAGATTAGTGGCTATGTTAAACTATGGAGTGAAGCCACTTATGCAATATGATTCTGCTGGTCCTATATAAAATTTATTGGGCAAAAGTCATATACAGTTATGATTTTTCCACTTTAAAGCTGACAGAAAACAATTCCGTACTTTCCTCCTATCTATCTGCCAACCTCTTCCAGTTCTAGCTGCTCTTAAATCCTCAAGCAAATTTACTGCTAAACTCTGGACTCTGCCAGATTTACCATGTACAGGGAGAATATAATTTGCACAACCATGGAGCCAGTTGTCACAAACAGGTACTTCTAATATAAGGGGATTAAGCAAGTTCGTGAAGGATAAGGCTCTCAGTAGCTTCTTGTTCTGATCACTATACACTCTTTAATTAATAGGAGAATGTCTCTGAATACTAACTTCTGAGGAAGAATACTGGGAGATAAACCTATTGTGGGCATCTTAGAGGGATCTGGTTATCACGGTTTGGCCATTTTCTGATTTTTCTTAGGAACTTATATATATAAACTGATTCACAAACAGAACACAGGAAATCATATAGCAAGCATTTTCTCTGAAGCCACAGAGTTAATGCAGAATATGGTAATGATGTAGAATACAGATCTAATAGAACTCTGTCCTCCTCCAGCAAGTGGAAAACCAGCTGGCATAGATCACTGCTTTGTAAACTATTTATTTATTTATTTACAACATTTATATGCTGCCCTTTTCACCCTGAAAGGGACTCAGAGCGGCTTACAAGATATATATACATACAATATATTAAATTATTAGCATAGTACAATATCAGTATTGTATATTACTATATTGTACTACACCATTATATTGTAATAGTATTAGTAATATTACATGTAATATAAAATATATAATTATAATATTGTATTATTATTAGTAGTATTACATTGTATTACTATATTATATTGTAGAACTATGGGTTCTGGCCCCAAATGGGGTCCCCTTGGCTCAATGTTAGAGTCTCTAAGAATTGGCAACAGTAAATCTAATGGCTATTTAAGACACTAACACAAATCTTTTGGCAAGAACAGGCAATGTTTACATTGGACTCTTCAGAAGATGCTTCAGCTGTACTTTGTAAAAAATAAAATTAGCTTATTTAACAAGCCTTGTAGATGCTGATGTGTTATCAGAAAATGTTTGGTTTTTATACTTACTTTATATACCAGTACACCCCAGGGTTGCTTAAAAATTTATTGAACCAAAAGTTGTGGAAAAGTTTAAGAAACCCAAAAGATGTGCTGACTAACCCCAAATATCAGGTGCCCAAAGACCAATAGTCAATTAACAGCCACACCAACATACAGGAACACAACTGGGAATAATATTCACCAAAGTCACTATGCCAAATCCAAGAATAATTAGAGAGAGTAGTCCAAAGTTCAAATGCACAAGTCAAGGCTGGAGCAAACAGGTCAACTATAATCCAAATCAGAGGTCAAGGTCTGGAAATTCCCGGCAAAATACAAACAATGAGTACAACAGAAATGCAAGTTGCTCCCACAATGGGCCCATAGCTTTATAGTAAGTCAGTAAGTTATGGGCTTGAACTACAGCAGTTCCTCTCTGTTGCTCCTGAGCCTTTCTATGCCTTTCCTTTAAGGCAGTGATTCTCAACCTGTGGGTCCCCAGATGTTTTGGCCTCCAACTCCCAGAAATCCTAACAGCTGGAAAACTGGCTGGGATTTTTGGGAGTTGTAGGCCAAAACACCTGGGGACCCACAGGTTGAGAACCACTGCTTCAGGGCAAACCTTATCCCGTCGCCTCTGCTCTTTTGGTGACTCAGGTGAGCTGGGGGTCTGTTCAGAAGCAGCCGGTAGTTGATTACAGAGTGGAGACGAACCCTTACCCTGAGTTTGCTCCTGCTCTGCCTCTGCAGGCTGATGTGTTGCTACATGTCCATCCTCTTCTGGTGCCTCTGGCTCTGGGGTTAAGTCTATATCCAGATGTGATATAGGCTTCTGCTCATGGCTCTGAAAAGTCTCCAGAGATAACTCATCCCCTGACTCCTCACTAGAGGCTTGAGGCACAGGCTGACCCAGTACAGAAGACCATGAACATAGAATTACATTGGAAAGTTGTACTCCAAAGAGAAGTAGAGAGCAGGATTAACAGACAAGATGAGATAGATAAGGATAGCTATTCCAAACTGTAATGGAAGGTTGCAGAGGAAACGGGGGTTGTTTAAACCTCTGCTCTGAAAAGGAATATATGATGCCCAACATCTATATTTTCCACACATGCCAATATGGAGCACTATCAAACAAAAGCTTAATTTTCTTGCAATGAATCTGAATATATGGAAATTTTTACCCAATAGTGTGATTGAGAAGGCTCAGGATCATTAAGAAGAAAAATAAGAAAACCTCATCTACAGCAATGGCATAATGATATGGTTTCCATGATGAACAAAACAAAGATGTAGCCCAGCCAATCTCTGCAACTCCATAGCTTAGTTGCACCCCAGGAAGATTTTAAAATAAGTAAGTAAGCTCGCTACCTGCAAAATGCACATCTTCCCAGTGAGATGACAACTTCATCAGCTTTTGTTTTAAGAGAACTGTGTAATATTGCACCATGCTCATGCCTGAATCCTGTTTTTGTTACGGCAAAGAAATGGTTTGAAGGCATATGATACAAGTTCAGTTCCAGATGCTAAGAAATGTATGACCTAAGGCAAGATCTGGATGGGAGGCTCTCAGCACCATAAGTGCACTGTTCTGAACTCAGGGGAAGAGCAGAATATAAAATATCTAGTAACAATATCCATGTTGACATACTCAGCTTAGCTCTATAGCATTTAATAATTTATAAAGACATGCCAGAACAACAACAACGAAAAAACACCCAGAGTTTTAAACAGTTCCTTCGGCACATCTTGCAACAATCCATCCACAAATATTCCTACGTCCGTAAATTCCAAAGTCTTGACCTAGTCTGAATAGTCCCATTTTTCATGAAATTATAGAATCATAGAGTTGGAAGAGAGGGCATGCTATTATTTTACTGACACAAAAACACAGTATGTCACAGGAAACGAGATCTATATGCTTCATATCACAAAATCACAAGTCAAACACTTCCCAAGCATCTAGGACTGTGTGATATATTTTCAAATGATGCGCTCAGATCCAAGTAAGGTGGCCTTTTGTAGTTGACAGATCATGATTTTGTCAATGTTTATTGTTTCCAAATGCTGGCTGAGATCTTTTGGCATGGCGCCAGTGTGCCGATGACCACAGGGACCACCTGTATTATTTATTTATTTATTTGCTTTATTTCTATACCGCGTTTCTCAACCTAATTAGGTGACTCAATGCGGTTTACACAATGTAAATTAACACAACAATAACAATTAAAACACATCATACACAATAACAGAATACATAATTAATCATTCATACATAATGCCTCGATCACAAAGCAAAATCCAATCTCATAATCCTTGTGCCATTCCTATGTTCAATTTACCGTCATCCTATGTTTGATTGCGCTGATTAGCCAAACGCTTGCTCAAAGAGCCAGGTTTTAACCTTCTTTCGAAACGCCAGCAGCGAAGGGGCCTGTCTGATGTCAATGGGTAGGGCATTCCATAGCCGAGGGGCCACCACCGAGAAGGCCCTGTCTCTCGTCCCCGCCAGCCGTGCCTGTGATGCAGGCGGGACCGAGAGCAGGGCCTCCCCGGAAGATCTTAATGTTCGCGTCGATTCATAGGTGGAGATGCGTTCGGAGAGGTAAGTGGGGCCGGAACCGTTTAGGGCTTTGTAGGCTAGCGCCAGCACCTTAAATTGTGCCCGGTAGCAGATTGGCAGCCAGTGGAGCTGGTTCAACAGAGGAGTGGTATGCTCCCTGAGCGCCGCTCCTGTTAGCAACCTGGCTGCCGAGCGCTGGACCATCTGAAGCTTCCGGGCAGTCTTCAAGGGCAGCCCCACGTAAAGCGCGTTGCAGTAATCTATACGGGATGTGACCAGAGCGTGGACTACCGTGGCCAAGTCAGACTTCCCAAGGTACGGGCGCAGCTGGCGCACGAGCCTAAGCTGTGCAAATGCTCCCCTGGTCACCGCCGAGACCTGGGGCTTCAGGCTCAGCGATGAATCCAGGATCACACCCAAGCTGCGAACCTGCGTCTTCAGGGGGAGTGTAACCCCGTCCAACACAGGCTGTAACCCTATACCCTGTTCGGCCTTCTGACTGACCAGGAGTGCCTCTGTCTTGTCTGGATTCAATTTCAATTTGTTCGCCCTCATCCAGTCCGACACAGCAGCCAAGCACCGGTTCAGGACCTGGACAGCCTCCTTAGTAGTGGGTGGAAAGGAGTGACAGTACTGGTTTATGCCAGAGCCTTTGCCTTATTGTGGGCCTAGAGGTTGTTTGTAACTTATAGTATGTCTAAGGCTCATTGAGTTTTCTCAGCAAGATTTCTTCAGAGCAGGTCTGCCACTGCCTTCATGAGCCTGAGAAACTGTGATTTGCCCAACATCAATCAGTGGATTTTCCTGGCGAGATGGGATATAAAACATTGTCTTCCTAGTCAAGTATTCAAACCACGACACCCTACTGGCTCTAGCATAGTTACACAACATTGTTTTGAAAATGTGGGTTTTTGAATGATAGAACATACTAAGGATCTAGAGACCCCTTAGGTAAAATGCCCTCCCATTTATTCATGCTGCTCACTGATTTTTCCTTTCCCTTAGTCTGTACACTTGGAAAGTCTGACTTCAAGACAAGAACTGTAAAAACGTGGATAACAAAACCTTCAAAATTACTTATAAGCAATAAATACCTAGACAACAGGTCACATCAAGACATCTGGTCACATTTTCCTAACTGTAATGAAATATTTATATTCAAATTTTCTTAATTATTTATACACACATACACTTTCCTATGCAATTTTTATACAACTCTCAATCCTCTCTTGTCCTCTTTTCTTGAGAATCTCATCAAACCTAAGTTGACTTCAAGTAATGTCTCTGTCCTTGCTTTGATAAGTAGAGTATTAAATCTGAGATATTCATTTATTCTTTACTTTCGGAGTAAAATCAGATCTTGGCTCGCCAGCATAAATATTTCCATTATTAAAACTGTTATAACTTTGAAAATGAATCTAGTGTTTTGAATAATGATTTATAGTGTTTTCCACAAGAGGGCCATTTTCACAACAACTGTCATATTTTCTTATAATTTGCACAATAAGTACCACTTTCCTCCCCTGAAGTTTTCATAAACTGTAGTTTCAGAAACAATGGGGCACTGATTCTTTCTTCGTATGGACTATGTTAATGTTTCCCATGACATTCAGTGACATTAAAAAAACCAAGAAGGCTAAATCAGATAGAAAGTTGTTTTTTTCTATATCAGTCAACTTCCACCATTTATTGTGTCAGTGTAAATCTTGGCCCCATGTACTTCTCTCTTCTTCAGCTTTGTTTTAACACGACCATGAGGAAATAAAGCTGATAGAAAGAAAATCAACTCGTTTGAAAACTTCCACAGATACCACGGACTGCTAAAAAGACAACAAAATAGAGTATATCGAGCTATATTCTCACTAGAAACGAAGATGACTAAACTAAAGCTATCGTAATTTGGCCTTATCCTGAGAACACTGAATAAAAAAAGACAATAATACAAGGTAAGGTAGAAGATAAAGAGGAAGTTTCCATTCCAGATGGATAAATGCAATCAAGGGGGTGATGGCCCTAAGTCTCCTATGACTTTCAAGTCACTCTGTTAATGACAAAGTGACTTGGAAGTTTCTTATTCATAATGTTTGTTGTTCATTCTGACTCTTCATGACCTCATGGACCAGCCCATGCCAGAGCTCCCTGTCGGCTGTCACCACCCCCAACTCCTTCAAGGTCAAGCCAGTCACTTCAAGAATGCCATCCATCCATCTTGCCCTTGGTTGGCCCCTCTCCCTTTTTCCTTACATTTTCCCCAGCATCACTATCCTCTCTGAGCTTTCCTGTCTTCTCATGATGTGGCCAATACTTCATCTTTGCCTCTAATATCCTTCCCTCCAATGAGCAGTTGGGCTTTGTTTTCTGAAGTATGGACTGGTTGGATCTTCTTGCAGTCCAAGGCACTCTCAGAACTTTCCTCCAACACCACAGTTCAAAAGCATCTATCTTCCTTCACTCAGCCTTCCTTATGGTCCAGCTCTCGCATCCATAGGTAACTATGGGGAATACCATTGCTTTAACTATGTGGATCTTGGTTGCCAGTGTGATGTCTCTACTCTTCACTATTTTATCGAGATTGGTCATTGCTCTCCTCCCAAGAAGTAGGTGTCTCCTGATTTCCTGCCTGCAGTCTGCATCTGCTAAGTCTGTCACTGCCTCCACGTTTTCTCCCTTATTTCCCAGTTATCAATCATTCTTGTTGCCATAATCTTGGTTTTTTTTATGTTTAGCTGCAACCCAGCCTTTGCACTTTCTTCTTTCACCTTGATTAGAAGGCTCCTAAACTAATAAATAATTAATAATAATTAAAAAAAAAAGATTAGAAGGCTCCTCAGCTCCTCTCGCTTTCGGCCATCAAAGTGGTGTCATCTGCATATCTAAGGTTGTTAAGGTTTCTTCCAGCAATTTTAACCCCAGCCTTGCATTCGTCAAGCCCCACACATCGCATGATGTGTTCTGCATACAAGTTGAATAGGTTGGGTGAGAGTATACAGTCCTGCCGTAAACCTTTCCCAATCTTGAACCAGTCTGTTGTTCCGTGGTCAGTTCTTACTGTTGCTACTTGGTCCTTGTACAGATTCCCCAGAAGAGAGACAAGGTAATTTGGTATCCCCATACCACCAAGAACTTGCCACAATTTATTATGATCCACACAGTCAAAATAGTCAATAAAACAGAATAGTCAATAAAACAGAAATAGATGTTTTTCTGAAACTCCCTGCCTTTCTCCATTATCCAGCGGATATTGGCAATCTGGTCTCTCGTTCCTCTGCTTTTTCTAAACCCAGCTTGAACATCTGGCAACTCGCTCCATGTATTGCTGGAGTCTTCCTTGCAGGATCTTGAGCATTACCTTACTGGCATGAGAAATAAGGGCCACTGTACGGAAGTTTGAGCAGTCTTTCGCATTTCCCTTTTTTGGTATGGGGATATAAGTTGATTTTTTACAGTCTGATGGCCATTCTTGTGTTTTCCATATTTGCTGGCATATGGCATGCATCACCTTGACAGCATCATAAGTCAAAGTTAACTTGGTAGTAGTTAACAACAACATAAGCAGGAGATCAGAATCTTCTGTTTTGGTCTTTGATTAACCATAGCTTGCACTCTCATCCTAATGTTAAGAGAGACAAATGGTTAGGACAAATACGGTTCAATTGAAACAACTGAACTTCAAACTACGATGTATACATCTGGTAAACAAAACATAATTAAGTTTAACTACAGACTGTTAAAAATGCAGATTTTTTTTTAAAAAAAGAAACAAAAGCTTCTGATCTCTTAATTATGACCTCTCTAGAGAAGTAGAAAACAAAGAGACCATTTCAACCCAATTTAACCCAAGGCCTTCATTCTTGTCATGATAGATCATGGTTTATAGTGAGTACTTAACCTGCCCCAGTGTGTGAAGTTGCTCTGACAAGAAGAGAATGAGTTGTACAATGAAATTTGTAGATCATTTCCCAATGCCAGCAAAAAATAAAATTAGTTTATTTCCGCAATCTCTTGTCCTTGCTCAGAAAAATACTTGATGTATATATCATATGTATTATAAAATAAAATAAAAAGCAAACACCATAGCCATTGGAGATATTTGAGCGAGATCTCTCACATGGACATTAAATAGATAACCATCCTAAAAGAGAAGGATGGGGGGCAACGTGGTGATACAATTCAGCAATCTTTGTAAACACCATTTTTCTCTCAATAATGCATACTCAAAATGAAAGACATAAATAGGAGCCACTGTAAAACAGCAAATAGCAAATATATATAATATAATATAATCAAGACTGGAGCACCCTCTAGGGCAGCGGATTAAACTGCTAAGCTGCTGAACTTGCTGACCGAAAGATCGGTGATTCAAATCTGAGGAGAGGGAGAGAGCTCCCGCTGTTAGCCCCAGCTTCTGCCAACCTAGCAGTTCAAAAACATGTAAATGTGAGTAGATTAATAGGTACCGCTCTGGCAGAAAGGTAACGGCGCTCCATGCAGTCATGCTGGCCACATGACCTTGGAGGTGTCTATGGACAACGCCGGCTCTTCGACTTAGAAATGGAGATGAGCACCAATCCCCAGAGTCAGACACGACTGGAAAAACCAGGGAAAAGCCTTTACCTTTACCTATCCCTGATAAAGAGCGAGACACTGAACAGGACCTATACAGCCAAGATTTGTCAGGTTTTTCAAAAAAACAGTTCCTCTCAAATAGCCACATTTTACTTCTTTGTTCCCCTTTTTAATCATCTTTTCAAAACACATAACTGATAGCTTTGTTTGCTCCTTCAGTACAACAGATTTTGGATGTCTAGTTCTATGGGTTTTTTTTAATTTGACCATATAAATTATAATGGATAATTTGTAAGTTATGAATTTTAAGTTATGTGCTGGTTGTTTTAATTTGTATTGGTTGTACATTATATGTTCATTAATGTTCTAACTTATTTTATGTGTTATTTGATTTTAACTTACTGCACATGTTATATTTTAATATATTGTTCCCCCTGCAATCCAGAGGTGGTTAAGATATAATAATAACAACAACAACAATTGTTGTTGTTTTCGTCATTTTTTACGAAGAGAAGATTAAACAAGCTTTAATGAACCAATATTTCCCTCTCAAAACTAGATTCGATATATGTGCATGGGCATATGTTCAAATTATATTTAATGTATGTACTCTACTGTAACTAATGTTTGGAAATTTCCAGTAAACTGAGTGCTTTAAATCATCCCAGAATATTAATACAGCTGTGCTAATAAGACCAAACTGGCCTTTGTGGCATAGAAAGAACAAGATTCCTCCTCTCCCAGTTATCTGCAGGTGCTGCTGCATTGTTTTATGTGTAACAATGTGCTGGCAGCTTAATTAAAATGTTCACTGTTATGCAAATGCTCCAACATAGAAATTTATAATTTTAAGCAATACCAGCATGCCAGATTTTGCTGAGCTTTAGTAACCAGCAGCAGTTACAGTATGATAAAAATGACTGAATAATTATAGTATGTCTAGACAGTAGGATTTAAGCTTTCCACAAAGTACTATTCAGGTATGTTAACATTTCTTGTTTAACTCTGTTGCTTTCAATTATTTTGCGAAGTTCTCTTGGAAAACAATCCCAAGAGGCATAGAAAGAAAGAAATTTCCCTTCAAGGTTGGGAGTGCCAGAGATCAATTTGGAGAAAGAAAATGAATCTTGTATTTCCTTCCTGGCTCCTCTTGACCATTATAGGAGTTTCCATGATGCTGGGAAATTAGGCTTGAAAATTAATAAATAATGTCAAACATTTGAAATTGGTAAAATAATTCAATATCATGAGCAGTTTAGTTGGTTTAGTTATTGTTAATTAATTCATTGATCAAAATGTTTGTGTGTGGCAAGACCATGGGACAGAACATGGCACAATGTTATCACTGCTGATCTCAGAGAAGCATATTGTGTTACTTTACATGGGCCTTTTGATCCTTTTAAAGCTATGGAATATTCCTCCCACATAAGACTACAAAATCCATAGAGGTTGAACATCCCTTGTATGAAATGTTTGGGACCACAAAATGGATTGGACTTCAATTTTGTTTTGAGATTTTGGAATACCTGTATTTGCATACATTTATGTAATGAGATATCCTCCAGATGGGACCCAAGTCTTAACACACAATTTATTGATATTTCATATACACGCAAACTGTGTATATATGCACACAGACTGAAAGTAATTTCATACACAATATTTTTCATGATTTTGTGCAGGAAACAGTCTGTGTATGCACTGAACCATCAGAAAGCAATTTTGGAGAATTTTGGAATTCCAGAAAATTCCAGAGAAATTATGCTCGATTTGTAATATACATAATTGTTGCCTTGGAACAGTGGGAGTCTGACAGATCTGGGAAATGTCAAGCTGACAAAGGCTTTCCCAAAGTATTGTGTCTCATTTGACATCGTATTCAATTCAGTTTGCCAATCATCTGCATCTCTCTTTTCTTTCCTCCACCACTAATATGTCTATTTCATTCACGCTTCAAATGCCTTGTTTGTTAAAGGTTAATGAGGAGTGACTTATTTCATTTAGAGGAAACTGACCCACAACAGGAATAATTGGATAGATATAAATATCTCTCATTGAATCAAGGAGGTGGAATTCTTAATCAAAAATGGTTTGGGAGCCTTATGGAGATTTTTTTTTCCCCTGCAACTGAATGCTTTGCACTTCCTCATTCCCTATCAAAAAGCATAGTCTTCAAAGATCAATAGTAGAGCACATTTTCAGAATACAGGAACCTGAAATCCCCAATTCCAATCATGGCATCTCTAGCCAAAAATCCTGCCCGCACACAGCTGTTCCGTCCCTCAAGGAGAGTGGCCAGAATCAAAGAAGCATCTGGCTATGCCACTGTACAGAAGTTAGATGTGAAGTTATAACAGCAGGGCTGAGACCAAGACAACATGCACTGAACCATCAGAAAGCAATTTTGGAGAATTTTGGAATTCCAGAGAATTCCATAGAAATGATGCTCGATGTGTCATATACATAATTAGGTTCTTGTGGGTTTTTTCGGGCTATAGAGCCATGTTCTAGAGGCATTTCTCCTGACGTTTCGCCTGCATCTATGGCAAGCATCCTCAGAGGTGTGAGGTCTGTTGGAATTAGGACAATGGGTTTATATATCTGTGGAATGGCTGGGGTGGGGCAAGGAGCTCTTCCCTGCTGCAGTTAGGTGTGAATGTTTAGCTGATCACCTTCATTAGCATTTGAAGGCCTGCCTGAGCCTGGGAAAATCTGTTACTGGGAGGTGTTAATCTGTGCCTGGTTTTTTCCTCTCTGTTGTTTAGCTGTTATAATTTTAGAGTTTTTTAATACTGGTAGCCAGATTTTGTTCATTTTCATGGTCTCTTCCTTTCTGTTGAAATTGTCCACATGCTTGTGGATTTCAATGGCTTCTCTGTGTAGTCTGACATGGTGGTTGTTGGTGTGGTCCAGCATTTCTGTGTTCTCAAATAATATGCTGTGTCCAGGCTGGTTCATCAGGTGCTCTGCTATGGCTGACTTCTCTGGTTGCAGTAGTCTGCAGTGCCTTTCATGTTCCTTGATGCGTGTCTGGGCTGCGTTTGGTGGTCCCTATGTAGACTTGTCCACAGCTGCATGGTATACGGTAGACTCCTCTGCAGGAGTCTACCGTATACCATGCAGCTGTGGACAAGTCTACATAGGGACCACCAAACGCAGCGCCCAGACACGCATCAAGGAACATGAAAGGCAATGCAGACTACTTCAACCAGAGAAGTCAGCCATAGCAGAGCACCTGATGAACCAGCCTGGACACAGCATATTATTTGAGAACACAGAAATGCTGGACCACACCAACAACCACCATGTCAGACTACACAGAGAAGCCATTGAAATCCACAAGCATGTGGACAATTTCAACAGAAAGGAAGAGTCCATGAAAATGAACAAAATCTGGCTACCAGTATTAAAAAAACTCTAAAATTATAACAGCTAAACAACAGAGAGGAAAAAACCAGGCACAGATTAACACCTCCCAGCAACAGATTTTCCCAGGCTCAGGCAGGCCTTCAAATGCTAATGAAGGTGATCAGCTAAACATTCACACCTAACTGCAGCAGGGAAGAGCTCTTTGCCCCACCCCAGCCATTCCACAGATATATAAACCCATTGTCCTAATTCCAACAGACCTCACTACCTCTGAGGATGCTTGCCATAGATGCAGGCGAAACATCAGGAGAAATGCCTCTAGAACATGGCTCTATAGCCCGAAAAAACCCACAAGAACCTAGTGATTCCAGCCATGAAAGCCTTCGACAATACAATATACATAATTGTTTCCTTGGAACAGTGGGAGTCTGACAGATCTGGGAAATGTCAAGCTGACAAAGGCTTTCCCAAAGTATTGTGTCTCATTTGACATCGTATTCAATTCAGTTTGCCAATCATCTGCATCTCTCTTTTCTTTCCTCCACCACTAATATGTCTATTTCATTCACGCTTCAAATGCCTTGTTTGTTATCACTGCTGTAATAATTTTGTTTCTAGCTAAACACTTCTCCAGTCCTGCCCACTCCCCACTGAGCATGGAATGGCCCTACAGGGGATGGGCTTTAGAACCTATATATTAGGTCCAGGGGAATTACATTGCTTAGCATAGCATAGGTCTGCATGGGAAACAGCTACAATACATTTAACCATATAGGATTGTAATATCAGTTGCTGGGGAAGGCAAAAAGGAGGGTGTCATTGTACGCATGTTTTGCTCCAAGGATTTCCACAAACAAATGTTTTGCCATGGCATAAGTTGCTTTCTGTTGGAGTAGACATGCCTTTGCTCTAATCCTGCAGGCCTCCTTTTGTGTTCCATCAGGAAAATTGTTCTGCACAAAACAGAACTAAAAATATTCCCCTAAAGCAGTGGATCGGGGGCAAACAGCAGAGTTCGCCCTAAAAACAGAAAGCCATAATTGGTCCCTGGACCTTAAGCCTCACTCATCTAATGCAGAAGAAGGAAGAATTTCTCCCAATCTTTGCCTAAAACAGAAATTAAGAGAGAACCCCAAATATGTTGCTGAAAAATATCTCAGTGAATTTGATAAATGATTAAATAAGCTCTGCACTGATTAAGAAGAATGGAAAGAGGTGAACAAATGGTTCAGTAAATAATGCAATTCTAATCTCTACAGCTGGCTTTATGTTTTTCAAGTGAGAATGCACCCAATTTGGATTCTAGTAACAAGCTATTTTCTGCTGAAAGGCTCACAGGAAAGCTGGGGTTAGTGATAAACAAGAAAAGGATGTGGAAGTTGGTGTCAGAACAAACTTGTATTCTTTAGTTCAAGCCTATATTTCTGTTACATACACGTACACAAAGAAAACATGGAGATCACAAAATTATAGAAAACAGGAACATTTTGTAAAATGTCAAAAGCTAAAAAATAATAATACTTAAATAAAACAATGTTTAAAATATGCTATCAAATGTTGCTTTTTCAGGAAAAACACTGTTACATCTATTATTTAAAAGGACCTATTCTGACAGCCACCCAATCTCTCCTCCTTAGAAAACTCTGCCTGGAAAGATTTTCACCCAGCAACATGAAGGGGAGTTACCTGTAAGGTGGCATTTTCATGGGTCAGTTAGGACAGCCAACAATTTATATGCCTTCATCCGCCTTCTCTCTCTCTCTTTTTCAATTAAAACTTTTAACAAAAAAGAGTTTGCTTATCATTTAACTGTGATTCTTCGAGTGGGCATCTGATTGTCCCTATGCCTGTATCAAGGTGAGCTATGTAAATGTTTGGCAGGAGACCCACCTTGTCCCACATATATGTCAGTACCACTCTCTCCAATTTCCCTAAGTTCTGAGTTTTCAAATAAACAAAGGTACAAATATAAGCAAGCCCTTGAGAGTAAATGGGAAAGTATGAGTTCACAAATGACCATATGAGGAACCAGTTACAGGTAAACAGCACATTTCTCTTCTACATGGCCTCTGTGACTTCTAAAAATTGGAGATTACAAAGCTTTCCCGTGAGAGCATCAGGAAGATGTTTGATGAAAAGAGATGCGACTACTTGGGAAAAAAATAAACATCAGGAAGATGTTTGATTAAAAGAGATGTGACTACTTCGGAAAAAATTGAATAAATAAGGCTTTAGAAGTCTATATGCCAATGCACACAGTTTTCTGGGGGGAGGGGAGTGTGAAGTCCTAGTGCAATAAAATATGACTTTACGAGCATGAAAGAAACTTGGGGGGGGGGAGCCTAAGTCCTTCCTTAGGCAAGGCAACGGGGGGTGGGGGAGTGGGGAGAGAGGAGAAACAACACTGCCAAACTTTCTGTCTCCCTTCTTCCCTTCTTCTTTTCTTCCCTCCTGCCTGACAAAGTACCTTGAATCTGTCTTTATCCTCACTGGTCCCAGGCACTTGTCATGTGTAGAAGATGGAGGATACATAAGGCCTTACAATGTCCTGGGTTTCATGAATAGGAGAACAGGGGACTGCCCCCCTCACCAGAGATGAGGAGGATGGGAGGGTTGCTGCTTCCAGTTGGTCAGCAGCATCTGCCATGGCTGCTTTTTTTTCTCCCTGCTGTCTTGAGTTAGTGCCTCTGAACAATTCAGGAGTCTCTGATCAATTTGTCCTGACATAAAGTGAGCAAACTGTGGCTTCTATGGTGTTACCATGGTGTCACCAAAATGTACTGAAGTCTCATCTTTCTAAATTGTTGAAAATACCATTGTGAAGAGAGGTATGGGGGACATTGATACAAGAGGAGGCTATTCCAAATGACTAACATCCCAATTGATCAAGTCCTGTAATCTCCTCTGCAAAAATAACAGGCACACTGTGTATTGTGCAGTGGTACAAATAAATCTATCTTTAATACACTAAAGCTGGAAAGATGTCATTTGTGGGGTGCTGAACTAGAATGATTTAATGTTTGTGCAGTTATGTTTACTCCCCTTCATTACAAGGTATATACCTGATGGGACACCAGTTCCAGAAGTACAGCATTAAAGAAAAAGTGGTGCTGACCAAGTGCCATATTGCTAGTTTATGTACTACATTATACTATTATTGCCCATAGCGATCTGGACAAATTGGTCACTGACCACATGTTCAAATGCCCGCAGGACTACAACACAGCCAGTAAATCAAGACAGTAATGATGAAGTCTCAGCTTTCAGGACAAAAATATAACTCCTTTAGATGGCAGCTGACAGACAAGATTATGCCAAAAGAACTGTAGGTATCTACTCCCTTCCCCACAAATAATCTGTTTTAGGAGGTGGCATGAACCATCAGATGAAATATTTAAATCTTCCTTTACAATAAGGATGGAGATTGTGTAAACACCCAAAACGTTAAACATCCATATCCATCATATTGGCCATGTTTACCTAGGACCACTGGGAGTTGAAGTACAGCCATCACATTTGAATGGTTTCACAATCTTCAATAGAAGCCTACACTCAGGCAGAACTATGCTACTGCACATCCCTCTTCCTTGATTCATCATCTAGCTTGTACAGCCCACCCCCCCCCCAACAAAGTCAATTTAATGGCTGGTGAAGGGGGGGGGGTCAGAGAAGTATTCAATCCCTCCTTTGTTGACATCATATGCTGAAGCTTTGATATTTGCATAGGCTAGAAGAGACAACCAATCCCCACAACCATCCAAAAAGACATATGCAATGTAAGGTGGACTTATGCTTGCTAAAGATATAAAATCCATTCAGTTAGAAGAGACCTTGAAGACCATAGGCCAGTAGCCTGTTCAAAACAGGAAATTATACAATCCTAAATAGGTGTGATTTTAACATCTCTCCCTAATGGATGGAAGTGCAACAGGCACACTCAAGGCATGAGCCAGACATTTCAAGGGAACCCCATCCAGCAAAGAGTGAATCCTATTCCCTGACCAGGAACACTTCTGTCTTGTCCAGAACAAGACTATTTGTTTATAGAGAAACATAGACTTTCAGTGTTGATTTGCAGGAACATTTCTTTAGTAAACAATGCAATAAAGCTTCAACTGGGAAAGAGTGGTATTCCAATTTAGCTGAATCTACTGTTGACACATATACTCTAACCCTACAACAGGCAAAGTAAGCAGCAGCCTCCAGGACCTCTTGCTGAACATTTGAACAGCAAAACAGATTTTAAAAGGAGAGCAAATAAGCCCACCTCATATTAGGATATGTTTTTTAAAAACCAAGATCTATAAGTTTGGCCAGCAAAATGGAAATCACAACGCTGGTAAAATAAAATTTTGATCATTCTTAGAGGCATTTTGGAAGAAGCAGTCTTTGGGAGAAGCTTGGCCAATGTTGGCTAGTTCACTTCACACATTCATATGGTTAGATGTGCATAAAAAGTCTGCTGAAACATGCTGAACTGCCTTTTTTGTGTGGTAGTGTAGGAACTTGACTACTCCATGTAATTTAGCCTCAGTACCTTCAAAGGAATTATGTGTCCAGGAACAACTACTTTATTATGTGAGATTTAGCTGTATACAAATACCTGCTTACACATGCAATAAAATAAACTACAAAATAAATATCAATCAAACCATCTAATTACCATAATGAAATAGCAAAAGCTGTAAAAAAAAAACCCCCAAGATAACAAAAAAAATCCAGTAAGACCCAGACAGGCAATTATATATTAATTCTTAATAAACCAGTTAAAAATCAGGTAACGGATGATGAATATCATTCCCTGAATACACTATTTAAGATAATGCAAAGGAACAAGAAAACCAAATCATCTGAAATAGGGTGTTGGATGAGAGTTTTGCAAACTCCATGGAGTGTCAATTAACAACAACAAAATCCAAGAAAATACCAAAATACTTTGGTTAGTTTGAAAGGTGTCACAAGAGTCCTTCCTTTCCCCCTTTTATATATTGAAACAGATTCGCACGGTTAATTCTTCAAAATTTCCAGTTAATGAAGAAATAATTTAAATACCAAGACACTAAGATGAAGGTTAAACTGGTATTAGACATTAGTTCAAAATATTAAGAAGTGATAAAGAGACAGACATTCAGAAAGATTAGAAGCGGCATCCTAGAAAATTCAGTTGATCAATTAAATGCTTACGTATGAGTCCTTAATGATCTTGATCAGAAAGATGTCTTTCAGTAGAATTTGGAACCAAAGCACACAAGATATTAAATGTGTCATTGCAGTTAACATCGTTTTTCTAAAATACAAATTGGATCAGTCGGGAGCTGATAACTAACAGGATCTAAGCAGACACAGGGAGGGAAATTAACCATTTCTTTCCCTTCTGTGCCCTAAGAAAATCCTTCTTCTGCATCTAATATGTCTTTAGGAGAAAACCCCTATTTGTGTCAATGGAGGTTTCCTAACAATGCAAATTTACCAGCTTCAGAACAAAGGAGGTAAGGGTTAAACTCCCTCTCCATGCTGACTTTGTCCCATTTGGTATCAGTGGCATCTCAATATGGCACAATTACATTTAAAATATGTATTATGCATATATACAAAGAAAGATTTAGCATCACATATATTTAGACGATTACTTTCAAATAGAAAAAGGGTTACTTTTGACAGCCAGTTATTTTAACTTGATAGCCTTCCTCAGTGTCCACGCAGCCTAACAATTTTTCAGCTTGGATGAAATTACATGAAAATCCAATTATATGAATCAATATCTCTTAAACAAGCCACAGTTTACATATGGAACTCACACAACAAGATTTTCCCAGTTCAGAAACTCCCATAGAAAGCCAACAACTTAACAATATATCTTAAGATCCAATTCAATTTTCAGAATTAGGGTTCTAGCACAGATTAAATAACATTTATAACTTTTCCTCCTATCCTCACAGTTATGGACATCTATATCTTCTTCATTGTTGGTGCAACTGTGAAAATGCTGTAGAGAGAAAGAGAGAGTGAATAAAGAAGAGGGAGAGAAACAGATGACTGTAACAACATTTACCTGTTTCAATGTCTATAGCATGAAGCATATTGTCAAAACCTCCAGTGACAAAACGGCTTCCACATGGAGACCACTGAACAGCTCGGACGGCACCAGTGTGGTGATGGTATGTTTTTAAACAGCAACCTTGATCCATAGCATCCCAAACCTGAAAGAAACATATAATGAACTTTAAAAACACAAAGTAGCCAACCAAACCCATTTAAGGCTAGCAGAGAAGAAGAATGTCATCAAGTCAACCAAATATATTCACAGAATCCCCCTCGATGGACTGCCACCTTGTCGTGGTGAGGGGGCTTGCGCGTTCCGATGAACCTGTAGGCACAACAACTGGAGTCGTGCACTCCCAGGAGTGGCCGCGGGGGAGGTTCCAGACCAAGCACAGTCCGAAGACCCAAAGATCTCAACGGCGGAGCAGGCGGAGGATAACATGCCACATGTTACAACGGCTGCGAAGGCGGAAGAAGGCTGCAACAGACTGAGAAGCCACGGTCATTGTGTTAAACTACATCACCAGTGGAACCTCACTCTGTGAAGTCTGTGTGTTGATCAGTTGTGCACTGACCTCCACACATTAAAAAAAAACACGCACAAGCGTCTTCCAAAGAAAATAAAAACAAACCAACGAAAGCCCCATGGCGATCAGCGAGTGGCGACGGGGGCAGGACTGTGAAATCTGGAAGCCCCTAGTCACAGACTGGCACATGGGCGGTGGGTACGGACTCAGTCATTCTACCTCAAGGTCCGAGGCAGTTGAGTAGTTCGGCAGCTGTATCCGCGACTGAGCAGCCCTTTTTAGGACCCACTCTGCTCACCCCACACGGGGAGGGGGCTAGAAAAGGTGCCCTAAACATAGTAAACGTGCCAGGAGGAAGGCGCGTCAAGCCAACCCCGACCGGGACCGCCTTCCACCTGGAAACCAATGCCCTCACTGCGGAAGAAGATGCAGAGCAAGAATAGGGCTCCACAGTCACATACGGACCCACAAGGAAATCCATAATGGAAGACCATCTTACTCGTCCAACGAGGGATCGCCTAAGTAAGTAAGTAAGTAATTCACAGAATATCATCCGGAAGCAACACAAAAATGCCTGAAATGAAGTGGAAAGACTTCTTTAAGTCTTTGCTGACAGGTAGAACTAGATCTTGGAAAAGTCAATTCCTTGATACCATGACTCCCAGAGTCCTGCAGCTAATATGCCTAATGGTCATGCTGTATGAACATTTAATCACAAAATTAATTTTTCGGCTTCTGAGAGTAATGTTGACTTGTACCTAATGATACAATCTGGTGAGGTGAGGGTGTCTTCTATGTACCCTACTATTGTTGTTTATTCGTTCAGTCGCTTCTGACCCTTTGTCACCTCATTGATCAGCCCACACCAGAGCTCCCTATAGGCTGTCACCACCCCCCAGCTCCTTCAAGGTCACGCCAGTCACTTCAAGGATAAAATCAATTCATTATGTTCTTGGTCTGCCTCTCTTCCTTTTTTCCTTCCATTTTCCCCATCATCATTATCTTCTCAAAGCTTTACTGTCTTATCATTATCCTACTGTTAGGAGCACAAAATTACAGAACTCTTTGCCTGTTTCATGCTCTCCTCTTAGGGTGTTTCTACATTGTAGAATTAATGCAGTTTGACACCACCTTAACTGCCATGACACAATGCTATGGAATCAAGGCAGTTGTAGTTTGGGGAGGCACCAGCACTATTTCCTAGAGAAGAGTAAAGGTCCTGTAAAACTACAGCTTCCATTATTTATTCTTTAGCATTGAGTCATGAGAGTTAAAGTGATCTCAAACCACATTAATTCTACATGGTAGAGTAGACGCACCTATAGTTTCAATGCTATAAAAACTTAGCTAACTTTTCAGACTCTTGGAGCTCAATGTTCAAAGCCTGGTTTTCGTTTATTGGATCATGGATCTAATTCTATTGCACAATGACCCTGAATTGTTCTGAATAGTTCAGATTATTTTGAAATTCTTTTAAAATGTTTTATTGATTGCATTTCACTACAGAACTTCAGATACAGGGTAGAATAATTAAGTAGAACACAGAATATGTATATGATGTGTGTCTGCAAGCTGTTTCTGGCACATAGCAACCCTACGGTGAACCTATCATAGGTTTTTCTTGGCAGGATTTGTTTGGAGGGAGGTGCCTTTGCTTTTCTCCAAGGGTGCAGAATGACTTGCTCCAGGTCTAGGACTGAATAGGGAATCAGACCCTGATCTCCTAAGTTGAAATCAAATGCTCTAACCACTACCCCACAATGTCTCTCAAGGAAAGTCATAGAGTTCATTTATACAACCACATCTAATTCAAAGTTTTCAATCATCATTTAAAAGAAACAGAATAACACTTCAATGTTTTTATATTTTATGATGAAGTTTTAATGTGAATATATGTATTCGTGACCAAAAGAGTAAATTTGAGCAGATTTGATTATGATGACTGCCCTAAACAACACATGTATATATACAATCACTATATAGCTCCATTTATTTGTTAGAGTAGTTGTACCTCACTGTTCACCCAAAAAAAGTATGTTGATTTTACAGTTCCTCACCCTCAGATTTACAACCTAAATGAGGAAAAGTATATGGCAGTAGAATTGGGGATTAAGTACAGCAGATACTGCTTGCTCTCTCTGACTCAGAGGCCACAGAAGTGACAATAAGGATGGATGGTGGGTAGGCGTTCATCAGCCGCTAGGACTACAGCACAATTGCTTTCAAATGGAATGGAAAGGTAAAGGAAGGAAAGAAGGGGGGAGTTATGTTGTAATCAGCAATTCAAAATGGGAATTAGCCCCACATGTGATAAAACTACTTGCAAACGTATATATATCCAGAGAAACTGTAAAACACACATGGAGAAAGAAGCAAAACAATTTTACAAAAAGGTAAATATATAGAAAAAGTCACAAAAAAGGCTTTACAAAAATGCAACTGGTTTAGAAATGGTATGAAATTAACTTGAGCTTTGGTGGAACAAGAAACTGAAACTGACATTCACTTTTCACTACTAGGAAGGAAAATATTTCACAAGGCTCAGAAGCACAAAACATTCACAGACACCTATAAAATAGCTTTTCAAATCGTCTTTGGCACCCTGGTGTCCTCACAAGCCCCAATAAAAAGAGCAAAAATCCCATAAGAAATGTTCTCTGTCCATTGAACAGTAGCAGCTGAATCGTATATATCAAAACTGGACATGCTAATGTTCTTGAATACCTCATCTCAACCTGTCTTCAATATTGGATTTATATTGGATTTAAAATAAACAAGGAGAACCTTGCATTCAGAAGCTACAACAGATATTACAAGAAATAAATCAGTATGTGGCAGCACAATTTCCTTAAAATACTGGATCTGATTGTGACGAATTTCTTTTGGTACATTTATCACTCCCAGCTTATTCATAATACACCTTATCACATAGAAAGCTATTCTTTATATTTCATCTTCATGAAAACAATGCAATTTTAGTACTCGATTGCAAGGTTCGTATTAATTGACTTTGGGGTGGTATTTCTTCAATTAGAATGTTTACAGAAATTAAATTCCATACATTTACATCCAGATGAATCCAAACTTCACTATATACTGGTAAATACGTATTAATAGTCTGAGAAAAGCAATTTATGTACGTAGCAATCTTTGAAGAGGAGAAAGTCAAATATTTTTGCTCCAGAAACACAAATCTATTTATGTTATTTCAATCACATCTATAGTTTAGCAGATCAAAGGTTATTTGCATAATTCTGACTTTCACATTCACACCTTATTTCAAGACCATGGTCCTCAAAAGATGAGAAACTCCCAGAATGTGCCACAATGGGAGGTGTATACATAAGGAAGACTTAATTAAACCAAGTAAATTAGACCCAAAGCTACTTAAACTTTTCCCTTCATAACGCCTTTCCATCTGATAAATTTTATGTGACTCTGGGTATATGGGTATACAAAGTAGAAATAAAAAATTACTGATAATAAATTAGCATTTGCAAGGCTTGCTAAACAGGCTGATTTTCCTCTTTATAAAGTACAGCTGAGGCATTTTCTGCAGAGCCCAATGTTAACATTGATGTTGTTACTAACAGATTTTTGTGTAACTGTCTATTTATTTATTTATTTACAGCATTTATATACAGTTTTTCTCACCCCTAGGGGGACTCAAACAAAAACAACCACAAAGTGACATTCAGAAACATTTTATTGTTGCCAAATATTTGTGTCCTCAACATTGAGCTAAAAGGACCCCATTTGGGGTTGGGTCCCACAGTTTAAGAAGCAGTGGGCTAGACAATTTATTCATTTATTTATTTATTTACTGTATTTGTATACTGCCCTTCTCAGCCCGCAGGCGACTCCAGACAACAAGCTGATTCCCAGAATAATATGGTGTGGTTGAAATCTAGATTGCTAGTATTCTGAAGGGTACAAGCTTGAGGAAGACTAGCTTTGTTCATATAAGATTACCAAAACAAATGTTTGAAGAAATGGGGAGAGAAGGAGATAATAAAGATTTTATTATATAAATAAATAGTTTGAAATAGAATTTAACACCTATATTTTGGGTTTCAGGATAATCAAGCTTTCTCATTAATCAGTTATCAGGCTTTATATTCACTGTTTTTAATCATGCCCTGATAAAAATGTATCTTCAATATTTATCAGCAAAGTAATATCCAGCTAATCTCCTAATGGGTCTCTTTATGATACATTATATTGATTTACCTTTTTATATCTTCAAACAATGCTAATATCTCAAGGCAATTCTGTATTATTATCTTCTATTTGGCTTTATCAGTTATTTGGCTTTCCAGCTGAACACTACCATTTTTCCCCTCTTTTTAGCAGAATGAAACAGCCAATAAATATCATATATTGATGTAGATAAACATCATATGATGCAAGCAGTTGCATGTTATCAGTTATTTTGGAGATCTCAGTGCTAGGGGCAGGAAAAGGAAGAGAAAGGCATTAATTGCTGATAAGAATATTAATAATAATTGCATATTTCTTGACCTCAACAAAAAAATACATCTTAGCACATCAGGATGAACAACTCAAAAAAAGCCAACTACCATGACGTTTATTTTGCACTTTAAAACACACACACACCTTGACTGTGCATCTTTTTTGTACAGACAATATATTTTGCACAAAATATATTGTGATGAGGCACATTATTTTCAGTATGAAAATATTTTTGTTTTTGCAAGGAAGCACAAGAGTGTGAAAAAAATATCAGAAAAGGGGCCAATCTCTTGCATGGGAGAACAAAACAAGCAAAGATTAAAATTACTAGAATGAGATCTGAATGTCGAAACAATGCCTTATGTTCGATTTCAAAAGAGCAGGCGCAGTGGTCATGCTGGAAAGAAGTATGAATTGGTCCTTGGTTGCACACAGTCACATTGAATCAATTCAACTACAACTTCAACTCCCACCAAAGTAATTTAATGTTACCTTGAGACACAACATTCTTTCATTGACATGGCAAATGATGGGTCTTTGTTTAACACAGTCTTTTTTGTTTAACATGGGTCTTTTTTCTGTGCCTGCAAACAGATGCTCTGTTGGGCATTCATTTACTGTAAAGTCTTTGATAATATATTTTAAGCAAGTATTGCTGTCAGTATAGTTTACTCTGCCCTATTTTCTGAGAAGTGCTAAAATGCTCTTGGAAATCACTCTTCAGGAAGACTTGATGGTCCTGTCAAATTTTACTAGACTAATAAAGAGTAAATCATGTCCAGGTGGACTTTGGAAGGGAGAATTTTGAGGAAGTGGCTGATTGAATAAAGTTGGAAAGACAGGTCATAAATTGCATAGATGTATCTAGGTTTTTTCTCGCCAAGGTGCTTAGACAATATTCATAATTATGAAAAAGCAATTTCCACAACAAAAACACACGGTGAGGCATTTTGTGATGTAGACACTTTTTCCACTTTTTAGATGAATGAAGTTAAAATAATTCCTAAACAGGATAGTTAAGAAAGAGCATTTCACTTAATTGAACATAACTGCTGCCCGAGCCTTGAAAGCAACTTTAAGAAGTAATTCATCATGCAAATTATTCCAAAAATGAAAGTTATGAGAAAATATGTGACGTGTTACATAGCTGTGAGATAGATAGCATATTACATGTTATCTATGAAGCATATGAGATTTCCTCAGCACATACTCATTTCCACACTTTTCAAATAAGGTAGCTGAAATTGTTTTTCTATGCCCTGGAAATGGGAACCAGACTGAAAATCTGAACTCTTCATTGCATTCTCCAATTCCTAATTCCTCCTCACTTTGCACAAGAATAGCTACCTGCTCTCTAAACCAGACATACAATTATGATGCCATTTCATAGACCTGCCAGCTATAGCTGAATTGGTGGGATTTCATAGTCAGTAATAGTATCTGGTAATTTTAAATTCTGAACTTTATGTTAAACTAGGAAGCGCTCTTTAAAATTTCATATACTTTATTTCACTCACATTTTGAGCCATGTTATTAGCTGAAGCAACAGAGAAGATAAGTAGTCAGATAATCGAGACTTACTTTGACACTGGCATATCCTGCTGCACCAGATGGTGGTGAAGTAGTTTAAGAAGCACATGATGGGCTGCACGGTGTTCACATTCTTCCCTGCAATACCTTTATACTACTCTGATGTAGTGGTTTGAGGATTCAAGTTTCTACTTGACTGGGAGTGCAGTGGAATCCCACTTACCATGGAAACTACATTGGGTGAACCTTGGGTAAATGGCACACTCTTAGCCTCAGAGGAAAGCAATGGCAAGCCCCTTTGAACAATTTCTCCCTGTAATAGGTCGATGACTTGAAGGCACACAACAAGAACCACAATTTATCTAACCCGCAGCATCTACTACCAAATATGGCTATTTAATACTGCTTAACAGTTAAGAAAAGCTCTGAACCAGGCCCTTATTCATAATGTTGCAGAAGGCAATACCTATCTTCTTGACCAACACCAACGTAATCTGGAAAAGCTGCTGCTCTTGCACTCTATTCTGTGTAAGAACAGCTTACAATGTCTAGGACATTATGACAACTCTGCTATAAAAATGAAAGTCCTCTTTCCACAGCATTAAGGGTTATCAATACTGTTTGCAATTGCTAAAGAGATTATACCAATTGCAAACTCCCCAAGTAAGCGATTACAATAATAAAGCTATCTAGAAAAAATATATATAATGGAAGGACAATCTGCTGACAGATAAGAGATGTTAACAGACAAATAGGTTGCTCAGGGGCCAAGTCTACACAAGATTTACCAAGTGATTGGGTTAGATGTCCAAAGTGGGGGCAATGAAGGACTCAGATAAGAAACATAATTACAGTCGGCACTCCACACTTGCAGGTTTGACTTCTGCAGATTTGATTATTTACAGATCTGATTTAAGATGTTTTCTCTAGAATCTCAAAGTTCACCTCTATGCAGGCATGTAGCCGGGGGGGGGGGGGGGGGGCTTGAGGGGCGTTAGCCCCCCAGCAAGCCCGCAGCTCGAGAAAATAGAAGAAGCCCGCGAGGGGCGGCTCTTGGGGGGCTTCAGCCCCCCCCCCCGAAATTCTCATGGTGGTTCACGAAAAGGCCTTACTGGTGCTTAAACTGTTATGTTTATTCATATCATGATCTGATCACCATACTCAATATATCCCATATGCATGGGGGTATTGGGGTAATGATACAAAAGGTTGCTAGGGTAGACCCTCTTTCACTCACTCAGCACCCCCCCCAAAACTCAGCCCCCCCAACCTCCCCTGAAAAAAATTCAGCCCCCCCCCCCCCCGAATCGAAATCCTGGCTACGGGCCTGCCTCTATGGTCAACTTCTGGCAAAGGATGATTATAGTCACAATGGAGCACCTACATATTACTAGAGAAATAGTTTTTCAGGTCAAAAACTTAGCAGTTTTAAAAATTGTGTGTGTTTTTTTTTTCAATTTTCATAGGGATCCTGAGCTCCCAATGCCAACAAATGTGGAGAGATAGTGTATTGACACACATTACACTTTTGTGCATAGTACTTAAGTGCTAATAATATTCAACACACGTATGACATTATGCAGAACTGAAGTATAAAACTAAATTGGGAATGCAGGAGCAAACTGGAGGGATTTTGTGTGCTAGTTCATTGAGATACATCAGAGGCTACTTCTTCCCCACCTTTCCTAGTGTTTTCTTCACCAGGAAACTCACATGCTTGCCTTTCGCAAGTGCTGCTTCACAAATCAACCCACAAAAATAAACAGCCCAAAATGGGTTGTTAAATCATCTTAAAGTAGCTTTTCATGCAAAATCACTGACTATTATTAACATGCAGTTCCTGCTCCTTCAAAATTGTAGGATTCTGATGATCTCTCAAAATATAGACTCTTCTTTCTTTCTTAGTTGGTGGTTTTCTGATCGGCAATTGTGGACGACATGCTGGATGAGAGAGGAAGGAGGGAATACATACAGAAAGAAAGAAACAAAATTGTGAAGCAAATTACGATAACAGGTTGTTAGGAAGAACAAGTTCATTCATTCTATATACAGTATCATCTGCAACATCTATAGTATCATCTACAACTGCAAATATATTCCAATGTTTGCTCATACTAGGTTTTCTAATGCTGATTTGTTTTTCTTCTTGCTGTGTTGTTTGATTGTTTCTAGGTTTATTGTGGTTTTATCAATATGGTGAGATTTCTTGTACAGTAGAGAAACAAGTTTTACTGATAATATGAACTATAGAGAATTAGTTTTGAAAATAATCTTTAATGTGTACTAAAGGAACAGGGACTAAAGGATTGTGCGATTTTAATAATGTGTCTTGATCTCTATTTGACTTTTAAATTTATGTTTTAATGTATATGTCTATTTTATATTTGTTATTGATATGGCATCAAATTGTTGCCTTTTGTAATGCCGCTCTGAGTCCCCTTTGGGGTGATAGGGGCAGGATATAAATACTGTAAATAAATAAATAAATAAGTAATATTGGCAAAACATAAACACAAAGAAAAGCTTTACATACAGTATCTCAGCCAGAAGTGGATTAAAGTAATTGGGGTCATGAAGCAATTCCCAATCACTCCCCCACCCTTTTGTACAGCTGAGTGAACTCTACAGATGGAGTGTTCGCTTTGTATTGCACAGACACAGAGAAGATCTACCCAAGTCACTTTTGGGCTGAGAGAAGGAAAGATTTTAGGGATGAACCCTGCTTGGTTCTATTTGCATGACCAAGTGCAGAGTCAAAGAGGTAGTGACTGCAAAATATCACCTGAACCCTTCTTTTGATGGATCATTTTCATTCAAGTAAGAATAGTTTGTTTGATGCAACTTAGCACTGAGTTTGTTTTCTTTTATTTTTTTGCCATCGCATCACAATGTTGACTGCTACCTTGTAATCTATTACTTTTTTTTTTTTACAAATACTGCTATCAAGCCAGGTTCTTCCATCCGATATTTTTGCATCTGACTATCCCTGGCTAAATACATTATGTTTACATTTTATGTTCATTATAATTTTTGATCCATTGTGTTTTATTTAAGTTATTGTTATGTTTAAGATGTCTTTTATGTGGTGTCATTCTGGGTTATTATATTTGTAATTATTGTCACTGAGGCATTGCATGTTTGCCTTTGTTTGTTGGAATCTGCCTTGAGTCCTCCAGGGAAGATAGGATGGAATATACATAAAGTTTTATTATTATTATTATTATTATTATTATTATTATTATTAGCTTATATTTAGCCAAATGACTACATTAATTCTTTCCAAGATCATCGACATTACTGGTGCACAAAGCAACAGCAAGAAGATTGAGCAAGTAGAAACATTTTAAAGTTCATGGTACTCCTGGAATTCTCCCCCACTTCAAGTGACTGAAAATTTGGTATATGGCATTCTCAAATAAGAAGTACGATTCATTAAAAAGCTGTCATTCCAGCTTGAGAGGGTTAAAAGTATAGTTTGCTGGTTTTCTTTTTGTGTGCTTAACAGATAACATCTCCTCCCCAGAATGTCATATTGAAATAGCAGATGTTTTATATTGATTTCACAAAGTCAGATTTCACTCTCTAGTACCAGAGGCAAATTGCAAAAGCAGTCCTCCTTCTGTTTTTGCAATTTCTCCTGTGGCAGGTTGAGAGAAAAGCATGATACAGAGAGTATGGAATTTAATCCCTCCAAAAGACCTTTGATTTTACAGTGCCTGGAAAAGTTTCTACCATTCTGGAACAGAAGTGCAGAAGTGTTACCAAGCTATGATGCCACTCACGCTGAAATGTATCCTACTATATTTGGCTGATTTAAAAGATTAAATTGTCACAACCTGCAATACAGCTATCCATATGGCAGCTGCCTTGTTGTTTAGCGAAGTAGGTGGTTTACTCAACCTCTCGCTTCCTTTATGACAAAAAAAAGCTATCAAAGGCTCACATATATAATTTCCTCCCCCGCCAGATTCCAGAAGACTCCTTTCTTTCATGTTACTTTCTCAGTTGGTCAAAAGATTGTATAGAATGTGCTGTTAAGAGCTGCTTATACATTTGCCATTTTCAGGGCCCTGCAGGTTGCTATGATCACAAAGGCAAGTTGCATATAAACCCTTTTTAAATGTAATCCATCTAGGCACGCAATACTAACACTTAGAGCTTCTCAACCTGGGGTCCCCAGATGTTTTTGGCCTTAAACTCCCAGAAATCCTAACAGCTGGTAAACTGTTCTGGGGACCCCAGGTTGAGAACCACTGCCTTAGAGCATTCGATATATTTCCTTGTCTAGTAGATATGACAGAAAGATATTTGGCAGTGCACCCCTGTGGCTCTTGATCTTTGCTTATGCACTCTGACGGACTTCCCAACACCAGGCCTCAGTTGATGGCAGTTCTTCAGGCCATAATTGTCACAGCTGGGCTTTCCAGCCAAGAAGTATGATATCACTCATGTCATACTGAGGGATGCCACCTCAACAGTTGGTTGAGGAGGAGAGGTGGCCAATATAAAAGGCATTGGCAGGTAATGCTCTATGACTTGCCAAGACATAATAATTTGGAATTGGGAGTCATTGCTTGAATCATGTGCTGTATTGTTTAGTTTAGACACCTGTTTCAATCTGGTTTGGATCTGTAGCCACATTCAGGTGGGAAGTATGTTTTGAAGAAGAGCTGAAGACAATATCTTTGCCTAGAAGACGAAGACTGCATTATATGGATGGAGAAGAATTAAAAGGTTCTTGCTTTTGCCAACACTATAGAGGTAAGTTCAACATGAACTTCAGATATCATCATTACTTGATTAGGGAGGAATGTTCCAGGCAAGTACAAAATACTTGAGCTGAATACCAAGGCAGATGCAGACCTCAACATGATTCACTCTCACTTTACGTAAGTGACTATCATGAGGTCTGATATGGTGAAGTGGTTAATGCAAAAATCAAAACCTGGAGAAGGTGAACACTGTGTAGACATCTTTTTTGGATTAGAAACTTCATATTGGCCAGATGGTGTGCAGCTGCTGGACAAAAAACATGGTTATATGTGGTCTTACTTTCTATGGTCAACAGGTTTGGCAAGAGTGGGGGTTGGCCTTCACCTGAGAACTTGGAGACACAGGGAAATGGCTCCACATGACTCCCAGGGAGTACAGGAAACATGCTGTGCCTTGACCTATTTATGTGGATTCCCACAGCTGTCATTCTGGAATCACCCGGCAGGAAATTTAAACTTCATTGGCCACATCGGCCAGCCAGCCAGCAATGATGAATCTGGATCCATGGTCAAGTCAAGTATCTTCAACTGTAACCAGTAACTCTATGATTTTGTCAACATATCCAGTCTGAACGTCTTATGGGATCTCCCGCTGAGTTTGCAAACTTTCGTCCATCATGAACTATCTTTTCTGGGTATTTCATGGGAGCCCTGCAAGCATTTTGGATGTTGAACAGGACTGGAAGTGGCTATTTGGTTTGATAATAACGTTTTTAATTGTTTTTAACATACTGTTTTTATTGTTTACATTGCTGTTATATTTCTTATATATGTTTGTACATTGCAGCATCGAATTGTTGCCAGTGTAAGCCACTCTGAGTTCCCCCTTGGGGATTGAAAAGAGCAGGGTAGAAATGTTGGAAATAAATAAATAAATAAATAATATTTACAGCTTGTTGAAACCAGATTTCTTAAAATCTAAAGTGAACATCCATCTACCCTCAGCTTTCTTTTTTATTTGTACAATAAATCCCAGCAAAGCACAATCACTTCCACCAAAAGTTCTCACTTATTCTTGTTCAATCCCCTCATCAATGAAGAATATGCCATTCAGGGTGTGTCTGAAGAATACCTGAACAATAGACATCTAGTCTTCATGTTAAATATGAGATTTTCCTCAAATCTGAAGTTCAGCTGGTTTTTAAGTTCACATACAACCCACCCTTAGCCTGGTCTTTCATGATAGATGGAATAAAGCATATACATGTATATCAAGCTGTTGATTTCACAACAAGGTTTACAAAATTGAGTAAACATTTTCAATTACAAAGCAGTGTCAAATTTTCCCAAGCTTTTTTCAAATACCACGTATTTTCCAAGGTTTAAAATGGCATAGTTATCCCATACATAACCACATGCTTACTTTCATCCACACAGTGAGGACCATTAAGTAGGTCAAATGAGTTAAAAGTACAGCATATAAAGAATATCATAGTGTGATAATGCAATTGCTCAAAGACACTGAATTAATAAGATGTTTCAGTGACCAAAATGTATATGAATAAGGGAACTGCAGCAGAGCAGTTTAAAAGGATGCCTGAATGCACTCATGCTTTAGATGGAACTCTATATCTTTTGTAACTTGAACTCTGAAGCAAATCATCTAAGCAAGGGAAATGTGGCATAGCTGTCTTAATCATAACCCCCCCCCCCCATCTCCCATAAAGCTCAGCTTCTAGTATGTCATATTGTTCTAGATCAATAAGCTATTGGTCACCTTGTTAATTATATCCAAGAAGCAGCCAAAAGTTACGGCAACTTAAATATCAAGTGGGATTAATCAACATCCTATATTTATTTATATAGCATCATCACTGTATGTGACACTTTATAAATAGAAGAACAAAATGGTTCCCTTCTCTCAGACTTCCAATCTAATTATGAAATGACACAAAAAGAAAAGGAGATGACAGTATTGGGGGAAATAGATAATCTGAATCGCTGTGCAATTTATACAAAATCTGAAATCTTGGACTGGTGTTTTGCAGTTGATAAGGACAAAGATAATGTCTTAAGAAACTGGTGTAGGGGGTCATAAAGGTATAAAGTGTGGAATCAGTATGTAAACTACAGTGTTCACAAAAATTAATTTGTTTTCATTTTGACATTGGCTTTGAAGACCTCTTTCTTAGTTCCCTGGATTCAGGCGTCCCAGAACAATACTAAATTCTGGAATTAGGATACAAGGCAGAAAGAGAGAATCTGATGCCTGTGGCGCTTCCAAAGCTCTGTTCATCTGTTCCGGTCAAGACAGCTTTGTTACACAATTTTATATCAAATTATCATCAAAATATATGTATTAATTAACTGAAAGACCAGTGCTAAGGGAACAGGAAAATTGGGACTTAATAAAAGACATTAATAAATAAAGTTTCCTATGCAAATTTGAGTTAAAGCAGCTTATGTGCTCTTGTTCTAAAACTGCACATTCTGAACCCAACAACTTTATCTGAGTGAGACTTAATATCAGGTAGAGTGGGGTAGCTGCCTCAAACAGGAGATACAGGGGAACATGAAGGTGAAGCAACTCCCAAAATTCTGAGATAGGGTTGTTGTTGTGCTTTTTTTTTTTACTTTAAAACTATCTTAAATTATTTATTTTTTTCCTGGAAAAACTGAAATGTTCAGGCACTTTTCCACAGGACAAATAGTGACTCCTATCCATGTAGTCACAATACAAGCAAGAGCATACATTAAAATGTTTATAGCTACAGTAGAGTCTTGCTTATCTGACATAAATGGGCCGGCAGAATGTGGAATAAACAAAAATGTCAGATAATACGGAGGGATTAAGAAAAGCCTATTAAATGTCAAATTACGTTATGATTTTAAAAATTAGGCACCTAAACATAATGTTTTACAACAAATCGACAGAAAAAGCAGTTCAAAACACAGTAATGTTATGCAGCAATTATTTATAATTTTAGCACCAAAACTCTGGAGGAACAACATTTTAATATCTCCGATCGCTTCCTTTTCCAGTCTCCTACTGTTACTCATTCGACACCATAGTCTTTGGCTACCTTCTGCATTGTCTCTCCTTTGTCCAGCCTCTTGATTGTTTCAAGTTTCTGCTCTATTGATACAATGAGCTTCCTTTTTTTCATCGCCATACTCGTGCAAAGTTTAGGGGAAAACGTGCATAAGCACAGTACAGCAATACGCAACAAACCGTTCCGCATACTAGAACAAACTGCACTAAGCAACCGTTAGGAAAAGTGAGACTGACCGACCAATACTTGAGTCATAAACTAGGCGCATGCGCCTGGTGGACCTGTTGTAATTGATTTTTGCGTTATGGTGCCTCACCATTAGGATCAACAAGAATGAGTACAGTCTTGATCCCAAATAAGCAGCAGACTTTTCTCATCATGACTTTATGGGTGGTTTGTTTGTTTGTTTAGGGGCATCATATAAAACGGAATGTTTGTTAAGCGAAGGCCGATTAAATGAGACTATACTGTATTCTCTCTAGAAGTACAGCTGGACAAAGTAGCTCCCTAGCAAATATGGACGCTGAATGAGGTACAAGGGCCAATCTATAATGATTTTTCCATTGGACTACCTAATCAAATATTTAGTTCGTTTTAGGTGTTCAGAAGAGCTATCTGAATACATTAAAGACACCAGATCTCATTCAATCTTGAAAACTAAGCATCATCAACCCTGGCTAGTACTTAGACAGAAGACTGTCAATGAATACCAGGTGCTACAGGCTTTAATTCAGTGGAAGGGACTAGCAAAACCACCACTGAGTATTCCTCATCTAAGAAAACTCCATGAAAATCATGGGGTCGCCATATGTTGACAGGCAGTTTGCAGGCCCATACAACTAAATTGGTATTTCTAAGTTCACTCATTTTGGTGTCCTTTTAAATATTTACATATTTTAATACACTTACTCCTAAGTAACTGCTCACAGAATGACAACGTCTTCTAAATTCTCTGCTGCTCTTAACAAGAAAGTTGTCATTGACATCAGATGCAACATGGATCCACATCTCCAAGCTGAAAGAAGAGTATTCCAGAATACCCAGTGGACATTCAGGAAGCAAACCAGCAAGGACTTCATTTTTTAAAAAAACAAACTCTAATACAGGACATACTGTGCTTCTGATTTCATGAGGCAACTGAAACACTCACAATGAAGCTTTAATTAGTATAACTATTACACTTAAATTGAGATATTTGCTGTTGGCCATCTGTTCTGGCAAATTAACACATATAATAATTCAGTAGTCTAAACACTAATATGAAACTCAAAGAGGAAAAAGAAGCTCTCAGCAAACTAAAATTGAAAGCACAAATCAACTTCAAACATAGAAACCTGGCAGTCTTTCCGCTGCTAAAAATCATTACTGCATCACAAAACACAACACAGAGACATATATACACAATGTTTGTTTCTCTCCAGAGAGGCACAGAAAATTGAGTTGCAGAGGAATTTTCAGACACCTATGCAATGGGCAAGATCACAAAGAAATGACTGAAATCTTATATACATTAAGTTTTATTGAGTAATATAGCATTTCTAACTATATTCTGGCTTCCCTCTATGACTGGTTAACAAGGCACAATGCATTGTTTTCAGAAGAAATAACAAGGTAACTCAAAATGAAATTAATTGCTACTGCAACTGTATCCTTAGAATAATTTTGGATGTTGTTGTTTTTAAAAAGCATTGTGGCCAGAGTGTTCTGGTTTATAGCTCTCAGCACATCAGTTCTGGTTTACAGCCCCAAGAACATCTTTATTTAAGCGAAAGAAGTTTTGTCCAGGGAAGAAGAAACTATGGGCAAGAACTTTCACCATTCACAAAACTCTCAAAAGATTTCCTACCAAAAGTTTCACATTAACATTTCTGCCCTCAGAAAACTTGGAAGGAATGTGATTTTCCATTTGAATTCTACCTTTACTCTCCCCATCTATTTTAGGTCATAAGATATATTTTTGTATACTGCTTTATCTGGTCACATCTTGCTCGCAAAAACCACTTCTAACCCAAAAAATTGGCTGCATTGAAATAACATAGTGCCCTTCCTGCAGCTTGTGAATAAGGGTGAAAACAAATGCTTTATGGGGAAGTAGAAAAGGGGTTTTAGTTCTGTACCAAACTGCAGGGCAAAAATGATCCCAGACCTTCAAAGTTACCCAACTCTGTCTGAGTGTGTGCAACTAATATTCTACATCTTTTCTTCTACCTTATATTTGCCCACTATAAGTCACTTTGGGTCTTACCCTTGTTACACAAATGATACTGGTTCTGATATGAGTGAGCATTCAAAAGTGGAGGTGGAATATATGATCAAGTGATGAGAGAGGTAAATCATTTTGGCAGAAAGCTGGCTGGATGTTAATGGATCAAAATGAGGCAAAAGAAGAGCAGAGGAGGAAAAAAGGACGGTAATCAAAGAGAACAATGGCCGATACTATTTTTGCAGCCTAGTCACCCACTTGATCCCCTTTTCACCCAAACACCACACCAATGAACAAGAATAGTAAGTTTAAGAAAAGAGTATCTAATATAAAAACAATTTCAAAACACATCAATGAGCTAGATTTTCAGAAGCTTAACAAAAGCAATGACCAACTCTGAACAGGAATTCCAAAAATCACTTAAGGCAAAAGCAAGAAACTGTAATCTAACGGTTGCTGCACTTAAAGTAGAATTATATCCAAAAGCTTAAAAGCATGTACATGACCATAATCCAAATGCTTGATACTTGAATTTGACTTTACCAAAGGCTTGAAACTTGAAACAAAATTTGTAATTCAAAGAGGAGGCATGGAACTTAAACAGGAAAACAAGATACAGACCCAAGAGCAGAACTCTTAACTCTGAGCCCCCAAGACAGGAAACTTGATACATGAAAATCCATCATTGATCTCCCCGCCAAACATTGACTCCAATTCCTTAAGAATATTCCCTCTGGCCCCTGACATCATTCTTTCTCACAGCTAGGTTCCATTTGTTTATCTTTCAGTCTCTGGGAACGATGGATTTGTCTCTGTCTCACACTTTACCTTCTGATCTGCAAACACTGGGTTATCTGTAAACCTCCTGTCTCCTCCACATACATTTCAGAGTCAATCCCTGGCCAATTCTCATGAGAATCGGTGCCTGTTTCCCCAACAACAGATCTACCCAAAACATTCCCATCATCTCGAAAAACACTTTCGCTTTCCCCCACAGACACACGAGGCTTAACCAGAAAATCCTCATCCTCAGAGGCTTCACATGCCTCAACAGAGACATTGCTCAGAGAAGAAGGTCTTGACCGAGGAAATGTTCAAAATCATTTTAGTATCATTGATAAGAGAAGAACATTAAGAGAAATGAACTCAAAATAGAAATGAACTGAACATCCAAATTAAATAGTGAAGAAGGAGTCAAAAATTACAAGCCATTGTAATGACAGTTTGTACTAATGAGCCCACATGATCTAATAGTTGATAAGCTGAACTTAGAGAGGAAATCCAGATTCACTGGCCATTACTAAAATTTACAGAAAGACAATGATACCTTCTGCCAACTTCAAGGGGAATGAGACATCAAAGCACATGGTCTTCACTGTTTAACAATGAGCTTCAATAACAAATTCTATTCCACATATATTTATTTATTCCAAACTATGAAGAGTTCCCTCCTACGTTTATTCATCTATAGCAGTGGTTCTCAACCTGTGGGTCCCCAGATGTTTGGGCCTTCAACTCCCAGAAATCCTAACAGCTAGTAAACTGGCTGGGATTTCTGGGAGTTGTAGGTCAAAACACCTGGGGACCCACAGTTTGAGAACCACTGGTTCATAGGGCCAGACAAGAGACAAAGCATTCCAATATTTGGTTTGCTGTGAGTTTTTCAGGCTTTACGGCCATGTTCCAGTAGCATTCTCTCCTGATGTTTTGCCTGCATCACTAGACTCTTTCTACCACCCCTCCCTCTCTACCTACCATCCCATACATTTACTGAAAGGGAAGGAAGGGTTATTCTTGCCAGAGATCTTCACAGAACACTTGCAGAATTTTTCTACCTGCCTTCTCTCCTTGTGGAATTTCCCCTCATCTCCATACAAGGGCATATTAAGGGCTACTGGTGAACAGAGGACCACAGGTTAACTACTTCTGTGCTAGTATGTTAGACATGCAAAACTTTTACATGACAATAAGTAGCAGGAATAATAGATTGATTTCTATAATTTCTTAACAAAAAGGAGATCACTAAAAGCTTTTTTTAAACTTGTGACATATTTCTGAGCATGTAATTCGTCTTACTCAATTACCCGATAACATAAAGCAATTTAAACACACAAAAAATTGCGTATACAAGCATATTCCTTTGTTGCTTGCTTAGCATCTTCATAGCTCCACCACCAGAAGATAACAGTTGCTTCCTAATGAAACAGCAATGAAGTGTGATTTTGATAGGTTAGTTGAAGTGTGATGCATTCAGAACTGAACAAAAATTACCGTTGGTTTCTGTAACAATGACCATGCATTTCAGAATGTATTTCCAGAACTTATATAAGCTCAGGAACGCAATATCAGTCAGTATGCCCCAACATTGCCTTAAGAAGCAGAGTGTTCTTGCCAGATTAAAAAAGCTTGCTCCAACAACTTTATTTAAACTTAAATAAAAAAGCTGAGCCATAACTGACTTATTTTTCCTTTTTCTCATACAATGAGCAAAACTGACAATTCAGTGAAGAAGTAAAGCATATCCCTTCCCTTAACTATAATAGCAATAGGGGAATGCAAGACAACAGGCATAAGCATCCACTGGAAAGGAAAAGGAAATGAAAAACCAAAGTCACTAAAGCAAGACTCAAGACTCTGTGTGCAATGAAGAAAGTTCTGTACTGAATTTAAATGCTCTATTTCATTATGCTGCAAATGGCTACAAACTATTCCATCCCTAAATAATTCAAGCCTTAGGGAACAGCTGCTAATACATAAAATGAACAAGACGGTTTAATAAATAATCCCTCCACTACTCTTATTCAATTTATGTTAGTTTTAATTTGATTTAAAAATAAAGCTAATAACAGATATTTTCCCCATCACACAAATTTAAAGGCTGAGATAGAAACTGCCTAGTTATATTCCTGCCTCTAATATTCTTAGGAATTTTTAAAACAATTTAATATTTTAACAATATTTAAGATCTAACACATATACCGTATTTATTATAAGTCATATAGATGTTAAACTGTAAGCAGTAGAAATGAAGAGGAAGAGAAATTTCATTATATTTTCTTCCCAATTGTGCCTTTTCCTTAATGGTATCAGATCCAATTCCCATGTATTTAGACCACCTTGAAATGCAACCTTTGTTATACTGCCAAGAACCAATCAGGAACATGTTATATGTCAGAAAATATTCTTTAAGCTATCTGATAATGCTTCCTTTGGCCATGGTCTAGAGGCATTCTCTCCTGACGTTTCACCTGCATCTATGGCAAGCATCCTCAGAGGTAGTGAGGATGCTTGCCATAGATGCAGGCGAAACGTCAGGAGAGAATGCCTCTAGACCATGGCCATATAGCCCGAAAAAACCTACAACAACCCAGTGATTCTGGCCATGAAAGCCTTCGACAATACAATGCTTCCTTTCTTCTGCCTTTTAAATAAAAACAATATTTTAGACAATCAGACCCCCATAGTTCTCTTTTTTTAAAAATGATTAAAATATATATATTCTGTCTGGTCCCCATTATAACAGAACTACGCACTCATCAGTCAAAATCTCAATGCATCACAACATACAATCTGCTGGGAAAGGCAGCAATATTTATAAACTTTCTCATTTCATTGCACTAAAGGGTCCTGTTCTGGATAATATGAATCTTCAGAAGCTAATGGAGAAACTGGGTTTGTTAGCACCAAGTCTTTGTTAACACTTTCAGACTAAACTGGTTGTCATTCTGATCATAAGAGAAAATACTCAAGTTTTTGTTGTAGAAGTATTAAGCCCTGGACAAAATCTCCAATCAAAGCAGATTAGATCAGCCTCCTCCCTCCTATCCTTCAGAAAGATGGTAAAAACTTGGCTGTGGGTCCAAGCTTTTGGGTCAGTGCAATAAGGCAACAAATAGGAAACTTCATCTTGCTAACCAGATTTGTTATGGATGATTTGAGACAGTTTTAAACTGTTGATTTTAACATGCCGATGATTGATTTCAGTGTTATGTACTGTTTGTTTATAGTTTATTTTATGTTCCGGCATTGAATGTTTGCCATATATATATTGTGCTCCACCCTGAGTCCCCTTAGAGGTGAGAAGGGCAGAATATAAACTTTTCAAATCAATCAATAAATAAGTCTTTGGTCCTTTCAGTTCTAGGACACACAATTCACTACAATCATAGTCATAGGGAGGAGGGAGCAAGCTTGTTTTCTGCTGCCCTGGCAACTAGGACGTGGAACAATGGCTTCAAACTGCAAGAAAGGAGATTCCACCTGAACATTAGGAAGAACTTCCTGACTGTGAGAGCTGTACAGCAGTGGAACACTCTGCCCTGGAGTGTGGTGGAGACTCCTTCTTTGAAGGCTTTTAAACAAAGGCTAGACAGCCACCTGTCAGCGGTGTGGTTTTCCTGCTTCTTGGCAGGGGATTAGACTGGATGGTCCACAAGGTCTCTTCCAACTCTATGATTCTATGATCTTGGAATGTGAAATTCATTTTTAATTGGTTTAATGTAACACGTCCCAAAATTGATTTTTAAAAACCTATTTCATTTTTAGAGGTATGCAGCATGTAGGCTGTTGGGAATGTTATGGATGGGATTTTGGCAAGATATTTAGCTTTTAAATGTATTTTTAATTGTATTTTTTGTATTTTATCTGAATTATAACTTTTCTATCCACAACACAAATATTTAATTATTATTTTTAATTATTGTATTCATATGTATACACATTTGCCTTGTTTTTAAATTCTGTTGTGCCATGTTATTGGTAGGAACCTTTAGTCTCTCTGGGGAGAAAGGTGGGAAAAATAAAGAAGTTAATAATAATACCCAGTGTGCCAATCACTACTGAGACCACCTTTACTGGCTTGTGCCAGAGTCTTTGCAGTTCGATCTTTTAAAAATAAGAAAAGCTTGTATGATACAAGGATTTAAAGATCAATCTGCAAAGACTCTGGCACAAGCCAGTAAAGGTGGTCCCAGTGGTGATCAGTATACTGGGTGCAGTGCCTAAAGACCTTGGCCTGCACTTCAAAACAATTGGCGCTGACAAAATTAACATCTGTCAGCTGCAAAAGACCACCATACTCAGATCTGCATGCAATATTCGCTGATACATTACACAGCCCTAGACACTTGGGAAGTGTCTAGGTGAAAATGATGATATTGGTTTAAATGTTTTTAAGTGTTTTGATGTATTTTATAATTCTATTTAAAATTCTCATTTTAATTGCATATTGTTTTTAATGGCATCAAATAGTTGCCTATGTGTAAAGTTGCCTTGCGTCCCCTCCAGGGTTGAGAAAGGCAGGGTAGAAATGTTGTAAATAAATTAAAAAAAAGTTTCTGACATGTGATCGAATACAAAAGCCAGCATAGTGATTTTGTCTGGTGTGTACTAATCTTGTGTATAGAATAAGAATAAGAATAAGAACAATGTCATGTTGATCTAGTGTTTTTTTAAATAGTATTTAAATGCTATTTTTGCCTTTTTTGTTAGATGTTATGATATAATATGAAAATATGCTTCTATTTTTAATGGCATTTCAATTAAAATCCATCAACTCCAAAGCAAAGCCCTGGAGATCTATGAATATTACCAATCTTTGCACTACCATGACCAGAAGTACTTAATGCTTGTAAATTGCAGCTCCCATATCTTTACTGCAATGTAATTTGCAAGAAAGAAAGAGCAAGTGAGGGGAGAAGGAATTAACTGTTTCACAATCTAATGCTATATTTCCACAATGTCCTCCCCAAACTAAGAAATTGGACCTATGCATCTGTCTCAAAACTGCTATTCTGATATATATATTTCTACAGGTTGAGTATTCCTTATCTGGAATTACATCAAAGTCCATAATTGGCCAAATGGGTGGCTGAGATAGTAACACCTTTGTTTTCAAATGGTTCAGTGTACACAAACATTGTTCCATGCATAAAACTTTTAGAAATATTGAACAAAACTGCCTTCATGCTATGTGTACAGAGTGTATATGAAACACAAATAACTTTTTATGTGTTGTCAAAGGCTTTCATGGCCGAAATCACTGGGTTACTATGAGTTTTCCAGACTGTATGGCCATGTTCCAGAGGCATTCTCTCCTGACGTTTCACACACAACTGTGGCAGACATCCTCAGAGACTTCACAACCTCTGAGGATGTCTGCCATAGATGTGGGCGAAATGTCAGGAGAGAATGCTTCTGGAACATGGTCATACAGCCCAGAAAATTCACAGCAACCCAATGACTTTTTATGTTTAGACTTCAGTCTCAGCTCCAAGATATTTCATTATGAATATATATGTAAATGTAGGTATTCCAAAAATCTAAACAAAAAAATTAAAACACTTCTCATCCCAAGCATTTCAGGAATGAAGTACTCAGCCTGTATTGATTAGCTATACTTAGTGCACTTTTTATGCAACTCCTTCAGCAAAGCCCATGTTACTGAAAAAATACAGCTTATTGTAGGTACCTAGGCTTCACTTCCAAGTACTTTAAAAATGATCTCAGCCGTTTCTTTTGGAGAAGTTTGTTACGATACAGAAAACTGGACCCAAAAATAGCTGTTTTACATATTCAAAGGTCAATGTATTTTTCCATTTAAGATAAGGCAGCTCTCTACATATTAAGCATAGCTGATTATAAAATCACTTCTACCCTAGTGCAAGTCTGGAGGCATTAGGACTGAAGGGACTCTGAGTTCTAGCCTGTCACTTTCGAAGGCTGCTTTTTTTAACATTCTCTATTTTATTTGTGCTTGGAAGTACAAGCGGACTTTGACATTTCTTTTTAATAGGAATACATAAAAGCTTTCACAGGGGAAAAGCAAAAGATGGGCCATAATTGGAGCTGAAACAGTACCTGACACTGCAATGACAAATTTCCTTTCAGAATTTTAGGGAAAGTTCTTTTAATATGAACACTTCTGGAAAATCTTTTTGGGCTTTGAACACAGAAACCCTGTAAGCCTCCAAGAATACAGCGAACCTCCTTAGAAAGGCAGACAATTACCAAGAAAATGCTCTTTCCTCAATGCTCTCCTTACCCTCTTATCCATTTTTTATATCTATTAATTGGGTCTGGAAGTAGGCTGCCAAATACTGCATTTTTACTTCATTCTAATTTGCATGCATTTCTTAATGGTTTCCCCTTTTTTCTTTCATTTCCCCCCTCTTGAAATCCTCAGTTCACTTGTATATTCAACATTGAGCCCTGCTTCCCAAGGTGACTGCTTTCAACAGCCAGCATACTAGCTGCTTTTAGCACAACTCAAAAGCATTGCCAATTTTATTTGCTTTGGGGGCCAAGTATTTAAAAAAAAAAAGTCTGTTGGCTTAGAGAGGAAAATCGAATTGTTGCCGGTTGTGAACCACCCTGAGTCGCCTTCAGGCTGAGAAAGGCGGAATACAAATGTGGTAAATAAATAAATAAGTAAATAAAATATGATAAAAAATGGTCCATGATGTGGGAAAAAGAAGATTCCCCACTTCTGTCCAGTTTGTGTGTGTGTGTGTGTGTGTCAGGAACAACTTGAGAAACCGCAAGTCGCTTCTGGTGTCAGAGAATTGGCCTTCTGCAAGGACATTGCCCAGGGGACGCCTGGATGTTTTGATGTTTTACCATCCTTGTCAGAGGCTTCTCCCATGTCCCCGCATGGGGACTGGAGCTGACAGAGGGAGCTCACCTGTGCTTTCACCGGATTCAAACCTCCGACCTGTCGGATCTTCAGTCCTGCTGGCACAAGGGTTTAACCCATTGCGCCACCGGGGACTCCATTAAAACTACACAATAACCCTCATATCGATAAGGAATATATTCCCAGACTTTGTATAGCTATGCAAAATAACAGCTAATAGAGAACTCTATGGAAATGAATCATAATCATAATCATAATAAAACTTTATTTATACCCCACTCCATCTCCCCCAGGGGGACTTGGGGCGGCTTACATGAGGCCATGCCCATCAATACAGTAAACACAATATTACACAAAAGCATAACACAATATAACTCAAGGCATAACAGAACTAAAAAACATAAAATGCAAAACCTAAATAAGCGAGACAGCAGTATAAAATGGGACATTAAACGCACAGAAATTGCACAGGGCAAGGCCAAATTTAAGCTTAAAAATTTAAAATTTTAAAACACTGGGAAATTAGGCAATGGAAATTATTGGGAAGGGAGATCCAGATTGAGAAAGGAATTAATTGCACGAACCATAAAATAAAGTGCTTCTGAGGTCATTTGTGAAAAATTTGGTCAGGGAGTATCTTACATTCAATCATTGAAGGCACATTAGAATAACCAGGTTTTCAGATTCTTCCTGAATCTTAATGAAGACAATTATGTCTCAAAATACCATAGAGCAGAGCTTTTCAAACTGTGTGTCAGGACATGTTAGTATGTAGGCTAAAGTACATCGGTGTGTCACACAAATGTAACAAGAAACTTCTGAGTCTGTGTGAAATAAGCAGTAAACCATATACAGTAGAGTCTCGCTTATCCAACATAAATGGGCCAGCAAACCGTTGAATAAGCGAAAATGTTGGATAATAAGAAGGGATTAAGGAATAGCCTATGAAACAGTGAAATTAAGCACCAAAACATTTACAACAAATCAACAGAAAAAGCAGTTCAATACACAGTAACATTATGTAGTAATTACTGTATTTATGAATTTAGCACCAAAACATCACAATGTATTGAAACAGTTGTGAATTCGGGCAGGAGGCAGACTGAGTTGGATAATACAGAACGTTGGATGAGCAAAGATTGGGTAAGCGAGACTCTACTGTATTTTTTAAAATGTAAATGAAAGATGTGCACGAGATACGTTGTGCCCCCATACATTTCATTATTACATTTTATGTATGTGTCTGTATCTGTTATAAGGAGTTGGTTTAACCTCTGATTTGCTAGTAACACTATATTACTGTGTCACGAAATGATACATATCTCAGAGGTGTGTCACCAACATGAAATGGTTGGCAAACTCTGACATAGAGAAACCACAAATACCAGTCTCATGCATGTTGAAATCATACTGTAGAATTTAGGGTCACAAGATGCAACCGATTGCTTGAGTGACAGGCTCATGTATGGGCAACTCCTCTTAGCTCCCCAAAGGGCAATGTTAAGGTCACCAATACATTATTTATTTATTTACTATATTTTCACCCCGCTCATCCCACTCCGAAGGGGACTCAGAGCAGCTTACAATGCCACATTACAAATACAAATAAACAAATAAAACACATAAATATGAGTCAGCAAGAAAATTAAGAGCAGCCTCCACAACAAAACAACTCTGAAAAATAAAACGAAAGTCCTCACTAAAGCCCAGGAGGAACAGAGTTGAAAGTAGAACATCTGCAGAGAAGCCAGAGGCCCCGATCCAAGCTAGGCCCAGTTGAGGTACTAAGTTGATGATCAAAGGGGGGGCTGGTTGGTGAAATTCCCCAGTACTGTCATCTTATAAGGCATCTGTGACTTGAAGTAACTTTAGGCTATGACTAGTTAACAGCAAGGTCATGGCACGGTAGTGGGAAACGGCAGCAATGGTAGAGTGGTTCTGTTGCACCAACCGCTCCAGATCGATGCTGGGCAGTGGGAAGGAAGGCCACGTGGAGCACAGCTCAGGGAAGCCACCAATCGAGTTGCAGCACTTGTGGCTCTTGCTGGTGGTCAGGTCTGCGTGAGACCATAGACGCCCCAATGGAATCAGACCCATAGCAGAACATTATTCAGCTAGGTATTCAATGAAAAACGCTGCCACAGAGAAGTTAAAGATGGCAGACTTTGTCACCTTTTGAACAATAACAGTGCTGGTAGTTTGCCAAGAGTCTCCAACATTACAATTGCCACCTTGGTTGTTACTTAACTGGAACTAATATGTTCTCTAGTCCTAGCTATAGATTTCCTATTCTTATAAATCTGTAATTGAGAGGTATGGTTGTATGGTCAATTGGTTGTGTGTTTTGTAGCCTCTTTGATCAACGTCACAACTATTTAACCTCAACAAGTGTGTAAAAAGGGTTAAAACATTTTCTTATCTCAGAAACAAAGAAGGCATAAACATCAAAAGCATAAGTGCGGGTTTTAGTAATGACTGTTAATTAACTAGCAATAGAGCAGCATTTCCAAATGTGACATTTTAAAGCATCTTAATGTGATCATGAACAGTATCTGGCATAATTCAGCTCATATGCAAGAAGACCTTGATTCCTGCACATCTGAAAACACTACTTAAGCTATCATTAAAACTGTAATCAAGTATTTTCTTGCTTTAGAAAAATTAGGCATACTGACTTACCTGAATATATAGCAAAGTGATGTCAAATTGTAAATGAAGCACTAGCTAAATAACTGCCTTTAGTGTTAAATATGTGAGTAATCCCAAGACTTACAGGGTACACTTTGGTTCTGAAAATAGTTGCTCATGTATATACAGATAAGGAATCCTGACGTGTTTTCATGATGCTTGAGACAAAGATAGCATTTGATGTTATTTTTGTCAGAACAATCTAGAGAAGGCTCTCGTACTGTACTGTCTTGTGCTGTTTCATATGCTCTTATTTGTTGTGTATTGCCCTAGGAGTGCTTGTGGACTAAGATGTAATATATAAATATTTTAAATAAATAAATACATGTTTGCACCTCACTCTCACCCACCCATGACTTGCAACAAGGGATTGTGAAAAATGCAGAACAAAATATCTGGACAATCAACGGTCTCTATCCATGATCTCTTGTGGAGGGCTGGCAATTCTTTCCCCCCATTTTGCTAGGTATTAGCACTATATTTCTCTTCTTTGGCTACAGCTGCTTTTTGTCCTTCATAGAAATGTATAGAGATCAGTAGCCAATGGCTCAAAGACTGCTATCAGTCCAGTGATGATAACTTTGAATTGCGCTGACCCAGAGGCCACTAGGTCATGACTATGGATGACTTTTTAAAGGTATAGTTAAACGTTCTCACTCTGAAATAATACTAACAGAAAAGTAGGAGAAGAATATAAATTCAATATGACGTTACTAGTAAACACAATAATGTGTTCAGAGATGAGGATGGCGTTATATTATAACAGCAGAGAGTGTTTGAGGGTCAGGACATCCGTAGGGATACCAAGATGCTTGTTTATAAAGTCATTGTCCCCCCAACCCTGTCATATGCCTGCGAAATGTGGACTGTCTACAGACATCACTCTCAACTCCTGGAATGATTCCATCAGCATTACCTCCAAAAAAATCCAGCAAATCTCTTAGGAAGATGGACGGACAAATGTCAGCGTGCTGGAAGAAGCAAAGACCACCAGCATTGAAGCAATGATCTTACACCATCAACTTCACTGGACTGGCCATATTGTCTAAATGCCCGATCATCATCTCCCAAAGCAGTTACTATACTCCCAACTCACGAATGGAAAGTGGAATGTTGGTGGACAGGAAAAGAGATTTAAAGATGGGCTTAAAGCTAACCTTAAAAACTGTGGCATAGACACCAAGAACTGGGAAGCCCTGGCCCTTGAACGCTCTAACTGGAGGTCAGCTGTGACCAGAAGTGCTGTGGAATTTGAAGAGATACAAATGGAGGGCAAAAAGGTGAAACGTGCCAAGAGGAAAGCGTGTCAAGTCAACCATGGCCGGAACCACCTTCCACCTAGAAACCAATGAACTCACTGTAGAAGAACATGTGGGTCAAGAATAGGGCTTTACAGTCACCTACGTATCCACTGCCAAGACCCTACACTTGGAAGGCCATCATACTCGGGCAACGAGGGATCACCTAAGTAAATAAGTATAACAGCAGATAGTCTTCATACTTAAACATTCAAATTTACTTGGATAGCTCAGCAAACTTTCTCGAAGAGAATTCATCAAAGATCTGTAAGTAGTAATTTGCTAGATTTATACAACTAAATAACTTATTAAAATAATATTATTACTTGCATTCATGTATGCATCTCAGGTGTACTGCTAAATGTACCGAAGTTTCATATTTCACTCTTGGATCGGTTTCCAAGACAAGAAAAATGTCAACATGCTGTGCCAATCATCCATTTATTTGATTCCATTAGCATGCACCACTGAATATACTGTCCTAAAATACTACATAATTCATTCAAGTAATTCTTTTTTTTTTTTTGTCTAAAAGATCAGCGCAGCAAGTTCCAAACATAACAGTTCAATTTTATTCACCACAGCAAAAACAAACAGAAAAGAAGATGTAATAACAAATATCAACAGCAAAGAGATCAGGAACAAAACACAATCATCTTGTCAACTTCTATGGAATAATCAGTTTTCACTGCTTTTTAAAAAGTGACAAATTGCAGGATCAGGTAGGATGGTATCCTTTAACTAAGTGTCACAACTGAAAGGCCTCTCTATCATGAAGATTTCCAGCACTTCAGTCAATACTAGTAGAGACAGAAAAAGCCTCTAGTGCTAATCTGCATTTTCAGATTGTTCAAACAGGCAGAAACAGTCCTTAAAATGACATGCATTCTGAACCATTTAGTTATCTATTCATTAGTGTGAATACTAGTTTTACGTTAACATATTAATTGTGTACACTTCAAGAAAGCAAATCAATACACTATTATTCCCATTGTTGGAGAAAAGGTACAAAATCACAAAAATTGGCCCAAAATGTCCCAATCTCCTGAAAAAAAATAACAAAAATAATCTAGATTTTACTTCTGTGAGGGAACTAGAGTTAACATCATTGCTATTAAAAAATTTAGTAGCTGCTAAAATTTTATATATATGAATATATTTCCACTTTCTCTTTCTCTCCTTTCTCTCCCTCCTTACTTTTTTTCTTTCTACTTTCTTTCTCTCTTCTTTTCTTGCTTCTTCTTTTTCTTTTTTTCCCTTTATTTTCTTCTCTCTTTTTCTCTTGTTATCTAGTGATTTTATTTTACAACCAAATTCGGATGTTTTAAGGCTTTAAAAATCAAATGCTAACTTGAGGTGCATCTACAGTGTAGAATTAATGCAATTTCAGACCATTTGAACTGTAATGTCTCAATGCTATGGAATCCTGGGAGTTATAGTTTGGTGAGGCCCAACACTCTTTGGCAAAGAAGACTTGTAAAACTACATCTCCCATTATTCCAAAGCACTGAGTCACAGCAGTTGATGTGGTGTCAAAATACATTAATTCTACAGTGTAGAGCAGGCATGGGCAAACTTGAGTCCTCCAGGTGTCTTTGATTTCAACTCCCACAATTCCTAACAGCTAGCTTGTGGGAGTTGAAGTCCAAAACAACTGGAGGCTGAAGTTTGCCAATGCCTGGTATAATGCACTATTGGTCTAAGAAACAAGTTGTACATTACAAAGAACAAAATCTAAGTAATGCTCATGAAGATGATCTAAAGCAGGGCTCCTTAAACTTTTTCCACACATGACCCCTTTCCACCTGATAAATTTTTACATGACCTTGGGCATATAGATATAAAATCAAACATTTACTGATAATAAATCAGCATTTGCAAAGCTTGCTAAACAGGGTGATTTTCCTTTTTGTGGAGTACAGCTGGAGCATTTTTCACAGAGTCCATGTAAACACTGCATGTTGTTGCTAACAGATTCATGTAAATCAGCGACATTCAGAAACCTTTCACTGTTGCCCAATATTTCAGAACCCCAACATGGATCTAATGCAGTGGTTCTCAACCTGTGGGTTGGCCTACAAATCCCAGAAATCCAAGCCAGTTTATCAGATGTTAGGATATCTAGGCAATGAAGGCCAAACATCTGGGGACCCACAGGTTTAAAACCACTGATCTAAGGAGACCCAATCTGGGGTTGGGATCAACAGTTTAAGAAGTAGTGCTCTGAAGGAAGCTCAATGTAATATACTGTGCAGTAGTCATTTCAAGCATGAAATGAAAGTAATCAAATCTGTACTAAAACAATTCTGGACACTGTCACCATTGGAACTAGCAAGAGCAAGGAACAAGCTATGAATACTGGGGCAAACCACAAGGTTCAGAAACCGGTGCATCTGACTCCTCTCAGCAACCCAGCCAGTTTGGATACTGGCTGGGTTTTTGGGAAGGCAAGTGGAGGATTCTTCTCTATCTAAGATTAAAACTGAATATAACAATGTTAAGCCCACAATTGACATGGACATTTAAAGCCTTCAAGACTCCTATTTAGAAAGCTGAAAATGCAATTCTACACAATGTCACTAGTATCTACCTACCTGCTTTCAATAATAAAATACTATTAGAACTGTGAATATATAATTTATCTTCCAGTGATAAAAGACCCAAACAGGATTTGGGAGCTGTCCACTTATTATTCAAACTGAGAAAATTATAAGCAAACTTTGGCAAGTGAATTCCCACATGGGAATGCTGCGCAAAAATTATAGCAAGCTGTGTCTGCCTGCCATGCTTTTAGTCATCACCAGCCCTAGCATGGTAACACACAGGGCAGTATATTTACACAATACATTTCTAAGTCTACCAAGTGGCAATTAACCTTCTAATTTTCAATCAAAACTGCTTTCTGAGAGGAAGAAATTATGACCAAAAGGGAAAAAATAACCTGGTTTGGGCAGTGACACCAGATGCCTTTCTTGCACATTATAATTATGGCACAATGATGTTCAAAGGAACATTTGATGCAGGAGAGCCAACTTTAGACTGGTGATTATCATTAGAATCCAGACTGCTGCTTCTGTCTGCTATTTAGCCTAAGAAAGTACGCATCTGTGGGGCAATAAGATTGTTCACAGAGGGAGATACATTTGGACAGGTAAATTGGGACAAGGACGGGGCCATTTAGGGCTTTATAGGCCAAAACCACCACTTTGAATTGTGCTCGGTATCAAACTGGCAAACATAGCATCAACCACCTTTTTCCTCATCACACCCCACCACCATTGCTGGATAAGCGGCCAAATTACAAAAGGACTACATTCCTTACATTTAACTTTTATGCTCACCATTTTAGCTACTGCTTTAGAAACCTAAATGAGACCATAGAGCTGTATTATGGCTAAAAATGGATAGAGCCAAATAAATTTCTTATCCCCCTTACCTTTTCCACCATATTTACTACCTTCCTCTGTACATGTATGGCTGTTACAGGCCAGACTTATTTTGGTTGCCAGACCGATGCCTGGGAATATATCTAAGAAGTACAGAGTATAACCAATAGAATAAAATATATAGTGCAAAGGAGATAATTTAGGAAGCTATGAGTATTAGAATATGTATGTTACCGGGAACAAAGAAACAGGCTAATGCCAGATAGGATACCTATTCAAAAGTGAACAAAGAGAGGCTGCCTGCATTTCTCTCAGCAATGAGATATGAGCAGATTTGACAGCTCCAAACCCTTCTAGCAAGTGAAATGGTTGATGTAATCAGGTGAGAGGCATCCAAGAACCAGCTCTCCACAGCTTGTTCATATTATATTCAACAAGACCCAGAGTGATGTCATATTTAAGATCTCTGTTTTGATTTGATAACATAAACAAGGCACTACCAGAACCTTTGTTTCGATAGGACAGCTGATAGGTGGGCAGCCAGTAGGGAGAAAATAAAAGAAGCCAAAAGGAGATAAGAACAAGGTACTGCTGCTCCAAACTGATAATTTGACACTCTACCCAGACATGCTAACATAAAAGAAACGACTAAAATAGATATAAGAATGTTTACAGCTATGTAACGAAAGTTTATAGATCAAGGATATCAACCTTGTAAATTCATAATGTAAATAATGAATTTACATCCTTTCAACTGTACAATTCTATGATTCCAGATTTTGCAGATTTTTTTTTCAATCTTCGGAATTACATTTATATAGTGTACCCTCACTAAAGTCCCCAAAACCAATCAAAAGAAGAAAGGCAAAGACAAAAATCTAAAACATAATAAACACAAGGCAGTATAAACTATAGCTTCTTTTAAAAAGCAACAACAAATAAGTTTAGTTCTGTGGCTACAGAGGCAGTAAACCATGAGGAGCAAGATGCAAATTGGAATACAACAGAGGAAAGCTACACACCACTCAGAATATTCTCCTTTTCTCTGATTTTGGAAGCCAAGCATCATCAGACCTGGCTACAATTTGGATAATGCATTGCTAGATCTTCAGGAAGGGCTAGAAAAGTATCTTGCCTGAAGCCCTTGAAGTGCCCCTGCCAAACCAAGGTGGGCTAGATTGAACAAACTCTAAATATAAGGCAGTGTCAAGTGTTCTAAAATGTCAGAAGTTGTTGGCTCATAAGATATTTACCACTTTATCTGCACTTATCCTCCTAAAGTTGTGCTTTCAGAAAGAGGGGGAAGACTCTTGAAGAATTCTCATCTGGTCAGATCTGAAATGGAAGGGCCTTATTCTAACTCAGTTTGTGGTTTGGGTGAAATTAACCCCTGTTGATGAAAAGGAGAATATTTTACACAGATTATTTAAACCATTGTTTAGCTGTTGACATTTTTGCTAAAAGCTGTTTAGAGTCACCTACGGGCTGAGAAAGGTGGTCTACAAATATAGTAAATAAATAAATAGTAAATAGAAGTTATTTTTAATGCATGGAAAGGAGAAAGAATTAATTTTTGTTTGTTTTAACGGATTCCAGCACCATTAGCCTTTGGCTGAAAGGGGTATGTCCAATAGAGATTTCCAGTTCATGAAGACATAAACTTTACTTTTTTGTAATTTACAAAACCAAATATGAAATAAAACCTCTCAAATCCATATGAATCTACTAATTTCTCAAGCTGTTTTGGGGTGTTTAAAAAAAGTCAGTATATACAGTATTACCAACGACAAATACATTAGGTGGATTTTTATTTCCATTCCAGGATTTACATTATATCAAAGACATCAAGCACTGCCACAAGTTCCACAGCATGAACCAAAAATTACCTTCGGAATGATCAAATGCTCAGGTGTTTCAGCATAAGAAAGATCAAGTTAAGAGATATCGCTGTTTAACTGAAATGAGATTGGCAATGTTTGCATTTATGAAAGCCAAAGATAGAGCTCACCTTTTGGCTCAAAAAGCTACTTGTTTTGTAGTTGTCTCTGATGTTACTTATTCAGGCACTGCATGAGATAAAAGCAGGTACTGAATTACTTTTCAATTAGGTATATACTGCTTTTTGAACCCAGAACAAAAGCAATCAGGAAAATGAGTCCGCATACATCCCACACAAAGAGGGGAAAGTATCCGAAGAGGAGCAATTTAACAGCATAATCATGTCTACATACATATAGGCATAACTGTGTATATATTATTTCATTACTTAATTCATGAGAGTCAGCATAATGTATCAGTTTGAGCACTGGACTAAGACCATGGAGCACGGAGTTTGAATCTCATTCATGGAAATCCATTGGATAAAGCATACTCTTTCATTCTTGGAGAAAGACAAAAGCAAGCTCCTCTGAACAAATCCTGTGCCCCAAAAACACAGTAGGGTTAGAATTAGTATAAGTCGTAAATAACTTGAAGGCACAGAGTATCAACAACTGATGTAGCAGTGCAATCCAATATGTATCTACTTAGGTATTCAACAAAACATGAGCCCAAAGGCTTATATCTTCCTTGTAAAGTATAGCGCAATGATGGATCCTTTGGATGCTGTTGGGCTGCAGCTCAGATCGCTTCTAATCAATATAGCCAACAGTGGGTTGCAATCAAACCACCTGTGTAGGACCATTTGTTCTCTATTCTCACAGCATGAGACTACAGCCTTGACCACATGCTGGGTCATGTTTGATGTGCCTATTGTGCAAGTATCTGTTTACACCAGGAAGGCAAATCAACAAGCCAATGTTGCAGCTAATGAAACCATGAATTTCTGTCTGTACGTGTCTTAAGGCAATACTAAAGTTTATGTCAGCCACAAAAGACCAAATGAGAACACAATTTTATGAAAACATGGCAATCACGCAGCCTTAATATGTACAGTAGCTCACTGCATACACATCTTGTATAATATGAAGCACCTCTGACAGCAAAAACAAATGTTTCCCCTAGCCTGTAAACACCTAGAATAAAGCACAGAGCAGCCTCCAGTTTCAATTTGAAGAAATGAAGAAACAAAATTTATTTAATTACCTTGTAAATAAGTAAAGATGACCATGTTGACTGCAACAGAATGTTCAAATAAATCATAACTAAATACTGTATTATCATTATAAGCCCAACTCAAGGTGACCAAAGATTATACAAGCTTTTACATTTCTTGAGAACTTTTCATCCAGGAGGGTGGTGAATAGAATAAAAAAGAAGAGGGAATGGAGAGGATATGGTTTGGAGACAGAACCCACATTCAACTGCAGTGAAAGTTTACACAGGTGCTGGAAATAATTAACATTAGCTAGATTTTCACTACAGAATCCTCCAGCCAGTATGGCCGGGGCATTATCATCATCATCATCATCATTATCATCATCATCATTTAATTACTTATTAAGCGCCCTCCATCCAAGATGCTCTAGGCGATTTACAAACTAAAATTGTAAAGGATAAAAATACATATATACAGATATTGATAAAATTCACAAAGTTCAAAAGCTCTAGTAAAAAGCCAAGTCTTAAGTGCTAGGGTAAAAGGCCCTAACTCACGAATGGCTCTCATATAGGGCGGCAAGGAATTCCACAAGGCAGGGGCAGAAATAGAAAAAGCTCTGCGTCTGGTCCTTTCCAGGTGCACTTCTCATTATGGAGATTGAAGTCTGAAAACTACTTTTTCCAAGCTCTAATAATAATAATCATCATCATCATCATAATCATCATCATCTTTATTTATACCCCACTACCATCTTCCCGAAGGGGACTCGGGGCGGCTAACATGAGGCCAAGCCCAAAACATACAATACAGCAAAATAAAATACAAAACAACAGAAAACTTACATCACAACAAAATACATAAACTAACAAAATAAAATAAACGGTGCAAAATAACATAATAAAAGTCGAACACACAGGGCGGACCGAATGCACAAGATAAAATGATAAAACCCTGGATGAGATAGGAATAGAAAAAGTGTATTTGTAAGGGAGGAGCCAAGAAGGAGGAACAATGGGGTTAGGCCTTCATTAAGGACAGAGGAAAGTGCATCATGAGGACAACTGTAGATGGAAACACACAAAAACAGGTTAAATGGTCACCTTCCGAAGGCACATTGGAAGAGCCAAGTTTTTAGATCTTTCTTAAAGGTTGCTAGGGTGCGGGCTTGCCTAATCTCACCAGGTAGCGAGTTCCAAAGCCAGGGGGCCACAGCGGAGAAGGCTCTCTCCCTCATTCCCACACGTCATGCCTGTGATAAAGGAAGGGGCGAAAGGAGGTCCTCTCCAGAAGATCGAGAGATCGTGCAGGTTTGTGGTGCTATATTGTCATAGATAATTTTAAAAAGCAAACAATGGCTATTCCCCTACCTTTTCAAAAACTGATGGTCCTAACCTTTTGTAAGGGGGGGGGGGGTGTGGAAAAACTGTATGAAAGGACCCTGCAGGGGAAAGACAGCCAACATTCAGAAGAAACTGAAAGAAGCCCACATGATTTAAAACAGAAATTGCTTAGACAGCTGCTTGCCTATCTCAGTTTTGAGGGATCTGGGGAGAAGAAGGCCTTATCTCAAAGCCTCTTGGATGGATGGGAATGCGTGGAAGGTCAGATCTGAATCACAAGCTATAAACTTACCATCCAAAATAAGGATGGTTTGTTTAATCATTGTGTAAAGGATTAATTTTATTGGACCAAAACATTCTGTTCCACATCACAGCTGGGATCCTGGTGAAATGAGAGGCAATATATAAATACCTAGGACAAAAAAAGCCAAAAAAGGGCTCCAGACAACATCTTTTATCACTAAATGGGACCCTAACTCTTAAAATCCTAAAGAGAAAACAAAAGCTTAAGGTCTTTCAAGGAAAGTCCACAAGTGTTTCCATGAACCTTAACTAGTTCAAAACTCATAATGCTGTTTTCATAGCTATAGTGAAGAGAACCTCTGCCACCAGGCAGGTGGGTTTTAGAATCCTTGTTAGTATTGCGGTCAAATATTACCAGCTGTCCAGAGGCATGAAAGAGTAAATTTGTATTAATTTGGGGCTGAGAAAAATCATGCTTGCTTGCTTACTTTGAATTTTTTTTTTGTTTGTTTACTTTTTAGACCTTGGGACTCCCATCTTCCATTGACCTCATTCTGGAAAAGGTAAGCCCCAGTCCAGGAGCCCCATAAAGTAACTGATGGGGACTGAATTGGATTGCCAGGTGGGGGCAGTCTGAGAAGGATTAATTTTGGGGCCTAATTGTACCATTGGTAGTGGAGGGATCATGGGCACCATCAGCAAAACAGCTGAAATGCTTTTCTGTTGTATACTATTTGCTGCATCATTTTAAAGCAGTAATGTGTGTCAGGGCCTGACAAAAGAACTCTTGGGGAGACCTGGAACAATATCACAGAACAATAGCACCCTTCCTATCCTCTACCTCACATGTGGGAGGTTATTTCATGGCTGGTGGGAAGCAACCATGAAAGCATTGGGCACATTCTTACAGCCAGTATGAAGTCTGAGAACATCTTCTACAAAGATTCATAAGGGTCCTCTGAAGGTCTCAGCAGATGATGTACTCAATCTATTTCTAAGTATGAGTACTTAGCCAGACACTTGTTTAATTGCCTTTGCTTTCCACCAGCATCAGAATAGCTGTTGGTGGATCTATCAGAGTGACATAGTGAGTTTGAAGAGGAAATGGTTGATGTAGAAGGACAAAAAGGATACCAACCTTCACAACAACTACAACACAAGTATGAAGTGGAATTACACTTGTGCATCTTACTAACAGGAAGACATTTTTCTCAAAGAAGTGACCTTCCAAGAAATTGCATGTCAAAGAAATGGAAGTAGTACAATAGGAAGAACACAGGTCATCATATCTCAATCTGCTCCGCTCCCCATATGGTGGCCTGAAATCCACATCCAAATCCACATCATCCCCCACACATCACAATCATTGTACCAATTGGGAAAGAGTGGCACATACTCTCCACTGCCAGAGATAAGTGTGGGCTTTGGAACCAGGAATGCTTCATAAACAGTCTTACATCAAGTGCCAGGGAAGGTGCTGTCTTTCTGATAAAGATCAGATAGTGTTAGTATATAATCATCTTTGGAAAGAAGCATTTTAAGGTAAGATTAATACTTACTATTGAATACCATAATACCGTAACCTAGAAATATGTTCCACTTTGGGATACTGAAAATGTAGAACCATCCTTTGCAATGACTACTTTCTGTTTCCTTGGAAACAGCAGACTCAGAAACAAAATGTTTAAAACATCTGATAAGATATATGCCCATGAATTGTTTCTTCACAACTCCTATTGATTTCAGAATCTCCATGACAAATGCACTGAAATCGTCATTTTCAATAAGACATTGTCTCTCTATTCTTTATCTATTGCTTTTATGTTATGAAACTAACTATCAAACATATTCACCAAAACATCATTTTAAATAGATAGAAAATTATGAAAATCTGGAGAAATAAGATTACCAACAAATTGTCAATTTGATACATATAGATTCACCTTTTCACCCAAAGGAAAATTGTACAAAATTGTAGGAAAATAGGACAGAAGCTGAAACAGGAGCTACTGGTGATGTCTGGGTGATTTGTGGTAGACTCCCACCTGTCTAAGAAAAACAACTGAAAAGCATTCTCCCTTCTAAACTAAGCTTTCTAAACCAGAATGAAGATTTGTGTGAAATAAGTTTTTTTTTCTTAAATAAAATGTTTAGAAAAAGAATCATAGAACCATAGAGTTGGAAGAGACCACATGGGCCATCCAGTCCAATCCCCTGCTATGAAGGAAAGGCACAATCAAAATATCCCTGACAGATGGCCATCCAGACTCTGCTTAAAAGCCTCCAAGGAAGGAGCTTCCACCACACTCTGAAGCAGAAAATTCCACTGCTGAACAGCTCTTACAGTCAGGAAGTTCTTCCTAATGTTCAGGTGGAATGACCTTTCCTGTAATTTGAAGCCATTGCTCCAAGTCCTAGTCTCCAGAGCAGCAGAAAACAAGTCTGCTCCCTCCTCCTTATGACATCCTTTCAAATATGTATATATGGTGACCATGACTCCTCTCACCCTTCTCTACTGCAGGCTAAATATGGCTGCTCTTCATAGGGCATGCTTTCCAAGCCTTTGATCATTTTAGTTGCCTTCCTCTGGACATGTTCCAGAAAGAAATCACACCTATTTCATGGGACTAGAACCTGGTTACCCCAAAACTAATGCTTCATAATCTACTATTAACTCCAACTCCTATCCTGTCTCAGTATTATCAGTTTACTACATTTATATACCACTCTGCAAAAACATAAAATGTCTAACAACATAAAAGACATGCAAAAATTGGGGAAGAAACAGAAATGGCAATCTAAACATTATGGTCACTGTAGGATGCAGTCCACAAATGGGGGAAAACAAATGATAGTTTATTTGAGATAAACCAGTGGAAGGGGACTTTGTTTATAATGGGAACTATACTCCACAAAAAGGTGTTTCTACTTGTAAAAAAGGAGCACGGTCCTTCTTTTAAAGACATATTTTTTCAACTCCCCACATTTTTGATGTTGCCTCATGGCTGCTGTAAATTACATTGATACATGACCAGGAAATTCACAACACAACAATGTCTCACAACAGAATAAGCCACCTTTGTGGAGATGGGAAGAATGGAGCAAGGGTGCTATTTTCAGCAGCAGGTCTGTGCTGCACATGTCACTCTGGCCTCAGTGGGATTCAAACTGAAGTGATTACTCTAGCCAGCTACAAGCTAGACAGAGGTTGACTCATAGGAAATGGCTGTGAGTACAGCATTTCTACTGGAAATTCACAAGTGGTTAATGACAGAAGGTGAAATTGGACATCCCATCAAAATGTCTGGGATAAAGATGGAAGGCCTGGGCTTCAGACCAAGAAACAGATATCCCAATTATGAAATGCACTCCCCCAGACATGTGGCCTGGTTCATCATTCTTTCGACAACAGGCTTCTTCTTTTCCCAGATCAGTAAATCATTTTACCATGCCAGGTTGGTTTGTTTTTAACTGTCTGTTAAGATCTCCATGCCTCCTAGATTGTGCAAATTTGTGATGGTTTCAACTATTATTATTTTTCACATTTTAAAAGTGCAGATTTTTTTCTGTGTCTTTTTAATTGATTTTTTAATTGAGGGGTAGTATGAAAATATCTATAGGAAATTTAGGGAATCAATAAATGTTTAAAATCATAGCAATTAAAGAGCTGAAGAACTAAAATTGAATGTACTAGTTTCAAACAAGAGGCATCAACTAAAAAAAATGTACAAATGTATTTCTTGGATGAGCTGTTTCCTACCCTACCAGTGTATATTTTTCCCATTAGCAATTATTTTCATTTTCAGCTAAATGTGTGACTATGCCTTCAGATTTCTGCATACTCAGTGGCTGTAAATAACAAGAGAAAACAATCATTCTGTCAAAATTAGGCTAGAAAACACAGTATGTTACCAGAATCTTAAAACGATACTCCTAATTAGAAAGAAATTCTTACTAGCAGATAATCCTGGATTCTCTAGAGTTTTCTAAACTATGTATCAAAACATGATATATGTGTGTGTACACATATGTGTTGGTGTGTTGAGCAAACATACTGAGAAATGACAAAAATCTTGGAGATATATATTATTATCTCACAAATCATATACATACATACATACATACATACATATATATATATATATATATATATATGGTTTTCATAAGATATGTTGTGTCCCCATACATTTCATTATTATAATTTATGTATGTGTCCATATCTCTTATAAGGGGTTAGTTTAACCTTTGGTTTGCTAATAAAACTGAATCACTGTGTCACAAAATGTATTTATTTATTATTTATTTATTTACTATATTTGCATACCGCCCTTCTCAGACCACAAGCGACTCAAGGCGATTTACAGAAGCAACAATTCAATGCCCAACAACACCATAAAAACATTAACATATAATATAATGATGCATGACTAAAAATTCTGTCCCAAATATGAAACATTCAGAAAGCTCTGTTCTAGGGGCTGATACTTTGTGTGTGTGTGTGTGCGCAAAAGATGGCAGAAGGCAGCCTCCCTTGTCTTGCTAAGCTGTGCATGTATGTATGCATACATGTTTCTAGTACTTCAAAACAGCAGCATATAAGTAAAGACTAAGTAAAAACCTGGCAAATGGCCTGACTATATTTTAGGAGATCCAAAATTAGATGGGTTCTTTAATAATAATAGTAATAATAATGACAACAACTTTGTTACATCCCTCCACCATCTCCCCAAAGGGACTCGGGGCGGCTTACATGAGGACCAAGCCCAGCATAAACAAGAGTTACAAAGTAACATGTTTAAAACATACAACATATAACAGTAAAATATTATTAAAACAATAAAATCAAAATAATAAAAACATCTTTAAAAACCTCAATTGTAACCAGTAGTAGGAAAAAGTGGTCATGTTCAGGACTGATCGGGCAGGGCAAGGGCTTGTACAACACAAAGCTGTAGGGCCGGGCCAGAAGTAAAGTGCCAGAAGTAAAGTGCCGGGAAATCAAAACTATAATCTAGGGTTGGGCAGAAATGACAATCCATTCAGATCAGAAATCTCTAAAAGAGGTGCCTGTGTGATCCTTTGACTTCTTAGCAAGGAATGACTGACGCAACCACAGGAAGGGCAAGACAGGGTACACGTCTGTAGTGAGTTTTAGTGTCACTTTAAAATCCGGAGGATCAGGAAAATGAAGTGAAGAGGACTACTGAGACCTGGCAAATTCAGTGCCAGTTTATACCTCCGTCTGGAGTAACAAAGAGTCAAAGGGTGACCCTTTTCATTACACTTACATTTGAAACAATTTCTCCTCTGAGATGTTTTGTCCTTCAGATCTTCATAACCCTGTTAAGTTTCTTTAAAGCTTTTCTGCACAGTCTTATTCAACACCATAAAAACAGGTCTGCTTCATATGCAAAAGACAATGTTATCTTCCACCTTTAACACACAGCTTTTTCAGTTCTAGCTCTCCAAGGTGCTGAACAGCCTCACCTACTGGTGGAAAAGATGGTGGCAAAGCATGTGTCGTAACCCTGAAGCTTTCTATGTATTATTAATCCTCTCCTAGCACTTTTTAGAGTGCAAAGTGCTTTATAGTAAGTAGCTCATTCATAAATCATGGCTTGCTAGATTTCAATCAGACACATATTTTCCCCTTAGACCAAGCTACTCAGTTAGAGAAAAGAAAAACCCTCTAAAGCAGCATGCTCACGGAGCATGCGTGAAACCAAGATTTTGAATGAAAAAATAAATATTGGGAATAAAGTGATTATGAATCAGGCAATATGTTATAAGTTGAAACGTGATTGATTAGTACTAAAATATCTGCACTCACAATTAAGCTTTTTTTTCATGTCAGGAGCCACTTGAGAAACTGCAAGTCACTTCCGGTGTGAGAGAATTGGCCATCTGCAAGGACGTTGCGCAGGGGACACCCAAATGTTTTGATGTTTTACCATCCTTGTTGGAGGCTTCTCTCATATCTCCACATGGGGAACTAGAGCTGACAGAGGGAGCTCATCCACGCTCTCCCTGGATTCGAACCTCTGGCCTGTTGGTCTTCAGTCCTGCCGGCACAAGTGTTTAACCTACTGTGCCACCAGGGGCTCCACAATTAAGCTAAAATTTGATTTTCATAGTAATAACAGGATATTACAGAAAAACCTTTTCCTTAGGAATTTATTGATTTATTTCATGGGATACGTTTTACTCCATACACCCAGTCCTTCCTTATTGATATTATATACTACTCAACAATCCATGTTATTTTTTTTAAAGAATTAAAGAAAAAAGAAAAGCAAAGTGTTTTTTCATTGTCTTTAAGTTTCTCAAGAGAGACTAAATACTAATGCCTATTAGGCATAGCTCACTCTATCCTGCAACGGAAGCTAAAGTGAGATAGATCAACTACCTCAAGCTGGAATTTAAGATTTATGACTGACCAACCACTTGATCCTAGGTCTCCTTGTTCATAGTCTAACACTGCAGTTAACCAACATTAAGTTAATTTTGACTTAAAGTGATCCTATACCTAAATACTCTAAATACACTAGTATCTATCTGATATTCAAAACAGGATCCTACTTAGAACTTGGATGGAAGCCAACAATGAAAACTAGATGCTGTGAGCTATATATCACAGGAAGGAACTGCAATATATGCCTGAGTATTCCTTGCCTGCATGGGATCGCCATGAGTCAACAGGCAATTGAAGACATAGGTAAAGGTTTCTGCTGACATTAAGCCTAGTCGTGTCTGACACTGGGGATGGTGCTCATCTCCATTTCTAAGCCAAAGAGCCAGCGTTATCCATTCACACCTCCAAGGTCATGTGGCCAGCATGACTGCATGAGCACAATTACCTTCCTGCAGTACCTACTGATCTACTTACATTTGTTTGTTTTCAAACTGCTAGGTTGGCAGAAGCTGGGCCTAACAGCAGAAGCTCACCCCACTCCCCGGATTCAAACCGCCAACCTTTCAGTTAGCAAGTCCAGCAGCTCAGTGGTTTAACCCACTGTGCCACCAAGGAGCCCTTGAATAATAATAATAATAATAATAATAATAATAATAATAATAATAATCTTTATTTCTATACCGCCCTATCTCCCCGAGGGGACTCAGGGTGGTTTACAACAGAAAATTGGCAAACATTCAATGCCAGCATAACATAACAAACAAATCAAATCATAAACAATAAAATAAACAACATCAAGTGTACTTATAGAACAACTCAAAAATAACAAACTTAGGTATTTAAATATATAAATCAAACATTTAGAACATGTTTACTACTAGATCTAATGATAGCAAACACTCAAAACATTAAAATAAAAAGGCATTTACAAGTCAACAGGGCTGAGGTGGTGTCAAAGTCAGAGTGATTAAGGTGCTGGCCAAAGAAAATTGTTATAGGACCTATAGGGGTCTAGTTACCATCCCCCTCCCACACTCGCCTCCCCATAATATCCACCCCCATTCTTTATGCCCTCCCAAAGATTCCTAGATCCTCACAATTAAGGAGTCCTCTGAATACTGTTTAAGGACAGCAATGCAACCCAGCTCTTCAATGTGGGGGGGGGGGGGGGGTATAAACTGGGGTATAAGGTTCTTTGGTAGGCAGATGGGGGGTGTTTTTTCTCGTGATGGTAAGGTGTCTCTAACCATGTTGGTAAAAGTCCTATAGTGCCAAGATCTTATTGATTGGCTTAACATAGTTGGATTGCAAAGCAGGCTCTGGGTCTAGTGCTGGCTGTTTTATCTGCTGCTGGCGTCAGGTGAGATAGCACAGCTGTGGGGGCCATGCCCAGTATGTTTGGAAAGGCTGGCCCCAGGCAGGAGTTCTAAGGTAGAGTTCTCACCCTCTGGCTGTTTCTTGAAGGCATGCACACACATACAAATGAGACATCCACCATCATCAACAGCCCTGCTCATGTCTTGCAGACTCAGGGCCATAACTTCCTTGATTCAGTCCATTCATCTGCCTTCTGTGTTCCTTTTTTTCTTAATGTTCAACTTTCTTCAGTAATTATTGAAAGACTGCTATTATTTTCTGCTAGTACTATGGTACTTTGGTGTCATCTGCATAAATTATGTTACCTCCTCCACCTTAGCTTGCTCAACACAAGTATTGCAGCTTTTATACATTCCATGTCTTGCTTTACTAGCTTCCTCTGATTCATGCCTCTCACATTCTAGATTCCTATAATTGTGCAGCTTCAGACTTTTCACCTTTGGGCATGTCAGCAGCTGAACATCTTTAAGTCCATGACACGTATTTATCCTCTGCTGTACCCCACTAGCTTGTTGAGTGCCTTCCAACCTGGAAGTGTCATCTTCCCCCAGTAACTCTTGTTTTGTTTGAAACTCTCTCATCATAGAGTTTTCATGGTAAAAGACATACAAAGAGGGGTTACAGCATCTCCTTCTGCACAGTACTAACAAATGTTAGCCGTTGTGTCTGAGAGATCCTCAGTGTGACTGCCTCTGCTGAGTAGCTGTTTGCCACATTTCGTCTGACTCCTCAGCAAAAGCCTATCTGACATGAAACAGCCTACCAGCAACATGGCTAACATCAGCATAGCCTCTTGCCTCACAGGAGCACAAAATCCCACCACCAGAGATAGGTATAACTGCTTTAAAAAAAACAGGTCATGACCATGGTTTCCTAGCTAACAGATATGAACTACAGTGATAGAAACTGAATTAGAAAATAAAGAGCAGAGATAAAGAAGATCTCAGATTTAGACTGCCTGAAAGAAAAGATGATTCCCAGTTTGTTTCCAAACAAAATTCAAAGCGTAGGTTCAGAACACTCTAGGCCCAGGCTTATATAAGATGGTCTAGCAACTGAAATCACTATCGGAGACCTTTTCACATCTGTTCTCACCTGTGGAAGTAAAGTTCCTGGCAACATTTTCTACGATTGTGCCCCCATTATGAAACACCCTCCACAGGGAGGTCTACCAGGAACATTTATCATTATCTTGTCTATTCAGGCTTTTGACTGGTAATTTTTTTTTCACATATCTATTGGTGCTGGACTGTTGTTTTTCATTTTGTTTTGTTTCCTTTTGCAACTGCTTTTAATATTGTTATTACTTTGGCCATTGTTTTAATTGCTCCTTTTGGAGTGTATTTCCATGAAATACTGTTTTTACGGTATTTTCTAATATTTCATAAGTTTCTTTTTATTTTGTAATGGGGAAAATCAGTACATAAATCATACTAATCCATGAGTCAGTCTTCCTTCAATTAATTGAATCAATAGTCACAAAGCAGCCACTTTTTGGACACATGAAATAAAGTATTTTTAAACTGCCCTTTAATTTGAATGGTAAAAATTATTAAGTGTTATCCAAACAAGCAGAAACTGGCCTCAGACTGCCACCTTCCCTCACCCACAATCCATCTTAAGCATAGTTGTTAATCTTGTTAACTACTGCTACGTGCTCTATGTGGGGTTGCCTTTGAAGACTGTTTGGAAACTTCAAGTTGTCCAATGGGCGGCAGCCAGATTCCTTACTGGATCGGCTTATAGAGAGCATACAACCCCGCTGCTGAATCAGTTCCACTGGCTGCCAGTCTGCTACTGAGAACAATTAAAGTGCTGGCTTTAGTCTATAAAGCCCTAAATGGTTCCAGCCCAGCTTACCTGTCAGAATGCTTCTACCTTTATGATCCAGTTAGAGCGCTAAGATCGGCCGGGGAGGTCCTGCTCTCAGTCCCAACACCTTCACAGGCGCAATTGGTGGGGATGAGAAACAGGGTCTTCTCGGCAGTGGCTCCTCAGTTGTGGAGATGAGATCAGCCTCCTCCCTCCTGATATTCAGGAAATAGCTTAAAGCTTGGCTATGAAAGCAAGCATTCAACGAATGATAGCAATGCTCAGACAGATAAAGGAAATCACAGGATTGATGCAATGTCTAAATGTTTTATGCTCTGCCTGATGTTTTGTATAGTTTTTAATAGTTTTAATTTATAGTTATATGTTATTGTTTTAGATGTACTGCGTTGCTTTATATGTTTGTGAGGCAATGAATTTTTTCGCCATTTATTACGTTTGAACCATCCCAGGGGTGAGAAAAGCGGTATAGAAATGCAATAAATAAATAATAAAATAAATAGTTGCAAGAAAGAAACAAGATATAGCCTGATTTGTGGAGTTTGTTATGCCTAAACCTAAGGGGAAACTAGTTAGTTTTGACAATATCTTAGAAACAAACCAGGATAATGAATTGATTTGATTTCATTTTAAAACTCTGCCTTCCATTTTCTGATATTATTTATATCACAAAGTAACCTATCTGAAATAAGTGATCTAACAGAAAAGTTAGCTGTGGTTCGTATCCCACTCTTATGGCATTTATATTTAATCTAACTGTGCCCTCTACTGACTTGAAAGCTGCAACTGCAGCAGCTAACTGAACAAAGAGCACTTTTTAAAAATAAAATAATTGTAATGGTTATTTTTCCAAGACATTGAATAGTTCGCAAAGGCTGTTTAACATGCAGAGAGGCTCATACTCTACAGACTAATATTTTTGAAGCTCTAGCATACAACAACCAATGTTCCCACCTGAGCTCATTAATCAACAATGCACTTTCTCTTCTGAACCGCAGACTCATAGTATATTTTTGACTCTTCTTTGAGAAGACTAAAATTAATATGTACTGCTCACTAGAACTTACTAGACCCTCAATTTTCTTTTTTTAAAAAAGAGGTCGAGGACTTCATTTCAAGAGAGAAGTTTGTGTATTATTTAATGGTGTGGCTCCAAATAAGTTATATTTTAACTAGAAATTGTACCTCTGAGCAATTGAAGATGACTTAAAGAAGGCTTGAAGGCAGTATATGTGAAAAGGATTTAGGAATGTCGGTAGATGACAAGTTAAACATGAAGCAACAGTGTGATTCAGGGGCCAAAAAAGGCAATGTACGTAATTCTAGCCAGTATCAACAGGTTTACATTATTCTAACCTTCTTCAATGTAAATGTGCTTACATATCCTTCCAATAATTTTTATCGCCGCCCTGAGTCGCCTTTGGGCTGAAATGGGTGGGATAAACATGTCATAAATAATAATAATAAAGAGAGTAGAATAATAAATGTAATAAAAATAATAATAGACTAAAATGGAAATGTAATAATAACAGTAATGATAGAGTAAAATAATAAAAGTAATAAAGTATGAATAATACAATAAAATAATGTAAATGTAATAATAGAGTAAAATAATAAATGTAATGATGATAATAATAATAACAGAATAAAATAATAAGTAACTTTGACTCAAGTATAAGCCGGGGGGCTTTTTCAACCTAAAAAAAGGGCTGAAAAACTCGGCTTATACTCAAGTATACAGTGTTCCATCACTTATCATGGGGGTTCCGTTCCAGGACGACCCACGATAAGTGAAACTCCGCGAAGTAGAGACGTCATATTAATTTTAATATTTATACATTATTTTATACACTTTATATATTGTTTTCTTACCCATGCTTCCTTACCCGCCTCCCGGCCCATCCCAAGGGCACTGCCTGCCTCCCTGGCCTTCGCAGAGCCTCCGGAGCTATACAGGCAGCAGCAGTCCAGGGAGGCAGGCCTTCCCTGCCGCACCTCAGGTCGTGGCACTTCTGGGATTCCTGGCCTACACTGTAAATAAATATTTAACATTTTATATTTTTATTAATATTTTTAAAAACCCACGAAACAGTGAGTCCGCTAAAAGCGAACCATGAAGTAGTGAAGGAATACTGTATATGGTGATCAGTATGTGCTAGGTGAGGGACCTGAGGCATAAAACGGAGGACAAGGGAACTTTTTATGTATTGCTGCTCTGTAGCCAAAGTATTACACTACATCTATTGATAATAAGGCATCACCTTGTTTTTCCATAATGATGTTGAGAAATTGATTTTTGTGGCTTGTATTCTCATTATTCTCCCTCCTTAGTCAATTAACTTATTGCAAAGTGGCATATGAAAGCAAAACTTATGCCAGCTAAAGGGGGGAAAAGATACATATTGTTGCAAGTGTTTTATACTTCAGATCTTTTTTGCAAAAATGAAAAATGAGACATTACGGACAGCAAAGCACATAAGTCACCTGCTGATGTGAAGAACTAGAATTAACAGCAGGACACCTCAGAAGCCTTCCAATAAAATTGTACAGTGCATATCAAACGTCAGTACAACTAACCTAAGAATCATCTAAGTATTTTAATTACAAGGATAACTTATGAACAGTCATTTGAAATCAGTACAAAGAAAGCAGTTCAGGAAAATTACAACTCATAATAGGTCACGGGAAATCAAAACCATATAAAAAAGTCTGTGTCGCTCTGGGTGGTTGGTTTTTGCTTTATCTTTTTTAGTAATTTCTTCATCTCTGGCATTCAAGGTTCCATTGTTTTGACACATACATATAATACACCTTGAAGCTGACAAGGTTTTATGTTATGTGCAGAGTGCAGAGCTATATGATTTGAAACAAGTCAGAGACAGAAAATAACTAATTGAATTATAGAATCATGGGCCATCCAGTCCAACCCCCTGCCAAGAAGCAAGAAATTTTCATTCAAAGCACCCCAGACAGATGGCTATCCAGCTTCTGTTTAAAAGCCTTCAAAGAAGGAGCAACCACTACAGTTCGGGGCAGAGAGTTCCACTGCCGAACAGCTCTCACAGTCAGGAAGTTCTTCCTAATGTCCAGATGGAATCTCCTTTCTTGTAGTTTGAAGCCACTTAGGTTCAATTATGCAGAGTGTGAAGTAAGGAAGGTCAGTTGGATGGTAAAAGTTCACAGTCGCAGATACTGAATCCACAGCTTTTCCAGTTACAGATCTCAAGTAATAAGCACAGAAAGGATTTCTCCATTCTAGCCAACTGTGTTAAATATCTGTAGAAAAGATTTTTGCTAAAACTGGGACAGGAAAGCAGTTTCCAGAACATCTCCCAAGGAGCATCTGAGGCAGGCCCTTTCTCCTGAAGCTCTGCGCCATCCAGCATCATCCATTCCCCTTTCTCTACAAAGGATGTGATTGAACAATTGCTTTTCCCAGCAGCATCAGAATGTCCAGTCAGCTTTGTTCCCGACTTATGCTTCGGGGACGAGAGAGAGGGCCTTTTCAGGGATCGCCATCCCATAGAACTCCATCCCTGGCAAGATTAGATCAGCCTCCTCCCTCCTGTCCTTCAGAAAGATGGTAAAAACTTGGTTGTGTGATCAAGCCTTTGGAACAACGCAATAAGGTAACAATAGGAATCTCATCCTGCTGATTTGAGATGGTTTAAATAATTCATTTTAAAAGTGGAGATGACTGGTTTTAATGTTTATATATGCTGTTTATATATTTTATGTTCCGGCATTGAATATTAGCCGTCTTTATGTTATGATCTGCCATAGTCCCCTTCGGGGTGAGAAGGGCAGAATATAAATGTTTTAAATAAATAAATACTAGATCAAGCCCCAGTAAAGGAGCATTCTAGTCAGTATCACAGCTGGGGAATCAGCTTTGCTCCTCCTGTGCCTTCCCCAACCAAGAAAAACAAAGGCAGAGCACAATAGATGGAGACACCTTCTGAAGGAGCATTTCACAGATGAGGAAAATGCAGCTAAAACAAATGATGATGATGATGACGACGACGACGACAACGACAACGACGACGACAACAACAACAACAACAACAACAACAACAATTTCTTCGTAAATCACCTTATGTTCCCAAGAGGCTCTGGGCGGTTTCCAATGTATAAGACAAACATTCAATGCCAACGAGAAGACATAAACAAAATTACAAAACAAAGAGAAGAAGTGCCAGCTGCAAAGTTTCACTATTATCTCCCTTCTCCTTTCTCTGTGGCCTCTTCCACCCAGCTGCATAAAATCCACATTGAACTGGAGTATATGACAGTGGACTCAAACTGTGAAGCAGATATTGTGGATTATCTGCCTTGGTATTCTGGGTTATATGGGCCCTGAGAGAAGGACGAAAGTCTCACTGAAGATTAGAGAGGGAGACATGGTAGACAAATCTGGACTGAAGCCCAAAGGTTCTCCATCCCTATCTTAAAGCTATGGGGAGATTTTTTTGTGAATTAAAGTAGTTTGATTCTGTGAGTCAAAGCATTACTGGTCTACATGGAACAGATTTGATTCTATACAATGAACCCTGACATTTTTACATCTGATGATATCTGGTCATAGCACTTGGGATTATACAACACTTGCAAATCATGCCACTATGGTCACATACTATGACTCTGATTTGATCCCACCTTGTTCTTACAGAAGTCAGCAGTGCTGGACTAATATTTAAGGAAAGCTTCTGATTCTTTACATTGGATCTGCTTCAGTTGCCTGAGAAGTAATAGAAGGCTTAGCTATTGCAATGTATGCTTCTTTTTGAATCAGACTGCCTGATAAGGGAATTAAAGTCATGAAATCGCTGTGACACAGAAAGACAAGAATAGCAAAATCCTAAAATAATCTTCCGCTCCAACTGTAGGGTCTACATATGTCGGGCATTTCAAAGATGCCAGGGTTGTTTTTCCACTCTTTTCCTGTGAAAGAAAATATTATTGAGAGAATGTGTTGTTGAAGGCTTTCATGGCCAGAATCACTGGGTTGCTGTGAGTTTTCCTGTATGGCCATGTTCCAGAAGCATTCTCTCCTGATGTTTCACCCACATCTATGGCAGGCATCCTCAGAGATTGTGAGGTCTGTATTTTTTTTATCATGTCAGGAGCGACTTGAGAAACTGCAAGTCGCTTCTGGTATGAGAGAATTGGCCGTCTGCAAGGACGTTGCCCAGGGGACACCCGGATGATTTGGATGTTTTTATCATCCTTGAGGTCTGTTGAAAACTAGTTTCCAACCCATTATCGCGAGAGCTGAGGTTCATATTATGCTCTTCATTTTTTTCTTCCCTGTATTCTTTCATATCAATAAACAATATCACAAGATGTAATTCTAACAAGTAGCTCCTTAAGTACAGTTTAAACTCTATTTAAACAGTTCCAGGCTGTGTCCTCTTTCTAAGCATAGAAAAAGCCCAGAACTTTTGATGCATGAGGCAGAAAATCCAATTGGTTCCCCTCTCCACACAGTAGTAGTAATACAATAATAATCTATGTAATTGATCATTCGCTGTTCTTTAAAAGGTACATCTAGATATGTTGCTTAAAGTGGGGCAGCTCATCCTGCCTAATCGGAGAGCTGGCTCTTCTTGGGGAAAAACATTATGGAATCACTGGGAACACTAGCAACTGGGCTCACTGCAGGGGGCTGAGAGGAAAAATTCAACCACCAACTAGAAATCCAGCAAAAGAGTAGAGAAAGCACCACTGTGTCACAAGCTCCACATAAATCAGAAAATGAAATCACAGCTGGATACTGAATACAGTTCTGGGCTCAAGGAGGATGTTGTAAAAAGGGATAAAAGGGGCAGCAAAAACACTAATAAAGGGAATTACACATTTCCTTATTCATTAAGTCAAGCCCCTGAGCTTAACTAGTGAAAACAGTCGTGTTTTAAAGCAAAACTCTTCTTATCTGTGCATACAGCAGGTTTTCCCAAGACATTATGCCATCTAAGAAAACCAAAGGGTTGTGGCCAGTCTCAGGCTAGTTCTACACTGCCCTAAAATCCAGTTTCAGAATTTGTTTAGCTGCATTGATCTGGATTATAGGGTAGTGTAGACAGTTCAATGTAATGAATCCACATTCTAAAACTGGATTACAGGGCATTGTAGACCCAGCCTCATTTCTTACAGAAAAGCCAAGCGGACTGGCAAGATTTTTCTTCAATATGGGCAATAAATAGCATCCTCTTCAATACCTTTTCTCCACTGGATGTAACTACAGTAGTCAAGTCAAGTCAACTTTCTTTATATCCCGTCCCATCTCCCATTAGGGACTCGGAGCAGCGTACAACATAAATGGCAGCCATTCGGTGCCATAGAATTCACAGTGAAAATACAAATACATAATAAATTAAATGCAAATAATTAATCTTAACTAAACATGAAAACAAATCAATGAAACAAACATAACAAAAACGATTAAAAGTAGGTTAAAAACCCAATTAGTAAATTAAAACCATAGGCTTTTACAGGGGTTAGGGTCACAGAACCCACACACAAATTGGAAAAAATGCGAAGTTTTAAAAATGCGTGAATCATAGGTAATTAGTTACATGATAAGGCACGAGTAATTAATCACCAATCTAACCTAACCTTACCAGAATCAGCATTTTTGAGTGAAATGTCAGGGCTTATCAGGATCTTTCCTTGGGAAGGCTATATTGCCCGCTCTTCCTACATTGGAAACATATATATGCAGCCTAATTATCTGGTTCTCTCTTAATACTCACATAGGGTATTGCTTATCTAATCAGAGGTTTTGCTCTTATCTTTTGCTTTAGCACTCCAGCATCTAGTGCATACTCCACTTTTAGGATACACCTTACTACCTGCCATCAGATGTCCATAATAGACTAATTCATAGGGTGACCTAAGGTCGTTTTTGTGGGTTTTGTTGGCATTCTTTAAAAGATTATTTGGAATTCCTCCCAGATTTGAACTTCAAACAAACTTCTCCCTTACTTTACAGAAGGCAGAAAATGAATTTTAGGCTCTGTATTCCACTATCTACATGGGTACACACATTTGTTTAACGACATATAAACATTTTAAAGATATATGCACAAATTGAGATGTTGCCAACTAAAATTTCTCTGGCCTATAACAATCTGCCAACATCAACAGCATCACAAATACTGAACTTGGATTCTTCTATATGCCAGTAGTTTCCTACAACCACTCACTGAAATATAAGAACCGGCCAGAGGTTCAAGATTCATTTTCACAACAAAGCTATAAAAGTTGTTTGCTACAACACTGAGTTATGACTGGATGTAGCATTAGAATTCAGAAGAATTGGTGCTTGTCCCTATATTCACCATTTAATGGAGTTCAGTTTCACATGCAGTACACTGAACAATAGATGAATGTCTCCACCTTTCTGCCATAAAAGAGCTGGTGACATAGAAAATGATTCACAGAGGTACATCAAAGACTTTTATAATTCAATGACACCTCATTTGTTCTTTGCCATATAAAAACATTCAGCTGTTTTTTATGAAACAGAGTGCAATAAAAATATGTTATATAAAGCATTACCTTGACAGTTTTATCCATAGACACAGAAAGCAACAAATGGCTCCACTTCTGAAGAGGGCACCATCGGACTGCATTAACTGGACCACTGTGTTCAGACATCTGAAACACCAGATTCTTCGGAATTTCACTAACTCCATATTTGGATCCTAAATATGGCATCATATACTGAGAAACTTGAATGGATATTCTATCTCCTGCCGTCTCCGTTTTGGTTGCACAACTTGCACTATCTCTACAGTCTTCGTCTTCATGAGGAACTGAACTATTACTTTGTCTCATTCTTTTAGGAATATATGGCCTCAGGCCCTGTATAGGAACATCATTGTCATCACGGGTCCTCTTTGATGAAAAGCTCTCATTTCCAGAAAGCACATTAGGTTCCAATATTGAGGTTCCTGGTTGTTTATTATTCTTACTTGTTATTTTCAAATCAACAGGACAAAATTTCCTGGGATAATCTGTTAGCTGAAGCTTTTTATTGCTCTGTAGATTCTGTAGAAAAATATCTTCATTACAGATGTTCTTTCTGGAGCCGCCAGTTCCTTTCATGGAATGGGCTTTATTCTCACAAACTGTATATAGTTCACTACAGAACTGAACGGCACTCTCTGCAGAATCTGTCAAATTTGTTTCACTAATGGCAGCATCTTCAGACTTCTCAGCCTCTGATTCAGAATCTGAATCATCATAAGCAACAAGTGAGTTCATCAAGTCAGCTATAATACAAATTTCCAACTTCTGTCTTTAGAGTCTTCGCAAACTAGAATCTAGTTCATTTCATATGCAGTAAACCACATCTACAATGAAAGTAATGAACAAATTAGGAAAATATGAATTACTTGACCTTTTAATTAAATAAATATTTTTTTCTGACTTTCCTTTTTTACTATTTACAAACAGCTATACAACTTAACCTCAGAATTCAGTAGTGAAACGTTAAGCCTTTTAACAAGTGACTGTCAGGCATTTCACTAATATTGAGTTTACAATACAAGGCTGTAAATATTAACCTGACCTACTAACCTTCCCAAGAAATGCCTATTATTTTCACAAAGTACTTAGCCTACTCTGGCAAACAATGCTGGTGCTCGACCAAACTATAGAACTTGATATAACTTTGGGCCTGAAAAAACAGTGGGTGAATCTACACTGTAGTGCTTTGCCCCCAAACAAAAGCTGCAGGCTGTTACTGAGCCAGGAGTGAATAGCAGAAACACTGACCTGTGAAATTCTGACATACAGATGATCCTTATCCACAAGTTTTTTTTGCTTGTTTGTTTGTTTATTTGTTTGTTTGCCGGGGGGGGGGGGCTTGATCCAAAAAGCAACGATTTTTATTTAAGGGGTATGATTTAATTGTGCCATTGCATATAATGGGCCTTGAGAATCCATATATTTATTGGGTATCCTAAGAACAAACTCCAGCTGCTACTATGGGCCCTTCCACACAGCCATATAACCCAGAGGCAGAAAATCCCACAATATCTGCTTTGAACTGGGTTATCTGAGTCCTCACTGCAATAAATCCCAGTTCAAAGCGGAAAATGGAAGATTTTCTTCAGCTGTGGAAGGGGCACAAAGGCCCACTATGGGCCCTTCCACACAGCCATATAACCCAGAATATCAAGGCACAAAATCCCGCAATATGTGCTTTGAATGGGTTATGAGTCCACACTGCCATATATTCCGATTCAAAGCAGATAATGTGGGATTTTTATTCAGTTGTGTGGAAGGGGTCTATATTTACTTAGCGACAAACCTGTATTTATGTGGGTGAAGTATGTCTGCATGTTCCTGTTAATTTAGCTTTCTAAATTGCAAATACATGGCCATGTGTGACCAGAAAAGAATAAAGTAACTCAAATCAAAGTGCATGAACTGACCATCAATATAAAGGAAGCAGAAAAGTTAATTCAAGACTATGTTGGGAAACGTTATCATTGTTTTAATGGCAACCAGATACAAATACGGCTTATTTATTTATTTATTTATTTTGCATCAAAAGCATTGCATATATTCGTATAAACCCGATAAAAACAGGAGGGCAGGTGGCTAAATATCTTTTGACCAAAAACGGACAACAGCAATGGCATTGTCTGTAGCCTCCAACAATTCTTCCTCTGTACATGAGGCAGGGCAAAGTGGACAAGCATACAGATGCGGAGTTATCTGTTCTGCTCCACAGTCACATAAGGTGTGGAATTCTTTTAAGTAGTGCTATTTTACCAGGTTGTCTTTTGATCTGCCCACTCCACTTCCGAGTCTGTTCAGGGACTTCCAAGTTGCTCATTCAGATGTGGCTAAGTCTCCGTTTAAGCACATGGTCAATTCCATCTGCAATACATAACTATTAAAAATATTTTTGCCATGAAACAGCAAAACTGGGCGCATCTGCACTGCACAATCAATGCAGTTTGGCATCACTTTATCTGTTGTATAATTGTGGGAGTCTTGCAAGGTCTTTAGCTTTCTCTGCCCAAGCGTGCATTTACCCAAGGGTGTATTTACAGCAGGAATGGGCAAACTTGGGCCCTCCAGGTGATTTGGACTTCAACTCCCACAATTCCTAACAGCCTCAGGCCCTTTCCTTTTCCCCCTCAGCAGCGGCTGAGGGGGGAAAGGAAGGGGCCTGAGGCTGTTAGGAATTATGGGAGTTGAAGTCCAAATCACCTGGAGGGCCCAAGTTTGCCCATGTCTCATCTACACTGTAGAACTAATGCAGTTTGACATCACTTTAATACCATGGCTCAATGCTATGGAATCCTGGGGGTTGTAGTTGCACCAAGCATTTAACTCAGCGGTCCTCAACCTGGGGTCCCCAGATGTTTTTGGCCTACAACTTCCAGAAATCCCAGCTAGTTTACCAGCTGTTAGGATTTCTGGGAGTTGAAGGCCAAAAAAATCTGGGGACCCCAGGTTGACAACCACTGACATTGCTTTTCCTGCCAAAATTTGCTGGGAATCCATCCAACTACAGCTCCCAGGATTCCACAACATTGAGCCATGGCATTTTTATTTATTTGTCGTGTCAGTGCAACCAGTCGATTATATTACATTTCTAACAGAACAAAGCAAAAAAACAGACAAAATACAAAATTTGTGAGTTTGGTAGTTGATTAAATGTCCTTTGACCAGTATCTGGCCAATTGGAGTGCTTCTGGTGTTGCTGCAAGAAGGTCCTCCATTGTGCATGTGGCAGGGCTCAGGTTGCATTGCAGCAGGTGGTCAGTGGTTTGCTCTTCTCCACACTCGCATGTCGTGGATTCCACTTTGTAGCCCCATTTCTGAAGGTTGGCTCTGCATCTTGTGGTGCCAGAGCGCAGTCTGTTCAGCGCCTTCCAAGTCGCCCAGTCTTCTGTGTGCCCAGGGGAGTCTCTCATTTGGTATCAGCCATTGATTGAGGTTCTGGGTTTGAGCCTGCCACTTTTGGCCTCTCGCTTGCTGAGGTGTTCCAGTGTCTCTCTGTAGAGCTTAGAAAACTATTTCTTGATTTCAGTCATTGATGTGCTGGCTGATATCCAAACGGGTGATGGGTCGGAGATGTCACTGCTTGGTCCTTTCACTATTGGTTGCTACTTCCTGGTGGATGTCAGGTGGTACAATACCGGCTAAACAGTCCTCTGTGTGCCCAGGGAGGAGTCTCTCATTTGGTATCAGCCATTGGTTGAGGTTCTGGGTTTGAGCCTGCCGCTTTTGGACTCTCGCTTGCTGAGGTGTTCCAGCGAGTGTCTCTGTAGATCTTAGAAAACTATTTCTTGATTTAAGTCATTGATGTTGGCTGATATCCAAACGGGTGATGGGTCGGAGATGTCACTGCTTGGTCCTTTCACTATTGGTTGCTACTTCCTGGTGGATGTCAGGTGGTACAATACCGGCTAAACAGTCCTCTGTGTGCCCAGGGAGGAGTCTCTCATTTGGTATCAGCCATTGGTTGAGGTTCTGGGTTTGAGCCTGCCACTTTTGGACTCTCGCTTGCTGAGGTGTTCCGGCGAGTGTCTCTGTAGATCTTAGAAAACTATGGCATGAAAGTGGTGCAAAATCGCACTAATTCTACAGTGTAGATAGCTGGGAATTCATCCAACTACAGCTCCCAGGAGTCCACAACATTGAGCCATGGCATGAAAGTGGTGCAAAACCGCACCCTTGGAATACTCCAACTCACACAGGGCCTCAGAAGCACCTCTTACCTGTGGAGACGACTGAATATGAACCTTAACATAACAGAAGCAGAAAACGAATGCTGCTGCGTGTATGAGCTAGGAGGTGGGGGACTCATTTCACGGTAACACTGACGCAACTCGTCTCTGGCATGAGAATAGTGGGTCCATCCCTCATAGAGGTCCCCCCGGAAACTCAGCCGATGTCTTACAGTTCCCTCTCACGCACCGCCTTCCCCTATGACTTACTATTGCAGAATGAGTTCCTTCGTGCCGCAGATGTGAGCTGTGGTCTGACTGACTGTCCTCTCCTTGTCGTCGTCGTTATCGGTTCCGGGTGAGGAATTTGTTTCCCGGTCGGAGGGAGAGGGGTGACGCACCGGCTCTGCCTGACTGGCTGCTGATGCAATGGGATCACGCTTTGCCTGAGAGGAGCGCTTGGCTGTGCTGCTGGCAGGTGAGGCTTTGGGGCCAAATGGAGGGGTTGATGGGGGTGATGAAGGCCGCAAAGCTCAGTGTGTCAAGAGGAGTAGAGTAAGAATGAGGGAAGACACCACAGTCCCACTCTGTTCTGTTTTGGCCAGGCCTCGCCTGGAATCAGGCTGTGTCCTGTTCTGGAAGGTGATCATAGGTTAGGAAGCCAAGCCCAAGGAGGAAGGGCTGAAGGAGCTGGGCATGTTTATCTTTGAGAGGATTGGGAAGTGACATGAGAGCCATGTTTAAATACCTGAAAGGATGTCACATTGAGGATTGAGGGGGAAAGCTAGTTTTCTGCAACTCTGGAGACTAGGCGCAATAATAATAATAATAATAAAACTTTATTTATCTACCGGCCCAGTGTATTTGTCCGAACGGATCTCCCTCTACATCCCATCTCGAAATTTAAGATCGTCTGGGGAGGCCCTGCTCTCGACTCCGCCACTATCACAAGTGAGGTTGGCGGGGACGAGGAGCAGGGCCTTCTCAGTGGTGGCCCCTCACTTGTGGAACTCACTCCCCGGGGAGATTAGATCAGCGACCTCCCTTTTGGCGTTCAGGAAAAAACTGAAGACCTGGATATGGGACCAAGCTTTTGGACATTCTGGCAGCTGAGGGAAGATCTGACGATAAACATGGGCAAATGGAATGGAATGGATATACGGAACTCTGAACACTGAGCATGAGATTGTTTTGCTATTTTATTATGTACTAATGTTTTTAACTGGTTAACTGTTTAAATCATTTTTAGGTATTGTTTGTTTATTGATTCAGGCATCAAATTGTGCCGTTGTTTGTAAGCCGCCCTGAGTCCCCCCTCGGGGGTGAGAAGGGCGGGGTATAAGTAATTGAAATAAATCTCCCCGAGGGGACTCAAAGCGGTTCCCAAGTAACATCACAAAACATACAGAGTAAAAACAACAAAACCATAAGATTAGCAAACAAAATATAAGCCTAAAAATTGTCGCCATAACACACATATATTAAAAGTAATCCTGCCTGTTCCAGGCAATTAAAAATTTAAAAGGCCGGGCCAAGATTTGTGCAAGCCCCAAAATTCTAGGAGGCCCGGGAATTAAGTGCAATGCTATGGCAGGCAACAATAATATTAGGTAAGGGTCTGTGGCTTTTCATTCCAGGGCCAATTAGAGGAAAGAATCTGGGTAACTGGTAGGAAGAATAAGGCCGGATTAGACAATGTGTGGGGCTGAGTTAGAACTGGTCATTTTCAAAGGCTTGTTGAAGTTTTCAAGTTCTTACGAAAGGAGGGAAGGGATGGGGCCTGTCTTATTTCCCTTGGAAGGTCATTCCAGAAACGGGGGGCCACCACTGAAAAGGCCCTCTCTCTCGTCCCCACCAACGGCGCTTGAGACAGTACTGGGACCAAGAGGAGAGCCTCCCCAGAAGATCCTAGAGCTCGTGCTGGTTCATAGAAGGAGATGCAATTGCAATGGATTCAGATTCCACCTAAACATGCAGAAGAACTTTCTGACAGTAAGAGCTTTTCAGCAGTGGAATAAATGATCAAGGATCTGGAGAACAAGCCCTATGAGGAGTGGCTTAAAGAGCTGCATGTGTTTAGAGAATGCTCATGTATAAATATGTGAGAGGAAGTCATAGGGAGGAGGGAGCAAGCTTGTTTTATTTATTATTATTTACTTTATTTGTATACTGCCCCTCTCAGCCTTGCGGCAATTCGAGGCGGTTTACAAGGCAAAATTCAGTGCCACAAATACAATTTAAAACATTAACATCAATAAAATCATAACTACAGCAATAAAAACATAAGTCAGTAAATCCTCAATAAAAACATTGTCCAATTCCATCGTATAGTTGTTACGTTTTCCTATGTCCATTACTCAATATTTGCAAATGCTTGCTCGAACAGCAAGTTTTCTGCTGCCCTGGAGACTAGGACGTAGAACAGTGGCTTCAAACTACAAGAAAGGAGATTCCATCTGAACATTAGGAAGAATTTCCTGACTGTGAGAGCCATTCAGTAGCGGAACTCTCTGCCCCGGAGTATGGTGGAGGCTTTTCAACAGAGGCTGGATGGCCATCTGTCAGTGGTGCTTTGAATGCAATTTTCCTGCTTCTTGGCAGGGGGTTGGACTGGATAGCCCATGAGGTCTCTTCCAACTCTATGATTCTATGAATAGACTCCCTCGGATTCGGCTGGAGTCTCCTACTCTCGAAGTTTTTAAGCAGAGGCTGGATGGCTATCTTTTGGGGGTTCTTTGCTTTTTTTCCTGCATGGCAGGGGGCTGGACTGGGTGGCCCTTGTGACCTCTTTCAACTCTATGAGTATATACCTGGCATGGGGAAACTTCAGCCCTCCACGTGTTTTGGACTTCAACTCCAACAATGGCTTCAAACTACAAGAAAGGAGTTTCCACCTGAACATTAGGAAGAACTTCCTAACTGTGAGATCTGTTCAGCAGTGGAACTCTCTGCCCTGGAGTGTGGTGGAGGCTCCTTCTTTGGAGGCTTTTAAACAGAGGCTGAGTGACCATCTGTCGGAGGTGCTTTCATTTCGACGTTCCTGCTTCTTGACGGGTTTGGACTGGATGACCCACGAGGTCTCTTCCAACTCAATGATTCTGTGATTCCTAATGAGTCTGTGTGTGAGACCAAGAAAGAGAGGGAAAGCATCTTAATTCAGGATTCTAATAATGAGTTATTTATACAACCATGTTTGGCCATGTGAAAAGGAGGAATTGACTCGTTTGCTTTTAATAAGTAAATAGAAAGGGTATTCCAGCATACATACTTTGTCTTTCCTTTTTTCATATGGCTACATTCATGTAAAGTAGTACTATCACTGCAGATGATGAGAACACAATGGCTCGATTAAAGTCTCTGGGTTCGACACTAGAGGTGAAATTTGCTCCATAGACATTGTGGTTAATAATGCATAGAATCATAGAGCTGGAAAGGACCCCATGAACCATAGAGCCCAACCCATCTCCAGCTAGAACAGTGGCTCTCAACCTGTGTGTCCCCAGGTGTTCTGGCCTACAACTCCAGTTTACAAACTGTTAGGATTTCAGGGAGTTAAAGGCCAAAACATCTGGGAACCCACAGGTTGAGAACCACTGAGCTAGAGTATTCCCAGCAGGTAGCTGTTCAGCATCTCCCCACCCCACCGCACCCGACCCCACCCCCAATCACAAATAAGCTCCTGGTAGGTAGTGACATAGTCTGAATTCCAGACTGTTTCTCCAGAAAATGAGAGGTAGAAAGAGCTATAAGTAGGGCATATGAAAAACGGCTTAAGTAGATCAAAATCGTTGTCCATATCATCATATGCTATCACTTGCCTTCCAAGTGTAGGTTCCAAGTGTAGGTTCTTGGCGGTGGGTCTGTAAGTGACTGCAGAGACCTATTCTTTATCTGCATGTTTTTTTGCAGTGAGAGCATCGATTTCCAGATGTAATGCAGTCCCGACAAGGGTTGACTCGATGTGCCTTCCTCTTGACACGTTTCTGCCTTTTGTGCTTCTTCAGCTGACCTCAGTTAGAATCTTTGAGGACCAGGGCTTTCCAGTTCTCCATGTCTATGCCACAGTTTTTAAGGTTAACTTTAAGCCCATATTTAAATCTCTTTTGCTGTCCACCAATGTTCCATTTTTGGTTCTTGAGTTGAGAGTATAGTAACTGCGTTGGGGACAGTGATCGGGCATTCAGACAATGTGGCCAGTCCAGCAAAGTTGATGGTAGAGGATCATCACTTCAGTGCTGATTGTCTTTGTCCATATAGTCTAGTCCTACTGATATAGGCTTTCTAAAATATCAAGCAGAGATCTTACCAGTGCAGTACCTATCTGGTGTTTTGAGATGGATTTAAACAACTGATTTAAAGTAGATGTAACTGTTTTTAGTGTTTGTGTATATTTATAGTTATTTTATGTTCCGGCATAGAATGCTTGCTGTTTATATGCTGTGCTCCACCCTGAGTCTCCTTTGGGTGAGAAGGGAGGAATATAAATGTTTTAAATAAATAAATAATAGTAAATTATTATTTTATAACGAAGTGCTTTAAGGAAGTGAACCTGGGAGCCTTTGTGTGCTAAGCATGTCCTCTGTTGCTTACATACACCTATCCTTACATACAACTTTCCTTGCGTAGTCACTGATATTTCCTCTGCTTCTGTTTTACAAAATGGATTGACTTTGCCAAGTTTTTCAAGCTCACCCAAAACCAAGGGTCAAGATGGGGTGAGAGATGTCCAGTTATAGTTTCCATAGTTGTACACTTAGATTTTTAATGGCATAACATGTCAGTGAAACATTACATTTGCCAAAATTAAATAACCGTTCATTCTGCAAAGAGGGGAAGAGCCATTAAAGACTGGGTTTTCAGCTGCAAATTACTAGGTTTAAAATCTTTCTTTTGTACACAACTGCTAGGATGAACCACTCTCTCTCAGAATTAGTCACAGAATCATAGAAGGGGAGCTTTGGGCCATTAGGTCCAACACTCTACTCAATGTACGGTAAGGTCGCTAGAGCAGGCATGGGCAAACTTTGGCCCTCCAGGTGTTTTGGACTTCAACTCCCACAGTTCCTAACAGCCTACCTAACAGCTGTCTCTCTGGAAATCTTCTATATTGATATTCATGCAGCAAAAGCCTTGCATAATAAGATTTCCATGAGACTCATGGCTCCTCAACATGTCAGTGGTGTTCTATATCAGCTTAAAATAATTGGGGCTATTCTTTTGTGCTTCAGATTTGACTGTTTATTGGGCAATTTGATATCAGTATTTGTTGGTTTGTAATTGTGTTATAGAGGAGATTAAAAATTCAGTGAAAAGTGGAATGATTCCTTTTGCTAGAAGGAAAATGCTAATTTGCTGCCCTGTTTTAGCTTGGGAAAGTGAGCATCTGCAAAATGTGATGGCTTCTTTCATTGATAAGCTTCCAGACTTCTAGGTTATCTAAACTGTGTATGTTTTAAAAATTAACCTGTGAGTTGTTCAGCAATGAACTAAATTAGCTATGGGAGGATGCAGACTTTTAGTCCTTGTAAATTTTCAAGAATAGTCTAAAATGTACCAGATTTTGATTTCTCTGACACACTGTCATGCTTTATAACAAAATCTGGGTCTTTAAATGCAGATCGGGGTTTAGTTCTTTTTAGGCTGTGATTAATTTTAATTGAGTTGTCATTGAAACAGTGAGTTGTCCTTAATTATTATTGTGATACTTACATATTGAAAGACAATGAAAGGGTCCAAAAGCCTATATCATTTTATCAAGTTGTAGGGAAACCAATTTTACAAGCACAGCAGGAATTAAAAATGGCAAGTATATCCTGTTTCTTCCTGAGTGGAAAACCAGACATTGTATAAGTAAGTTTATCATTTCTCATTTTTGTTGAAGAGGTAAAATGTTATTAAAAATGATTGGCAGGAAGGTTTTTAAAATGACTGAAATTAGTCCCTGTCGGAATGGATTTTCAGTAGGAAAATACTGGTGTTGAAGTCATTACATACAGTTTTTTTGCTTAAACTTAATTGACTGCATCAAAGCGTTCAGCACTATAATGGGGTCACAGAGATAACTGGTACAGAGTTCTCAAAGCCTACAGTAGAACATTGTGAAGGTTTGAATGTTGAACAGGAATAAGTAATGAATAGTTCATAAAGTTTATTAGGGAGGAATGCAGTTACAATATTTTAGCTGTGTAGCAATGTCAGAACTGGAGCAGAGAACTAATAAGGAAGCACAGCAGCTCAGACAGATATTACTTCTGCCCTATGATATGACAACACAGAGATAGGCAGAGCTATGCAAAAGTGTTCAGTAGAGTTTCAGGGAAAGTAGTTTATGCAGCAGGAAGTTTAGTAGGCTGTATTATTATAAAATAAATAAAATAAAATACTTAAACAATATTATGAGGATGTTGAAACCTGCCAAATGAATGGAAAGACTCCCCCACCACCACACAACATCCAGAGTGCAGCTTCCCAGTACTTTTGCTTTTCTCACAGTCCCACTAAAAAAGGTAACAATAAGTGCTCTTTTTGGAGGAACACTAAAGAAAAACGTATTTTGACATTCTGGAGTGGTAGAGGCCAACAGAAGATCTAGGGGAATTTAGCCTTTACCTTTGCCCCCTTTTTGTGTAAGTGCAATAAAAAACTATGTCTAGATGAAATGTGCTGTTCATAGACATAATATTTAAACAGTATTGTTGTATCTCAGGCTAAAATTCACCTTGCTCTCTCTGACAAACCAGCCAAACTTATGAAGAAAGAAGTTTATTGTGAGGTTTCAAACAAATCAGAATATAAGCAGTAAAAAGTCAATAGTACAAGGTAAAAATCCAATAGATTCCCTTTGAGTCAAAGCAGGAAACTTGAAGCAAGAAGCAGCATAAAATCCAGGAAATAGCATGAGGTTACATGAAGCAGGCTTTCTTTCCCAAGGTCCAAGGCCCAGAGCAGGAGACAACGCGAGCCATTTTTGCAAAGTTGAAACTGACACTGAATCAGCTCCCAAGCAGCTTACTTATAGGTAAAACATCAAAACATTGAACATTAAACAGACAGCTAACAAGCAGTTTTCCCACCAACGGATGGGCTCAAGACTTGGCCGCAATTCGTAAACTCCTTCTTAACACCTGCGGCCCAGTCTGACCTTCACCAGCTGTTTTATCAGCCACATTCCGTTCCTGTGATAACAATGGTTTCTCTCTAGCTACAGACTGTGGCTGAGAAAACTGAGAAATCTGAAATCCCACACCTGCATCTGTATTCCCATTCCCATCATGCTGTTGCTGCTGAACCACAACAAGTATGAAGCAAATGCATTTGTAAAGTACTGGAATCAAAAAGAAATTAATACATTTTTAAACTGAGTCTAGATGACCATCTGCCTGGAGTGCTTTGAGTGTGTGTGTTCGTGTATGGCAGGATGGGGTTGGTCTGAATGGCCCTTGTGGCGTCTTCCAACTCTTATGTATCTATTGTTCTGTGAACCCTGGTCTCCGGAGTCATAGTCCAATACTCAAAACTACTACATCATGCTATCATAGTGGGTCTTACATTTTGGAGTACCAAGTCTGAAGTAGCATTGGATTGAAAAGATGTGAGGAGAAAGGCTAGAGAACCTCTGGCTGAGATAGGAAACAGGTTTGTAAAATAGCTTGACCAGGCCTTTTCTCTAAGTGTCTTGCCTAATTGTTTCAGGTCATTAGCTCTGTTATGTAATATCCTATGACTCTAGGAGTTTCTTTTTTTAAAAGCTTGGTATTTAACAGTAAAACACTACTGGTCTTAACACAAATCTGTGCTAGATATTAACCTTTTTCAGATTCTTGGTTTTTGTAATGTTCAGGTTATTTTCTAGACATAATAGTCTATTTGCTTGTGTAATGTTTGAATGATGTACATTTATAAAAACAGAACATTAAAACCTTTATGTTTTTCTGTCTTCTAGAGTCCTTCAGGCCGTTTTCAAGTTTCTTAATAAAAGAAACATTTGCTGTAAATACAAAAGATTCTCAACACTCCAGAAAATGGCAAACGTTCAGATTGGTGATTTTTGCTCTCTTAATCCACTGGAACTTTTTCAACAAGTAACTGCACAAGGAGAAAAAGTCAGGTCATTAAAGGCTGAGAAAGCAGCAAAGGTAAACCTCAGAAAATAGTAAAGTAATATTAATAATTTGAATCTTCACTTCACTTCACTTTATTTCTTAATTAGTCGCTCTCCACCAAGGTGCTCCGAGCGACTTACAATTTAAAATAGCATTTCACAATATAAAAACATTCAACATAAAAACATTCAACAGTGACTATTTGGCAAATTAGATCTGATTACTTAAATTTACAACCAAACAGCCAAGTCTTGAGCGCTTTTACAAAAGGTCGCAACTCCGACATTGCTCTAATATATGGAGGCAATTAGTTCCTCCATATATTATATATTGTCATTAGAATTGCTGTTTAATCTTCTAGGGTTTCAGTATTTTTCCGTAGCATTTAATTATACAGTCTTAGTGGAAAGAGTATTTAATGTCTTAAATCTTAAATATAAAACACAAGCATTTTCCAATTTTGGCAATATCCTCTCATCAAATGTATAATTTAGATATTCCTTCATTTGCTATAGATCAAGGTAGTCCTTTCCACTAATGGAAGGCATTTTGGTGTTCATGGAAGAATCTGGGATCTTTCATAGAATCTCAGGTGGAAAAGGTGGAACAGATGATTTTCATCACTTCTCCTAGAGTTCATATTGGGAGGCAGCAAGGGGAGAAAGCAATTGTTAAAAGGATATTTCTTTTTTTCCCAAGAATTTCCATAATTGATTGAAATCTCATTTCAGTCTAAGGTTTTGTTTCCTTTCTCAATATGTGATTTTTCAAATTCTTCTATGGTATTACATTATATTTTACAGAATACCATAAGCAGAAAGGCAGGTGCAAGCCCCAGTAGACTTAAAAACTTTATTTTCATAAATGGAGGGATAGCAGGGGAGGCAATAGAGATGGGTGAGAATTTAGAAATGTATTTATTTACTTATTTACTACATTTATATCCCACCCTTCTCACCCCAAAAGAATGAGCCTGTGCAGCCTTGCGAAAAGGCGGCAGTTTGATGCCATTCACATACGTACATACAGTAAAAATAGATATATACATTAAAACAAAAAATCAGGAGCAATATTAAAACAGTTGTTAATGCACGGTATCCAGAGTCAAATCCAAGACAATTCCATTAGTCATTTCACAATTTCATATACTCATATTGCACTAACTTGCTAGCTGAATACTTGGTCCCATTACCAGGTTTTTACTTTCTTCCTGAAAGTCAGGAGGGGGGTGGGGGCTGCTCTGATTTCTCTGGGGAGGAAGTTCCATAGCTGAAGGGCCACAACTGAGAAGGCCCTGTCTCTCACCCCCACCAATAGCACCTGAGAAGGAGATGGGACCAATAGCAGGGCCTCTCCAGAAGATCATACCCTCCATGGTGGATCACAGAGGGAGATACCTTTGGACAGTTAAGTTGAGCCGGACCCGTTTAGGGCTTTATATGTTAAAGCCAGCATTATGCTTGGGGTTAATTTTGATGTTGGTTAACTGAAAGTCCTATAGCTTTGTCTTTAGGAAGAATTTGCTTACTATAAATAGAAAAAGGCAGGTGACTAGGATCAGGTTGCAAACAGCAGTATAGCTTCACTCCACCTTTCAGGTGACAACCTTGAACTTTTTCAGTTAAATCCCACTGAGCTCCTATGGGATAAGTAAATATTTGTATTCATTTTGCAGGTGGAAAAATTGAGTGGAGATCTTAAATGACATAATCAAGGTTACACAAGCAGGCTGTTTGATTTTAAGAATTAGCTGTTTCATTTCTCCTTTCTCTCTCCTTGGCCTTCAGTCTATATTTCATTAGAATTTATTTGATTTCAAGCAGGTTGAATAGTTCATCTTCTGTAAAATGTCTGCAAATAGTTAGAAAGCTGAAGCTTTGCAAGCTTTACTAACCTGAAGGCTGTTATATTCCCTCCCGTTCCCCCATATTTTACATCAGGATGAAATCGATGCAGCAGTTCAGTTATTGTTATCTTTAAAACTGAGTTATAAAACAGCAACGGGCGAAGACTATAAAGCAGGGTCCCCTCCGACAGAGTTTGCACCCATCAGTAATGGTCCAGGTGATGCTGAAGGTGATGATTTTGTTGACCCTTGGACAGTACAGACATCTAACGCAAAAGGAGTCGATTATGATAAACTTATTGGTATGTACTGCTCCATATGGTTTTTAAAAAACAATGATTATATCTTAATGCAGCGTTTTTATGTGACAGAACTTTATGGCTGTACAGATATTATTAGAATAATATTCAGTCACAACATTATGTTACATTTTAGATCCATAACATTTGGTTTTGATGAGGAGAGAGAATGATATGATGGGAAATTTAAGTGGAATATTTTTGCTTTTGTGATCATTAACATGCTAATTGTGGAACAGCTCGCCGCTAAAAATGGGGTTTTATTCTAAATAATGGTCACTCGATAAGTCTGATAATTTTTACTGAAATGTGAAGATGAAATATTTAGTATCAGGTAAAGAGCTTGGAATCGAATTAAAGAAAAAGACACATTTAATTATTGTACATTTGTCAGCATATCAGAGTTTACAGGCTATAATTTTTGGGGAGATAATTCCTGCACAGAGTTGGATCTAGATGTTGTCATACTCATAGGAGACCAGTTGATATCAGCCCTGTTAATCATAACCAGTTTGTCCTAATACTTTCACTGGATCTTGTTCAAGAGTGATTGAGCCAGAATTCAGCCCATGATGTTTTGTTAGTTGTATGGTACTCTTTATCTAGAAGTGTGTATAATCTTTCATTATTTTTTGTTCTTTTAGATCGATTTGGAAGCAGCAAAATTGATAAAGACCTCATCAATCGGATTGAGAGAATTACAGGGCACAAACCACACCACTTCTTACGCAGAGGCATTTTCTTTTCTCATAGGTTGGTACATTTTAGTAATTTTTAAAAATCTGAATGAACAAAAATTATTCTAATTTTTCTTACATTCTGTTATTCTGTTTTGTATTATCCAGCATATATATCTATAGAAGAAAGTAATAGCCATTTTGTGGAGAAAATAATAGGAAATTGTTATGCATTATGCTCTGTTTCAAAGACCATTTAGCAAAACTTTACAAAGTCATGTTATGCCATTTCAGTAGTAATGTTTTCATTGAAATGCATGACAAAAGATCTGAACTGTATTTTTCAAATTTATTTTCTCCCCTTTTCATTTATTCTGGCACTCATTTTGAAAAGCTTGCCGTATCTTTTTTCCCCCCTAGAGATATGAACCAAATTCTGGACACATATGAAAATAAGAAGCCATTTTACCTTTACACAGGCAGAGGTCCTTCTTCCGAGGCAATGCATGTTGGTCACCTTATCCCATTTATTTTTACAAAGTAAGTAACTTAAGGATAGTGGGTTTCTTGTTATTTCTTTTCAAAATTATGATAGTACGCTCTTTTGTCCCACCTTCCTGCTTGGAAAAAAAAATCTCTAGAGGTATGAGTGACTTCCCTACCACTGAACAAAGTGAAAAGGAAAACATTGGTTGAAAGAGGAAGCTATGCAAAATCAGACAAAAGAACCTTCCAAGAACAGAAATAGGATGTGATCCAAGTGGATGATGTAGGATTGCATTTAAAGGAATGTTGCTGTCTGAGTGAAGTTTATTTATTTGTCCTGTCAGAAGCAAATTGAAAATACAGTTATAATGTATAGAAAAACCACAAACAAAGTTAAAAACTTGGCATTATACTAAATTTTCTTTGACCAGAAGCTGGCCACTTTTGAGTTCCTCTGGTGTCACTGTAAGAGTGGAGTGGAGTAATAACTCGTATTTATCCCTCCTCCCCAAGTAAGCCTGCTTATAGTGGTTTTGTTGAGAGAGACATCAGGTCTACCACCTTAAAAGTGAATCCCCACCAAACTTTTAAATATATGCATAAGGATAGAAAGAGAACCCAAAATAGTAAGGTGTTGAAAGCAAAATAAATAAATAAATAGCATACATCCATCAGTTATTCTCAAGTAGATTCTTTGAATTATAGGAGATTTGTAAGTCAACCCTTGTGTAAAACACTTGTATAAAATCAATGATTAGAACCAACAGTGGGATTAAACTCTTTATTTCCAGATGCCTACTTAACTAGCATATCAGAAAGCAAAAAGTTGCCTTAGAAATGGTTATGCATCTTCTTCTTTGTAGATTAAAAAGTTTGAAGATACTTTTTTAACAGAAACCGGATCCCTGTGCAATGGGATGTAGTAACCTTGTGCCTGCTAGTTTCCATATTTCAAGAGCTCAAGATATGATGGAATATGCAAAACAGATGATATAGCTATGCCAGTCTTTGATCTGATTGAATAGACACCCCATTGCCAAGATTTCACACAAATAAAAACATTGACTGAGCTCAAAGGCCTACTTAAAATCATGTAAGGGGTGGCTTATACCAGCCCTGTGGATTTCCTTGTAGTTTGTACCAATATCAGCTTGACAACAGATATTTGGTATCATGGGTAGCCATTCAATTTTTCTCCCCCATATCCCTAATGTCTCTAGGAATAAATATGAAACAAAACACAAATGAGTAAGACAAGTGGAACTAACATTTTTAGTAAATTGAAACTCGAACCATCCGAGACCTACTTGCTTTTCAGAAAGCCTGTAAAACTTTTCTTTTCCGGCAAGCATTTGACGGATGAACAACCCGGACGATGCCTGTTCTCACCGCCTATTGTTTTGTTATTGTTATTTTAAAGCTAATTGTATTGTTTTAATCTGCTTCTGTAAACCGCTCCGAGCCAAATTGGGAGTAGCGGTGTACAAGATAGATAGATAGATAGATAGATAGATAGATAGATAGATAGATAGATAGATATTTGATTAAGTGGTTGCTGAAAGAAAACAATAACCTGCAGGAAAAATAAGGGATCCTTCTAGTTTTGTTTAATAGAAATTAAACACAAAATAAAGCTAGATGTTATCACTGCTGAAGGCACTATGTATCATAAGATAAATTTTCCGTTAAGCCGCAGTAGGAAATTACAGTCAGCCGTTCACGTTTGTGGGTTTAACTTTTATGGATTTGATCATTTTAGATTTGACCAATATGTTATTTCTAAGAATCTCTAGGTTTTATGGGGCAATTCTGGTCAGCTTCCATTGAACCAAAGAGCCCTGCTGAAAGACTGAGAGATTCCCACAGAAAAAAAAATTCTCTAAGTATTTACCTCAAGGTCACATACCTCAAACCCCTGTAAAAGTGTATTACAGTTCAACCACAGAAGATATAATAACAACAACAAAAATAAATAAATAAATAAACTTTTATAGACCGTCCCCTCTCCCGAGGGGACTTGGAGCAGTTTACACACATTCAATGCCCAAACAAATGCAAATTAAAGTAATACAACATAATACAAAATAATAACAATAGTGAGCTTATCACATAAATGATAAGCTTACCATTCACAGTGAGGTGTTAATTGGTGGTGCTGTTTTTCCTTGTGTTTTTAAGATAAAAGAAAAAGAGCAGTGTGCTGACCGAAAGCCACCATCATGCTGGTGCTTGACCACCATTGTGTCACTATGTTCTTCCTCTCCCATTTGCCCTGTACCTCCTGAAAATCAATTCCAAAGAGGTTCCCGGCCCTTCACAGCTTGTCATGGGGCTAAAGAGGTTGCTGCAAGGAGGAAGAGTTGCCACATCTTCCATTTCCACTGGCAGAAGATCCACCCATAGAGTTCACAATTTAGATTCAGTTCATTTTTTCCAAGACAGGAGGCAGAACTACTACCAAAATCAAACAACTACAGGTAGTCCCCAAGTTATGAACAAGATAGGTTTTGTAGGTTTGAAGGTTAATTTGAATTTGTATGTAACTTGGAAAAGGTACATTTTTAAGTGGAACTCCAACCATATCTATTGATCTATCTTTCTTTTTGTGGGTAGCATAGAGAAAGATTAACGCTGTTTGTGTCCCTGTTCAGAAGATTTCACCTCACTTTCTACCTCTGTGATAGTTGGATTTTGAAAATGTTGGCTTGTTGTGGAAACAGGCATTGATGAAAAAGCTTCTGTGGTGACACCTTTTCCCCATGATAACTCTTCCTGGAGTAAATTTCCCTTCTTAGTGGTAGATTAATCTCACTTACTGTTACCTCACCCCAATTCTAAACTATAGTCATTTGTACATTGGGGACTGCCATGTTTGTAACTTCGGGACCGCCTGTACATTACTTCCTTATGAAATATGTCCTGTGTCATATCATGTTACACTTTCCTGCTTGTTGATGCTCTGTCCTGCACAGAAGTAAAGGAATCTATAAGTGTCTCTGCAATTGGGAAAATGTTTCTCCAAAGGATCTCAGAACAATCATAAAATAAAATAATTTTAACTAGCATCATGGGTTTCCCAGGGAAATGCCATGTTGGCTAATGCACTGTAAAATGCTTAACTTAAACTGTTTCCTTTGTTTACCAGGTGGTTACAAGACGTGTTTAATGTTCCCTTAGTTGTCCAGTTGACTGACGATGAAAAGTATCTCTGGAAAGATCTTACAATTGAGAAAGCTTATCAGTACGCTATAGAAAACATCAAGGACATTATAGCCTGTGGATTTGATGTCAACAAAACCTTCATCTTTTCAGATCTCCATTATTTGGGGTAAGGTTCTCAAATTTCTTTGAAAGTGCATGATCAAAAGTCTTCTATTTTCTGTGATGTGAAGCCCTCCACAGTTTGAAGGACTTTTCTTACCAAATAGTTTCAGCAAGATAGCAAGATAATTGTACCTGTAAATTTATTACAGAAGTAATTTTACTATTGATAGTTCCAGCTTGTCTGCAGAGAACCACAAGCATTTTGATGCTGATTCGTTATTATTTTAAATTCCAGCAGAGGGTGCAAGGGTACAGCAACCCCTTGAGGTTATTTCAGCTTTAAAAGAAATAGCAATTTATCAAAAGGGAAACAGATCGTGAACTAATAAATCAAACTAATTGTCTGGCTAGTTACTGGAAAAATCGCCTTTAGTTTTCTAGAGTTTTTGAACATCAAGAGATTACAGCCTCAGATGTATAAAATAGAACTCTTTTCATGTGTGGCTTTACTTCTTAACAGTATCCATTTTTTTCTGATTACACTGATCTGATCTGAGAATAAGCCACGATGAGTGGCATACAATCACCACAGTCATTGTCATAATTTTATGTTAATTGTAATCAAGGAGTTGGTATGGTGTAGTGATTTGAGCATTGGGCTAGGGTTCAAAATCCTACTTAGCCATGAATCCCACTGGCTGATATTTGGCAAATCACATTCTCCCAACAAATTCCTTCTGAACAAATCTTACCAAGAAAACCCTGTAATAGGGTCGCCTTAGGTCCTCCACAGGTCTAAATGACGTGAAAGCACATAACAACATCAACAATCTGAGAGAGAGGCTGGACATTGTAAATCTGTATTAACAGAGGCCAGCTATGGAAAAAAATCATGGAAAAGGAAAAGAGCCATAAAGGGACTTGGGAAAGTTATTTGAAGGGACTGTGATTTAATCTACACTAAAAAACATATAGCATTGATATTACTTTAACAGCAATAGCTATGTCCTATAGAAATCTGGCATTTATAATGTTTTAACTCAAGGGGATGAAGTGCAATGGAGCTTGATGAAGAAGAGAATTCTAGTTATGGGTTAACAGACTAAAGATCCCAGGATTCCATGGATGCAGCCATGCAGTTAAAGTAGGAGTAAACTATCATAATTATATAGTGGTTTAATAGTTGGCACCCTGCTCAATGAATTGTTGATGGATTACTCAACATATAAGTAAATTTTTTATTTAATGGAACTACTCTAGTCAGTATTGACAACCAAATGTAGGCCTATGATTCACAAAATCCCCAAATTTTCCAGTCCCTATCCGTAAGATCCCCAGTTAAACCACTGAGCTGCTGAACTTGCTGACCAAAAGGTTGGTGGTTCAAATCCAGGGAGTGGAATGAGCTCCCGCTGTTAGCCCCAGCTTCTGCCAACTTAGCAGTTCAAAAACATGCAGATGTGAGTAGATCAATAGGTACCGCTTCTGCTGGAAGGTAATGGCACTCCATGCAGTCATGCCAGCCACATGACCTTGGAGGCGTCTACGGACAACGCTGATTCTTCAGCTTAGAAATGGAGATGAGCACCACCTCCCAGAGTCAGACACAAATAGACTTAATGTCAAGGGGAAATATTTACCTTTTATCCATAGCTTAATGGTTTAAAGTACATGCATCACATGAAAATTTGTTCTATTGCATATTCAATTTTCAGCTATATCTGCTTCACATTGTGCAGAGCTGTTACCAGTATCAATAGATCATTCCAAAGGGGGTCATTTAGGGCTAGGACCCCCATCAGTCACAGACAGCATGGGCAATGGTTGGTGATAACGGGAAATGCTGTCTAAAACACCCTGTTGGATGAGATTGATGCAGGAAATCCTGAGCTACACGGTCCCAATTTGAAGAAGGCAGTTTAATGTGTTCCTGGGAAAGGCACAGATAAGAAAGGCACAGTCATATAAATCAGCTTCACTTGCACATTTGTTCTCACTTTTAATTGGTAATAGATTTATCATTAATGTGCATTCTTTTTAAAACATTATTTGTTTTGTAACTAACATGTAATATAGTTTATTCTCCATGTGTTTGTAGCTAGCGTCTGAGCTGTTGTAGGCAGGTTTCCATAATCTTATCACTGTGGTGTTTATGGCTATTGTTTCTAATTAGCCCGGTGTATCTGAACAAATTGGTATTCACTCATATCAAGGTGACACAACAAGAGAAAGTGTGGCTTTGCTTCTGTGTGTTATTAAATTAAAGACTAGGAACACATTGGACATTTCATGTACTTGGTCTTACCTTTGTAGTGAAGTTATGTGTTCACAAATAATGTTTAGAGAACTTATGAAAAATGTAATAAAATGTTTCAGTTTCCTTTAAGCCTTTCATTCTGCATATAGGATGTCAAAAGTCCTTGCTGCTGCGGAGTTGAGTTGCATTATTCATTTGTCAGCAATCTCCAGCAAGACATTTTTCTCTCTCTCTAAACTTTATGTCATGACTCCTCTTCTCTCTGACCATTTGCTTTTGTTCACAGGTTGAGCCCAGGATTCTACAAGAACATTGTTAAAGTCCAGAAACATGTTACTTTCAACCAAGTGAAAGGAATTTTTGGTTTTACAGATAGTGACTGCATAGGTGAGTTCCTGAAACGTCTCAAGTGACTCATGAATAGAAATGAGTGGAAAGAAGAATCTAGTAGGCATTCTGTTTCAAACTGTACCAGAGAACTAGCACAGTGTAGAGGTTAGATTGTTGGACTAAGGTTGCATCTACACTGTAGACTTAATTCATTTTGACAGTACTTTAACCGCTATGGCTCAGTGGTATGGAATCCTGGGAGTTGTACGTTAATGAGGTACTAGCGTTAATTGGCAGAGAAGGCTAAATACCTTGTAAAACTACAGCTCTCAGGATTCCACAGCATTTGTGTGTGTGTGTGTCAGGAGCAACTTGAGAAACTGCAAGTCGGTTCTAATGTGAGAGAATTGGCCGCCTGCAAGGACATTGCCCAGCTGACGCCCAGATGTTTTGATGTTTTACCATCCTTTAGGAAGGCTTTTCTCATGTCCCTACATGGGGAGCTGGAGCTGACAGAGGGAGTTCATCCAAACTCTCCCCATATTCAAACCTCTGACCTATTGGTTCTCAGACCTGGCAACACAAGAGTTTAACCCACTGCACCACCTCCATAGCATTGAGCCATAGCAATTTAAGCGGTATCAAACTGCAATTATTTTCCACAGGTCTAAATGACTTGAAAGCATATAACAACATCAAAAATCTGAGAGAGAGGCTGGACATTGTAAATCCATATTAACAGAGGCCAGCTATGAAAAAAACTCATGGAAGAGGAAAAGAGCCATAAAGGGACTTGGAAAAGTTATTTGAAGGGACTGTGATTTAATCTACACTACACAAGTATAGCAGTTTGATATCATTTTAACAGCAATAGCTATGTCGTATGGAAACCTGGCACCTCCATAGCATTGAGCCATAGCGATTTAAGCGGTATCAAATTGCATTTATTCTACAGTATAGATGCACTCTTAGTCAATCTACATAAAAGCAACACACCAGGACTTTAAGGATCTAGGTTCCTGCCTCCATTAAAGCCTATGGTGACCTTTAGGCAGTCACTCTTTCTCAGCTGGATCTACCCCCACAATATTGGTTTGAACGTAAAATGGGGAGGAGAGCATGCATTCCTTGAAGCTATTGGATGTAAATAAAACTGGTACGTAAAAATGTAGCTTACTGGGTGATTTTGGACCACTCATGTACGTTTGATTTATTTGATAGCCTTCTTAGAAGAAATGTGAGATAAAAATATAAATAAATAAATGATTAAATTTTAGTTTTCTAAATTGATCAGTATCAGAAATAAACTGCTACTAATTTTCAAAGGCTGATACTGCAGTCCTAGGTATAAAAAGGTAAAGACATAGAGGCATCATAGGTTTTGATTTTAATCAGCTGATAAGGTAAAGGTTTCTCTTGGACATTAAGTCTAGTTGTGTCCGACGCTGGGGGTTGGTGCTCATCTCCATTTCTAAGGTGAAGAGCTGGCGTTGTTCGTAGACATCTCCTAGGTCATGTGGCCGGCATGACTGCATGGAGTGCCATTACCTTCCCACCAACGCGGTATCTATAGATCTACTCACATTTGCATGTTTTCAAACTGCTAGGTTGGCAGAAGCTGGGGCTAACAGCGGGAACTCACCCCAATTCCTGGATCTGAACCATTGACCTTTCGGTCAGCAAGTTCAGCAGCTCAGCGGTTTAACTGGGGGCTCCTAGGTATAGTTTTTGTATATTTATGCACTGCCTATCAAATACTCTGAAGAGCCCTTGTATTAGGCGTGGCATTTAATTCAATTAATTTTTATCATGCTTTTCTCCCAGTATGGGACCCAATTCAAGCCAACTTCAATCTGTTACTAGACAACTGAGAACAATATTAGACCAGTAGCATTAAGCAAGATTGGGTGAATTTCTTTAAAAAGGAATAAAAGGGGAGGAAAAAAGAAAAATCCCATCCTAAGTGACTATTTTGTGCCCTTTTAGGTAAAATCAGTTTTCCTGCAATTCAAGCAGCTCCATCCTTTAGCTCATCGTTTCCACATATCTTCAACAACAGGGAGAACATTCAGTGTCTGATCCCATGTGCAATTGATCAGGTACAGAACCTTTTTCTGAAAAATCTTTTAAATTGCTCCAGTTAAAAGCAAGAGTACATTATAAATACCAAAGCTAGGTATATTCTACATTTCTCTATTTGTGCTCAGAATATGTAAGTTTAACTACTTAGATAAGAAACCAAGTTCATGGAAGTGAGGGTTTCTATCCTGATTCTATCCTATAGTTGCCTGTGGTTCCCCAAAAAGTTTTTCTGGAGGTGCTCCTCCTAAAAAGTGCAGAATGAATGGGTACAAGGGCTGGTTGTGGGAAAGAAAGGGAAACACCTTCTCTGAACTTCCTTAAAATTTTAACTTAGGTTTTATGTCTAATTTTATTGTGAATTTTTGTTTTCCCTTTGCTCTGCCTTCCCGTGTTATTCGTGATGTTGAACTATAGCACCCAGAGAGTTTTCTGAGGCCAGAAATTACTAAAAAGGAAAGATTGGAAAGAAAAGATTTTTCTGAACTTCCATTCCATCATTTGAGGATCATAGTCCAAACTAGTAATATTTCATGTGGAATTTAACATTTTGCAAATAAGAACAGTAATTGACAGTTAAGCCAAGCCATCCATTTTCGTGACATAGAATTTGGCCTTTCCCACCAGAGTACACAATGTATTCACTTCCTGTTACTCATTCACCTTGCAGTGATCTTTAAGAAAGCATTTCAAAGGTTAGATCATTGATATTAGCAACCAGATATTTCTGTAAAACCTTGCAAACGTCACTGAACTAAGTAATCCCACAGTTATAAGTTATTTTTGTTCACTTTCCCACAAACTCATTTCTGATCGTTATTGTTATTGTTGTTTTTAGGATCCATATTTCAGAATGACGAGGGATGTGGCTCCTCGGATTGGATATCCCAAGCCAGCATTGCTCCATTCGGTCTTCTTTCCAGCCCTGCAGGGAGCACAAACAAAAATGAGTGCTAGTGACCCCAATTCCTCTATTTTTCTTACTGATACACCCAAACAAATTAAAACCAAGGTAATAATAACACTATAATAATGATGATATTAGCTTTATTTATAAACCTCCCTCTCTCCCCAAAGGGACTTAGGGTGGCTTACACAAACTAAAACAAAATAGAGATAAACAGCAGTAAAAAAAAACAATTTAAGCAATTAAAAATTCACAAATAACACAGTAATTATTAAAACAAACAATAAGTTCCATAAATAACGTAGTGAATGAATAAGACCAGCATGAAAAATGAACAGTAAAAATGTGGCTGTGCAGTGAGTTAAGGCAATGTATTATCAGTTAGTTAAGGCAGAATAGAAGCATAAGAAGTTGATAAAAGCTAATCATCCTCTTCTCTGAACGCCAGTGTACAGAGGTGTGTTTTTAATTGCTTCTTGAAGGAGAGGAGTGAGGAATCTGTTCTTACTTCCTGAGGGAGAGGGTGGTCACGAAAAAGGCCCCCTCTCTCATTCCCACAAAGCTTGAGTCGGGTGGGACCGAGAGCAGAGCCTCGTCCAGTGATTACAGTGTCCATGTAGGTTTCTATGCAGATATGTGGTTAGTTAAATAACCTGGATCCTAACCATTTAGGTCTTTATAGATAATAACCAGCACTTTGTATTTAGCCTGGAAGGTAATCGGCAGCCAGTGGAGCTGCCGTAACATGGGAGTTGTCTGCTTAATGCAGACATTTTGTCAGACTCTAGAAGGTCTTGGAGTTAAAATCAACTCACAATAATAAAACACTGGAGACAAGTGGTTTATTACTTCTTTCTACAATCCTAAAAAGACAGTTCTAAAGTGTCATGATATATACAGGTCAAACTCCCTGTATATATCAGCCCCAGCTCCCATCCGCCTCTAGTGACCAAACAGTGTGGCCACAGTTTGTTAACTGCAGTTTAAAATTCCCTCACAAAACGGATGTCTTATCTTCATTACCTTCCCCAACTGTACTCAGAGTCTCCCCCTCCTTCTTTATGGCAGAAAACCGAAGCAGCCAGTCCCAGGCTGATATGGTGATACTAACTTTTTTTTAATTTCACCTTGTTTTGGTAGCACATTCTTAATTTGATTGGCCATTTTTTGGAACAGCCCTCTGTCTTATTAGGTTTTTTGTGCAATTTGTATCAAAATATCATTCTAAAAGAGAAGAGAGAAGCTGGAAATCCACTTTTAAAACTAATGTATGTATATGTTGGTAGTTTTAGAGTTATAGGTAGAGATGTATGTTTGTTAAGCAATCATTGTCTAAGTATGTCTTTGTGCATTTTTGTGGGTTTTTTATAGTCAAAATCTTAATTAAAATATTAGGGGCAAAACACCATTCTAAAACATACTAAGAATTATCTAAAACAGCAGTCTAAATTGAAGTGGTCCATACATATTCAGCTCTAATCAAGCTAAACAAACAATAATTTCTAATGCACTGAACATCCAGTTTGTTTATCTAGCACAGATCAAGAGCTGACGTAAATGTTAAGCTGGTGATATCACTCTTTGCTCAAAAGTATATATGGTAGGTTTCCATGGTTTGGGATGTTAATATCTTGTGATGTAAATCAAGCCAAAACAACCTGCCTCTCCCTGATCATGTGTTGTGTACTGACAGTTGCTAGGCAAGCTCTTATAGCCTGAGATCCCAATCTGCTTCATTGTGAATAGTTCCATTGACCCTCCTCTTGGACCACATTTTGAGCATTGTGTTTGAGCGTGAAGCCTGCGTGCCCTGAAGAGGATTGGGCATGATTGTTTCCAGGATTCTGTAATATGTGCGTACATTGTGGTATCTGGGCAAAACAAAAACTGAGGTTCAACAGGACAAAACATGATGCTCAAGCATGTAGTGAAAAATCTCACACTGAAACAGTGGAAGGTATAATAACCTCCTTAAATGGCCGTCTGGGYAGGGGKTCAAACAAACCCACCACTGCCCCACCAATTATAATAACTGGGCAGATGGCAATACGATCAATCCCACCATCTGACACCAAATTATAAAGGCAGGCTTTATGGCCAAACAATATGACTGGACAGGGGGCAAACAATCCCACCACTGTCCCTCCTTTAATAAGGAATTCACACCACTTTGGCACCTAGATAACRCTTGAGGGGATGTCTCTTTATTTAAACTTCCGCTGCCACCATAAACTAAAAGAATCAGGAATCCTCTAGCTATTTAGAGATATTWAAAAGGTTGTTTAAACACCACCAAGTACTGTCTTTTAAAAGGGCTTCTTTGAGGGAACACAGGTGAGGTTGATTTAAAAAGAAAAGGGACTAAATCCACAAATGGCACTTGACACAGGCTTAAGTTTCAAAAATAACAAGAAAGGTTTATTGAATAGAAGTTACAGAATGAAAGTGAATGCAGTTTAATAGGCTTAGCTGTTACAATTAAAGTGTTCTTAGTTCTTAAAAGATCTTCACAGAAGGCACCCTGTACTGAGTCAGAGCATTGATTCATCCAGCTGTTTTCAGTTATGATGGCATATATGTAAGGATTCTTTCTGAACCCTCCCTGGGAGATCCCTAGTATTCCCTGATGGTCTCCAACCCAAATATATCCAAGAAATATATCTAAGCCCAATTTAGCTTAGGTTCTGAAATCAAATGAGAGCAAGTGAACTCAGTATGTCATAGGAAGCCTACAAAAAGTAATCCTTTAGGTGATTTTGCATACTGCTGACCACACATTAGTCCCCCTTTCAAATATAACATTGTGATTGATAGAACAATTCAATTAACCTCCATAACAGTTTCCAGCAATAAACTTTTCAGATTTTATTGCTAGAAACTGTTATGGAGGTTAATTCCATATTGATTCCAGGGTAGTCTTTAGAGAACTCCATTGGTCTCCCATGGGACCCTAGAGGGCAGTACATCCCTCCTCCCGTTGTCAGGGTCGTCTTGATATATTTTAATTGTTTTTAGGGGGGTCTATCTTTTTAGACCTGTGTAGCTTTTATTTTCAAAAGTTAATGATTGGACTTCTAGTTGACTTCCTGGAAACATATGAAAAGTGTACGTAATTTATTACTTTCCATTCCGCTTCAATGGATTATACCTCTGTTCTTCAACAAGTTTTCAAGGTGTTTTACATAACTGCAATAAAGCTGACAGTATATCACAATATGAAAGAACATTATAAAAAAGGAGCAAAAAATAATCAAACATAAAGCATTTGAAAGGAATTTCAATTTTCATTTTTAATTATTCTGCCTAATTGTGACATAGTTTATGCTAGATTATGCAAATGAGACTACAGTTGATATGTAGGCAACCTCCCTATGGAATTACACTTGAACTATGGACTCATTGCCCCATTGATTTTAAGAGTGACTCAATGACAGTTGCATCTGACGACTTTTTCAAGGCATATTTTACTTCATTCATGCATTTTAGTAACTTGTTTGTAAAGTATCGTAAGCCACTCACAAACAAAAGATAAACTGCCTCAAATTGTCAACACCTGAGGTAAAATGAAAGTACGGTTAAAAATGGTGTTTGACATGATGACATTTCTTTGTCTTCTTCCAGATCAATAAGCATGCCTTCTCTGGCGGCAAAGATACTATTGAAGAGCACAGGAAATATGGAGGAAATTGTGAAGTAGATGTATCTTACATGTACCTCTCCTTCTTCCTTGAAGATGATGACAAATTGGAACAAATTAAACAGGTAATTATTTATAAGCAACCTCCTATTGTTTTTTTACGCTTTGATCCTCTGCTAAAAATCATCCAGCCTCTGTTTAAAAGCCTCCAAAGAAGGAGCCTCCACCACACTCCAAGATAGTGACTATTTGCAGTCCAAACATTCTTACATTTTATTAACAGTGTAAGTAATGCATAGAAACTTTCTAGTATGCAATAAAAGGCAAGTGTGCAAATTCCCCAGCAAAGCTAGGGACTCACTAAGGCAATTCACCCATAAGTGTCGCTCATGCGAAGAGGCCATCATTTTTTCTTTATCAACTCTGAACACAGCATGATAGTGTAAAGTATCTAATCTTTGGTAGCTAACTGTTCCTCGGTATGAGGAACACTGCATGAGTCACCAAATCAAACCTCCTATGCCTAAAATATCCCATTCCATTACAGTAAAAGTGATACTAAGGACAGCTGTTTCTCATTCATTTATGTGTCGGCAGCTGTATAGTCAAGAAACTTCCCTGAGGCCTTCCTTCCAGAAGTTAGTAGATAGTGACCACTGTTTTCTCTTCTCAGGCCTATACAAGTGGAGCACTACTAACGGGAGAACTCAAAAAGATGCTGATTGAAACACTTCAGCCATTGGTTGCAACTCACCAACAAAGGCGAAAGCAGATCACAGATGAAATGGTGAAGGAATTCATGACTCCGCGGAAGCTGGCATTTGATTTTTAATCCTACAGGTGCATGTTAATTTATCAATAGATTCAGAACACAGTGGGTCAATGCTGTCCTGCCCTACTGCATATGTCACCTGTCTGTGATGACGTCTGGGCTGAAGTCAATGTTTCTTCAAAAAAATTACTTACTCCATATGTGTCAACAACTGTTTGGGAAAGCATTGTTTATGAGTCTGAAAGAACCAGCCACAAATTGCAGCCTTGATTGGACTGTTGTAAGTTCCCAGGATAATTAGGTCACCTAGAAAAATCATTCAAGAGCAGACTACTCATCAACAGATGCCTCATAGAATGTATGATTAGAGAACATGATAATGTTACATCAATAAAGATTTATGTACAATGCCAGGTGCTACAGCCTTGAGATCTGTTAGCATTCTTTTATATCTACGAAGGGGTCCTGCTTTAAAGACAAGCTTATATCTTTGGTCCAGTTTGCTCTTGTTCCTTTTTTTTTAGTTTAAAAGTTCTTAACCGTATGGTAGCATGGTCTCCCAAGTCGTAGTATATTTGCATGTTTCGCAAAAGTATTCATAAGTACATTCGTTTTACTGTTAAAAGCTAACCATTCTCAGATAAATATTTTTCTGAGCAATACTTTTCTAAGAGGTATGCTGGATATGTTGAGTATGATAGTAGATTTTGGCAAATTTGACAAGCAAAGTACCATTTTACCCTGAGCAGCATGAGAAGCTGAGATGTTGTTTTCAGTACAACCTCCTCACTCTCATATCAGTAGGACATGTGTCCCTGGATTCGCATGGATGCACAAAGCTGCAATCCTTATTGAACTGAAGAATTTCTACCCAAGAATATTATGGAGTTGCAATAGAGGACCTAATAAAAACAATAACAACAATAACAATAATACTAAATAAATAAATAAACTTTATTTATACCCTGCCACCATCTCCCTCAACGGAGACTCGGGCCGGCTTACATGAGGCCAAGCCCAAAAAACAAATTACAACAGAGTAAAACCAAAAACACAAGCAACAAACAGCAACATCACAATTACATAATAATAAAAGAAAAAAAACATACATTAGCAATATAAAATTACGATCACAGTGACAATGGGCGGGCCACAGGTGCAGAATAAAATGATTAAAAAATGATTAAAAACTCGGGTGAGATAAAAGGAGGGGCAGGTTATTTGCAAGTGGAGCTCATAAAAATGAGGTTTTGGAACCAAGCTTTCCCACAAGAGGGGGGGCGACGTGTACTTCAATGACAGAAACATTGCGGCTGATTGATAGTGTAAGCTTGTGTACCTACTCACCAAAGGCACAACGGAAGAGCCAGGTTTTGAGGTTCTTTTTAAAGGTTTCTAGCGTAGGGGCTTTCCCAATCTCTCCAGGTAATGGGTTTCAGAGTCCGGGAGCCACAGAGGAGAAAACTCCTAGAGATGACACATTTTGTTGGATAAATTAAATGACAGGTATCAGGCCTTGTTGGGCGAGTGGCCTTATTAACAAAATATCCTCCTGATAAATGCACAGCAGAGTAACTTAGCAGCAGCATGACCCAACACCAGTAGCCCAAAGTGATAAAAAGAACAAAAACACAAAGACCAAACTTATGCACTATTTACAAAAACAAGGTTTCCATGACACAAATAAAGTTGAACCTTCACACTGGAGCTTCACACGGGAGGCCTTCTCATATCGAGGCTTACCTCACAGACTAAGACCTACCTCACACTGTGAGGCCATCTCACAGACTGAGACCTTTCTCCCACTGAGGCGTTCTCTCACGCAGGCTTCTCTCAGACTGAGGCATTACTGAGCAACAGGCACACCTGCTTACATTGAACTACAGCTTTTGCTGAGTCTTTGCATCCATTTAACCTTTTCAGTGCTTGTCACGTTCTTGTAATTAAAAATATATAATTAATTTTAATATTTCTGACAGGCCTGACCTAAAGTTTGCCTATTACTTTGTATTAAGCAATAAGAATTAGAGTTGACCTGAATACATAGTTCAGCAGAAAACATCTTCCCCAGATTAGATTTAAATAGAATGGGATTTATGAGATGTATGCACAACATAATGAAGTAGGTCAGTAGTTTAAATGGTTTTCCATATTGGCTTTGGAATGTAATATCAAGCATCTAGCCCCAAGGTGCCATATTCTAACAGGCCAGAAATGGTAATCTGTGCATTTATATGCTTGCTACATTTAACATAATTCTAAATCCGTTCTGAGCAGCAATTTGAAAATAACTTTGGAAATCTATATTAATTTATGTACTTGCTGCTCATAGTTTCTATGGTCGTAAACTAGGGAAACGACAATCGTGGCCTACTTTTGATGGAAGACAATAGAATTGCTCATTGTTCAAGCAATTAAAGAAAATGCAGCTAAATTGTGCCTTTGTTTCATTTCTGTCTTTACTATTTCCAGCTGTACCAAATCCATGTACATAGTTGAAGACAGCAAGTAATGTACCAAAAGAGCCTAAAAATCAATTGTAGAATTCATTACATATGAAAGGTTGCATAAAATTGGATTTCAGTTGATTAACTCTGAAAACTCTTCTGCTTTACATTTAAAGAATAAGATTGTTGCTCACACTGAATGCAAGAGAGTGGTTTGGTACTACACATTGTCAAATTCATTGAAATACATTCAGTTAGACTTGTTTTAGATACTAAAGCTGTGTATGCATACAGTGATGTGGATTGTGTTTTTGACCTTCCATCCCAGTTTGTCCCCATCATTCCTCAATGTTGGTTGCACTGTTTAGAACTGATGGAGGTGAAATCTAACCACAGCTGAAGTACAACCAGTTGCCCGTGCCTATTCTGGTCCTTTTCCTTAAGATTTACACAGAGCACAGTGTATCTACGTGTAAAATGAATACCACCAAATACCAGTGGGATGATCACATGGGATGTACTTATACATTGGCTTTTATATATAGGCCCTATGGGCTACATGCACATTGGCTGGACAAGCAGGTGCAATCCAGTTTAAAGACATTGGAACCCATATGTTTTTGGAAGCTAAGCAAGGTTTGGCCTAGTTAGTACTAAGACCAGGAGATAAAAGGGGTCTTCAGACAATTCTAGGGGGACATCCTGAAACTCAGGAGTAGATGCCACCAGCCAAAGTGGACAATACTAAAGTAGGTGTCTCAATAATCTGACTCAGTAGGATAACATTGCTTCTTAAATCTCTTAACATCCATTGGATGTCCATTGTGAGCATCTGGGGAAAGTGTTTAATAGCCCTGTAGTCTTCCATAGGCTTTCATACTGGTTAAAGTCCTGCATTCCATTGTTTGGCCTCAGAGATTTAGACTCCATGGGACAGACCTAACAGGTTTGTTGCTGAATATCCATACAGGTATGGGCTGCTTTCTGTTTCCCTTCCCAAGTTGAGAAGGAGCTGTGTTTATTTTCGTAAAACCCCTATGCAGGAGTTGGAGGACCTACATTTCACCGACCAGACTCAGCCTGCAGGAGATCCTACAACAGATAAGAGGTCATTGAAATCCTGGGAAGCTGTTGCATAATACTGAGCTGTGTTTTACAGTCTAGAAAGCTATCACTTATTGATGAATTATGCTTTGCCACCTAATAATCTGTTGTGTAATACTGAACTGAGTCTTGTTATGTTCAAAGTTATAATTAATACATCTGCATCATCCACTATTCAGGCTTTCCACAGATTAGAATTCAGATCCTATGCCTTTCACTCTCTACTGAGTCATAAGAATTGCTGTTTATATACTTGGTGGCATATATGCCTGAATTTTGTCAATTTTACTCATTCTGATTCACTGAGCTGGGATGGTCGAATGTGCTGGCTGTGTAACAATGGACTTTCGTGGCTGGAATCACTGGGTTGCTGTGAGATTTCCAGGCTGAATGGCCATGTTCCAGAAGCATTCCCTCCTGATGTTTCGCCCACATCTATGGCAGGCATCTTCAGAGGTTGTGAGGACCTCACAACCTCTGAGGATGGCTGTCATAGTTGTGGGAGAAACGTCAGGAGAGAATACTTCTGGAACATGGCCATACCAGCCCATAAAACTCACAGTAACCCTATGTAACAATGCTTCAGAGTAGGTATGGCCTTACTGTTAAACATCCTTAAGCACTTAAATAGCTGCTGTTAGGTGTCCAAACCAAATTGAACTCACAGAATTCAGCACACTAATACTTATGAACTTATCACATGCAAATTTGAAGGACAGATAATATTGCACCTATTCTACATGACATGCATTGACAGCATACTCTGCCATTGTGCTACTTCCATGCTTTAGCAATACAAGTAGAAACATGATATGTGACAAAGATTTGTGTAGATAGAAGTTTGCAATTACAATCTTGTAACCTGCCACGAGTTGATGAAATGAATCTTGATGTCAAAAGAAACTGGTTCAGGAGCTTTTCTCTTTGTCTTTGCACCATAGTACAACTGTTGTTTTTTATATATATATACACACGTGTGTGTGTGTGTGTGTGTGTGTGCTTTCAAAAGGGCCAAGTGAGAAGGGTGACAGAGAAGCCAACCCTGCTCAGACATCTTGTAAGGCAGCTTAGTCATACTGTTGTAAAAGGAATTCCTTGTGGATGATGCATAAGGGCTGTACAAACCAAAATCACACACAATAAAAACTGGGAGAACTTGCAGAACAGATTGTCTTTGCCATTGTTGTCTATTATGTAAGGTTATACATTTTTGTGTATGTATTCATCTTATGGAAGAACCTTCCTAAAATAGCTGCATAAGTGCTGATGAATAGAAATTGAAGGGAGATGTTGATAAGCTGGAATGTGTCCAGAGGAGGGCGACCAAAATGATCAAGGGTCTGGAGAAGAAGCCCTATGAGGAGTGTCTCAAAGAACTGGGCATGTTTAGCCTGAGGAAGAGAAGGTTGAGAGGAGACATGATGGCCACGTATAAATATGTGATGGGAAGTCATAGGGAGGAGGGAGCAAACTTGTTTTCTGCTGCCCTGGAGACTAGGACACGAAACAATGGCTTCAAACTACAGGAAAGGATATTCTACCTAAACATTAGGAAGAACTTCCTAACTGTGAAAGCTATTCAGCAGTGGAACTTTCTGCCCCGGAGTGGAGGCTCCTTCTTTGAAGGCTTTTAAGCAGAAGCTGGATGGCCATCTGTCGGGGATGCTTTGAATGCAATTTTCCTGCTTCTTGGCAGGAGGTTGGACTGGATGGCCTACAAGATCTCTTCCAACTCTATGATTCTATGAAACAGCTGACAATTGTTTTGAAGATACTTCTGGTTGTTCTGAGCTATGGATGTGAAGCAGTCACTGCAACTATTGATCTGCTACTTCAAGTACGCTTATCCCATGAGTTTGACTTTATCTGGCTAAATACCTTGGTTTTCCATGAGATACAGGTTGAACATCCTTATCCAGGATTCCAAAATCCAAAATATTCAAAACCCAGAATTCTCCATCTGGATACCTGATATAATGACACTTTTGCTCTCTGATGGCTCAGGCACAAAACCATTAAGAATATTTTATAAAATTATCTAAAGGCTATATGTATAAAGTGTACATGAAACATAAGTAAATTTCATGTTTAGATATGGACCTAATCTCCAGGATAATTTATGCGTGTAGGTATTTGTATATGCAAATATTCCAAAATCTAAAACACTTCTGATCTCAAGTGTTTTGGATAAGGGATAGTGAACCTGTACTCACTTCACACAACCAGCTCACCGTTGTCTTGGAAATAACACAAATAAAGGAGCAGCCATGACCCTTAGCTTAGGAAGGTCAGCAAATGCTGAGGAGGAAAAAACAATCTAGAAAACCAAGGTCTATAACACGTATCGAAATGGGAACTAAGTTAACCATTCCATTTGAAACAATGTAAACTGTATTCTTGTTTTCATACCATAGTTTCCACTGCAAGCTGCAGTATTCTAGAAAGCTGGGTGTTTGATATGGAGGTGGCAATTTAAATGTGTATTCTTTCTTCTTCAAAATGTCCTTGAGATCTGAGTACTTATCAAGAGAATATGTCTTGTTGTTTTAGCGATGATGAGTAGGTCAAATTCAAAGCAATGATTCGAACACAAATCTTCATTACAGTATTCACAAATGTAAGTCTTGGCATTAATTAATTTCTGCTTCTCTATGAACATTTACAGTATGTGGATTTTAGAAGTCTAGCTGTGAGAGTCAGCATGGTTTGATCATTGGACCTTGACTCTAGAGAGCAGGCTTTGAATATTCACTTGGTCATCAAAACCTGCTGGGTGACCTTGAGCTCATCACATTCTTTCAGTCTTGGAATGGCGAAGGAAAACCCCTCTGAACGAATCTCACCAAGGAAAACTGATGATACATTCACCTTAAGGTCGCCATTAATTGGAAATGACTTGAAGGCACACAGGAACAAGCTGCTCAAACCCACAAGTGTTGGTATTTTGTTAGGCAATTCAATGCAAACTCCTACCCAAAGATATTAACAGTTCCCAACAAATAAGAAATTAGCATTACAAAACATTATTGGTTGTCATGTTAGTGAATTACAAATGTGTAGATTGGAGTAACATCATTACAATTCACTTTTTTGGTGATTGTAAATGCATCATGTGTAGAGACCCAGAAGTCTCTGCAGATGCCTATGAATTCCTCCCCCCCCCCCCCCCCCATCAACTTGTAAGCAGGTGGGTGGCACTGCTTACAAGCTGAGATTTTGGAGGGATAGGAAAAGTCCACATATTTCTCCCAATGCAAGATCTCAACCAGAACTAATGACTTCTTGCATTTCCTTACATGGTTATTTCCTATAGTCATCTCTACACATTCGTGGAGGTTAAGGCTACAGGACTACCAGGAAAGTGAAAATTGCAAATAAGGAAATTGCTTTTATTTTTTGTACCCAAGAGAACACCTCTCTGGGAATTTCTAGGTCTTCCAGAATAACTATATGACTTCCACTGGAAACAAACCATAGAATCACACTGAGGAACCTACAGATTCCTAGACAGGTGTTCTGGGCCACCAAAAGGCCTCCATCATGACTAGAGGAAGTTGACCATAGAGTCAAGCAGGAGGATCTAGTGCAGGGGTCCTTAAACTACGGCCCGTGGGCCACATGCGGCCCATCGAGGGTATTTATCCGGCCTGCTTAGGAGAAAGCCTCCCTCTCAGTGGAATTAGTCTTGGCCCTGGTAATGCAGAACTCCTTTCATTCTTTCTGTCTCCCCCTCATGCTCCCTCTCTTTCTCCCAGTTTCAGTCTTTCCCCTTTTCACCTCTTGTTTTCTTTCTCTTCCTCACTCCTCCTTTCTCCCTTCTTTCTCCCTCTTTTTTCCTCCCTTTCTCCTCTTCTTCTTTTTATATCCTTTTCTTCTGTGCAGGCGTTCCTGTGGGCATTCTCAAAATATACCTTGATGCATCTTTTCTTGCCATTAATCCTCTTGCATGAAACCTTTATAGTAATTTTTAAAATATAATTTATTCTTCAGGAATTGTGCAAATTCAATATATTACCAGTTCGCTGTAGCTATATAAGTTGTTGCTATGTTCAAGTTATTTCCAAATTATGGTGCCCTTGAAGCAACACTATCACAGGGTTTACTTGGCAAGATTTGTTCAGAGGGAGAGTATGCCTTTGCCTTCCTCTGAGGCTAAGAAACTGCTATCGTGGGTTTTTGTGGCACTATGTGTTCACAGTTAGTTTGCCATTAGCTTCCTCTGAGTTGATGGACCTCATCACACTAGAGAATGAATCCACTTTAAATCCACTTGCTGCTTCCTGCAGAATTCTGGGGTTTGTAGTTTACGAAGGAGCCTTTAACAGCCTCACTAAACTACAAATCCCAGAATTCTGCAGGAGGCAGAAACCAGATTTAAAGTGGATGCTTTATCTAGTGTGATGGAGATGTAAGAATACCTTGCCCAAAGTCACTCAGTGGGTTTCCATGGCTGAGATGCTGGCTCTCCAAATCACGTAAACTTGTCATGGATGCAAGAATGACAAGGGGAATCCTTTTTTTTTTTTTTTGGCCATGTTATTGAAGAGTAGAATATATGTGTGAGTAGTGGATGTGAGGAGGCCAAATGACAGGAACCATAAATATGTTATTGAGATACAATGAAAGGTTAATTGCCCCTAGATTGTGGAAAAGGAAATGTTTTCCATCACTGCATTACAGGAGATTTATAATCCAGGATTCAATTAATGTATACACCTTAATATGTGTAAACATAGGGAAACATTTTAGTCTGAACAAATAAATGTTTTGGTAATGGCATTGCTTCTATGTGTTGGCAATAAGGGTTCTTTGAAACTAAAGTATATCTTCATCGAACAATAATTAGTAAGCCAGGAAACTTCACAAGGATACATTCATTGTCACTTTTGCTAGGAGCCCCTGTTAAACCCTTGTGCTGGCAGGACCAATTATCGACAGGTCAGAGGTTCAAATCTGGGTAGAGTGCAGATGAGCACCCTCTGTCAGCTCCAACTCCCCATGCAGAGACATGAGAGAAGCCCCCCACAAGGAAGGAATAACATCAAAAACATCAGGGCATCCCCTAGGTAACATCCTTGCTGGCGGCCAATTCTCTCATACCAGAAGCGACTTGTAGTTTTTCAAGTCTCTCCTGACATGGAAAAAAAATTATGCTAGATGCTCTTCCTAGATTTCTATCTTAATTTCCAAACAGGAAAGTGTGTGTGTGTTTTTAATGTCAACCTGAAATCAACTGTGGTTTGCACATGATGTTTAATGCCACAACCAGAAGGTCTTGAGTTTCGGGCTGGAAACCTCAGAGTCTGAGACACTCCTAAACTAGCAACCCTACATGCACCCTGCAAGCCACAGTCCCTCTGGACAACTGCCTCTTGCCCTAATGCATCCATAACTTGGAAAAGATACTTTCTTGGGTGAGACTAAACCTCCTAACAGCATCTGCAGCAACATTCCAATCAGCACCAATGGTCTGGAAGCTCCCATTTTCATTTCCTGCCATACACCAGGGACATTGCAAGCTACAATTAACCTGTCTACATCAAACAGAAGCAGATAATTGTGGGGAAAGATTTGATAGCGATCTTTTTTTATTCCCAGGCACGGAAACAATTCCTCATGACGTGGACATCTTTTTTAATGGAAATTACTTGAGAATCTTGATAAATCTCATTCCAAGAGGAAATAACAACCACTTTGATATTTATATGGTGTTAACTCCATTTATTTCCGGAAACGTTCTCCAAGCCGAAGGACAGCTTCATAAGTAAAGAAAACCACCATGTTCGCAGGGAAGGCACGGAGCGAGTTAAGTCCAAGGCCTTTGAAAAGCACTCTCAGGCCTTCTTCCCTTACACTATCCCGAGCACAGTGCATTAGTCCTGAATATTTACGTTGCCCCTCGCCATCTGCTTGCATCCTGGATTTAAGGACGTCCATTGGGGTTGCTGCGCCCCAGGCCAGCACTCCAGCAGAGCCTCCAGAAAGAAGGACAGCCCACATACCTGTGTGCATAAATCACAATCCTATTAGTGAAAGTGAATGTGAACCAGATCACAGAGAGAGAGAGAGAGAGAGAGAAGATGGATGCATAGAAAAATGAGAGCGAGAGACAGAAAGATAGATATGATATCTTGATTTTATGCTACATGTGTTGATGCGGGTTGTTGTTATAATTTTATGTGACTTGTTTTACATTTTTGTACTACTTTTACCTGTTGTATGTTATATGTGCATCCTTGTAAGCTGTCAAGTTCCTTCGGGGAGATGGTGGCGGGATATAAATAAAGATTATTATTATTATTATTTACTGACAAAAAACACAGTATGACACAGCAAACAAGATATATATGCTGGTTCAAACTCTACCAGAGACTCCAGCTGTAATTTAGTGTTGGGACCCCCACAGAGAGCAAAATGAATAGATGCTAAAGTCCAATTATATACAAATGGAGTATATAATGTTGACCCTTATATAAAATGGCAAAACCAATGTTTCATTTACGGAATTTTAAAAAAATGTTTTCAATTGTTGTTGTTGTTGTTGTTGTTGTTGTTGTTGTTATTATTATTATTATTATTATTATTATTATTATTATTAGATATCATATGAAAAGCAAAAAATAATAGCAAAAAATAAAAGTCGACTGAATGCCTCTCTATCAAATAAGACTATACATGTTCAGTATTATTTATTTATTTATCGTATCAGTATCAACCAGACAATTGTATTACAAATTTAACAAATTTTTAACAAACAGACAAAACAGAGTTTGCAAGCTTGGTAGTTGATTAAATGTCCTTTGACCACTATCTGGCCACTTGGAGTGCCTCTGGTGTTGCTGCAAGGAGGTCCTCCATTGTGCATGTGGCCTGGCTCAGGTTGCATTGCAGCAGGTGGTCTGTGGTTTGCTCTTCTTCACACTCGCATATCATGGATTCCACTTTGTAGCCCCATTTCTTAAGGTTGGCTCTGCATCTCGTGGTGCCAGAGCACAGTCTGTTCAGCGCCTTCCAAGTCGCCCAGTTTTCTGTTTGCCCAGGGGGGAGTCTCTCATTTGGTATCAGCCATTGATTGAGGTTCTGGGTTTGAGCCTGCCACTTTTGGACTCTCGCTTGCTGAGGTGTTCCAGCGAGTGTCCAGAAGCAATCAGAAGCGACTTGCAGCATACATGTTCAGTAACATCCATGGATACAAATAAGGCAATACTCTTGAGTTTCAGAATAGAAAAAAGACCTCTACAGAATCAGATCAAAAGCCTGTCTTATCCAACACTCTGTTCACACAGCGGCCATCCAGATGCCTATGGGAAATCAGGACAGGAATACAGATGCACCCTTCTGTTCACAATTCCTGAGTATACTTCAGTGAACAATGTAGATGTACAGTATTGTGTTTCCTTGGTATCTGGTGCTATTTATTTATTGATTTGCCTTATTTATACCCCACCTTTCTCTACCCCAGGAGGGACTCAAGGCGGCTTACAAATGACACCTACACAGTTCCTCAAAACATACAAAATTCACCTTAAAATGGTTTGGATTAAAATTACAACATAATAAGCATGATTAAAATACATTCAAGGTTAAAATATGCCATCCAGAGTTCAAGGTCTAAAGCCATTCTGTGCACACAGTTACGCATTAAGATTACTGCACTGCCCTATTTGGTGGCAGGACCCCCCACAGAAAGCAAAATCAATAGATGCTAAAGCCCAATTATATACAACGGAGTAGTAAAATGTTGTCCCTTATATAAGATGGCAAAACCAAGGTTTCCTTTTGGGCAGTTTTTAAAATGTGGTTGGTTCAATCTTTGGATACAGAATCCATGGATATGGAGGGCCAACTGTATTCCTGGGCATTACTTCTTTAACAGAGAATTCAATACCAGAGGCAATAATAACTCTGAAAAATAACTCTGAAACTCTGAATAGGTTCCAATCCACAAAAACAAAGAGTGGTTCAACATGTTTTGACAAACTTTTTATTCAAAGTGGACAATATGCATGTGTGAAATAAAACCACAACTGGAAACTGAATTAAGCCTTGCATAAGCAAAGAAAAATATTTGGAAACTTCTAGAGGAAACTTGAAGAGTCTTCCAAAATGTATCCACAGATAACCCTTTTTGTTCACCAGCTTCCTTTTTCTTACATTTCCCATTTTTGAGATGAACACACTGGTAAAACAGGCTCCCTGCCCTTTTCTTTCAGGTTTGCTATTCTTGCAAACTTAGTAAGGGATTCCTGAAGCAGAGACCATTTACCTTGCCTATAGTCAGTAGCTCTGGTGCCCACCGCTAGAGTAAAAATGCAATATTTTGCCTTTCAGGCTTTATTACATTGTGTACTGCAGCCTTCCTTACCATAGCATTATATAGACCATATTACATAACATGTATCATTTTTTCCTGTGGAAGCATATTTTCTAAGCAGTTAAATATGTCTGAACCCTGTGGAAAACATCAATTTCTGCATAACAAAGGCATTGCCTTGGAAAGAAAAGTATGGATCTCAGGGAATGATTCTGTTGTGAGCCTCCCTGAGTTCTCATGGAGAGGGGGTGGGATATAAATAAAGATGATGATGATGATTATTATTATTATTATTATGCATAGATTGCATAATAGTGTGATTTAATCATGGAACTAGACTGAACAAAGTCACAATGATCAAGTTGAAGAAAGAGATAACCTTTTTTGGAATCTTGCAGTAACAAGCCAGAAAACAGGAAGAAAAATGACTTACAGTCACTGTAGAAAGGGGAGGTATGATTCACAAAGCAGGGAAAGAAAAACCTCTTAACTAAGTGGTTCTCAGCCTTCCTAAAGCCACGACCCTTTAATACAGTTCCTCATGTTGTGGTGACCCCCAACCATAAAATTATTTTTGTTACTATTTCATAACTGTAATGTTGGTATTGTTATGAATTGTAATGTAAATATCCGATATCTGATATGCAGGATGTATTTTAATTCACTGGATGAAATTTGGCACAAATACCCAATACATCAAAATTGGAATACTGGTGGGATGGGGGGGGGGGGCAATTGATTTGGTCATTTGGGAGTTGTAGTTGCTGGGATCTATAATTCACCTAAAATCAAAGAGCATTTGGAACCCCATCAATGATGAAATTGAACCAATTTTGGCACACAGAACTCCCATGACCAACAGAAAATACTGGAAAAGTTTGGAGGACATTGACCTTGAGTTTTGGAGTTGTAGTTCATCTACATCCAGAGAGCACTGTGGACTCAAACAATGATGGATCTGGACCAAACTTGGCACAAAAACTCAATAAGCCCAAATGTGAACACCAGTGGAGTTTGGGGAAAATAGACCTTGATATTTGGGAGTTGTAGTTGCTGAGATTTATAGTTCACCTACAATCAAAGAGCATTCTGAACCCCACCAATGATAGAATTGGGCCAAGCTTCCCACACAGAACCCCATGACCAACAGAAAATACTGTGTTTTCTGATGATCTTTGGCAAACCCACTGACACCCCCCTCATGACCCCCTCCTGGGTCCCGACCCCTAGGTTGAAAAACAGTCTTAGAATGACCTAATATATTTCACAGCAGAAATATCAAGAACCTCAGACATGGACTAGATTAGGGTAAGAATGACATGTCTCTCCAGATGTTGGCAGGAAATTTCAGTTCAATAATATTTGGAAGACCACATGATTCCCACCCTTGGGCAATTAGATTTAGGTTAAAGTCAGTATGAATACTCCTAAGGATGTGGAAGGGTAAAGCTCTGGTCAGGAGCCTTCTGCTTCAAGTGATAGAGGCAGAATGTTTCTGCAGTGCGGACATACCTTGGTTAACTAAGTGGTAGTGAAGTTCCTTTCTACAAAGTATTTTTACACTCCCAGCCCTCCTTTAATCTTCACCTCCTGTCTAGTTGGCAGTGTTTTTGGCAGCATGCATCATGTCACTACTGCATTGATCCACCCACTTTGTGGGATCCTCTCTCTCCCTCTCTACGCATGGATTACAAAGCCTTTAGTGCTAGTCCAGTGCTAACAATAACATCCATTTTATTTCACCATTTGGAAATCTTCCAAGCTCTACGGAAATTCACCTGGCTTTGGTAGCAAATTATCCAGTTTATCTGATTTTACTAGCCTGAAGAGTTACATGATTATACTAATGTGTGACAAAGCCTTGTAAAATGCATTCCTTTTAGCAAAACATTTAGAAGATGCAATTAGAAAGCAAGCATGAATGGATTTTGTAGGAATCCAATAGAGCACAATTTTCAAGGAAGATGAAGAAAGAGAAGGAGACCAAGCAGAGAGGAAGAACTATCTCGTGCCATCAGAGGACACAGCCTCTTCGTCAGCTAGTTTCACAAGAGCTCAAACAGAATTTTGTAATAGGCTCTCTGAATACATTACTCAACATTTATAATCGGTGCCAAATATTATTACATAATTTTATCCCATGCTTCCCAATGGAAGAACAGCTTTCTGCAATTGCTCTTGTCTATCAGGTTTGCTGGCTGGTAATTCTTGGAAGTATAATGTTGAAAAATATTTTTTTTCCAGTTTCTGTGCTATCTCCTGTGATTCCCATGGTCCCTACCAGGTCAGATTGTTTTTTTTTCACAACTAAGGCACAGGCAACTTCTATGTCCAAGTTGCACAGGCAACTTCTATGTCCAGGGAGACCAGAAGGACCCCATTCCTGATGTCCTTTTGGCAGCAGGCTAAAACGTTTTTATTCAAGCAGGCATTTAAAGAAGAAAGGTTTTAAGACCAAGCCAGGCTGTTGTGTAGGGTTTTGTGAATGTTAATAGGGGTTTTTTTTATAATTTTAACTACAGTAGAGTCTCGCTTATCCAACATAAACAGGCTGGCAGAATGTTGGATAAGCAAAAATGTTGGATAATGAGGGATTAAGGAAAAGCCTATAAAATCTCAAATTATGTTATATTTTTATATATGAAGCATCAAATGTCATGTTTTACAACAAATTAACAGAAAAAGTAGTTCAATAAACAGTAACATATGTAGTAATTACTGTATTTATGAATTTAGCACCAAAACATCACAATGTATTCAAACAGCTGTGCATCCGGGTGGGAGTCAGACTGCATTGGATAATACAGAACATTGGATGGGCAAAGGCTGGCTAAGCGAGACTCTATTGTATTATTTTTTTAACAGTTTCCATGTTTAATCCTATTTTAGTGTTGGTTTGTTTTTTAGGTTTTAAAATGTGTATTGTGTTGTTTTTAGTGTTGTTTTAGTGTTGTTAGCCACTTTGAGTCATAAGTATAATAAGTATAATAAGAGTATTATTTTTATTATTATTATTAAGTCATAATCTCAGTTGTGGACCACTCAAAGTCTCAATTTAACAAACTGGGAAATGTTGGAAATGGCAATCTTCTCAAGCCTCCACCGGTTATTTATTATGTATATAATTCAGAATGCTTACTGTATTGTATATGTGTGTATTGGTTTGTAATTTTACCTTAACTCTTTGTTGTGGGAGGGGCTGCAGACCATGTGATCAGAACTGGGCTTGTTCAGGACTCAGACTCCATTTTAGAACAGTTCAGTAGAGAAGTATGCCTTTAGAAGACTGCAGGAACAGTTATGCTTAGAGACTTCAGAAGAAACAGGACAGTTTAGAAGTTAGTTGAAACAGACTACAGAGACTCTATTAGACTCTCAGAACAGAGATGCTTTAGACTATGGACTATTGATTCTGAGAAAGATACCCTGTGTTACCTACACAGAGAAACTACTTCAAATCTGCTTGTAACTGAATAGATAAGCAAAGTACCTAATTGCTGAATACATGAAGTCTGTAAGTGAACCAACTATGTTACATTTAAAGAAATCTGCATATTTTTTTTCTCTTGAGAGCATGATTTAAAGGCAAATATAGTTTGAGAGTAGATGTTTTTGGGAAACTATAAGGAACAGTTCTGAAACTGCTCTCTCTCTCTATGTGTGTGTGTGTGTGTACAAATGCTGGTGAATGCCATTTTCCCAAAAGTTTATAACTCTATCAGGTCATGCTTTTACCAAGGTTGTGACTTTTAACAAGGTCATGCCTTTCCAAAGATCATAAAATCTCCAAAAGTTTCTGGAGATTTCCATTTTCCAAAAGAAGGGAGCCCCTTTACAACGACATGACTTACTTGTGGGGAAAAGTAGAGTGTAATTGCAACCAATAAATAAATATGTGGGCTAATGCTTGCAGCCCATGCCTGACAACTTACGATATCTACTTTCAGCAGACAAAGTTTTATAAACAGGTCCCACCTTCTGGATGAAGACACTTTAAATGTTGTTCTCTACTCTACTCCTCTTGCTGAGTTAAGTGCAGATTTCTATTACTTTGGCATTTTGACTTTAGTTTGCAGCAAGTGAAGTAAATTGAGCACAAAGAATGAAAGTAGGGGCAGAACTTGGGACATTTCAAAAGCAGCTGAAAAGTGGAACAACAGAGGATTACTCAGGAATGCCCCTGTCAAATTAGGATAGCTGGAGGGTATGCTGTCAGCACAATTACAATGTAGTTTTCACTCTCCTTTACTTTGATTCTGCACACAAAAGGAATTTGACATAGCTTTTTGATGTTGGCCTAAATCCAGTTCCTAGTCCCAGCTACTGGAAACCTATGGAATCCATAGCTGAATGGAAGTCAACAATTCAAATTCAAATGATTTATTTTGGGTGGATTTGGGGTTTGGTTATAGTTCTCCAGTTTAAAGCTGTCTTCAAAATTAATTAGTTCCGGAGAAACATTGTTATGCTAAAGAAATATCTCTTTATCTGTCTTTCAAACACAATGCTTGTAAAAACAAGAATTTCCCTTAGGCAGTTTGATTCCTCAGAAAAGGCAGCATTTCTGGTTTTTCAAGGCAGGTTTTTCGCTTTTCAGATCTAGAGCAAAGGAAAGATGGGAGAAATGTTTTTACTCTGTCGCTGAAAAATACGCATTGATCAAAGTTCTACTCCTCACTAAAGTAAACTGGATCCATGGGATTTATCTATTTGTTGATAATTCAGTGAATCCATTATATCCAGGGGATTACCCACTGGATTCCATTCAGATCCTCCTGACATAATTATAGATGTACCTTACTTGTATGTACAGTGAAAAGAACTTCTGTATTTTAGCATAAAATCACTTTAAAAGTTTGTGGACTACAAATGAATATAGTAAATCATATATTTAATTAATTGTTGAAGGCTTTCTTGGCCATAATCACTGGGTTGTAAGTTTTTTGGACTGTATGGCCACGTTCCAGAAGCCTTCTCTCCTGACATTTCACCTCCATCTATGGCAGGCATCCTCAGAGGTTCTGAGGACCTCACAACCTCTGAGGATGCCTGCCATAGATGCAGGTGAAACGTCAGGAGAGAATGCTTCTGGAATGTGGCCATACAGCCGAAAAACTTACAACAACCCATACTTAATTCATGCCTTAAGTATGTTATTTACTACATCCTAAGGCAATGAGGATATAGTAGGTGGCGCAATAGGTTAAACCCTAGTGCCGTTAGGACTGCTGATCGAAAGGTCAAAGGTTCGAATATGAGGGGCAGAGTGAGCTCCCGTGTTGTAGTTTCTAAAGTCACTCTTAACATGAAATAATAATAATGCCTTGAAAGAATTATAGAAAATAATTAACATTAAAAACTCAGCTATGGGGTTTTGTGAAATATAGTTTCCTTCGGGTTACACAGCATGAAACTGGAAACCATTTCCTCATTGGATCAGAATTATCACCACCAAACAAGAGGTTGTTGTTAATTAAACTGGCTTCAATTTATATTAACTTTTCAATTAGAGGCCTCAAGTCACTCTGTCATCATGTCCTCCAAACTGTTCCACCTTTATAACCATACATGCATGCATGTGTGTGTGTGTATACCATATCCATACCCAAGAATATGGTGGCTCAGATATAGAAAGGAAGTCATGTCAGCATGCCATGAAAGAGACAGCAAAGGCCAGATTTTGATGCTTGTGGAAGAACTATTTTTATACATACCTGGTTTGCCTTGGCCAGCTGGAGTAAGCCAGTCACACAGGACAGAATAAGTAAGGAAATACATTGCAGACGAATGGCAGTCTCTGTATAGTAAAGCCAAAGATCCCCTGTATAGACCCCGAAGACCTTCTTCCTTCACAATTGTCCTCAAGCAATGCACAGCACCTTGGTACTTAGGCTTAGTAGCAAGGAGATGGGGTGATGCAGTTGAGGGGAACGGGTCTTTTTGGATCTGTAATCTTACTTTGGCTATTTCAGCAGGTGCTATCAGGAGAATCTGCAGGACAGGATGGAGAATGGGTAGTTTTGAGTGGGGCTATTTTGATATTCCAAAATACCTGGACATTCTCTCCAAGAAGGTCGGGTTCCTGAATTTGTGACCCTTCAACTCATCCATCCCACTTGACCATTTGCCAGGCGTTCACAGCACTGCTATTTCCACCATAACACATCTTATCTCCATTTGACCCAGACCCCAGAATGCAATTTAACTGCATTGAATTGCATTATATGGCAGTGTAGACTCATATAATCCAGTTCAATGCAGTTAATCTACATGCTGAAACTGCATTATATGTCACTGTAGATGGGGCCACAGTTCAACAGCTTTCCAAGCTGCAAATCTTGGTCTTATTCCATGGAAAACATTCCAAGTCTGTAAACCAAAGCTTATTTCCATAAAAACGTTTCCAAAACTTTCAAAAAAAAAATCTCATTTAACAAGGACATGAGAAAATTAGTAGGAATCTATGTCAGAAGTTCTACTCCACTATCAACTTTACACAACTTATCTCTTTTGGAAGACATTTGATAAGTCCTGTTAACTTTTTCTTTGTTACAGTTTTACAAATTTCTTTTAAAAAAAGTATTTTCTTTCATTGTGTGTTCACTGATTTATGCGTTGATAATGCACTCTCAACTATATGGCACTTTGCAGAGTAAAGAAAGAACTCAGAGGAGCTGCAGCAGTGCAATGGGTTAAACCCTTGTGTTGCTGAACTGCTGACCTGAAGGTTGGCAATTTGACCCACGAGACACGGTGAACTCCCATCTGTCAGCTCCAGTTCCTGCCAACCTAGCAGTTCAAAAACAAAATGTGAGTAGATAAAAAAGGCAAAGAGACATTCCAAGCAGTCTTGCCAGCCACACAATCAGGAGATGACCGCACAGGCTTCTCAGCTTGAGAAATGGAGGAAAGCACCTCCCAAGAGCCAGAGATAAGCACCGCTTCCAGAAGCCAGAAATGAAAGGAGAAGCCTCTGCCTTTGTTTGTGTATCTCATTGTATATGTTTGTAAAGGCACTGAATGTTTGCCTATGTATGTAAATGCTGTAATGCACTCTGAGTCCCCTAGCAGAGAAGGGTGGGATATAAATCAAGTGAATTATTAACTCTTGTAGCCAACAATCTTATAATCTGCCTAAGCGGAGGAAGAAATGGAGTTGTATCATCTACAAATCCCAAAATATATTTACAGATATTTTTGGACTACCATTTCTATAAATCTCAGCCAGTGTGGCCAACAGTGAATTCTTCTGAGACCTGTAGTCCAAAATACCTGAAGAGCAACAGGTTGCCTTTGCAACATTTGCAACTGTATACTTGAGACAGTTAGATAAGAAATGTAAAATAAATAATATTAATTATAAACTGTAGTTTTGTGTCAACAGGATATTAAAAATAAACATTTTGTCTTTTAAGTTTTTTAATCCATTCTTTGTTTTTACTTTTAACCTACCCGAATAGCACCAGTAGCAGCTCCAGCAAAAGATATATCCAGCTTTGATGGCTTGCTATTTGCAGAACCATATCGCAATCTGCAGATGTTATAAAGGAAGTTTTTGTAGATGCCAAATGAAAAAGATGAAATTAATGATGCCATTACAACTGTCATTGACACACCGCGGTAGAAACCTAGCACCTGATATGCACAGAAAAATAAAGAAAATGCCTTTTAAAAAACAGAATGAGAAGTAATTGCCATTAATACTATGTTAATGACACAAACCTCTCCAATATAGAGCAGAAGTGGGCAACTCGTGTCCTACCAGATGTTTTTAGACTGTGAATCCATAATCTCTCATCACTTACAGTGCTAGCTAGACCTGGTGGGAAATACAATAAAATGTCTGGAGGGATAGAAGTTGCTCACTTGTTTGGTATTTTGGGCTGTATTTCCCATCAGGTCAAGTGGTAAAAGACGATGAGATTCACAGTTTGAAACTACTGGAAACACCTGTCTTCCTCACCCATGATTACAGAGCAGCAGAAATGAGTACTTTTCTTCTAGTTTCCATAATGAATATATTAATGATAATAAGATTAGAGAGATCAAAATCATAACTCGCCTGTCAGTTTTGCCTGCTGAATAATAAAACAGCAAATCTAAAAACTCTGATCTTTTCCTAAAAAGCAACTTTTAGAGGTGTTGGACTATACCTTGCATAATTCCCACACAGACAGATCCTGGTCATACTGTCTGGAATGTGTGATTTGTAGTCCAATACATATATAGAGAGAGCTTGAAGAAGACTAGTTATATCTGCTACTATCAATATTGAATTCACAGAACATGAAAACACAGGGAAATAAACAGCATTGCTGAAAGGTATCAAATACAGTTTGAGCATCCTTATCTGGAATTCTGAACCCCAAAATGCTCTGAAATCCAAACTCATCCACATGGGTGGCTTTTTTTTTTTTTTTGGTCGTGTCAGGAGCAACTTGAGAAACTGCAAGTCGCTTCTGGTGTGAGATAATTGGCCGTCTGCAAGGACGTTGCCCAGGGGACGCCCGGATGATTTTGATGTTTTATCATCCTTGTAGGAGGCTTATCTCATGTCCCCGCATGAGGAGCTGGAGTCGATAGAGGGAGCTCATTCGCCTCTCCCCGGATTTGAACCTGCGACCTAACGGTCTTCAGTCCTGCCAGCACAGGGGTTTAACCCACTGCGCCACCGGGGGCTCCTCTACATGGGTGGCTGAAATACTGACACTTTTGATTTATGGTGGCACAATATACACAAACTTTGCTTCATGCACGAAAGTATTTAAAATATTGTATAAAATTACCCCCAGGCTAGCTGTATAAGGTGTGTATGAAACATAAATGAATTTTGTATTTAGACCCATCTCCAGAACATCTCATTCAATATGTATGCAAACATAGATATTCCAAAATCCCCCAAAATCCAAAATCTAAAGCACTTCTGGTTCCAAACATTTCTGATATGTGATACTCAACCTGTACTAGCAAAACAATATGTGCTAGAAGTACAGCACTATAGATGTACAGTGCAGATTTTTTAATAACAGATTTTAGTAAAATGTTCTCACATTGACTCTCTAGATCCTCCAGCAGAAACAGAATATAGAGTCATGCTGGAGGGCCTAGAGACTCCTAGAAAGGTGTTCTCTCAGGTTTTAAAAAATAGCATTCAGTTTATTTGTGTGTGTGTGTGTGTGTTTTTTTTTCTTTTACTTTCACATGCTCCTGTGCTCCTAAGACCAATGAATGTATGAAGAATTGTCTTGAGGGGGGTGGGGACAAAACAGCAGGGCACAAAGCAGAAGAAAAACAAATTAAGTTTAAGTTTAATTGACTGTAGCCCAGTTTGTATTGATATTCATATTCACAAGTGCTGGTTTTGGCCTATAAAGCCCTATACGACTCCGGCCCAGCTTACTTGTCCAAACGTATCTCCCTCTACGTTCCACCTCATAGTTTAAGATCCACCGGGGAGGCCCTGCTCTCAGTCCCACAGGCCTCGCAAACACGTCTGGTGGGGACGAGGGACAGGGCCTTCTCGGTGGTGACCCCCCCGCTTGTGGAATTCGCTCCCCAGTGAGATTAGATTGGCGTCCTCCCTCTTTTCCTTTAGGAAAAAACTGAAATTGTGGTTTTAGAACCAGGCTTTTGGCTAGCAGGCACAACGGCACTTTGGACATTGAACTGGACCATATGATGATTGTTATGTTAATGGAAACATCTATATGACTGTATAATTAATGTTATTGTTTTAATCTATTATGTATTTATGGTTTTATATTGTGTTATATTGTGATATTGCAGCATCAAATTGTTGCCACTGCTAGCCGCTCTGAGTCCTCCCTCGGGGGTTGAGAAGGGCAGGGTAGAAATGTTGTAAATAATAAATAAATAAGTAAACATTCAAACTCTACCAAGAATTATTGATCCTGGATACAAAAAAAAACTGCGGGGAAGGAAGCATATTAAGCATTTTTGTCATTATTTCCATCATTGTCCATATATAATAATAAACATAAACATACATATAAAGAACAAAGACAATAGTAATACATGGAAATCTGGAGACTTTCTAAAGGACAGACTGTCAGAGGTTTTTCACACTGTTGGAAATGCTGACTATCCAACATTCATGGGATCATGTGAGGATCCCTGCACACAAAAGAGTTTCTCCCCTTCAAAACATTGCTCTCCACATGAGCAGAATGATAGCATTATGCAGGAGGCAGACATACCTAGTCTTACATATCGGTTCTCCTGATATTCACATCACACATGCCTGGCCTCTTGTGAAGAACTGGCTTGTATATTGGGTAGGTCACAGGATTTTGTCGTATTACTTACGCTTTCGGTTCTGTATGTGTCCAAGATGCAGTGCAATACTCCACGGTAACCTGCCTGAGTCTGAATCCTCACCTGTTGAGACAATCAATCCATTATGCATCCTGACCAGAAAAAGAGCTACCAATATGTTAGCATTTTTCTTATATATTGTTTAATAGCATTATTTAATCAAGACACTAAATCCTGGCACAAAGACTAAATAATTTCATTACCAAATGCATCTCAATGGATCAAATTGGGATTATGCCCAAAAGGGAGGCTTCAGAAGAGCTCGCAATATGATTATGATTCAGAATCCAAATCCAAAATAGCACTGATGTCATTAGATGTATTAAGAGTTGATACATTTGATATGATGGAGTAACCAATTTATTCGGTTATTTAGAAATATAATAATGATCAATTTACTTCTCTAACAGAAGACTGTTAGAGAAATGCCATGAATAAAATAAAACACAAATGCCATGAATAAAATAAAAAACAATGGAATTGATTCTGCATTATTTAATTTACGCAGAGGCACATACCATGGATATCCCGTGTAATGTATTATTTTACGGCTATTCGAAACACATCCTAAAATTGTAGGTTTGATTACTAATGGCCATGAACATATGATGACAAAATTTTATATTTCTTGAATCCAGTAGAATTTAAAAATCATAGCTCTATTTGGATCTTATTCCAGCATAAACACTATGCAAAGTTGAGAAAATAATCAGCTCTCAGACCAGGAGCTCCTCTGTCATGTCAGGATTTAATTTCAATCTGTTTGAAATCCAGTCCATTATTGTTGACAGACATCAGTTCAGGACTGGAACGGCATCCCTGACATTTGGTGGAAAGGAGCAATAGAATCAGCTAGATCCCAGATCAAGCTTTATTATATTGCACACAGCAGGATCTTAACTGCAACCTGACAACAAAAGTATGTGTTTCTCTAATCCAGGGATGGGAAACTCATGTTTATCAAGGGCCATATCAGCTTTATGGTGGCCTTCAAAGGGCTGTTGAATCTATGGACTGAGAACCCATGGATACAGAGGGAAAACTTTTTTTTACATGGTCTTTAGTTTTTTCCCAGTTTGGGTCCCTAGATATTGTGTGTGTGTGTGTCAGGAGAGACTTGAGAAGCTGCAAGTCATGTTTGGTGTGGGAGAATTGGCCGTCTGCAAGGACGTTGCCCAGGGGATGCTCAGATATTTTGATGTTTTACCATTCTTGTGGCAGGCTTCTCTCATGTCCCCACATGGGGAGCTAGAGCTGACAGAGGGAGCTCATCTATGATCTCCCTGGATTCGAACCTTCATCCTGTCAGTCTTCAGTCCTGCCGGCACAAGGGTTTAACCCATTGCACCACTGGGAGCTCCAAGTCCCTAGATATTATGGAATGACAACTCCCATCACTTTTGATTATCCACCATTTAATTATCCACTATGTTGATTGCAAACTAACAGTATTTGTGGCTCTGAGGTTGGAAAACAGTTAAAGACCGTTTACCACAAACCTGGTAACTAAACTCAAATCCAACTCTCCTAACTAAACAGAACAAACTGCAGCCTTCCAGATGTATCACAACTCCCATCAGCTCTAGTCATGATGTCTAATGATGAGGAATACAGTTGTAGTCCTGCATCTGGCGGGCAACACAAAATGACATGGCGGGTCTGTTAATTATACAATATAAGAAAAATAGTAATTATTCCTGATTCTAATTACTTTTTCTGTCTTACTAAATGTAGCACTATTTTATCAATTCAGTTTTGGTTTTGTCATTTTTTAAAAACAAATCACGACTTGTTCTTTGCCTTTATGTTTATTTCTGTTACTATCTGTAAATAAAATAAAATAAAATCTTACTTTCTAGTATTTGCATTGCCTTGCTATGTCAAAGATAGGTCTGTTTTCATATAAACAGATAAAATGTCAATACCTTTATGGTGTCCAGAGGATAACCAACTGCAGCACTAACTCCGCCTAAAAGAGATCATTGTTTTGGATATGTTAAATTAGTCTTAAGAACTTTGTTTTAAGAACTTTGGCAAAAGATTTTGAGATCACAGGAAAAAGAGAGGCTTAAAGTTAACAGATCAAATCTTGTCAAAAAAGGTCTATCCATGTGCCATTCTTCCCATTTCCAATCTATTGCTCTGAAACATGTGTTTTAGTAGACACAGATTGTTATCCATAGTGTTAAGAATACAATACTGTACCCCAGTACACAGTCTACAAAATGCAACCAAAATACCACCCAAATCTGAGGATTCCAAAAACATAATGCAAGTTGAGTATAGGGAGTATGCTTATATTCATTTAACACAAAAACTGGTGTAGCCAGATTCTGAAGAATGTGTGTATTAAGCTTATTGTTTACTCAGCTTGTAGCTATACAACTGAAACTAGGATGTCCACGCAAACATCATGAAAAGGATTATCTGAGAAAACAATGGCTTGTTATTCCCAATTGGGGCAAACTGGTTGTATCGATGGGATTTACTTATGTAATTATATTGATGGGATTTACTTATCACATTTACTCACCATTCAACAACTGATTCAGGTTCTAGCTACTTTCTGGAAACCACATCTCTTCATGTATGCTAACCTGAGTTTTAAGAACTTTGAGAAAGGATTTTCTCTCAGCCTACCTCACAGGTGAAAACATGGACACATTTGTCCGAACAACATCAGTGAATGGTCCAGATGGCAAAATATATTAATGAGGAAAATCAAACAACTTAGGAGATGTTGCAGGAGTTTGCTCTTGTATGAGTTTACAGGGAAAGGCATGATTCTCTTCCCGTCTCCTCCCTTCCCAGTAAATGGAGACAGGATTGACAGTGTAGCTACAAAACTATGGTGGTTACACATTCATAACTGCCCAATAGGTTTCAGGTCACAAACTATAATATAAGTAGACATATGCCTTACCAAAGTGAAAAGAACTTTGTATTGTCAAAGGCTTTCATTGCCAAAATCACTGGGTTGTTGTACGTTTTTCGGGCTGTATGGCCATGTTCCAGAAGCATTCTCTCCTGACATTTCACCTGCATCTATGGCAGACATCCTCGGTGATTGTGAGGTCCTTACAACCTCTGAGGATGCCGGCCATAGATGCAAGCAAAACGTCAGGTGAGAATGCTTCTGGAACATGGCTGTACAGTCCAAAAAACTTACAACAACCCACTGAAAAGAACTTTGGTTCCCTTAAACACAATCCCATAAGTATCAACCACAGTTGTTCAGAGAATGCTGTCAAGTAAAAAAATACTATACGATGGCATCAGTACAGTTGGTGTTACCTAGGGCTGTATCTCATGGTGTCACCTCCATGGACTTCTTACTTTACCAAACTGGTTCCTTGAGGACACAATATTAGCTGCAAAGAAAGATTTCTTTGCGGCATCTATTGCCATGGCATATGCCCTTAAATAGAGACATTACTGTCTTTGATCTGACTCGTCCCAGCTGGTATGTCGCACGCACTCTAGCCACCTCGGTAGGTGACCCTGTTGATGCCCTGGTCACTCCCTGGAATAGGGAGATGACTAGGGCAGTAGACACTATCGCTCCAGAGCATCTCCTCTCAAGTAGCAGAGCTAAACCATCTCCTTGGTTCACTGAGATAGCAATGAAGTGAATGAAGAGGGGGCTAGAGTGCATGTGGCATACCAGCTGGGATGAGTCAGATCAAACATGGCAATGTCTCTATTTAAGGGCATACACTACAGAAATAGACACAGCAAAGAAATCTTTCTTTGCAGCCAATATTGCGTTCACAAGGAACCAGTCTAGTAAAGTAACAACTCCATGGAGGTGACACCACGAGATACAGAACTAGGTAACAACAACTGCAGTGATCCCATCGCTTAGTATTTTTTAATTGTTGGCATTCTCTGAGCAACTGTGGTTGATATTTAAGGGACTGTGTTTAAAGACATTGCAAGAAGCTGCACTTTGTAAAATCACCAGAATCCACACTATGACATCACAAGAGGGTGTGTTGCCTTTAGGTTCTTAGATTTTGTCCCTGAAATCACAGGTTCTGGGGTCGTCCTGACCAAGCCACCCTCCTTGGCTTTCACCCTAGTCTACTGGCACATCCCTCTTGTTTCTTAGTGGCCTTGTCCTGTCAACATAGGGGCACTGAGTTTATAACTAGAAAGAGTGATGGGAGCACCTAGTCCCCATGTGCTTCAATTGACAAGAAGCCAAATCAACAACAACAAAGAGAGGTGCAAGATGCATCAAGTCTATCTCATCAGCAGAGCTCTTCTGGACATGAACTGACCTTTCTTAATGCATTGACAGTGACAGCAAAGATACAGCTTTTGACATTCTCTAGGGATTTCCACATGCCAGATATAGCAACCCACAGATGTTTATTGAGCCTAAAATAGTCTCATGGCTTGGAAGCTGAAAGCTACTGCTGCAACTGGAGAAGGAAAAACACACCACCACACTGTAAGCCTTCTTCAATTCCAATGAATCGACTGTCTCTTCTGTTAACAAGGAAATATCTGTGAATCATGATCTTAAGCTTGCTTAGCTCAAAATTATTCAACCTGCGAGCTATCTGGAGATGGGTGGAGGGGATGATAGGACAATGCTAACAAGTTGTGATGGAGCTTAAATTTCCACCTCAAGAAGTAAGACAACACACATACCCACAACATGATATGTCTCAAGAATTCAGCCACTCTGTTCTATCTGGTTCTATTTTCTCCTCTCTCTTCATATGTTTTCTAACAATTAGCCTTGTGACTATGGCAGTTCAGAAGTATGAGCCTCACCATTATCCTATGTTGCAAACTTGCAAACTTGCGAAGAGGTTAATTAGGATCGCTTAGTGCTGGTGGTCTTTGCTTCTTCCAGCACGCTGATATTTGTCTGCCTGTCTTCCGAAGAGATTTGCAGGATTTTTCAGAGGCAATGCTGATGGAATCATTCCAGGAGTTGCAATCCATTGTTGTTTATTATTTTTGATGAGATTTCAGCAATGACTAGAAAAGCATTTGCACAATTCCTGGAAATGCCAGAGCTGGCAATGGTAGTGCATACCTTGGTTACATCCTAGTTGGATTATTCTAATATGCTGTAAATGGAATCAGTGTGGCATAGCAGTTTGAATGCTGGACTACAACTGGAAAACAGGGCTTGAATCTTGACAGATGAAAGAACAAGAGAACCTTGTCTCACTCATACTATGATAGTGGGCCATAGAAGCCAGGAGATTATATCTTCAGAGTTATTCATTATATTCTTAAATATAAAGTGTCCTCAAAATGATTTGTTATTAAAATAGCAATACAGTGTACATTTTAGTTGCATACAGAAATAATATTGGAATTTCTGTTATATTTTCAAGATTTATCTGCCATAATCCATGAAAACCTTCTCAATTTTTTTGGTTCAGTCCTATACATTTCAACACAAAGGTTAGCCCAGTTGAGGTAAAAGGGCAATGTAAGGGTTTTCACTTTTAAATTGTTGTTTTTAATTATTAGGTGACCCAGGAAACCCTTTTAGGGTTGAAGAACAGAGTAAAGAAATAACAATAAGAACAGTTTCATCAAAATGTCTGGAGAATATTGCCTTCTTGAACATTTTCAAATTAACATCTATCTGTGCTGGCATTCACTATGACATTTTCTCTAGGGAAAAAGATACCCAGATCAAGTTCCAAGGTTGCAAAGCCACAGCTGATTCATAAAAGAACTCCTTTGTTATCATAGTTGCCAATTCACAATGGTCACTGCAACCTATTAGACTGGTAACTTATTTGTACATTGGGAAAGCATCCAAGCTCAGAATGCTTCAATTCTGAAATGGTAAAGTGAGATATTTGGATCCACCCATGTGGATCACAGTTGTGGAAAGAAGCTCTAACGCAGTACTTTCCAAACTCTGTGTTGCAAAATGTTAGTGTGTCAGCTGCAATCTGTAGGTGTGTCATGTGACTCTAATGAGAAACCTCTGAGTGCATGTGAAAAAAATCAATAAATTATAGATTTAAAATATATAAATGAAATCACTACTCAACTATGAGATTCATAATACAGGTTTGCTGCTAAGTTTAATGTACAGAAGAAGGTCATATATGCCACAATGAGCTCCTTGGATTAAAAAATGATGTAAATGTAGCAAACAGGAATTATATAGAATCCATAGGCTGGACCACTTTGTGAAGTTGCTGCAATTGAAAGGAGATGTTGACAAGCTAGAATGTGTCCAGAGGAAGATAACTAAAATGATCAAGGGTCTGGAGAACAAGTCTCAAAGAGCTGGGCATGTTTAGCCTGCAGAAGAGAAGGCTGAGAGGAGACATGATGAGGGCCATGTATCAAGATGTGAGGGAAAGTCTGAGGGAGGAGGGAGCAAGCTTGTTTTCTGCTGCCCTGGAGACTAGGATGTGGAACAATGGCTTCAAACTACAGGAAAGGAGATTCCACCTGAACATTAGGAAGAACTTCCTAACTGTGAGAGCTGTTCAGCAGTGGAACTCTCTGCCCTGGAGTGTAGTGGAGGATCCTTTGGAGGCTTTTAAACAGAGGCTGGATGGCCATCTGTTAGGGTGCTTTGAATGCGGTTTTCCTGCTTCTTGTCAGAGGGTTGGACTGGATGGCCCACAAAGTCTCTTCCAACTCTATGATTCTATGAGTTATTGTTTATTTATTTATTTACTTACTTCATTTATATACCGCTTTTCTCAGCCCTTGGACAACTCAGAATTGCTCTCGGCACACCTGCCATGTTTTCTTTACTTTCAGCATCACCACTACAAGCTTCCATAAGCTTATTTCTCCAGCTTCTCCAGGCTCTCAGTGTTGGTCTGTTCTTTTTTCCCCTCTGTGTGTATTTTACATATTAAACATCGGAGATATGCTTGCCAAGACATGGCAGAGAAATGCCCCAGCTGGAATCCTGTGCAGTAGTAACAATCCAGTGATAGAGAGAGATCTGCTACCAAGAATTATACAGCTCCAAATAGTATTATCTTTGCATAGGAAGAACTTGCATTGCCTTTTAGATGAATTCCTATTGTTTATGCCAGTATTCACTAAGAAGCCAATGGATTGGATGTGTTTGATTACAAATGCCAGGCCATAGCCATTCCATTTCTGCAGGGCAATGAGAGTTACCTTCTGGAGGGTGCCAAATTGTGAAAGCTTTAAAGTACGAATGCAATGTCAGCAAATACTCTAATCCTCACAGGGTCTTGAAGGCTACATATATTTCCCTTGGATCAGCTTCAGTTTATGACATAAGGTACTAATTTTAGCCTTCTCCCTCACTTGCTCACTTTCTGTGCAGAATTTGGAAATATCACCCTTTGGGATTCCAACTTTCCTGATCCCCCAACTGTGCTGGCTGGGATATTCTGGAAGTTAATTTCCCAAATAATAATAATAATAAATACTTTCTCTGAGCTCTATCTATGTGCAGGGCATTTTAATGTTCCAGGGAGTCCTATCTTCTGAATGGAATAGTTCCAGGAGCATAGCACCTTGTGGTTTTTCACCATGTCTATCATTTTATCACTGAGTCAACCAAGTCTAAACTTGCAATTTCTCAATGGAGAGACAGAGGAACCTGGAACACTCAGCTAAGAGCAACTGCCAGAAGACTGAGAAGATCTGGCACAGGTGAGTTTGCAGCATTCTCCACTATCAGCACCTGCCACATTCATCTAACCTTCTCTAGTAATGATGACAGCACATACATTTCTCTCGTAAGTTTGTCGTAATTGTAGCCACAGAATACCTTTGTCTTGTGCAATCTTACAAGTAACTAGATGAGGGTCTGGCCTCTTGCCAAATTATTTATACCAGAGCCAGACTTCACTGGAACAAGCCAGAATGAATCTCAGCAGTGAGCATTTGTTGAATGCACATTTGTATTGCATACACTTAGAAACCTAGTTCATGATGAAGCTGCAACCTAGCACTGAGAAATCCCAAACATAAATTCAGCTATAGCATCTAATATAAACCCCCAGTTCTCATATCTTATTTACTCTTTCCAAGTGCTTAATGTAGATGTGTATCTATTAAATACCTATGCTCAATCTGAGCTTTCTTTTTTCCCCTTCAAGGCATGAAACATGTATAGATACACCTGCACTGATTAGGTTTTTTTTTTTTTATCGTGTCAGGAGTTGCTCCTGTTGTGAGAGAATTGGCCGTCTGCAAGGACGTTGCCCAGGGGACGCCCAGATGATTTTTGATGTTTTTATCATCCTTGTGGGAGGCTTCTCTCATGTCCCCGCATGAGGAGCTGGAGCTGATAGAGGGAGCTCATCCGCCTCTCTCCGGATTCGAACCTGCGACCTATCAGTCTTCAGTCCTGCCGGCACAGGGCTTTAACCCACTGCACCACCGGGGGCTCCACTGATTATTGCTGTCTTTTGTAAAGGAAAACAATACAATTTGAGACCTGTCCCGAGTGGAACTCTATGGTGTCATTTGCTTTTGTGTCATATGTAGGTCCCTCCATTGGATAAGGGAGAAGAATGCCAAGGCATAATGAGCGATGCAGCTTGCATTCTGTTTGTGATCAATTGTGTCCCTGGGATAATTCCAAAATGAACTCATTCCGACAATCAGGAATCCTTGTTTGATTTCCACTGCTACAGCATGGCATGATAATCTATTATGAAATGGTCCATCTGTACCACAAAAGTCAAGACTGATCCATCAGAGGTTTACACAGCACTTGTTTATTATCCTAAGAATGTAAGATACAGGGTGGAGTTTTACAATGTACACTGTATTATAAAGTAGTGTACCTGAGGCCATAGCCTTGTTGCCCTACAATGTTGCAACTGAACAGCAATGTTCCTGTTGTTGTTGTTGTTGTTGTTGTATGCCTTCAAGTTATTTCTGGCCTATGATAACCCTACGGCAGAGGGTCAAGCTTGTGGTCCTCCAAATGTTTGGGCTTCCAACTCGCAGAAGCCCTAGTTAGCTTGTCCAATAGCCAGGAATTCTAGGAGCTGAAGTCCAAAACAACTGGAGTACCAAAGTTTGACACCACTGCCCTACGGCAAACCTATCACAGGATTTTCTTGGCAAAGTTTGTTCAAGGAGGGTTTGCCATTGCATTTCTCTCACTTTTTGCAATGAGGCTTTGCTGCTACCTCAAAATGCCAGGAACTGAGGAATACAATTATGTGTAAATAAAATAGTTAACAAATTAGAGAATGATTATTTCTGTACATATTTGGTGGCTCAATGGGTTAAACCCTTGTGAGGGCAGGACTACTGACTGACAGGTTGATGGTTTAAATCTGGGGAGAGCAGGTGAGCTCCCTCTGTCAGCTCCAGCTCCCCGTGCAGGAACATGAGAGAAGCCTTCCACAAGAATGGTAAAACATCAAACAACTGGGCATCCCCTAGGCAACATCCCTGCAGACAACCAATTCTCTCACACCAGAAACGACTTGCAGTTTCTCAATTTGCTCCTGACACACACAAAAAACTCTATCTTCGAGTGCATTCACACTGTAGAATTAATGCAGTTTTATGCCACTTTAACTGCTCAATGCTCTGGAATCCTGGGAGTTGTAATTTCACAACTTCTTTAATCTTATCTGCCAATCTTGTCAATGCTCATGATTCCAGAGCATTGAGCTGTGGCAATTAAAGGGGTGACAAATTGCAATAATTATACAGCGTAGAAGATGCACCCCCTGTCCCAAATTATATTTCACTTAAGGAATACCCATTTTTGGTAGTAGGATGTGCCTGAAAGGAAATAGCACAAAATAACAGTTGTCTCTCTTCATCAAGAAGCTGCTGGGTCACAAATTTATTTATTCATTTACCTCCAATGGCTCCTGCAATGAAATCCATCTGCAGGGAGCCAGCTGTTTTTGCCAGTCCTGAGATCAGAATGCTTGAGCCACACAGCCAGAGCCAGGGGAAAGGGAACACAACCTGTCTTTCCAGGAATAAGGAGCTCTTCTCTCTGAAAGGATTGAACAAACAGAGTCTCTGAAGATTGCAGCACTTGCTTTCTGCAGCTCTTTCTCTCCTTGATGATTGTGCTTCCAGTTGGCAAGATCGGGACGGGACTTTGAATCCAAGGATATTGTGAATGCATAACTTCTGAAGGCAATGCTGCATCACTGTAGAGAAATGAAACTTTGCCCCCGCCTCTTGCCATTTGTCCTACAAGTGCTGAAGGCAAAAGAATGTTAATGGCAGGGGTCAGATCTATGTTTCCAAAATGCTGTATTGTTGGGTTGTTTCATTTTCCCAAATCTTTTGGCTCAGCAAGAAGCAATGGAATGAGTGACTGGGGTCAAGCATCCACAGAAAATCAGATGTTAGAAGAAGGGACGTTGTTGATGCCTGCCCACAAGTCATTTATGGTGACCTTCAGGCAAAACTGTCATGGGTTTCAGGGGTTTCACACTGTCACTATGCTGGCTCTCTTTCCTTACAATGTCCTGGGTGCTGTTGTTGTTGTTGCTCTGTGGCCTCAAGTTAGAAATTCTGTGATTCAACAACTTGAAGGTAAAGGTAAAGATTTACCCTGAGATTAAGTCTACTCGTATGCGACTCTGGGAGGTGGTGCTCATCTCCATTTCTAAGGTGAAGAGCCAGTATTGTCCATAGATGTCTCCAAGATCATGTGACCAGCATGACTGCATACAGCACCGTTACCTTCCCACTGGAGTGGTACCTATTGATCTACTCACATTAGCATGTTTTTGAACTGCTAGGTTGGCAGAAACTGGAGTTAACAGTGGGAGCTCACCCCGCTCCCTGGACTCAAATGCTGACCTTTCAATCAGCAAGTTCATCAGCTCAGCAGTTTAACCCACTGCGGGTTTTCCCGGCAAGATCTGTTCAGAGGATGTTTGCCATTTGCTTTTTCTTAGGCTAAAATGTGTGTCTTGCCCAAAGTCATCCAGTGGGATTTCATGTCCGAGCAGGGATTCAAACTCTGGTCACCCAGAGTCCTAGTACATCACTGACTATTTCCTCCACAAATCATGCCCAGTGCACATTCTACTGACTATATATGATGTGGTTCATAGTCTAGCATAACTGAAATGTGTAAGAATGGGGCAAGAGTCCCTAAGAAAATAGTAGGAGTGTGACATGTGAATAAGAGCTGTTCTATGTAGAGCTCATTGTGCTTGGATCATGTTGCAAATCATTATGTAAGCTTGGTTAGAAGAAATGGGGGAAGCTACAGTGATAGAGTTATCCAGTAGCTTTCTCTAACTGCATATAATGCATAACTATGTCACTTATTAATAAGGCTGATCCGTTTCAGGTCTGTGTGATTCCACCAAGATTGCCAAATATAATTAGACTTCACTTGTGACATGCAGTCCTTCTTGGGTTCTTGTCAGAAGATGCATAGTCTGGCCAAATAGCCAGCTCAGAGGCTTTTTGAAGCCACATGTCTCTGAGGTACCTCTAGCCTCATGTACTTTGTTTCCTCCTGCTCTCCTGCCACGTGTAATTCACGCAAGCATTGAACATGTGAATGTAACTGTCATGTGGATCCTCAGGTGACTGTCTAATGCTGAGGCAAAGGAGCTTCACATGAACACCATTATGATCAGACTAAGGGTTAAGAGAGGCTACATCTGACTCCAAATCTGGGTGAGGTCATGGCTTTAGTTGGAAAGTAAAGGAAATGGAAGCTGGACCTTGAATGGATTCCAAATAAAATGGGCAAACTCAGTCATTATATAAAATAAATTATTTTAACCCAGACAGCTTGCTACCTTTATGTGTGATGGAGGATGTTGGCTTATTGCACATATGCATATTCATAACCTTATCAAAAAGGTAAAAATTATGTCACATCTGTTTGGCAAATGTGAATCTCCATGAACATAGAGACCACCCTTTTGAAAACCACTAGTCAAGAAAAACATGACCTTATTAGAAGTTGACTCTTTGAAAAAAGTGATATTCATAAGCATTCATGTAATGGAACACAGATAACTCAGCTGTTGAACTAAAGAACCAGGTCTTTAACCTGCCAAGGATAAAGACATGCCACTACAAAAATAAATTTAGTTAGCAGAGGATAGTTTTTTCTTTGAAGTAGAATTTGAGGTTGCAATTGCCCAAAAGATATACACTCCCTTGAAACCTCTTAGTTAAAATATGCAATCAAGAGAACAAAACAAAGTCTTCTTTAAACATAACATCTCAGGTTTAGTAACAAAATTCTTGTATATACAATTATACATGTCTACAAACAGTTAGCGGAGACTTGGAAGGTCGCTATTTCTAACAATATCAGCCTTATGGTTGCCTTCAAAGGGCTGTTGACTCCATGGACGGAGAATCTGTGGATACAGATGGCCAGCTATAATTTCTTTACATAGTGGTCAGTTCTCTTTAGCTTTTATCCTTTTGGGTCCCCTGATGTTATTGAATGACAATTCCCTTCACCTTTGATTATTCGCTGTGTAGGCTGGGGATTATGGGAATTGCAACCCAACAGCAAAGCAGAAAGGAAAAAAATTAGCATGCTTCACCATGCTGAAAAAGCACAGATCCATAAGTTTTGCTACCAAAATGGAAATTGTATGAAAATATGAGCCTGTTGAAAAAAGTCATCCCTGGATGCATTTTGGAAGAACATCAAGTGTATCCTGGAATATTCAAAATCTTTTTGTTTAGTTGTGTAAGGTTTATCTAATCCAGTTGTTTCATTTCACATGGGCATGCTGTTAGTTTTGAATAAAAAGTGTGTTGAAAAATGTTGAGCGACTCTTCTTTTCTGTGGTGTTAGAACCTATCCCTATTCTTTCCCTATTATTTCTATCTTTTGTGTCTAAGTTCCTGTTAAAGAAATAAAACCCAGGAATGCATCTGCTTCATTTACTGAGAAATACCGATACAGACAGTTCCCAAGTTACAAACAAGGTTTGTTCTTAAGTTGAATTTGTATGTAAGTCAAAACAGATACATTTTTAAGTGTATCTCTAGCCAAACACACACACACATACACACACACACACAAATGTGCAGTCTCCAAGTTACAAACATATGACTTACAAACAACTCATAGTTTAGAATAGGGTGAGACAACAGGAAGTGAGACAAATCTATCCCTTGGAAGGGAAATTTACTCCTGGAAGAGTTATCATGCGGAAAAGGTGTCTCTACTGAAGCTTTTTTCACCAATCCTTGTTTACACAACAACCCACATTTTTAAAAATCTAATTATCACAGGGACAGAAAGTGAGGTGGAATCTTGTTTTGTACAGACAGAAAAACAAACACCACAAGAGTTTTAACACTTCCCTGTGCTATCCAAAACTTGTGTGTGTGTATACACACTTACGCACATATGTGCCTGGAGTTACACTTAAGTTACAAACTCACAAACAAATTCAACTTAAGAACAAATCTAAAGGACCTATCTTGTTCGTAACTTGGGGACTATTGGAAATTCCATAACCTATTGAAAAGGTAAAAATGATGTCACATTCAGTTGGCAAATGTGAATCTCCATGAATATGTGGAGACCACCTTTTGAAAATCACTAGTCAAGAAAAGCATGACCTTGTTGAAGGGTCCCTCGTTGTTAGAAGTCAACTCTTAAAACAAGTGATATTCATAAGCATTTGTGTAATGACGCACAGGTAACTCAGCTGTTAAACTGAAGAACCATGTCTTTAAACTGCCAAGGAAAAAGACATGCCACTAGAAAAATATATTTGGTTAGCAGAGGATGGTTGTTTCTTTTAAGATGCAATCGTAATTGCAGTTGCCCAAAATATATATACTCCCTTAAAACCTCGTAGGTATAACATGCACTCAAGAGACAAAACAAAGTCTTCTCTACTAAAGTCCAAACAGCAACATGCATCCACCTCCACTGAGGTCTGATGCAAACCAAATACAAAATTGAGTCTTGTGTCACACCAAAGAGGTAAAGTCAAACCAGCAAACCAAAATGTGAATGCAATATAGGTTAACAATTATACACATTTACAAACTGTTATACACATTTACAAACTGTTAGTGGAGGCTTGGAAGCTTGCTATTTTCAACTTGGACTGTCTGTTGTCTCACGCCTGTTCTTAAGCATGAATGTTTGTAAGTCAGATGTTTGTAACTCGGGGACTGCCTGTACTCCATAATGTTTTAATTTTGTATTGTTCCAAATTCTATTTTTATCGTTGTGCCACTCTGAGATTTTATGCATGGTGGAAACATTGTAATAAATACAACAAACAAACAAACAAAGTTCAGCAGCTATAGTGCAATGACATATCCCCTAGATAAACTTTTAAAACAGAGGGCCAGGTCACAGTCCTTCAAACTGTTGGAGGGCCGGATTATAATTTGAAAAAAACAACAACACCATGAATGAATTCCTATGCACACTGCACATATTTTATTTGTAGTGCAAAAACCCTTTAAAACAATAGAATAATTAAAATGAAGAACAATTTTAACAAATATATACTTACGTATTTATATTTCAATGGGAAGTGTGGGCCTGCTTTTGGCTGATGAAATAGGACTGTTGTTGTTGTGTGCTTTTGAGTCATTTCAGACTTAGGTTGAGCCTGAACGAGGGCCGGGTTAATGACCTTGGAGGGCCATATCCGGTCCCCGGGCCTTAGTTTGAGGACCCCTGCCCTAGATATACAAACAGGTGCAAGCACACGCACACCAATCAACAGGCCTAGAAAACATATTACTTTCCACTATTCAGTCAATGATTGAACATCCAGTGATCTCAATTTGTTGCTTTCACAGAAAGGGGGTTAATATATGCAGAAGGGTAGGGAAATGCCTACAACACAACACCACAATAATGTGAGCACACACACTCACTCCAAGGCAATGGCTCCAGTAAAGCCAATTACCAGGCATTCTTACAGGAAACGGTGTTGATAATGAATTCTTCAATAACTGGGTATGGACAAGTGCTTGAGTCCTTGGTCAAATATGTGCAATGAACAGCACCCTCACCTACAATTATCTCTTGCCTCATGGAATGTAGTTACAATCTAGGAATTCCTGAAGAGACATGCTTTGTATGCTTGGTGGGAAAATGTGGGAAAATGTCCAAACCCAATGAAAATTCCACCTAACCTCACCCACTTTGCTTTGCCCTGCCTGCCAGGTCCTACCCACTTCTGGAATGCGGGCCCTGCGACCTGACTATTCTTAAGTTGGAATTCAGCCCCAAGCACCAAACCGATAGTTTTACACATGATGTTCAGGTTTGTTCTTCAGTTCATTCTGTTAGTTTCATGGCTTGCTGCTACCTCACCTCTGACTCCCAATGGAAAACCCTCAAGGCATTGTCATGCTTCAGCTCCCAGCCTGCTTGTTCTAATTCTAAACTGTAAACTGTTGGGTTTATACATACTAGAGTGATCCTGTGCCCTGTTTTGGAAAATTATCAACGAATGGTACACATTCACCACTGGTTAATCTTGAGGGTTAATGGCGCTTTTTGTGGAATGCCGTTTTAAAAGTGGTGGCATTTCATTTTCCCTCTGTTTGTTTGGCATATTCATGGGGAAAACCCTGAAAGCACTTGAAAGTGCTTCACTTCAATGTTGACATGGGTGTGATGAGTCACTAGTGCTGCTGAAGTGAGATTGGAAGAATCCATGGTGTGTTGTGGGTGTCACTTTTTTCCACGCTACTTCCCAGTTCCCAAGCTGCTACCATTCAATTGCCAGAAAGCCAAATGGAGAAGCAAATTTCCAGTATCTGAAAAACAAGCTTACTTTTGAGTCACTGTGCATGTATTCTCTGTCTCTGACAATCTCAGTTGTTTGTTTTGGAACAGCCCCAACACTTCACATTCGGCCCAGCTTATTGTAACCAAAGCACCTTGACAGCGGAGCAAGTTCAAAGAAAATCTGTAATGCTATGTCACTGTTTTGTTTGCGAATTGCAGCATTAAACTGTTTGGCAGTATTTGAATTTGGCATCCAAAAGAGTGGGCGGTGGAGGGGGTGGAATCGCCTGTCTAGTTCACTCGCAACAGGATATATTCCTTCAAAGAATGTGTAGAGATGATGGTGAGAAATGTTCATCAACTAATGCAATAGGAAACGGTGTCTCTTAAGCCACTACACAGCACTCTCAATTTGGTTTCACTTGACAATTGTACCAGCAAAATTTTATTTTACAATGTTACTCAAACAAGAGTTTTGTACTTTTTTTAAACAAACCTGCATATGTCACCCAAGATAAAAACAGAACGCTTGTGTTGCAAAAATCCTCCCAAAAAACAGAGGCGAGAATTCTATAGGGTGGGCCAAAAGTCACAAAAGTGTCTGATGTTTTAATAAGGGTTTTTTGCGGGGAGGGTGTTACTGTGGACCCCAGACCCCACCCCAATAAAATATACCCACCTCAGACTTTACAATCATCAGGGGAGGCCCTGCTCTCGATCCCGCCACCCTCGCAAGCACAATTGGCAGGGACAAGAGACAGGGCCTCCTTGGTGGTGGCCTATGGAATGCACACCCCAGTGAAATCAGGGTGACTCCCTCTCTCCTCTCCTTTACAAAAAAAAGCTTAAATCTTGGCTTTGGGATCAAGCATTTGGTCAGCTGACTGAGCAGCAACTGTCAATGTTGGACTGGAACTCTGGATTACGATTTGATTTTGGGAACTTAGGCTCAGTTGTATTTTAATACTTAATGGTCAATATTTTAATGTTTCTTTTATAATCTTGTTGATTTACTTAATGTTGATTGTTTGTACTGCCATTGTTCGCATCTAATTATTGCCAGTTGTAAGCCGCCCTGAGTCCCCCTTCGGGGGTTGAGAAGGACGGGATATAAATATTTGAAAATAAATAAAATAAAATAAAATAAAATACATAAATTGAACTCTGTGATCTATAGTTCTCAGAAGGATGGAGGCCATAATAAACTGGAAATGGCCTCCATCTCCCGCAATCCTTCACGACTCCCCAGGACCACCAGCAGCCCACACATCATGATCCCCAGATTCCCACATATCCATCCCAGACTCCCACATACCTGTAGTCGTAAAGGACAGCTTAAGTACATTGATCTTGACACCTTTCCTATAATTAATGGGACTGAGAACTGATAGCAACTCAGATGGGAAGGCATTTCCTAATCCCAAGAGAAAACTTGGAACAACCCAAGAGAAAACTATCTAGTTTTTAGCTTGCTCGGTGGGCAATTGCTGGCACTTTCATTTGCTGTATCACAGCCACAACTCAATGTGGGACAATGTCATTCCTTCTTCAGTGCACCATTTACAGTGCCTTTTATAGAAACATGGTGTAGCTTCTAAATGATAGTGAATAAATATCACACAGTTCAGTTGCTGGGTCATTCTGGTGCCATGGGCTCCCATTGTAAGTGTTTGGGAGAGGAATCCATTTTTTATTATGAGAAGATCCATGTTGGATCAAATCAAAGACCTATGTAATGTAACAGTCTATTAATACAGTGACCCAACTCTCTCTCTCTCTCTTTTTTGAGCTGACCATAAAACTGCACAATATGTGGACCTACCATGGACTTGTACAAGAACAATATAACATTGGTTTTATTTTAGGTCTTTTTGTAATTGTGTTCAGCACAGAATTTAAAGACACCTTTCAATATCTTTAAAGTATAGGTTCTTCTTTTTTCCAGTAAGAGAAAGAGTATCAGAACTTTTACACAAAGAATGACATTGGACATATAGAGGTACAGATTCTATGTAACTAACTAAATTAGATTCCACAAGCCAACAGTTACATTGGCTAACAACAAACCAAGAAAAGGGTTACATTTTATTCAGAATTCACACACATATACATGCATACAAATATTACCATATCCTTTCTCCCTCCTTGGAAAGCACCTGTTAGGCCAGACCATGCTTCCCTGCAGCTTGCCAACACACAGTTCCAAAACTTCCATAATGCCAAAATACCAAAACCCTTTTCTCCAATTACAATGCCAAAGACCAGATCTGTGTTTTCCCTACAGCAGAAACTCACTCCCTGCATAAAATCCAAGACTCCGAAAATGCATTCCTTCCTCTTCCTTTGAGAAAAGGAGGCATTCACCCTCTCCGTCCTTCTGATGGACCAGAGAGGTGGGTGAACAGCTCTGCTGTCTGTCACAATCTTTGGAATGTAATAAGGTCTCTTATATAGCAATATTTCTGTTGATGTTCAATGTATTGTTGAAGGCTTTCATGGCTGGAATCACTGGGTTGTTGTAGGTTTTTTGGGCTATATGGCCATGTTCTAGAAGCATTCTCTCCTGATGTTTCACCTGCATCTATGGTAAGCATCCTCAGAGGTTGTGAGGTCACAACCTCTGAAGATGCTTGCCATAGATGCAGGAGAAATGTCAGGAGAGAATGCTTCTAGAACATGGCCATATAGCCCAAAAAACCTACAACTCTGCTGATGTTGTCCCAAAGTTGTAAATGAATGATAGACGTTTTCCATGCTGAGACATCCTGGCTTCATCTCAGTTTCCCAACAGATGTTGACTCCTTTTGTCTAACTTAAACATCTGGCATCAAATATATGGGCGCTATTTAGGCCACAAAGTTTATTTATAATAAGGACAAATCCTCTGCCAATAAGCAGAAACAGAGTAGAAAATGTAGGGCTTAGAAAAATGGCAAACCTATTTTTTAAGGTTTGCGGTACAGCGAGTCTCCCTAGCTCAGAAGCCAAAACTGGCAGAAATGATTAAAGATTATGGAAAGATTTTTTGGAATGTTATTACTTGGATGGGAGACTGCCAGCAAATTCCAGGTAGTGTAAGCAGTATTTTAGAGGAAGGAACTGACGCTTCTTGCCTTTTAAAAAACCTATGAAATTTATGCAGTCACCAGCAGTTGACACGCATCTTGAAGGCATGCAACCACACAAGAATATTTCTGGTTTAAAGTTTCTTTTTTAATACCTTTATTACTGAACAGGACTGGCGATATTGAAGATTTAATGTCTCAACAAAGGAATGTTATGCATGGATCTTGCCAAGAGTCTTGAAACATTCCAACAGTTCAAAGAAAGAAAAAGAAAACAATGCAGCTGAGATACAGTCATTTTTCTGTTCCAGGCATGGACAAACTTGGGCCCTCCAGGTGTTTTGGACTTCAACTTCCACAATTCCTAACAGCCTATCGGAAGTGGGAGTTGAAGTCCAAAACACCTGGAGGACCCAAGTTTGCCCACGCTTGTGCTAGAGATAACAAAACATATGACACAAAAGCAGTCTTTATGAGGGCGAACAAATTGAAATTGAATCCAGGCAAGACAGAGGTACTCCTGGTTAGTCATAATGCCAAACAGGGCATAGGGTTACAGCCTGTGCTGGATGAGGTTACACTCCCCCTGAAGATACAGGTTCACAGCTTGAAAGTGATCATGGACTCATCACTGAGCCTGGAACCCCATGCTTCAGCAGTGGCCAGGGGAGCTTTTGCACAATTCAAACTTGTGTGCCAGTTGTGCCCGTACCTTGGGAAGCCAGACTTGGCCACAGTGGTCCACGTACTTGTTGCATCCCAAATACTGCAACATGCTCTGTGTGGGGTTGCCTTTGAAGACTGTTCGGAAGCTTCAAGTAGTTCAATTGGCAGCAGCCGGGCTGCTCACTAGAACGGCCTACAGGGAGAGGACATCCCTCCTGTTGCATCAGCTCAAATGGCTGCCAGTCTGCTACTGAGCACAATTCAAAGTGCTGGCATTTGCCTATAAAGCATTAAAAACATTTATCTCAATATTAAAATACACCATTTAAAACCGTCCTCTAAAATTGAACCAAGGGTAGTGGAAGTGGAACCAAGGGCAGTGTTGCTGAAACGCTATTTATTTATTTGCTAGCCGTCCCCTGCCACGTCTTGCTATGGCCCACTCTGGTGGTCATGGGGGTTCTGTGTGGGAGGTTTGGCCCAATTCTATCAGTGGTGGGGTTCAGAGTGCTCTTTGATTGTAGGTGAACTATAAATCCCAGCAGCTACAACTCCCAAATGTCAAGATTCTAGTTTCCCCAAACTCCACCAGTGTTCACATTTGGGTATCTTGAGTATTCGTACCAAGTTTGGTCCAGATTCATCCTTGTTTGAGTCCACAGTGATGTCTGGATGTAGGTGAACTACAACTCCAAAACCAAAGGACACTGCTCACCAAACCCTTCCAGTATTTTCTGATGGTCATGGGAGAACTGTGTGCCAAGTTTGGTTCAATTCCAGCATTGGTAGGGTTCAGAATGCTCTTTGATTGTAGGTGAACTTTAAATCCTAGCAACTACAACTCCCAAATGACAAAATCATTTTTTTTTTTGGTGAAAGACGTACATTGGGTTGCTAGGTGTCTTATGTCCAAATCTGGTGTCAATTCATCCAGTGGTTTTTGAGTCCCACAAACAAAAATTACATTTTTATTTATATAGATTTATTTAATATACAGTATTTGTATACCACCCTTCTCAGGCCTCAGGCGACTCAGTAGAATCATAGAATCAAAGAGTTGGAAGAGACCTCATGGGCCATCCAGTCCAACCCCATTCTGCCAAGAAGCAGGAATATTGCATTCAAATCACCCCTGACAGATGGCCATCCAGCCTCTGTTTAAAAGCTTCCAAAGAAGGAGCCTCCACCACACTCCGGGGCAGAGAGTTCCACTGCTGAGCGGCTCTCACAGTCAGGAAGTTCTTCCTCATGTTCAGATGGAATCTCCTCTCTTGTAGTTTGAAGCCATTGTTCCGCGTCGTAGTCTCCAAGGAAGCGGAAAACAAGCTTGCTCCCTCCTCCCTGTGGCTTCCTCTCACATATTTATACATGGCTATCATATCTCCTCTCAGCCTTCTCTTCTTCAGGCTAAACATGCCCAGCTCCTTAAGCCGCTCCTCATAGGGCTTGTTCTCCAGACCCTTGATCATTTTAGTCGCCTTCCTCTGGACACATTCCAGCTTGTCGATATCTCTCTTGAATTGTGGTGCCCAGAATTGGACACAATATTCCAGGTGTGGTCTAACCAAAGCGGAATAGAGGGGTAGCATGACTTCCCTAGATCTAGACACTATGCTCCTATTGATGCAGGCCAAAATCCCATTGGCTTTTTTTGCTGCCACATCACATTGTTGGCTCATGTTTAACTTGTTGTCCACGAGGACTCCAAGATCTTTTTCACACGTACTGCTCTCGAGCCAGGCATTGTCCCCCATTCTGTATCTTTGCATTTCGTTTTTTCTGCCAAAGTGGAGTATCTTGCATTTGTCCCTGTTGAACTTCATTTTGTTAGTTTTTGCCCATCTCTCTAATCTGTCAAGATCGTTTTGAATCCTGCTCCTGTCCTCTGGAGTTTAGTAGGGCTGTCCAACCACGGAAAAAATTGTTTCTAAACTCGATTTGTTTTTAGGGTTTTTTTGTGTTTCGTTATTTAAAAGAATTCCGAATTTTTCTTTAAAAAAGTTCGAAATATAAGAAATTTTGTAAATTACGAAACAATTACGAATCGATTTGTTAATGGTGGACGTGATTGCGCAATACGCTAAAAAAAACCTCCAAATGGGACAGGGGGAACTTTTGAAGCTTTTCTCTCCCTCTGTTGTTGACTGTTGGTGTGATAATTTATTTTTTTATCACTGATGAAACAAACAACAACTATAAAACTTGCACCAGACATACGGAAATAATAACGAAACAATTTCGAAATGATTTCACCAATTACGAAACAATTACGAAATAAATTGAAAAATTCGTTTCGATTTTAAGTTGCTCCTGAATGGTTCAATATCGCTTCGTTATCCAAAAAAAATAACAAATTAATAACGAATTACGAAATTAACGAACGAAACCGCCCAGCCCTACGTCCTTCTCAGCCTTCAGGCGACTCAGTAGTCCAGGCAATCCTCAAACTGCGGCCTCCAACTCCCAGAAGCCCTAGCCAGCTTGTTCAATGGCCAGGAATTTGAGAATGGACTTCCAGGCGTTTTGGACTCCAGCTCCCAGAGTCCCTGCTGGTTGGCTCAAGCAGCTGAGGCTTCTGGGAGTTGAAGTCCTAAACACCTGGAGGACTCGACTATAGAAAGACAAGCCTTTCCAGGGGGGGGAGGGAGGGAAGGGGCGTGGCTTCCCTTGGCCTCCCTTCGAAGCCTCCCCAGCCGGGCGGCCAATTGGCGTCGAGGACTGAGGGCGGCCCCCCGGGAGGGCGTTGCCCCTCTCGGCGCTTCTGATTGGAGGGCCCCGCCGCTTCCCGATAAGGCGCCGCGCTTCCCCCGCTGCCTCCTCCTCCTCCTCCTCCTCCTCCTCCTCTTGCCTGCTTTGGGCGTCAGAAATAGAAACGGGCAGAGAGGAAGCGGAGGGAGAGGAGGAGGAGGAGGAAGAGGAAAAGGAGGCAGCAGCAGCAGCAGCCTTTGTATTTTGGGGAGGAAGAAGGCAGCCAGAGCCAGCCGCAAGGCAGCCCCGTCGCCAAAGCGTCCTCTCCTGCAAAGCAAGCCTCGCCCGCTCTCCTCTCTCCCCTTCCAGACCTCCTCCTCCATCCCTTGATCAGGTCCCCCTCCTCCCCCACTTCTTCCCCAAAGGAATCCGGATCTTAAACAAGAAGAAAAGACCAGGAATCGCAAAAGGGGGGTTTTTTGGAAGGGAAAGAGATTTTTTTGGGAGCCGACGGCGCGCCGCCTTGGAGAGGATCATGGCGCTGGATTTCCTCGCCGGCTGCGTAGGAGGTGAGAGCGGCAAAAGGGGGGAAGGAGAGAGGAAGAGAGAAGGAAGGAGAGAGCAAGAGAGAAGGAAGGAAAGGAGAGGGGCGTGGAGGAAAGGAGAGAGGAAGAGAGAGGGAAGGAAGGAAGAAGGGAAGGGAGAGAGGAAGAGAGAGGGAAGGAAGGAAAGGAGAGAGACGGGGAAAGACAGGAGAGAGGAAGAGAGAAGGAAGGAAGGAGAGAGGGGAAAGGAAAATAAAGGAAGAGGGAGGGAGAGAAGAAGAGAGGGGAGGAACAGTGGGAGGGAGGAAAGGGGAAAGGAAGGAAGGAGAGAGGAAGGGGAAGGTGGAAGAAGGAAAGCGAGCAAGGGAGGAAAAGGGAAGGGCAGAAGAGAAGGAAGGGAGAAAGGAAATAAAGAATAGAGGAAGGAAGAATTCAAAGGGAGAAGGAAGGGAAGAAGAGAGAGGGAGGGAAGGAAAGAAAGAGGGAAGGAGAAGAGAGGAAGGAAGGAAGAAGAAAGGGAAGAAGAAAAGGTAAAGGCGGGACAGTGGGAGTGAAGAAAGGGGAAAGAAAGGAAGACGGAAGAAAAGGGAGCAAAGGAGAAAGAGTGAGAAGGAGGAAAAGGGAAGGAAAGAGAAGGAAGAATTCAAAGGGGGAAGGAAGGAAGCAAAGGATGAAGAAGAGGGGAACTAGAAAGGGTAAAGGAGAAAGATTGGGAGGGAGAAAGGGTAGGGAAGGGAGCAAAGGAGGAAAAAGGAAGGAAAAAAGAGAATAAAGAGAGGGAGAAAGAATTCAAAGGGAGAAGGAAAGGAAGGGGGAAGAAATGACGCAAAAGAGGAAGAAGACAAGTTAAAGGAGAAAGAATGGGAAGGAGGGAGAAGGAAAGAAAGGATGCAGAAAGGAAGAAAGGGGAAGGAGGAAGACTGCAAGGGAAGTAAGGAAAAAAGAGAAAAAAGGAAGGAGAAGATGGAGGAAGGCAGAACGCAAAGAGAGAAGAAGGGAGGAAGGCAAGGCTTGGATGGCAGCGATGGCTTGCCTGCCTCGTTGCGCCTTTGGAGGGAGAGCTGCCTGCGTGGCTTGGCGCACTGCAGTTGGGATGCGCATAGAAAGAGAAGGCTTTTCTGTTTGCTTGCTTGCTTTCACGCGTGGATTAGGCAGGGAGGGGGAATCCGCCCTGCTGGAAAACCCGGTCCCGGGGGCGATTCGGTGTGACGTTTGTCCCCAACGAGCCGGGCTTCCTGCCCAGGAGTGGCACGCCGCGGCATTTGGCCCATTGTCCCCGAGGCGCATTGTCTTTGGAGGGAGGGAGGGAGGGAGTCAGGGCGCAGGAATGGGGCTTCTCTCCCTCTGAGGGCTCTCTTGGAGGAAAAGCACCGGGGACTCCATGGGCCTGAATGGAGGAGGGCGAAGGCGGAGCTCTCTAGGCCCCAGGAGCCTGACTCTGCTTGGAAAGATGTCGCTTGGATCCAGTCCAGGGCTGGAGATGACGTTGCCATTCTAGGCATGAGACCGGTTGAGCCTCAAAGGCATGGGAACAGAAGTGTTTGGGATTGGTGCGGGTTTCCCTTTGGATTGTTGGGATATTGGGCTAGGCCAGGCATGGGCACACTTGGGCCTTCCCTCCAGGTGTTTTGGACTACAACTCCCACAATTCCTAACTGGAGTGGCTGTTAGGAATTGTGGGAGTTGCAGTCCAAAACACCTGGAGGGAAGGCCCAAGTGTGCCCATGGCAATTAGGTTTAATCTCTTCTTTTGTTAAAGGAAGGTGGTGATGTTGAACCATTTCCTGGAATGTTCCTTGTAGTACAGGGTTTCTCAACCTGGGGGTCATGGGGTGTCAGAGGGGTCAGCAAAGACCATCAGAAAACCCAGTATTTTCTGTTGGTCATGAGGGTTCTATGTGGGAAGTTTGGCCCAATGTTATCATTGGTGGGGTTCAGAATGCTCTTTGATTGTAGGTGAACTATAAATCCCAGCAATTACAACTCCAAAATGTCAAGGTCTATTCCCACCCCCAAACTATGCCAGTGTTCACATTTGGGCATACTGAGTATTTTTGCCAAATTTGGGTCCACAGTTCTTTCTGGATGTAGGTGAACTACAACTCCCAAATTCAAGGTCAATGCCCACCAAATCCTTCCAGTATTTTCTGTTGGTCATGGGAGTTCTGTGTGTCAATTCTATCATTGCTGGGGTTCAGAATGCTCTTTGATTCTAGGTGAACTATAAATCCCAGCAATTAAAACTCCCAAATGTCAACTCCCATATTTTCCCCAAACTCCACCAGTGTTCACATTTGGGCATATTAAGTATTCGTGCCAAGTTTGGTCCAGATCCATCATTGAGTCCACAGTGCTCTCTGGATGTAGGTGAACTACAACTCCCAAATTCAAGGTCAATGCCCACCAAACCCTTCCAGTGTTTTCTGTTGATCATGGGAGTTCTGTGTGTCAATTATATAATTGGTGGGGTTCAGAATGCTCTTTGATTGTAGGTGAACTATAAATCCCAGCAACTACAACTCCCAAATGAGAAAAATCAATCCCCCCTCCCCCCAACCTCACCAGTATTCAAATTGGGGCATATCGAGTATTTGTGCCAAATTTGGTCCAGTGCATGAAAATACATCCTGCATATCAGATATTTACATTACAGTTCATAACAGTAGTGAAATTCCACTTATGAAGTAGCAACGAAAATAATTTTGTGTTTGGGTGTCCCCACAACATGAGGAACTGTGTTAAGGGGCCAAGGCATTAGGAAGGTTGAGAAACACTGTTGTAGTAGAAGCATTGAGTAAGGAGGACCCTGAGGGAATGCAGATTGTTTTCCTCCTGGTTTGTAAGAACTCCTGAGCCATTTCTTATTCATTTCCCTGGAGGGCAAAATAACTTCCTTAAGTCGCTTTAAGTAAGTGGAGAGATCATGTAAAAAGAAGCAAGGAGTCTTTGTCTAGCAAGCATTACTTCAAAGCGGTGCCCCAGCCTCTGCCTAGGTAGTTTCATTATGGTCTGTTTCCTTTGCTAAAACCTCAAGATCATGCCTTCCCAACAGGCCCTACATCTCAGGATTTGGTCACAGGTTTCCTGCTTTGAACTGGACTCTATGAGTCCAACACACTGCCAGATAATCTGGAATAAGCAGAAAACCTGGGATCAGATTCTGGGATATAAAGCCTGTCTGGAAGGGCCCTCAGTTGGGGTCTGGTTGTTGACAAGGCTTTCATGGCTGGAATCACTGGGTTGCTGTGAGTTATCTGGGCTGTATGGCCATGTTCCAGAAGCAGTCTCTCCTGACGTTTCACCCACATCTATGGCATCCTCAAAGGTTGTGAGGTCTGTTGGAAACTAGGCAAGTGGGGTTTATAAATCTCTGGAATGTCCAGAATTGGAGAAAGAATTCTTGTTTGCTTGAGGCAAGGGTGAATGTTGCGATTGGCCACCTTGATTAGCCTTATCATAGAATCAAAGAGTTGGAAGAGACCTGGTGGGCCATCCAGTCCAACCCCATTCTGCCAAGAAGCAGGAAAATCGCCTTCAAAATACCCCCCAACAGATGGCCATCCAGCCTCTGTTTAAAAGCCTCCAAAGAAGGAGCCTCCACACTCCAGGGCAGAGAGTTCCACTGCTGAACAGCTCTCACAGTCAGGAAGTTCTTCTTCATGTTCAGGTGGAATCTCCTTTCCTGTAGTTTGAAGCCATTGTTCCACGTCCTACTCTCCAGGGCAGCAGAAAACAAGCTTGCTCCCTCCTCCGTATGACTTCCCTCACATATTGATACATGGCCCTCATCATGTCTCCTCTCAGCCTTCTCTTCTGCAGGCTAAACATGCCCAGCTCTTTAAGCCTCATAAGGCTTGCAGCTTCAAAACCTGGGAAATAATCAGGGTCAGATTTTTTTATTTTCATATCAGGAGTCACTTGAGAAACTTCAAGTTGCTTTTGGTTGACCAGTTCAGCTGGTGCAAGGGTTTAACCAACTGCACCACAGGGGGCTCCAGGACCAGCTAACACCTCCCAACAAAGGATTCCATCAGGCAGGAAGTAGCCAGGCTTTGAAGCTGCAAGGTCATTCAATGCTAATCAAACTGGCCACTTGCAACATTCACACCTGCCTCATGCAGACAAGAGTTCTTTCTCCCATCCTGGACATTATTCCACATATATATAAACCTCACTTGCCTAATTTCCAACAGCCCTCACAACCTCTGAGGATGTCTACCGTAGATGTGGGTGAAACATAAGGAGAGAATGCTTCTGGAACATGGGCAGACAGCCCAGAAAACTTGCAGCAACACAAAATGAAAGCGGATTTCCATGTTTAGTTCATGCATCCACCAAGGATGGTTGTAGTTGACAAAATATTAATGCCACTGCCTCAACTCTGATTTATCACAACTCTTCCAAGATCTCCCATCAGCTGTGTTGCTTATAGTCTTGCACTCTTAGGACTGTAGCCACTTTTCTTACAGCTTTCTATTTTACCAAACATTACACTATGTAACAAAATTCTGTTACTGGTTTGAAAATGTTACTTTCTATTTAATAGTGAGGTAATTACTTTGAAAGTAGTTCTTATACCCCACAAACTTCGTTTCTGTGGCTGTCACCTTTTACTTTTCAATGTGCTATTTTTAGCCTTTCATGTGCTATTTTTAACCTATGGTGCAAACCGCAAAAACAAAGTTTTTGCAGTTTAATACACTTTTTTCAGGTTTTTATGATAGAACCAATAAGGAAATGACATTTATAACCCAGGAACAAAAAATGTGTTGCATAGTGTTATCATCTTTTCCAGTGAGTCTTGTAGTCCCATCATAGACTCAAAATCCAACAGTCTTGGCATTAATTCTGCTGGGCCTCATTCATTTGTCTTTGCAGCCATTCATGGTACCCATAGAACCCTCCTCAATTGAATTTGGGAGTTGTAGTTGCTGAGATTTATAGTTCACCTGCAATCAAAGAGCATTCCGAACTCCACCAATAGTGGAATTGGTACACAGAACTCCCATGACCAAGAGAAAATACTGAAAGGTTTTGGTGGGCATTGACCTTGAGTTTGGGAGTTGCAGTTCACCTACATCCCGAGAGCAGTGTGGACTCAATGATGGATCTGGACCAAACTTGGCACGAATACTTAATATGCCCAAATGTGAAGACTGGTGGAGTTTGGGGGAAATAGATCTTGACATTTGGGAGTTTTAGTTCACCCACAATCAAAAAGCATTCTGAACTTCACAAAGTTGTGGCCAAACTTCCTACAATAAAAACCCCATGATCAACAGACAATACTGTGTTTTCTGATGGTCTTTGGTGACCCCTCTGATGACCCCTCCCAGGTCCCAACCTCCAGGTTGAGGAACACTTCCTTATACCCTGTATTTTTTGGAAGGGGGCACGGTGGCGCAGTGGATTAAAGTGCTGAGCTGCTGACCTTGTTCAACGGAAGATCAGCTGTTCAGATCTGCGGGACAGGGTGAGCTCTTGTTGATAGCCCCAGCTCCTGCCAATCTAGCAGTTCGAAAACTTGCAAATGTGAGTAGATAAAAAGGTCCCGCTCAGAAGGGAAGGTAATAGCACTACATGCAGTCTACAAACAACACCAGCTCTTCAGCTTAGAAATGGAGATGAGCACCACCCTCCAGAGTTGGACATGACTAGACTTAATGTAAAGGGGAAACCTTTACCTTTACCCTGTATTCAGTCTTTCAGAAGCCATGTGATTCTTTTTTTTTTTTTTGCTGCAACAGGCTGAACACTTTGGAAATTCCTCAAGTTGGTTTGCTGAGGAACATTTGACAGTCTTCAGCCTATCAAAGCTCCCTTTTCTCTTTGCTTGTTGACGTCTCTGTGTCAACTTCCCCTTTGCAAGCAGAATGGAGGGTTAGGTGGAACAGTCTGTACTTGGGATTTTCATCTGCAGACCGTAAGCCACTTACATGTGAATTCCTACCTTGCCAAGTCGTTTTTAATAAGATTTACACAGCAGCATACAGTGGTGTCCTTACACGAAGATCTTCAGCAAGTAGGATTTACAACCATTTTAGATACTAACCCTGGTCTAATCTTGAAGACAAGAGCAGAATCAGAACTGAAATTTGTGGCAATCTTGAAACAATAAGGCTCCTCAAAGTCATGAAATGTTTGCACGCAAATCTTTCTTAAGTTCTTGCATCATTTCCTATGACAATGAAATGGTTGCTTACCACAATCTGGCAAGAGCACTAGCCCTTGTAGAAGGTTTTGTGTTTCTCTTTCCCATGTTTTGGAACTGCTCCTGCAATGATAGGGTGTGTAGTATCTCACTTGGCTTGCTCAAGTTTGCAGTGTGAGGGAATGTGAATTATTTGGGGAATAGAATCATAGAGTTAGAAGAGTCCTCATGGGACATCCAGTCCAAGATGCAGGAAAATCGCCATCAAAGCACCCCTGACAGATGGCCCCCCAGACTCTGTTTGAAAGCCTCCAAAGAAGGAACCTCCACCACACTCTGGGGCAGGGAGTTCCACAGCTGAACAGCTCTCACAGTCAGGAAGTTCTTCCTCATGTTCAGGTGAAATCTCCTTTCCTATAGTTTGAAGCCATTGTTCTGCATCCTTGTCTCTAGGGCATCAGGAAACAAGCTTCTCCGTCCTCCCTATGACTCTCACAAACACACACACACACATATATGTGTGTGGTGTGTGTGTGTGCATATATATGCACACACACACATGGCCATCATGTCTCCTCTCAGACTTCTCTTCTGCAGGCTAAACATGCCCAGCTATTTACTTACTTAGGCAATCCCTCGTGTCTGAATAGGATAGTCTTCCAGGATCAGTGTATCCAACGTAGGTGACTGTGGAGCCCTATTCTTGACCTGCATCTTCTCCCACAGTGAGGGCATCCGTTTCCAAGTGGAAGGTGGTCCTGGTCGGGGTTGGCTTGATGCGCCTTCCTCTTGGCACATTTCTCTCTTTCGCCCTCCATTCACGCCTCTTCAAATTCTTCAGCACTGCTGGTCACAGCTGACCTCCAGCCAGAGCGCTCAAGGGCCAGGGTTTCCCAGTTCTCGGTGTCTATGCCACAGTTTTTAAGATCAGCTTTAGGCCCATCTTTAAATCTCTTTTCCTGTCCACCAACATTACTTTTCCTCTTCTTGAGTTGGGATGATAGTAACTGCTTTGGGGAGATGATGATCGGGCATTCAGACAATGTGGCTGGAGTTGATGGCAGAGGACCATCGCTTCAGTGCTGGTGGTTTTTGCTTCTTCCAGCATGCTGACATTTGTGTATCTGTCTTCCCAAGAGAGTTGCAGGATTTTTCGGAGGCAACGCTCATGAAATCGTTCCAGCAGTTGCATGTGACATCTGTAGACAGTCCACATTTTGCAAGCGTACAGCAGGGTTGGGAGGACAATAGCTTTATAAACAAACACCTTGGTATCCCTACAGATTTCTAGAATACTTAAATCCTTCAGTAAGACTTTGTGATCAATCTCTGCTATATCGGCCATAAAGTCATCCTGGAGGACCTAGAGATTCCTGAGAAAATACATCATTATCCCTACCTGAGAATTTCACTAAGGCAGCAGTATACTCATGACACTGGTGCTTTACTATCATGGTAGCAGAGAGACCTCAGCATTTCCTGAGTCAGGAAATGATTCAGTTTTGTGGAAAGGACTTTAGACAAGCCTTTTCCAACCTGTCACTTTCCAAAGTATGTTGGAGTGCAACTGCCACCATTCTTAACCAGTTTGAAAATCATGGTTCACACCATCTGGAAAGATTTTCTTAGTTGACATTCCTCCTTTAATTAATAGTTTCTAGACCCATGTTTATCTCTGTTTGTTTGTTATTCTAATGTTAGTTGTTGCTGTGTGTTTTCTGTTATGGAAATTTCCCCCAAATAACAGGCATTTTAAAGACAAAACACAGCAGAGTAGCTTACTTCTGCAAAGCAGGAGGCAACAGTGTGGCTGAAGGGATCTTGAGCTGAAAAACAATGAAAAGTCGAGTCTTCCCTTAAATTTTGAAAGGTTTATTAAAAATATGAACAACCACGTTTTCTAGATCGAAAAGATGGGGATAAACTAGCTAGCTCAATCTAAGTAGAAATTTGGTATAATCTCCATTTCCATCTAAGACCAAACAATAGGAAAAACTCAAAAACTATGTTCGGCATCTGACACAAAGACTTAGAGAGTCTGAACATGAGGTTTGGGTAACTTAACACAAAAGGCATGCAACCTGAGAAATATCAGTCTGCGTCATCAATGAGATGGGAGGAGGGAATAGAGAGAGAGAAAGGCAGGCAGAGACAACAGGCATTCAGGGAGGATAATGGGGAAGGTATTCTCTGTCTATTTCCTTAATGAGGATTATAGACTTGGGCAGGATGTAGCTGAACTCCCAACATCTTCAAGTTGCTTCCAACACATGATGCCCGTCAAACAATCCTAACACATCTTTTGTAAAAATAATAATAATAATTAAGATTGATTCCAACATATGACGCCCGTCAAACAACCCTAACACATCTTTTGTTATTTATATATATATATAGAGAGAGAGAGACAGAGAGAAGATTGGCTCAGAGGAAGTTTACCTTTGCTTTCCTCTGGGGCTGAGGTAGTGACTTGCCCAAGATGGCAAAGCCAGGAATCAGATCCTGGTCTCCAAAGTCATACTTCAACTACTACACCATTATCATGTTTGAACTAGATTATATGAGTCTACACTGCCATATAATGCCATATAATCTGTAATCAGATATAAGAAGTCCCCAAGTTAGGAACAAAATAGGTTGTGTAGGTTGGTTCTTAAGTTGAATTTGTATGTATGTTGCAACAGATACATTTTAAATGTAACTCCAGCCTATATGTGGGGTGGGGGGAGGCTGGTCCATGAGGTCATGAAGAGTACTGAGTGAATAAACAAAACACACACAAATATATACACACATACATGCATGCATACATAGGTAAGGCTTAATACTCCTGTGGTGTTTGTGTCATTGTCTGTGCTCCTGTTCAAAAGACTACACCTCATATTCCGTCTCTGTGATAATTGGATTTTTAAAAATGTAGCTTGTTGTGGAAACATGGTTTGGTGAGAATGCTTCAGTTGAGACATCTTTCCTCCATGATACCTTTTTTCAGGAGCGAATTTCCCTTCAGAGGGGTAGATTTCTCTCACGTCTTGTTGTCTCACCCCCATTCTTAGCTATGATTTGTTTGTAGATCGAATGTTTGTAACTTGGGGAATGCCTGACTGGATTATATTGGCAGTGTAGATGGGGCATGGGGCTCTTTCAATGTTAATGACAGATTCTTATTAGTCAAGGGCAGCACATTAGTTCTTAATACCTGACCACCATTACTGGTTCTTGCGGGAAGGAATGGGGTTCCTTCCCGCAAGATATTTCATATGAAACACGACAAACCTCCTCTTCTGCATTGGTTGCTGTAGCAATGCAATACTAGATGTCCTGAAACTGTCTTTTGCTTCATTTCAGGTGCCGCTGGTGTGTTGGTAGGACATCCGTTTGACACAGTTAAGGTGGGTTAACTTTCCACTGGCTTACCTACGATAAACACTAGGTTGAAGCTACCTCTGGCCTTTAATAATGGACACAGTGGCGGTGGGGAAACTTCCATGTTTCAGACCCTTTAAATAAAAATCCTGGCAGGCCAAATACTGATTTGGTGAACTCAAATAGATTTAAACTCACACTGAAGCAGAACAACTTCCTCACACTTACATCTAACTTATCAGCAAAAGATAAATAATTCTGAGATGCAAATGACATAGTCCTCCTACTGATTCATTTATTACTAAGGAATAAAACTAAGGAATTCATACTAAGGAATAAAACTATGCATTTTATTCATTAACATCAAACAAAAATTCTACCAGATTTCCTGGTAACATGCAGTTCTAGAGTTGCAAAACAAAGTACAAAACTCCTTCGTATCTGCTTTATTGTTATCTGGTGAATATTTACATTTTCCCCAGTTTGCATTGAAACTACAAAAATATTTTGTATAGATGGCTGTTTACTGCTTGAAGAAACAGTCTTACTGTTTAATGTGTTTCTCGACACCAAATAAAAACAGTCTTGTACTTTTGAAATGTCTATTTCCCCCGTCTCTATTTGAGACATTGAAATATATTGCTTGAAGACCATTTGTTCTATATCAGTTTAAAGTTCTTCTTTCTTTCTTTTGGAGATACACGATTATGTGAGCTAAAATCTGTTCCTGTACAAATAATAAATAATATCTTAATATAGTATCATAAAATAATATTTTAGAACAGCAGAAGGTGAACTGTGGGCTCAAATGCAGATGGGTGAACATATCTGCATCTAGATTAACTTCTGAAGACCAGTATATCAGAGACACAAACCAGAGTAAATGGGCTTAAATCCAGTTATTTTATATGGTTTGTGAGTTTCAGCAAGGCATTCTGAGTCATGGCAGTGAGTGTGCCAATAATACATCAGTGATTATAAATAAGTCTAGTGTTTCATAGAATGCAAGTATTATGGACAAAGGCTCTTTGCTTGCAGCTTCATGTTTTCTAGTCCTTTCATGGAGCCCTCCGTGGTGCAATGGATTAAACCCTTGTGCCGGCAGGACTGCTGACCAAAAGGTCAGAGGTTCGAATCCGGGGAGCGGTCTGTCAGCTCCAGCTTCTCCTTCAGGGACATGAGAGAAGCCTCCCACAGGATGGTAAAACATCCAGGCGTCCTCTGGGCAACGTCCTTGCAGAAGGCCAATTCTCTCACACCAGAAGTGATTTGCAGTTCCTCAAGCCACTTCTGACATGAAAAAAAATTGAAGTGGTGTCAAACTCCACTTCTGATACGAAAAAACACATATTCTTTGGTACCTAAATCTTATCAGTTAAATTCTATTGATTTTCCCCCTAAGTTATCTCCTATTAAAATGAGATAAATTCCTATCTCTGTACTCCTTCATTCATCTAATGAGCACATTTTCAGAATGAGACAAAATATCAGAGCATTGTGTTTGTTATCACCTTTTAAAATGAAGTTTAACTGGTAAAGTGTAAGTATAGCACATATAATACTTTGATACCACTTTTCTTCTACTATGGGACTACACATTGGCCAGGCACAAACTCTCTAAGCGGCTGCACTGTGGCTTCTTCATAGCACAAAACCAAGAAACATGTTTACTTTGAAATGAGTTTGCTTGAAAGTACATGCAAAGCAAATGTATTCAAGGTCGGGGTGTAAACTGAAATCCTTTACAGAAACAGGAACCCAATTCAGTTGTATTTGGCTTGCTCCTGTGTTGTTGATTAGTATGGGATCCCTACTCACACCAAGAGGGAGAACTCTGTTTCAAGATCCTCTTGCAGTCAGATCCTATACATGTTGATTTGGAAATCAGTCCCACCACTGGGCAACTTGCACCCAGGAAAGTGTGCATAGGATGGCAGAATTACCCCCAAATGTCTGTCCATCTGCAGCTCGCTTGCTGTACTCAAAGTTGTAATGCTTTTCTGGGTGGCTAAATGCTATTAAGTGGGCTTTCTATTTTAAACCACATTTTCTGAAGGATAATTTTAGGGTTTTTTAAAAAAATTCTTGGGTTTTAAACCAATGCTTACTTTTCTCTCTGCACAACCAGAGCCTGAAGAAGTGAGACGAAAACTCCCAGGTTTGCCCAGCCAGTGTGGCTGCTAGCTGAAGGACTTGGGGAGTTTTAGTCCAAAAACCAAAATTGAAATTATTTCAAGCTCTGCAAACAGCTTGTGGGATTGGTGGGACAATGTAAAACGTAAAAGATGCTGAACTCAATCTAAACAAAATCTCCAAGTGGCTACTCTTTTTTACCCCTTCCACCCCAGTTTATTGATGTCATGTGTACAATTGCTTTGTTGCTTAACTGCCTTTACTTTTTAAGCTAGGGGCTGTCTTCATTAACAGCAAAAGTGTTACTTTGTTGTAGATGACAGATAAGCCTCATCACGGGAGAGTTACCTAGTAAGTATAGACCAGGTGAACATTCTGTTTCTCTCGGTCTTCATTTATTCCAACATGTATGACTAGTTCGAGTTTTATAAACAAACAAACAAACAACTAGGAAACCATTTGTAGTGCATTCCTTTATTCCCCTCCTTTTAAGTTTTTATGATGTTTCTAATGCTTTGGAATGGCGGGAGTGGGGTCTGCAAGCTTGATTTAAAGAATGACCTTTTACTTCTAACTTCTGCAGTTCATTCTGTAGTGCGAATATTGCTTTATCCCCTTTGTGCTTAAAGTTGACAATGTGTAAATATGTTTGGGAAACAAGCCCTCTTGCATTGCGAATTTTATTTCATCCACTCCTTAAATTGGGAGCTCATTATTTATATGTTTGTATTAATAATTTCTTTAGGTCTTGGTTGGCTTGTGGTTTCACACTCAGTTGTGTTCAAATGCAAGTTTGTAATAAGTCTGAGTTACAGAACTTGGCAATGTAGATGCAGAGGAGAAAGGGGAATTGACATAACTTAATGGAAATTTTATGAAAAAATATGTATTTGGGACAAGCTTGTAACAATGTGTTACCAGACAGATGCTCTTAGATTTTCTATCTTTGTTGTGTTTTTGAAGACATATTGGTTAAATATATTACTCTTTTTAAATAATGTTTAGGTCCCAAAAATACATCCTTTAAATACCAAGGTTTATTTCTCTGGCAAATTTCACAAAGATTTACATGGACTGAAACTTATTTAGATTTTTTCCCATTCTGATAATACTAATTGGGTTTGTAAAAGTCAAGGTATCACATAACCGTTCCATCAATTGTGGCCTCAAACAAAAAATCCATGCCTGCTTGCCTGGAGAAAATCCTCAAGTCACCACAGGCAATCGGGTAAGTAACCATTTATAAATCAATCTAAATTCAACTATTTCTGGTTTCACACGAGATCCCTACTGGACATATATCTTGGTTTGGAAGAATAAAATGCTCTGATAAGACTGCAAAGAGCCAGAATTGCTGCAGCAGCTGCAGAACTAAGTGCAAAGGTATTGCTGTGGCTGCATTGCTTAAATAAGAGCACTGTTTAGTGACCACTCCTGTACTCTTGACCCAAAATTGAGAGATTCCCCAAATTCAAGTATTCTCTTTCATCATGTTTTGAGGCACTGTAATGTCATAAGTATATGTGCACATAGCTATTTTGTATGTACCCAGATAAAAATACTCTCAAGCTGAGTGCTGATTTTTTTGCCATCTCAGTAAATCCTGGTTGCATTTTGCAGGTACGCCTTCAAGTTCAAAATGTGGAGAAGCCACTTTATCGGGGAACCTTGCACTGTTTCCAGTCGATCATAAAGCAAGAATCGGTGAGTATCCACAGAATGAATGTCAACAGTTTCACATTGTGTGTGTGGGGCGGGAGGTGGGGGTGGGGAAGAATCAATCAAATATAAAGAGCCAGGCATGGAGGCCTTTTTGTAAGAAATTGGGCAGCATCCTGATATGGACTGGTTATGAACATTAGGAAGAACCTCCTGACTGTGAGAGCTCTCTGCCCCAAAGTGTGGTGGAGGCTCCTTCTTTGGAGGCTTTTAAACAGAGGATGGATGGCCATCTGTCGGGGGTGCTTTGGATGCAGTTTTCCTGCTTCTTGGCAGGGGGTTGGACTGGATAGCCCATGAGGCGTGGAGTGCGGCAGGGTTCCATCCTGGGCCTGAACCTATTCAGCATCTTATTAACGACTTAGATGAAGGGTTAAAAAACATGATCATCAAGTTTGCAGATGACACCAAATTGGGAGTGGTAGCTAAAACTCCAGAAGACAGGAGCAGAATTCAAAATGATTGTGGACAACAAGTTAAACATGAGCCAACAATGTCATGTGGCGACATAAAAAGCCAATGGGATTTTGGCCTGCATAAATAGGAGTTTTTGTTTTGTTTTGTTTTTGTCATGTCAGGAGCGACTTGAGAAACTGCCAGTCGCTTCTGGTGTGAGAGAATAGGCAGTTTGCAAGGACGTTGCCCAGTGGACGGCCGGATGTTTTGATGTTGATGTTTTATCCTTGTGGGAGGCTTCTTGCATGAGGAGCTGGAACCGATAGAGGGAGCTCATCCGCGCTCTCCCCAGATTCGAACCTGCGACCTGACGGTCTTCAGGCCTGCCAGCACAGGCGTTTAACCCACTGCACCACCGGGAGCTCTACAATAGGAGTATAGTGTCTAGATCCAGGGAACTCATTGCTACCCTCTATTCTGCCTTAGTCATAACACACCTGGAATCACACTGTGTCCAGTTCTGGACACCATAATAGAAGGCAGATGTTGACAAGTTGGAAGGTGTCCAGAAGAGGGCGACTAAAATGATCCCGGGTCTGGAGAACAAGCCCTATGAGGAGCAGCTTAAAGAGCTGAGAGGAAACATGATGGGGACCATGTAGGAGTATGTGAAGGGAAGTCATAGGGAGGAGGGAGCAAGCTTGCTTTCTGCTGCCCTGCAAACTAGGATGTGGAACAATGACTTCGAACGACAGGAAAGGAGATTCCACCTTCCAACACGAGGAAGGACTTCCTAACTATGAGAGCCGTTCAGCAGTGGAACTCTGCCCTGGACTGTGGTGGAGGCTCCTTCTTTTGAAGCTTTTTAACAGGCTGGATGGCCATCTATTGGGGTTTCTTTGAATGTGATTTTCCTGTTTCTTGGCAGGAGATTGGGCTGAATGGCCCACAAGGTCTCTTCCAACTCAATAATTCTATGATTGTATGAGGTTTCTTCCAACTCTATGATTCTATGACTGAGCATTCTTTGTCCATACTACCGAAATCCAAAATACTCCAAAATCATCCACATGAGTGGCTGAAATAGTAATACCTTTGATTTTTGATTATTATAAAAAAAAATGTATGAATTTACCTTCAGGCTATGTATCATATTTCACCAATTCTAACAGTCCCTTTTTACCCCAAAATCAAGGCTCCAAAAAGGGGTGTGCCCTAGAATCGCTCCCATCCTAGATTTGTGGTTTGTTTGCTTTTTCTTTTTTTTTAAGAGGATCTGGAGCAGTGCTGGGTGAGAGACTGGGAGGGAAGCCAGCACATGGGGGGCAAGCCACAGCCATCAAGAGTGTAGTTGGCAGCAGCAAAGAGACAAGAAGCAATGCGTGCCAAGAGCATGAAGTGGTGGCTCTTCAGTGCTTCTCCGTTCCATTGATGCCTCACACTTCTGACACAGGCGGCTTCTTCGCCACTGCCTCCATTCTTGATGGCTGGCTTTTGCTCTCCACTTGCTTCCTGCTTCCTTGCTTCCTGCTGGCTGCCCTCCCACTCTTTTGCCCGCTGCCTCTCCTCAACTTCTTTTTTCAGACAGCAGCGACAAAGAACAGTAGTGGCAACTCAGAGAGGAGAAGCTGTGCATATCAGCCATGGTGAGTTAGCTGTGAGAGGAAGTGGCATCAGGGAAGGCAAGGGCTCAAAAAGAGAAAATCAGGGCAGAGGAGCACATTGGGTGTAGCGTGGTAAAAGGTAAGAAGCACTGAGGACAGGAATGCGGTGGGGAGCCAGAATGACAACTGCTTCCTACATCCCCTTGTTCCCTCCTTCCCCAGTAGCACATCTTCTCATTTTTTTCTCTCAGAATAAAACTTAAAATTAGTGTGCATCTTAGAATCAGTGGCATCTAAAAACTGATATAAAGTGTATATGATGCATAGATGAATTTCATGTTTAGATTTAGGTCCCATCTTCAAGATATCACATTATGTACATATTGAATCAAAACCTTGTGCAATTGACCTTGGAACGAACTCAGACTATGAACTTGGATGGCGTGTTTTCTAAGTTTTTAACTTTTTAAATCTGTTTTAACTCTTTTTAATACGTTGCAATTTTTAAAATATTTAGGTGATTGTGTTGAGGCACGGCATTGTGCCATTGTAAACTGCCTTAAGTCCCCTGTCGGGATAGAGAAGGGTGGAGTACACGTCATGCTACCCCTCTATTCTGCCTTGGTCAGACCACATCTGGAATATTGTGTCCAATTCTGGGCACCACAATTGAAGAGAGATATTGATAAGCTGGAATGTGTCCAGAGGAGGGTGACTAAAATGATCAATGGTTTGGAGAACAAGCTCTATGAGGAAAGGCTTAAAGAGCTGGGCATGTTTAGCCTGAAGAAGAGAAGGCTGAGAGGAAACATGATAGCCATGTATAAATATGTGAGGGGAAGTCATAGGGAGGAGGCAGCAGGCTTTTTTTTCTGCTACCCTGGAGACTAGGACTTGGAACAATGGCTTCAAACTACAAAAAAGGAGATTCCACCTGAACATTCGGAAGAACTTCCTAACTGTTGGAGCTGTTCAGCAGTAGAACTCTCTGCCCCAGTTTGTGGTGGAGGCTACTTCTTTGGAGGCTTTAAGCAGAGGCTGGATGGCCATCTGTCAGGAGTGCTTTGAATTTGATTTTCCTGCTTCTTGGCAGGGGGTTGGACTGGATGACCTATGAGGTCTCTTCCAATTCAATTATTCTATGTCTGGTTGGTTGCAGTCCCTGATATTAACTATGTACATTGTCTGTTTGTTCAAGAGTCAGCAGAGTGTAGTGATTTGGATGTTGAATTAAGACTGGGGAACCAGGGTTCAAATCCACACTGAACCATGGAAACCCAGTGGATGACAAGTCATACTACTCAGCCCTAGAGAACAGCAATGACAAATCCTCTCTGAAAAGAACTTGCTAGGTTTGTATTAGATTTGCACTTGACTCTCCATAAGGTAGAAATGTCTTGAAGATACACAATTGCAGGCAATTTGTTCCACTGTGTTGCTATTCAACACAAGAGTTGCAGAATAGAAACATAACGTATATTTTGCAGTGGATATTTACATTGCATTGACAAAATGTGGTGCTTTGCCCAGAGATTATAGCAGATTCTCTAGGAAACGGTTTCCTATGTCTTTGTGGCAACATTACAATCACTCAGGAGGAGGTCATATTGTAGGTCCTCCAACTCATAGTGTTATACCCTCCTGAGAAAGTAGGCAGTCTTGCTTTGAGATGATGCTGCTGGTAGGATATTTTTTCATCCTCAAAACTGTTTACATCAACTGAAATTTTGCAATAAAGCAACAGTGTTAATAAGGAGCTCTGCTGTTCATTTGGTTTCAAATACAATTTCCAGGGTTGTGATTAGAGAGGTTCAATCAAATGTTCAGCCCCAGTTTGTTTCAGGATTATCTCAAGATATTGAAGTTTGAATGATCTGAAGAAGCATTATCTATCCATCTGTATTTTATTGTATTTTAGCAAAAAGCTTGTGTATATAACCTACAAGTCAGTGATTTCCAGATAGGCATAAAGATAAAATATAACTCAGAATTGCAGCAAGGTAAAATACAAATACAAATCATGAAAATGGAAGTCCTAATACATAATTTGTAATTTAGTTTATTATTTGAGTCCTGCATTTTCCCTGTAATTTTTCTACAGCGAAACATAGAGAGGGGCTGGTCAGTGTAGAGATCCCTAGAGGAATACTCTCTCATGGCATTGACTAGGTCCTCCAACACAACTCTATGCTCCAGGATATTATTGAATTTTACTTGAGTGCCTAGCATGTGCCTAGAGCAGTGGTTCCCAAGCTTTTTCACTTGCGGATGCCTTTTTAGAATTAATTTCTATGGTGGAGCCCATTCAGCTTATCCTATATCTTATGAGTTTATTTATTTACGACATTTCTACCCTGCCAACATAAAGTGGCTTTATGGCCAGACAATCATTTGATGCCTTCAGAACAAAGTGCAACTAAATCAAACATTTAAAATCGAATTATAAATTGCATACATTAAGATATTTAAAACACATAAAAACAGTATCTTCACATACATCAAGGGAACCACTGACCGCATAGGGAAGCTGATGAGGAAACACAACATGCAAACAATCTACAGACCCACCAAGAAAATCCAACAAATGCTATGTTCAGCAAAGGACAGACTACACAGAGAAGCCATTGAAATCCACAAGCATGTGGACAATTTCAACAGAAAGGAGGAGACCATGAAAATGAACAAAATCTGGCTACCAGTATTAAAAAAACTCAAAAATTACAACAGGAAAACAGCAGAGAGGAAACAACCAAGCACAGCTTAACACCTCTCATCTAAAGATTCTCCCAGGCTCAGCCAGGCCTTCAAATGCTAATGAAGGTGGTCAGTTGAAACATTCACACCTAGTTCCAGCAGAGAAGAGCTCTTGGCCCCACTCCAGTCATTCCACAGATGTATAAACCCATTGTCCTAGTTCCAACAGGCCTCACTACCTCTGAGGATGCTTGCCATAGATGCAGGCGAAATGTCAGGAGAAAATGCCTCTAGAACATGGCCATATAGCCCGAAAAAACTCACAAGAACCCATTGATTCCAGCCATAAAAGCCTTCGACAATACAATATCTTCACTGTTAGCCTCACTATCCAAAGTCATAGTTTGAGCCGTTCCAATATTCAATTGCACAATTACGTATTTATCTATTACACAAGATCTCCAAAGGCTTATCAAAAAGCCACATTTTCACTTTCTTACAGAAGATCAGGAGGGAGGGTGCTGATCTAATATCCCTAGGGAGGGATTTCCACAGCCAAGGGGCCACCACTGAGATGGCCCTGTCTCTCGTCCCTGCCAGTAGCGCCTGCGAAGACAGCAGGACTGAGATCAGGGTCTCCTCAGATGATCTTAAGGCCCAAGATGGTTCATAGGGAGAGGTATGTTTGGACAGGTAAGCTGAGTTAATGGTGTTAAGGAGGAAGGTTATGGGTGGAGGAAAAGAGGGAATAGATAGTAAGGGAATGTAAAGAGATGTTTAAACAATTGCGCAATGGAACTACCAAAAAGAATCCTCCACCTTGTGAGACTGTGGAGCAGAACAAACAACTCCACACATATATGCTTGTCCACAATGCCCTGCCTCATGTACAGAGGAAGAATTGTTTAAAGCTGCAAACAATGCGGTTGCTGTTGTCTGATTTTGGTAAAAAAAAATATTTAGTGCTCCTCCTATTTTTATCAGTTTCATACTTACGTCTGCAATGCTTTTGTTATGAAATAAATAATAGTAGTGAAATGTGCATATGATAAAATTTTATTTTAAAAACTTTAAAATTTACCATAGTATATCCATTTAGTCTCAACTTATTCGTTAATTTCATTCAATTCTTGTTTATTTTATTTTCCTGGAATGGCCTGGGAAGTGCATAGGTTGGGAACCACTGGTCTAGAGAAACCATTCCCTCAAGATGCAGATACAGGTTCTGCAGTTAGAGAAGCCTTATGGTACAATATCACTAGACACATGCAAAAGATTGTTATGCTGTAGGCTGGCATCCTGCACAATAATTATAGTGTTGTAAACCTGTCAGTATGACATCATAATTATTCCCAATTCATAATTTTGGGTATTTTACAATTTGCAGCAAACCCCTAGGTCTTTGGTTTTCCAACACAGCCATTCCTAAACACTGGGACACTGGGCACCAGTTGTCAGCACAGCCTACAACTGGGAGAAGACTTGGCATGTCACTGCTCACCATCTGTTCACCAGTGGTTGTGTTGGGTTGCTATGAAGCTTGGAAGGTAGCATGGTGAGATAACATGGCTACACCTCCTGATGCAGAATCTCAACTGTAATTCATCTATCAGTAAAATTAATAGTAATTTAAAAGCTCTGTCTCTAAAAACTGAAATAGTTCATGAATAAGAAGGGTCTGGGGATGGATCTATCCTCTTGAAATACTGTGTCTCATGTTGCAGTATTATTGAAAGTTGTGGGATAGAGAGAAAGACCTTTTCTGAAGTTCTCAAAGCCCAAGTAGACTTGCGGGATAATTTAGTCTTTTAGATAGCCTGGAAAGCAATGTTCTTGCCTTGTCAACACAATGAAGCTAGCTGCTCCAAATGTAACAACTTGAGACTTACTTGACAGCACATTCACTAGTTTATCCTGAAGAGGCTACATGGGAGCCTATATTTGGTATACAATTCACACTGAGGATTGCTGTATTTGCTGCCATCACCTCTGTGGCCTTGCATAAAATCTCCCTAGCTGCAGAACCCATATCTGCTTGCAAATTTATTTATTTATTATTTGAACTTATATGCCGCCACTCCCCTGGGGCGCGGAGCGGCTTACAAGAACAGGCTAAAATTGAACACAATTTAAAACAATTTAAAAACAGCAATCAAAGATCAAAGGCATGTCGAAACAGATATGTCTTACATGCCCTGCAGAAAGCTGATAAGTCCCGCAAGGCACAGACTTCAGGTGGCAGAGTATTCCAGAGTGATGGTGCCACTGCTCTGCGTCTGGTTGCTGTTAGACGCAAGGTTTTGACACTGGGAATTTCCAACAAATCTTGGTCTTCGAACGAAGGGATCTCTGGGGTGGGTAGGGGGTGAGGCGGCTATGTTCTCTCTAAGCATTTGTAGGTTCTCTGTGATCAATTTCTGCAAGAACTTGATCATAGAATCGTGCTGGAGGACCTACAAATACTTAGAGAAATGTTCTCTGAGGTAAAAAAAAAAAAGCAGGTCTATGTTTGTTGGCTTTCCACTCTCACAGGGTTCCTGCTCCCCCAACCCCTATGAATGAGAAAGTCCAATTGTACTTAAAAACAGGTTCTCTTACATACTCATAATTTAAGAGGCAGGAAAGAGTATTAACTCAGATTTCTATGGTTCTGAAATTCTTGTTAGTTAATTGGGAAGGTATTAATGTTACCTAGTTCATGGGTAAATTATGTGATGCATTCCATATGTTTTGGGATTACTAATCCCAGGACCTCTAACCATTGGCCATGCTACCAGGGGCTGATAGGAATTCATACTTCCAGTCCTGGCCAGTGATGGGAGTATCAGTCCAAAATGTCTAGGAAGCCACTATTACAATATGGCTCAGAACCAGACTATTGGGCAGCTCATATCTCCAGCCCTGAGATCATCAGGAAAAACCCTTCTGTCAGTCCCACAACCATTGCAATCTTAGATGGTGGGGACACAAGAGAGGAGGGCTTTCTTGGTGGCATCTCTCATCTCTGGAACTCCCCACGGAAGACAGAATGGCTCCCTCCCTGCAGTCTTTGCAACCTTTTATTCAAGCAAGCCTTTAAAGAATAAAGTTTCTAAGAGCAACCCAGGAGGGTGCTGTATAGTATTTTAACTGGGTTGTTCTAGGTTTTGTGGGCTGTATGGCCATGTTCTAGAAGAATTCTCTCCTGCCGTTTCACCTGCATTTGTGGCATGCATCCTCAGAGGTTGTGAGGTTTGTTGGAAACAGCATATTATTTGAGAACACCCAAAAGTTAACTGTGTGTCCAGTAATCTTCTTCCCTGAATCTACAATTTGGTGATGGATCTGGGCATTATATGTTTTTACCCTGTTTCCCCTTCCGCTCCCTCACCCATATTGTGCTTCAGTAGTTATATTTATATTTTTAATGTACCAAACATACCAAGTTTGTATGAAAATGTGACTATTTCTTGTGCTGGTCAATGACCGAAATAAATGATTTGTTGTTCTTATTTGAGAACACAGAAATGCTAGACCACTCTAACAACTACCATGGCAGGCTACACTGAGAAGCTATTGAAATCCACAAGCATGTGGCCAATTTCAACAGAAAGGAAGAAACCATGAAAATGAACAACATCTGGCTACCAGTACTAAAAAAACTCTAAAATTCTAACAGTAAAAAAACAAAAACAAAATTCAAACACAGGGGAACTCCAGATAGGAAACAATCAGGAATACCTGGTCAACTCTCAACAAGGGAATTTCCCAGGCAGTAACAAAGCACTGTCAGGCCATCAAATGCTAATCAAGGTGGCCAACTAAAACATTCACACCTGCCTCCAACAGACAAGAGTTCTTTCTCCCACCCTGGACCTTCCACAGATATTTAAACCCAATTTTCCTAGTTTCCAACAGACCTCACAAACTCTGAGGATCCTTGCCACAGATACAGGTGAGACGTCAGGAGAGAATGCTTCTAGAACATGGCCATACAGCCTGAAAAACCTACAACAACCCAGTGATAATGGTCATGAAAGCCTTCGACAATGCTATATTTTAACTGTTTACGTGTTTTTTAAACCAATGTATATGTTTAATCCTACTTAAATATTTACATTCTGTGCATCACAGTTCATTTCAATAACAGAGAAAAGCAGGATACAAATAAATATATAATATTATAATATATATACTATACTATTGAGTCGCCTTGTGGAGAGAAAAAGTAGGATATAAATAAACATAGTAATAATAATTCCTCATTTAACCAATGCCGTGGTCTTCAGATGTGTTGGATTATAACTTACGTAATTCCTGTCTATTGCTGTGGGTGATGGCAGTTGTAATTAGAAGCATTTGGGGAAGGTCCGTTTTAGTTTAAACCATTCAAAGTAATTTAACATTGGGTTCTGGAGTCTTAAAGATGGTTCTTAACATAGTTGCTTTTGTCTTTTTCTCTCCTAGGCCTTTGGACTGTATAAAGGTATTGGGTCACCCATGATGGGACTTACCTTCATTAATGCCCTTGTGTTTGGGGTGCAAGGGAACACGATCCGTGCTCTCGGGAAGGACACACCGCTAAACCAGTTCCTTGCAGGTTCAGCGGCAGGTGCCATCCAGTGCGTCATATGCTGTCCCATGGAACTGGCTAAGACGCGGATGCAGCTCCAAGGAACGGGCGAATACAAGTTGAAGTCCAAGAACTACAAAAACTCCCTGGACTGCTTGGTTAAGATCTACCGCAAAGAAGGCCTGAAGGGCATCAACCGGGGCATGGCTTCCACGTTCATGCGGGAGACCCCCAGCTTTGGTTTCTACTTTTTGACTTATGACTGCCTAACCAGATACATGGGCTGTGAGGCGGAGGACAATTACATTATCCCGAAACTGCTGTTGGCCGGAGGTATGTCTGGAATTGTCTCCTGGCTATCAACATACCCAGTTGATGTGATCAAGTCCCGCCTTCAGGCTGATGGAGTTGGCGGAGTCATGCGATACCAGGGCATTCTGGACTGTGTTAGGAAAAGCTACCATGCCGAAGGCTTGAGGGTGTTCACCAGGGGTCTCACATCCACGCTTCTCCGGGCTTTCCCTGTAAACGCTGCGACTTTTGCCACCGTTACAGTGTTCCTGATGTATATGCGGTCGGAAGATAACCAAATCAAAGAAAACCAAATCAGAAGCGATCTAAGTGGGTGTGAAGCTGGCCCTGCAATTCAGCAGCCCTCCAGCTTTTAGATTTATAGCTTTATAATCTAATGCACCTGTTACAAATTTGAGATGCAATCAGTCATTTTTTTTAAAAAAAAAGAAACATATCCCTGGATGTAGAAACTGTACATTTCTGTCTGTATAAAGCTTCCTTTTAATGTTAACTGAGGCTTTCACCTTCTTTATACAGCCAGCTTTATTGCCTTATAAAGAGAGCTGTTTTTGAGATCTAGGGAATCATGATTTTAAAAAGATCCACAGAAATACACTACCACCTATTGCATTATGGACTAGTTGGTATCACCCCATCCTGCCTACTTACACTGAAGGTCAATAGACTTACTTCCCTTGGGAGAAGAAAGATAGGGCTCCTGGTGTCATGGAGTATACATATATGTTCACCTTAATAACTGTTGGCTGAGTTACAAGACTATCTTCCTGGGATGACAAAAGGCTCATCTCCAAGTGGAATTATTTAAGGTCTGGAATGTCAAAAGCTTCATCTCCAAGTGGAATTATTGAAGGTCTGAATAGATCTATAGTATGGAGAAGATATCTGCTTATTCCAGACATCAAAATATGTCCTTCCATTAAATTCCTTTTTTGTAGAATCCTCTTGTTAGGAATAGGTGCCATTGGGCCTCTAGGAAAACCATAATTTTATGAAAAACTGCTATTATCCTCTCCAGGGATCTTAGCATTTGTAATATAGAATTCCACTCCTGAGTGAAACTAATTCTCCAAAATAGTGGTAATATAGCATTTACCATTTTATTACTAGGGTGGTGCCTTCACCATTAGCAATCCTCTATTTTTCCCTACACAGCACTTCAATACAATCTGGCAGCTTGTTTTATTTCCCCATCAATTCTCAGCTGTACAGATCCCCCATCCTGCTATTTTAAATATTCTTTTTTGCTGTGCTTGGGAAGGTATTGTATATTCGTTCACTTGGGCAAGCCAAGTTTGCTGCTGTTTTGCATTGGCCTTCAGGGTTTTCTACTGTATTGTGTGTTGCTGTATTTTTATATGGTTTCAGAATGTAGGGAAAACCTTCCAGCTACTAATTACGTCCATTGTCAAGAGGAAAAATAGTACAGCGGTTCCAATTCAGGAGACTGTTAAAGCTTAGATGTTAGAAGAGGGCTAAGGAAGGTGTCCTCTTTGAAACGTGGTTGGACTTCTTCTCCCATGGATCCTAGGGAGAAGGTTAAGGGTGATGAGTGTTGTGGTGCAACCACATGTGGAGACCTACCTGGACCTCACCCCTAGTGTGGAACAGCTGAGGTAATGAAGCATCAGCCCAACAGTAAATTACATCAACATATCAGAAAATGAGGATGCCAGTCTTTTTAGATGGGTAAGAGAATGTCTGGGAAACTTAAGTCAATTCCATAGCTTTGTTTTTAAAGCAGGCACCTTAGAACATATGCTGAACTGACACCAAGAACTCATCTAACCATAGTATCAGTTGGATTTCAGTAACAAACGGTTTGATCTGTAATCTTTTTCTTATCTGGACATATGTGTAGCTGGAGTTCAGAATAGCAATGCCTTGGAATTTACTATGAATACACCACCATCGGCCAGGCATTAATAGATTACAGTACTACTGCCATAGGTGTGGGGAAAAACATTTCTGGACTTCCTGTAGAAATGGAAATCTCTGGATAATTGTGAAACCTAATGAAATGAATGAATTCTACCAGAAGTTATCATAGTGTCTTGCCAGAGGATCTAGAAAATACCTCAATGTATCTTTAGGAATTTGTTGGGTCCTTCAGTGATACTATGATGTAACTTCTGGTGGGAGCATGCCACAGAATTTACTGGAGGATCTACACAATTATTAAGACGGGACATTTCTACTAAGAGCTGGATAGGTATTTATTGTGTCAGACACAAGTTGAGGGTACAGTTCAAATGCATTTAAAAACAAAGTTTTTTTAAGAAAGAAAGAACTTGGCATTATGCTAAATGTCCTTTGACCAGAAGCAGGCCACTTGGAGTGCCTCTGGAGTTGCTGTGAGAAGGTCCTCCATTGTGCATGTGGCAGGGCTCAGATTGCATTGTAGTAGGTGGTCTGTGGTTTGCTCTTCTCCCCACTTGCATGTCGTGAACTCCACATTGTAGCCCCATTTCTTAAGGTTGGCTCTGCATCTTGTGGTGCCAGAGTGTCTTCCACTCTTCTGTGTTTCCAGGAGGGAATTCCTTGTCTCATGCCCAGTGAGGTGGATAGGTGAACCTGCAGGGACTATTCCTGTGGGTCATACTGTCACTTTTGTCTGTGACTTCATCGGCATTCTAGTTACACACTAACATGAGAAGCCATGTTTGGTGATGCCATGTGTTCAGTACATTAAATGTCACTTAAGACATTTTGCTGAAAGTGATTGGTGCCAATCATATTATTCTCTTCCACCCAGTTTGTCAAGAGGCCAGGTAAACAAAAGTTGACCTTATTTTTGCAACCTACAGTAAGAAATAACACTCAAATACCTCAGATTTGGATACCTGAGTAGAGAGCTATTTATTTTGGATTTCTCCATTTTAATTGTTTTCTTTTAGATGGTTATCTTGGGGGGGGGGGGGATAGCCATTGTGAAAAGGTGGCATTGAATGGGAAGTAGTTTTCCTTCCCACATTCAGAATYCCTCCTTTTAACCAATAGTCGGTGTTAGAGACAACAGTCATGAACAAGAGCTAGATTGTTTCAGGAWAATTAGTTACTCTAATTGGGGATTTAAAAGTCAACTCATTCTGCATTAGACAAGGCTCACTTGAAGACTCTTTAAGGAGAGATAAAGTACTGGCCTTAACCTCTCACTTGTCTTGTACACTGCAAGATATGCTGAAGTAGCAAAATGCAACCTTCCAGATAGTACTAGAGACAGTAGTTCCCATCAGGCAGAATATCCAGTGGGTATATATGTTCGGAATTGCATTTGCCCACTTTGCCATCTGGTATGGAACATGAACACTGGAAATGAGTGGCTGGAGTGACAATCCAGTGATTGGAACTGCAATTCAAGACTGCTGTAACTTTGGAGGAATCAGCCATAATTGCAAACTGTTGCTCTATGTGATGGAGGACAATTGAAGAGGTGAGCATGCTCTTGTATGAAGGCTCTATGTAGTCATACTCAAAACAGTACAAGACTCTTGTAGAAGAGATTTTCTGCTTCAGAGAAGTAATCTTCCATGTGAGGAGGGGGGATTAAGCTAGCTCTCTTGCCAAAGTATATGTGCAATACCAACTGTAAAGCATTGTGATGTTGTATACTGTTTAGAATTAGAACATTGGGAAGATGTTCCTTGCTGCTTAGCTAAACACAATACAAAGCTATCAGTTTACCAGGTTTGACAATTTGGTAAGTTATTCAATCACATGCCAGCATGACATAATGGTTTGAGTGCTGGGCAATGACTCTGGAGACCATGGTTTGAATTCCAGCTCAGCCACGGAAATCTAGATGCCCTTGGGTAAGCTGCACACATTCAGGAAGGCAAACGTACACATTTGAATAATTCTTACCTGTCATAAGTTGGAACTAACTTGAAAGCATATAACTTAAGGAACAATCGCAAAAAAATATTTTAGAGCCGCATCACATTTCAGAGAACCAGCTGTGTGGAATTTATGAAACCCTTTTCAACTTGCTTGTTCTTCCCATCGTTTTCTGCTGTGAGGATGTAACCCCAAAAGAATACAGCGATTCCTATAACCCTAGGAACTGACTTTAAGTTGGGCCCAAAACAAGTTGTAGCTTCTGCCATTAAAAGCCAGTGCTTGAATGCAACCTGCCCTGACATGTTTGGACTTCAATTCCCATCACTCCCAGAAGTATGACCACTGCTTAGGAATGCTGGCAGAGTTCTGGCTGCTTTGAATACACATTATCTTAAAGAGATAAACCTGGAGAAGAAAACATCTATGTAAAGGATAGGAAATAGAATTTTTGCAGAAGACACCACAAGCTGGCAAATATGGATCTACCATATATGACACTTTTAAAATTGGGACAGGTGCAATGTGGCTGACTTGGTTTTTGAATGGAAAATGTAGCCATGTAACCACCCACCAGGTACTATGCTGAAGAAACCTGTAAAACTGGTTGACTGTTTCTATGCCTTGAAGGTATACTGGCTTGCTTTGGTGCCTACTTTCAAGGACATCATAACTGAATGTGGATCCTCCAACTGAATTGTTTTTGCACAATACAGTGACAATTACCACCCCCTGCTTTGTACACTATCCTGTAACTATTGTATATAAACCCAAAAGAAATAAAGCTTTTTTTAAAAAAGAAAAATCTTTGTAATCTGAACAGCTGATCCTTTGTAGTCCTAGCAAAAAGTAGGTTGTTAATAATCATAAGCATGGTTATGCTTATGATTATTATGTTCCCTCACTTAGGTGATCCCTCGTAGGCCAAGGATGATGGTCCTCCAAGTGTAGTGTTTTGGCAGTGGATATGTAGGTGGCTGTGGAGCCCTATTCTTGATCCGATTGTTCTTCTACAGTGAGGACATCTGTTTCCAAGTAGAAGGCGGTCCACGTCAGGGTTGGCTTGATGTGCCTTCCTCTTGGCACATTTCTCCCTTTCACCCACCATTCGTGCCTCTTCGAATTCTGCAGCTCTGCTGGTAATAGCTGACCTCCAATTAGAGTGCTCAAGGGCTAGGGCTTCCCAGTTCTCGGTGTCTATGCCATAGTTTTTAAGGTTGGCTTTAAGCCCATCTTTAAATCTCTTTTCCTGTCAACCAACATTACATTTCCCATTCCAGAGTTGGGAGTATAGAAACTGCTTTGGGAATTGGTGATCGGACATTCAGACAACGTGGCCAGCCTAGCGGAGTTGATGGCAGAGGACCATTGGTTCAATGCTGGTGGTCTTTGCTTCTTCCAGCATGCTGACATTTGTCCCCTTGTCTTCCCAAGAAATTTGAAGATTTTTTGGAGGCAACGCTGATGGAATCGTTCCAGTAGTTGAATGTGATGTCTATAGTCAGTACATGTTTCGCAGGCATATAGTAGGGTTGGGAGGACAATGACTTTATTAAACAAGCACCTTGATATCCCTATGGATGTCCTGATCCTCAAACACTCTGCTTCATTTAGAAAAATGCTGCAGGCACAGAGCTCTGCACTCTCTGATGTTAATAATCATAAGCAGTCCTAGGTAACACAGCCCCACAATTTGAGAACTGCTTGATTCCCCCACCAAGGGATGCCTCTTGTAGCAATGAAGGAGTCATCCAGTATCTCCCTCAGAGGAGAAGACAGTGTAATTCAGGACTAGCAGCACTAAAGTATGGCAAAGAAATGTCTGCTAAAGTCAGTGCCTGTAGTTCAAGGGTGGGAAGCCTCCAACTATCAAAGGGTGTGTCTACACCACTGAATTAATGGATTTCAACACCATTTTACTTGCCATGGCTCAATGCTATGATATCATGGAAGCCGCAATTTTTACCAGATGTTCAGACTTCCCTGCCAAATACTGCTGATACTACACCAAACTACAGCACCCATGATCCTACAGTATGGAGCCAAGGCTAAGTGGTGTCAAACTGCACTAAATCCATAGTGAAAATAAATCAGTTGCTAGTCCCAAGCATACAATCAAATTTCTGGGGATGGTCATTGCATTCAACATGTAGTGAATTAACTCTAAGGCCCCTATTAGCCAGTTTCCAAATAACCTAAAGAAAATGAAGCAAGCTATTGTGGATTTCCTATCAATTCCTAGTTGCTATCAAATTGACTTCAACCAAAGGCAACTCTATAAATGAGATACCCCCAACAAGTCTGGCTACTTATGTCCAAAGCTTTCTTTATTGAATCAGTCCAGTTGTCTCCTTGCACCTCTCAATAAACTTGTGATTTGCTCATGAACCACAAAGCAAAATCTTGACAGAAATGAGGTAGAGAAATAGCACTAAATCTTATGGAGACCATATACCCATTTGCAGTCTCATGCTACATAGATTTAGAAGTCTTTTCCCATGAGGAGACTGATTGTTCAAGTGCCAAGGATGGATATGACTCATATAAGCAGATTTGCTTTCTAGAAATCTATTGCTCAAGTCGAACAGCCAGGCTATGTTACATTATACCCAGCAAGTGTTCTCTTTGTCAAGCCAAGCATTACGATGCTGAGACATCTGGGAGGGAGGTTTCTTTGACATCATGCAATAAGTTCCACCAACAGCCTGCCTGAGGTGCCTCCAAAAGCCATGCTACATATTCAGGATTAGCACTTCACACAACTGCTCTTGAGTAATTTCATTGACAGACAAATGTAAGACATGTGTTAGCACAAGGCACTTTCACTGCCAGCCTTGTGGATGTCTATACTTCTACCTTGAGAATATTTCTGATTCAAATGCAACCTGCCACAGTAACAAATTTTGCTGGAAGGTGGGACTACAGAGGATATTGGCTTGTCTTTGGTTCCAACATGTCCAATTAGAGGCAACCTGTTGACAAATTAAACAGGTAGAAACTTGGGACACAATCCTACAAAAGACAAGAGTCAGTGAAGTTCTGTGGTATTCTTTCTTCCAAGAACCTCTCTCTAAAGACACAACATACGAAGTGGGGACAAAGCTAGAAGCACATATGCTTTCCTTTTCCCTTTCCAAAATTAAAATTAATCAGCTGAAGTTTTGAACCTACATTTTACAAAAACCGAACACTTTTTGAGTTGGTTCTGCTATGCAGGGAGTGAAAGTACAAGTTGAGCATCTTTATCTGAAATGGCTGTGATCAGAAGCAGTTTTTTTGTTAAGTTTTGGAACACCAGTATTTGTAGATACAATAGAGTTTCAGTTATCCAACATAAACGGGCTGGCAGAACGTTGGATGAGTGAAGGTTGAATAAGTGAGTCTCTACTGTGCATACAAAAATGAGGTATCTTTCATCTATACCTTACACATCTATCCTGCAGGTATTTTAATACAATACTTTAAAATAATTGAGCAACCAGAAAGCAAAGATGCCACTATTTCAGTCAACTTTGTGGAAACATTTTGGATTTTGGAATATTCTGAATTCCATATAAGCATGCTCAACAAGAATTCATCAGTTCCACATGCTGCATAACCCAAAACTATGGGGATTTAGAGAATAGTGCATAATTCAAGAGCACACAAATGATATTGTGCAGAAAAATGTAAAGCCACAGAGTAGAGAATGAAAATATTTATGCAAAAGGTTATGTGCTTCATGGCAGGGGGCTGGATAGGATGGCCCACAAAGTCTCCTCCAATTCAATGATTCAATGATTCTAACTCTGAATGCTATTTTAATTTCATTGATCATTATCACCAATATAAATCCCAATGCTTTCAGTGGAGCCACTTTAAATGGTGGGGACTAAATTTGGGCCTGGCTATTTCCTACTGTGGATTCAACAGGAACACTTATTTTTAGCTCTCGCATGCTGTAACTGTGAATACAATGTCTTACTTGTAATATGTAATCTACATTCTTTTAAAAGCAAATTTAAAAGAACAAGTACAAAGACATGTTTTGCTTCTGCATTTTCCCCCAGTTTTCTTTGGAAAAACTAGATTCTATCCTTTTAGCAACCACTGTAAGACCGTAGTTGGCAGCCAAGTGGAGAATTAACCACACTGACAGCAGATCACATTAGATCACATTGAGTTCTCTAATTGCCAGAGAAAATATCAAATTATTCTATGCAGATTTGTTTGGTAGTCCCAAGATCAGACCATTTTCTCAGGGTATGCTACCCAAGAGATTCTTCAAGTTAAAGATAGGATGGCATTTCCCCCTCATTTATATCTGTTCTCTGCAAAATGGTCACCTTTAGTGCACCAAGAATGAAGATGCTTAAAATTATTTCCTTCTCAAAAGACAGAATCGCATTAATTCTGTAATTCTGCCCAAGCTGAATGCCTTTAGAATCAAAATTGTATTTCTTAAGAATTTCTGATCATAACATTAAATTATTTGCTTAGTGGTGACAAAGATAAGTCTAAGAGTACTTTGTAACCACTTGGATAAAGACTCATAAACTTCAGAGCCAGTCAAATAAATCTCCAGTTCTGAAAGATGATGATTTAACACGTTACATGGTTTCTTCCCTTTCCCTTGAGCAAATTATGCCTCATAGTGGGACACTACATAACTGCACAGAAATAAGCAAATTATCTAAAAGTACCTTCCAGTTTTCTTGGCCTAGAATTAGAATCAGATGGTTGCAACGTCAATTCTCTAAATGCATGCAAGAAAAAAATATTGTGCAAGGAAGGACAATGCATACATATACACAATCTGTCAACAGCAGTACATTTCCAGCACTGTGGCATTCTAGATACTTCAATGGTTAAACCTTTATCAGAGAAGTACCTTTATTAGGCGCCAATTTGTATATACAATTTTAAAATGTGTATGATCATATAGTAAAAAGTAAAGATTTCCCCTGACTTTAAGTCTAGTTGTGTCCGACTCAGGAGGTGGTGCTCATCTCCATCTCTAAGCTAAGGAACCAGTGTTGTCTGTAGACACCTCCAAGGTCATGTGGCCAGCATGACTGCATGGAGCGCCCGCAGAGCAGTACCTATTGATCTACCCACAGATCTACCGCAGAGCAGTACCTATTGATCTACCCACATTTGCATGTTTTCAAACTACTAGGTTTGCAAAACTGAGGCTAATAGCAGGAGCCCACCCCACTCCCCGGATTCGGTCAGCAAGTTCAGCAGCTCAGTCGTTTAACCTGCTGTGTCACCAGAGGGTCTGCAGGATCATATAAGCATCCAATATATTTCAAAAAGAAAATCACATTCATGGGGCAATAGAAAAAAACCTGACTTGATACTGAAATCTGCATTCTGAAATATTAAAATGAAGTTGAGACTCTACAAGTGATGTTTCATGTTGTATCTGGGGTACTTCGAGACTGCAGGAATGAAAAACAATTATTTAATCTTGTTTTAAATAAATTCCCTCTAGATGTTTATCAGAAATTGTCTCAAATTGAACAATGACCTTTCTATAGGGATGCACTCCACATTAAGAAAGTCAAGTAGCTGAAACTAAACACAGGTTACCTCAGCAGCCTGACGTCCCTATTCTTAATACAGCACCAAACCCACCCCACATTAGTATGTCATACTTAGCCAAATCAGAGCAAGAGAGATTGAAAAGCTTCCCTGCTCTACTGCTTATTAGCAACAAAAACAGAGCTCGCACCCAAGGATGCCCAACCACCACTGGAATAATGTGGCCATTGTTGCACTGCCAGCAGCCCTAACCAGCATAGCCAAGGTGAGTAAAGCTGGGAATTGCATATAGATTGTCATCTGCTTCCCATCTCTGCAGTAATAGAATGGACAGTTGTGGACCTTGCTTCCAAAAGGTTGCAAATCCATCTGAACAAATTTTATAGGAATAGAAAAATGTGATGTTGAAGGAGTTCATGGCTACCATCACTGAGTTGCTGTGAGTTTTCCAGGCTGTATGACCATGTTCCAGATGCATTCTCTCCTGACGTTTCACCCTCATCTATGGCAGGCATCCTCAGAGGATATGTTTGTTGGAAACAAGACAAACCTCACACCTGATGAGGATGCTTGCCATAAATGTGGGTAAAACGTCAGGAGAGAATACTTCTGGAACCTGGCCATACAGCCCGGAAACCTCATAGCAACCTCTTAAGCATGTGATTTTGCAATAAAATTTAGTTTTCCAAGCTCTGTATCGAAGTGATGTAATACATTTTCTTAGTTTTGATCTGTACATAATATTCTGCTCCTAGCCAATGTGATGCCATCTATAACACACTTTTTTCCTTTTTTAAATTTGGTACCTTTCAGAAATGCATTGACAGAATGCATTTCCTCATCAACCCTGTATAAAAGTGCTCTACAGCCATTATGGTAGCTGAAGGGAAAAAGGAGAAGTCTTATGCAAGCTGTTAACAGATGTGATGCTGAATACAACCTAATTGAAAGACAGTGACAAGACTCACCTGTGAACTTCTGACAGATTTGGCCAGTATTTGGATACCACACAAGGCTTCGGCATAGAGGAGGAAAGGAAGAAAATCCTGATTCCATTAGCAGAAAACAGATATAGCACAAACAAGTATATTCTCTGTGGTAACCCCTCAGCTGTGAATCTCCCTCCCTTATGAGATTAGATCTGCCCCATCCTTCCTGATCTTCCGGAAGAAACTCAAATCCTGGCTGTGGGATCAAGCGTTTGCAGAATACACTGATTTACTGGTGAAGATAAAGTTTTAGTAGACCACAATGGACTGATTTGGATGACGATTTGAACCAGCAAACTGTTTTAATCTATATTTATAACTCTTTTTAATGTATGCTAATTGTATTTTATATTATGTTATTATATTGTGTCGGCATTATATTGTGTTGGAAGCCATCCTGAGTCCCTCTTTGGAGGTTGAGAAGGACGGGGTACAAATGTTCTAAATAAATAAATAGTTGTATCCTAATCCAGTAGTTCCCGTCCTGTGGGTCACCAGTTATTTTAGCACAGAACTCCCAGCCAGTTTACCAGTTGTTAAGGAGTTGAAGGCCGAAACCTCTGGGGACCCACAGGTTGAGAACCACTAGTCTAATCAAAAGACAGGAACATGACTCACCTGTGAACTTCTGACAGATCTGGCCATCAGTCTTTGCTTACTACATAAAGTTTAAGCAGAGGGGGAAGGGAAGAAAATCCTGATTCAATTAGCAGAAAACAGATACAGCACAAACAAGTATATTGTTGGATCCTAGCCCAGAAAGTCCGCATACAGAAATTTTACTACTATCTTGAAAACAGAGCTCTTACTTTTAAAAAAAATCTTAACTGAATGCCAAAAAAGTAAAGGTAACTTGAATTTTATTTATCTTCCAAATTCTGGGAGGTTAAAGAACTATAATTGGTTCTGGACAACAGAAGAAAACAGGCTGTGCTTACAGATAATTTTCTGCCATTTTCTTTCTTCAGGACCACTGGTTTATTGTTGCCCACTCTTTTACACGGGATGTACATTTCAGGTGTTGTTCAAAAGTCAGTGCCTGTACAATACATTCTACAACTGAGCACCACTTTCCTTAACTGAACAGGCAAAGAGAAAGTACACGGGACATTGGCATCTGGCAGTATTTTTTCCAAAAAAGTGACTAAAATGGGTTTTAGGTTGATTAACACTATTAAATCACATCTAATATTTGTTACTACATGATTTCATTACAGCTATACGATACAATTATACAAAATGTGTTAACATCAAAGAATACAACCGAAAAATTAAGATAGCAAACGAAACCTATATAACTTTTTTTCTCTTTACAGGAAAATACTTTTGAAGTATGCATGTAACTGCCCATTCTTTTAAAGAAAATCTACTGCAAGCAAAGTTATCAACCTCCAGAAAAAAAATCACACATAGCATTACTAAGCATATCCCCAAAAAGTGTACAATATGCACACTTGGAAAATACAAAATTAAAAAATTGTAAGCAACAGGTGAGATTCATATTTATAACAACGTGAAAAGTCCAATTTTAGCACTGTTGTAGAAAGAACTGTCTCTGATGCAAGTCCATGAACTGTCTGCCTCCTCCGAGTGGAGCCACACTTTAGAAAAACACCATGCTCTTGGAACCAAATTGCAGAGCAAAATTGCGCATTGCAGCAATGCTGCCTTAAAAGTTTATTTTGCTACTTTATCAAAAAAAAGTCCTTTAGGCGCATAGGGTTCTTTTTTTGTTTTTTTAAATTCTTTCCTAGAAACAATATACAAAGGGGGGAGGCTTATGTATTTCCAACCATTCTCCTGTAAGGTAAGACGCTTTGAGTCCAAGAGGTTTCTTCTTGCAGTTTCACTGGTTGTTTTTGGCCTTAGCGTGTGTTAAGATGTGAGACTTCAGGTTAGTGGACTGAGCAAACTTCTTGTTACAGCCATCAAAAGGGCACACATAGGGCCTGTCTCCAGTATGAATCCGCACATGCGTGCGTAAATTGAAGTCCAGTGAAAAGCGTTTGCCACAACCTTCAAATGTGCACTGTTGAGGGAAAAGACAGCACATTAAGAACATGTCTTAGCAAGAAACGCTACAAGATTTATCTTTTTAAAAGGAATCTTTCTTACAATGACAAACTGATCCTTTATTATTCAAAAATGAGTCCTTTTGAAACTCCCAAGTTATTTATTTTTGGCAGGTTTCCAGATACCCTTTCCATCTGCAAGGCCATGTAAAGAAACTGTGCAAATTGGTTGATAAAGGGTACAGCCATACAGACACATTGGGGCAATATGTGCCTGTATGTCACATGCCATGGACATAAAATTCACACGTGAGATAGATTATAGGCTGAACATAAGCAGTCAATTCATATACAATTAGTATTTACATCTACTATTTAATCATATTGTCAGAAAACCAAATTAGCAAGAACGTGTTATGCTGTGGGAAAAATCACGGGATCTCCTTGATTCTTCTTTCTCTAAAGGAGATTCCCACTGGCCACTTTCTCAAGTATTGTTGCCTGAATCAAAACATCACTATGTCAAAAAGGATCATATCAACTTTATAGTTGCCTTCAAAGCGTTGGTTGTAATTGTAAGACTGCATGAATTTAACTACCATATATATTCCAGTATATGCTGACCCGAAGGCACTTAATTTTACCACAAAAACTGGGAAAACTTACTGACTCAAGTATAAGCCGAGGGTGGGAACTGCAGCAACTATTGGTAAATTTCAAAAATAAAAATAGATACCAATAAAATTAAATGAGAATTTTGTAGGTTTTTCGGGCTGTATGGCCATGTTCTAGAAGCATTCCCTTCTGACGTTTCACCTGCATCTGTGGCAGGCATCCTCAGAGGTTGTGAGGACCTCACCACCTTTGAGGGTGCCTGCCACAGATGCAGGTGAAACGTCAGAAGAGACTGCTTCTAGAACATGGCCATACAGCCCGAAAAACCTACAACAACCCAGTGATTCTGGCCATGAAAGCCTTCGACAATATAACATTACATTAATTGAGATACCAGTAGGTTAAATGCTTTAGGATATTTAATATTTTGAATATTGAAACTATAATTTAAGTTTATACTTTCCAACTCTGATTATCTATATGCTTGAGTATAAGCCGATCCGAACCCTCACTTGAGTATAAAAAGGGCTGAAAAACTCTGTTTATACTCGAGTATACACGGTATGTTGCCCTGGGCCACATACAATGACATGGTAGCCAAATTTGGCTCATGGGCCTTGTATTTGAGACAGTGTGATGGCTGCTAGACAGCTGGTGCTTATCAGTAACACTGATTTGGATCCAAAGTAAACTGATCACATGCAGAACCTATTGAAATGAACTGGACACATTTGACAGCATAAGTAAGCCATCCAGAGCCCTGAGGGCTAGAGTGAACTGTCAGTCCCAACAACAGTAGACACTTACTGCTTTCTTCTTCCAAAATCAAAATAGAGGTAAAAAGTCAATTGTGTATTTTCTTGATGGAAACCTCTAGAGCAGTGGTTCTCAACCTGTGGGTGCCCAGATGTTTTGGCCTTCAACTCCCAGAAATCCTAACAGCTGGTAAACTGGCTGAGATTTCTGGGAGCTGTAGGCCAAAACACCTGGGGACTGCTAAAAAAATTAGACACTTAATCATTTTTGATTTGCCAAGTTCCAAATAATTCAGTGAGTCACCTGTAAGTGAAACTAACATTTGGATTAAGTTTGAAACCCTATCTCTCAAAGTCCATATGTCAGCGAAACGTTCTTATACTCTCTATGTCATTTAAGGGTTCAAACTCTGAATCCGAAGTCCTCAGGCTACTCAATTCCACAGTAGTAACCCTGTGAAGATGCAGATTCACACAATTCTATTTATATTGCAATATGATGCTCATGGTGGGAGTAGAGAATAAGTGCACAGTATAAATAAGAATGAGCAAAGTATGGTCTAAAGGCTGCACCCACCCTACCTTCTGCTTTTGGTATGCATGATTTTAAATTGACTGAAATCCTACTCTAGGCCTCTAGCGTCAAGGGAGAGCGGGGTTACCATGATAACCTCTTAGGAGACATAAAAATGTTTTATCTACTGGAATCCAAGTTGGCATGCATTATTTATTACTTTCTTCTTCCTAGTGTTGTATTCATAGCCCTTCAGCATAATTTTTGCAAAGTAAAGGCAGCAGAAAGGCAAAACAGAAAAGGCAGGAATGGTAAAATGTTGCCACTGACTGTTTTACATACATGACAGTTAAGACTGAGAATGGCAAACTCGCCCTATTATCACCTAGACAGTAAAACAGTGAATCATCTTTTTAAACAAGAACTGTAAAAAAAAAAACAGGACTGTAAACAGGATTTCTCCACTGCTCAGTTTGTATATAAGCACATTCTTAGAACCTGAAAGAAAAACAAAACAACATACAATTTGTTTATGATGCTGTCCAGTTTGTACATCTCGATCTGGCAAACTAGACTGTATGACTTATCAGTGAAAGACATCTCACACCTACATAATCTCTGAGGCCTGGCCTGTAGTGGAAAAATGCAGCATGTCAGAAAAGAGAGAAACAGGTCTCAAAATACTGCACTCCATCTACATCAATTGCTTTGAAGTCTTTCAACAATGTTAAAAGCCACTGACAACAATGAAGTGTGATGAAATGCACTTAGTATTTGTGAGTTTTTACATGGGGATAATGACAGAAAATGACAGTGTGATTTCATTTGTCTTGTTAGGAATAACCTGCAACTTGATAAAGGCCTAGTACCAAACTACGTGATCTATGGAAGACAACTGGCATTTTAATGTATTACGATCCTTAAATTCAGCACACTAGTTAAATCTAAGTGTGCTGCTCTAATCCAAATTAGGATACTTCAGGAAACACCTGTACTATTCAAATATACAAGTCCATATCCAGTTGAATCTTCCACTAAATCATGAAGAAGAATGACCCAGAGAGATGAGCAGCTTTACTATTTTAATCCCTTTTGTTTTCATGCTGTGGTTAATTTAAAAAGGCTAGAGAAAGAAATGCCTGAAAGGACTGCATGTAAATCCTTTCAATCCCTTCAGATGAGGTTACTTATTCATATAGTTTAATATAAAAGTATGTTAATTTTGTTTTTTTGGATCTCAAAAGAAAAAGCCACACTTGGATCGCCAGTAGAAATGACACAAAAAATAGTGTCCAGCTAGAGTCCCGTGAAACAGTTACCTGAAAAGGTTTCTCTCCAGTATGAACTAGCTGATGTCGCTTTAGCTTTGAGCTCTCCACAAAGGCCTTGCCGCATTCTGCACAGACGTGTACTCGTGGCCCATGTGTGTGCAGGTGTTTCCTCATGGCCGAGTTGTCCCTGAACATCTTCGTACAGCCCTTCAAAACAAATCACAAGGTTCGTCAACCTAAATTATCCAATTATTCAAAAGCAGTGAGTTGCATACACCAAAACTGGTTGCAAAGCAGGAGGGCAACAGGATAAGCTCTCAAATTTCACAACAAGACAACAGATTAAAAAACCTCGTTTCTAAAAAGAAAATGTAAAATCCCTGGGGGATTACAAGGTAAATATATCCCCACAGTATGTTTAACAGTCAAATACGACATTAGGCATGGTATTTTCTGAAGTGGTCCATGTGAGGCTGTAGCCAATCTCACTCCAAAATATATATGTGCTATGTTAAATATCTTTTTAAAATATATTAAAAATACACCAGTAACTAAAATCCATTAATATATTGATACAGATGTTCAGTTCACACATTTCTACAATCATTGTTCTGTAGTCCAATTAGAACAGCAGCATTTATAAACACATAATGTATCGTGTTGTTTTTGTCACCTCATTCTCTATTTCTCTTTAAAATTATTGTGTGTCCTTCATCCTAATAGCCATGGTTCTTCTGCTTCCTTATCAGAAGTATTAAGCTATTGAATCCATAGCTGTCTGAAAAAGACTAAGTAGCCCTTCAAAATAAATGTATGCTGGCCTATAAAGAGCAAACTGAAGAAATATGACTTATGTTCCTGGATTGTGTGATTTTAAATAACTGTTTTAATTTATATGTTTTAATGGTGCAGTTTAAATGTATATGTTGTTTTAGGCTGATATGTATAATATTGTTAAGGTTTTTAATTTACTGTCTAGAAATTATGTTTTGGTTTCACATGTATGTACAGCATTGAATTTTGCCAGTATTATGTTGGAAACCACTTTGAATTCCCTTGGGGGTGAGAAAAGCGGTATATAAATGCAGTAAATAATAAATAAATATCAAAATATTACTATAAGAGGTGATAGTTATTCAAATAGAACATAACACATTAGTACATATATTTAAAAATAGTCCTAGGAAGCGTTCTGATTTGCCCTGCAAGTGATTCAGCAATCATAGTATTTCACTCACTTTGTGAGGACATGCTATCGTTCTTGGAGCATCGTCTTCTTTGATTTTTCTTGGCTTCATTCTTACAGAAAAAAAAACACAACAGCATTGATCAGTGAACAGCACATACCTTCTTATCTGCTCTGCATTAGCAAAGTACCCCTCTGTCAAAAACCATCTATACTGTATTGTAATTGTAGTAGCGAAGCCTCTGACTGATTGGCTGAGCTGGTGTTGTGGCATGGACTATTCAGTTGCTCAGGAAATTAAACAGTTTACAGACCAGCTTCTGTGAGGGAAGAGAAAGTTATCAGTTTGGCTGGGACTAAAACATCAAACAGGGCGGGTTAGCAAGAGAATGGAGGTCCTGGCATGATAGTTTATCTGTATATTGAGGGACAGGGAGCTCATAACTGATGAGAGCAAAGGCTTGAAGAATATGGTAGGGGAAACACCTAATGAATGGGGTTCAAAGTACTAAAAGGAGACTAGTGACAGAGTATAGACTGAAGAAAATAATTGCAGGGTTTAGATTCTAACATGCTACACCTTTTCAATAGGTCTTGGGTTTACCTACTGAACTACCTCAAAAACATTAATATTTCACATGGCATTGGCTTTTGACCCTTTCTAGTTTTGTTCTAATTTTAATCTTTAGTGTTCTGTATGGTTTATAGAAGTTGCTAGAGCATAAAATTCGCTGCTTAAATGGTTGCAACTCAAAGTAGATTTTATTTCAATTTGGAAGAAAAATGTGGCATCTAACCTATGTCAGTCATCAATCTTTCTGAATAATTCCAAACCCCACTATAATTCCAAGAAATTGCCATTCTTAAAAGTAATTATTAATCATTTACCACTCTTAGGAAAAACTATATCCCCACTGATAGAATTTGAAACAAAAAAATCCTATTCTCACTAGGAAATATGAATGTATGAAGCAAAACTGTATTTACTAGAACACATCTCTTACCTTGCAAATTCAGCCAACTGTTTAGGGTCTGAAAGATCAATGCCGGGTATTCCTCCAGGTGGCAGCTTCTTTCCCGTCATGTATTCCGAGTAGTCAGGAGGGGAGTTCTCGCCAATAATCTGCTCTTCCACCACAGTCTCATGGTCAATGTCTTTTTTGTCATCTGAAATGATTAGAGAAAACTGAATTTTGATTTAACATCCACGAAGGACAACACTCTTAGCGGGTAAAATGTTTAACTAGCAATAGTGTTGTACCAAGGTATTAATCTAGATCAGTGTTTCTCAAACTGTGCTCCTCCAGATGTTTTGGACTTCAGCTCCCAGAATTCCTAACACCTAATAAGCTGGCTGGGATTTCAGGGAGCTGAGTTCAAAATACCTGGAGGAGCACAGTTTGAGAAACACTGATCTAGATAAATCTGCACAAAAACAGCAAAGACAAGATATCTATGAAGGCCACAAAAGGTAAAATAACATTTATTTTTAGAAGTTACTGCCTTAAATGCTGCACAGTACTTAAATTTAATGTTCTAGTTACTTTGAGCACACAATAAAAATTTATAAATAAAGACAGCATCAAAATTTATCATGTTTATACATTCATTTGTTACATCTCTATGCTACCTATCTGCCAAGAAAGTAAAAGCAGGATATTTAACAACAACAACAACAACTTTATTTAAAACAAATAAAATAAAATATTAAACAAACACAATAAAAATCATAAAACAATATGGCTGAGATAAAGGGAACAAGTTCAGGCTCAATAAGTACATTCCAAGGAGCCCTTGGAAGGTGCCAAGATGGAAAGAAACAAGGGCTGGAAAACTATTGCCAAGTGTCGAGGTAGCTGATAAGAGGGCCAAATAAAGTGTAGCAGGGACAGGATAGTTTTCTAGTGAACTGCCTAATCCAGGTTCTTAGTTCCCTTCAAAAGGAGGACAAGGTAGAAGCCTGTCTGATCTCCCTAGGGAAGTTCCAGAGCCGGGGAGGCACCACCGAGAAGGCCCTCTCCCTCGTTACTACCAACCGTGCTTGAGACGGTGGCGGAAAAGAGAGCAGTCTCCCCAGATGATCTCAGGGTCTGTACTGGTTTGTAGGGGAAGATGTGATCACGGAAATAGGTAGGTCCTGAACCGTTCAGGCTTTATAGGTGATCACCTGTAACTTTATGGAAAAATTATATCTCCAATCAAGAGATGTATCCGTCCAGGAATGGATAAAACCCAGAACAGGAGCCTGACATCAAAAATGAGATAACAAAACTAGGCAGATAGATAAACGTAATGCAAGCAATTCTATTTTGTATAAGTGGCTGAACATATTCCTGTACTATTTCAATACTTCCTGTTGTTAATAGTGCATAGCACAGAGTAGCCTTCACCAATATGCTGCTATTGGGTATGATTAGGCTTGTATTCCAGCATCAAAATGCTGATAACGAATGTCCAATTGCACTCTATTATGTCAACTCTAAATTAGTAGCTAATGTTAGTGATAGGTAGAATTTAAAAATCACCTCTGTACCTTTCCTCATCTCTACATCTCAAGCAGATCCACTACGTTGTCTGGAATGCGTTTATACCGCTTAACAAACATCCCCAAAAGGTGGGAATTTGTGGGGGGAAACTGTATATAGGCCATGTCCGGGGGGGGGGGGGGGGGCCGCACACACACACACACACACACACAATCACAGAAAACCAATGCAGCAGAACATTTGCACAGCTTTCACGCAGCCTTCTCTGTAACTGCCCATCAAAGAAAGTGTGGCATACCAATTATGAACTCAAAAGGGACTGAAATGGTTTATATAATACAGATGATAGATGTCTCTAGAACTGTTTAGCTACATAAGAAACATCGGTGAAACATAAGACAAATAAATATGTCATTACCTATAGGAAAGCCATTATATTGTTTATACATAGTTGAAGATATTTAAGTTAACAAAGACAAAAACATGCTTTTGATCTTGATAGTAATCTCATGATGCCAACTTATGTATTACGGTCTAATACAGGCAATTACAAACATCTGACTTACAAAAGACTCAAAGTTATGAATGTAGGTAAGACAACAGGAAGTGAAATAAATTTACCCCTAGGTAGGGAAATTCACTCCTGGAAGAGTTATCATGGGGAAATGGGGAAAAGGCATCTCCACTGAAGCTTTTTCACCAATGCTTGTTTTCACAACAAGCCAAATTTTCAAAATCTAATTATCACAGAGACAGAAAGTGAGGGGACATCTTCTCAACAAGAATACAGACAGCAAAACAAACAGGCCCTTCTCTCGATCCCGCCTGCTTCACAGGCACGCCTGGCGGGGACGAGAGAGAGGGCCTTCTCGGTGGTGGCCCCCCGGCTGTGGAACGACCTCCCTGTTGACATCAGACAGGCGCCCTCCCTTTTGTCCTTCCGCAGGAGCCTAAAGACCTGGCTTTTCGAGAAGGCATTTAACTGAATATTACGGCAACTGGTAATTGACATCTGGAACGGAATATGGACTACGATATTGGATATGATTCTATGATATGACGGAGCGGATTATTTAGTATAACTTATAGTATTGTGTATTATTGTTGTGTGGATTGCTTGTTTCTGTTTTTGTATACTGTTTTTATATGCTGTACACCGCCGCGAGTCGCCCTAGGGCTGAGAGCGGCGGTCAATAAATGCACCAAATAAAATAAATAAATAATAAATAAACACCTTTCCTGATAAAAAACACCACAGGGGTGTTAATCCTTCCCTAAGCTACTCAAGGTATGTGTGTGTGTTCTGACTTACAAACAAATTCAACTTAAGAACAAACCTACAAAACCTATCTTGTTCATAACTTGGGGACTGCCTGTATATCCAAAGATCGGTGGGAAATTTATAAAAAATTAAAACATAAAATACTAAATAGTAATTCAGGCTCAAAAACTAAATCATCTAATAAATTAAATCAAGTTTGCACAGTTAAAATCATATACCTAATCAAACTGGATAAAATCACTAGATTCCAATGGCTTTAGGCCATGTTTTTACTTGATACTAAAGTTAACTTCTAGTTGCCAGGTCTCTCTGTAAGGGAGCTATGATTTTTATTGCTCATTCTTATTCTGAAAACTGAGAAAACTGGATGGCTTCTGGGTCATACAACTATCTTATATATTCAAATTCAGAAATATTAAACATGCAAATGTGGAGGGCTAACTGTATATCAGAAACACTATACATCTAAGTATGTGAAAGGCACCAGATCTCATATGATACTGGAAACTAAACAGTGATCAGTTCTGGTGAGTACTCTGATGGGAGAGCGAGCACCAATGAATCCCAGGAGCTGTAGGCCACAGTTTGGAGGAAGGAACTGGCAAAACCACCTCTAAAGCATTTGTTGTGTAAGAAAACACAATGATGTTCAGGATTTACCATAAGAAAACAAGGGCTTTGAAGGCTCATGCACACACACACACACACACACACACACACACACACACATACATACTAGAAACACAAAACATCAAGACCCACAGTTTACTCAGAGTAAACAGAAAGTAGGTCACACTGATATCAGAAGTTGATTCTAAGTATTCATAACACCAACCTACTTGTGGTAGTTTATGTAATAAAGGGTATTCTCCATTCAACATATAACTTTCTATGAAACACTGAGAAAACTCAATTACAGTATTAGAGAATGTGATCTTTAAACTAGTTACAGAATGATCACCAAGGTGTCACAACGCTTGCATAGCACCAAGCACTAAATCTGAACTATAAAATAAAAACACAGAATATGGTATGACTGGAAAAAATCTTCACCAGACATTTGAAAACTGAAAGCCTGTAAGCCAGTGGTTATCAACCTGTGGGTCCCTTGGTGTTTTGGCCCACAATTCCCAGCCAGTTTACCAGCTGTTAGGATTTCTGGGAGTTGAAGGCCAAAACATCTGGGGACCCACAGGTTGAGAATCACTGGACTATATTCTTTCTTACAAATCAGCCTGTGATTTGAGATCTGCTGGGAAGGCCTTTTCTCTGTCCAACTGTCTCCCACATGTAGTGGGAATACAGATGAGGACCTCCTTGGTGGTTGCCCCTGAATACTGGAACTCTTTCGAATATCTTTTTGCAGGTAAATAAAGTCATTACTAATCTGACAGGGATTTGATGAACAACTACATAAGGTCTGTCTTACTATATGTGCTGGGTATTGCTAATGGCTGTGCTGGTATTTATGTTTTAATGATAGATGTTTTAGTCTTTTTTGTCATTGTTGTTTAATTGTTGTATGTCATTGACATCTTTTAAAAATCAGTGTAAGTCAGTTTGAGCGCCAATCTGGGGAAAGGCTGGGATAGAAATTAAAAACAATTATCTTGATTAGTCTACCAGCTTCTCTGACAGGGATGACCTATCTACAGTAGTTCATAGTAGTTTCTATAAGTCTACTGCAGTATGCTCTACCTAAGGCAGTCCTTGAAGATGACCCAGAAACTGCAGTGAGATGGCTGATTGAAACATTGTACAGAAAATGTGTGACACCAGTGAATTGCATTCATTTCCAATACACTTCTGGTCTGAATTTAACATGCTAGCAATGACAATCAAGTCCTAATCTATTTATGTCCTCCAAACTTGACAAAATGTCTTTCCTTATAAACTTAACAATATAACTCTAGGCATGTGCACTTAAGAGACAAGCCTCACAACATTCAATGGGCTTACTCTCAGGAAAGGGTGTTCTGAACTGCAGCATTACAGGTTTATACCCCACCCAGTGAGTCTTGTATTTTTAAAGTGAAATTAGGAAATTAGTTGATTTAATGCAGGACTAATAAATGACATAGACTAGTGGTTCTCAACCTGTGTGCGCCCAGATGTTTTGGCCCTCAACTCCCAGAAATCCTAACAGATGGTAAACTGGCTGGAATTTCTGGGAGTTGTAGGCCAAAACACCAGAGGACCCACAGGTTGAGAACTACCGACATAGACAATTATTAATCTATTTTTTCCAGCTTTCTACTGAATGAAAGAACTATCAAGTCATCGTTGATGTCCACATTCAAGAAATTCCACCACATATCTCACAAGAATAATGCATACAAATATGTGTTATGCCCTTCAGTTACCTGAATTCCACAAAGTATTCATGTCTGAAGTCATGAATACCTATAATACTAGAACAGTGATTCCCAACCTGTGGTCTGTGAACCACCAGTGGTCCCAAAGAACTAAAAAATGGTCAGCGGCCTCAACGTTACTACACTGTTGCAAAAAGACCCTCTTAATCCTGAGGCAATGGGGATGTCGGGAGGGGAGAGGCTTACTATCCACGAAAGGGGCAACAAGTCTCCCGACTGCCGCTTCTCCTTCTCCTCCCTCTCCCTGAGTGGAGACGTTTCATGGGTGCCTGGAAGTGGGGATACCTTGGTGTCTTCATTTTTAGGCCTGTTCCTGGGGTTATTTGGGGTGTTGCTTCAGAAAATTGCACTGGATAGACCACATCATCTCTAGATTATTAAATATGGTTTTCTGTGGGCGAGCAGATGGCGACTATTGGATGGCATATGTTCTGCATCAGAAACTAAAGCTGATGTGGTCCCATCCAATGCAATTTTCTGAATCAGCACCCCAAATAACCAAACCGAATCTAAAGTTGACCAAAAATTGATTCGTTACCCTTTTGGTACTAATGTTGGAGAGTGGTCCCTGGTCAAACTACCAGCCATTTTTAAATTGCAAGTTCTGAACATGTAGTTCTGGGTAAATATCGACAGGATCAGATTGTACTTTCATATTCCAGTAGTTAAGACTCTATTAAAGCCTGCTCAAGTAATTGAGCATGCTGAGCTCTTATATACAGATATTAGACTATAACAACAAGTCTGTCCTGTTGCACTCCAAATATTTTGAATTATAGTCTTGCCAGACATTTAATTAATAATATAAAGTTATAAAAGTCTTAACTACAAACAAGTGTGCTGTACACAACTCCTATCCTGGCTGCCTTAATTAGGAAATATGACTTTCCGACTGGAAAAAGTAATTTATTTTTTTTCCTTAGTAACTCTGACCAAACTGATTACATTGAAATTATACTGTCAACAGATTATAATATGGAACTAACTGCTCTTTTTAAAAGATTCCAAGCTTAGAAACATTCTCAAGATCATACGTTATCCACACAGTAATATATTAAGAACTTGAATTCATTCAGAAAATACGAATACTATTGCTCACCACACTGAATGGTGCACTAAGATTCTAGTCAGCTACACATAATGGTTTTTATTTCTATTAGCCTGTGGACAAGTACATCATCTAGTGGTAGCCTAATAGGAATCAAAACAATAAAAATAAAGCTCATGGCATTAAGTTCTATAAACATTACTGCTCTTGGCAATTTAAACTATATGTGATTAAAAACGTTACAAACCACTTATGAGCTAAAACTCAGCAGAGCTTTTATACAGCTGTTAGGTTTGACTATTAACTCTACTACATATGCAACAGCCACAAGCAGCCTTTGTAAAATAATAATTCTTTCAAAACCATTTGGGTTTATTTTCAAATGTGTACTGAATTTAGGGATGATGGCCTAGTTTCATATATCTCCTGTGTAATAAATATAGAAATGCAGGCCTGGATCGTGGACACTACAGCTTGCAAGTGAACGGCTGTCTGTCTTAGCTGTGCTGCTGGAGAGCCAACCTCTAGTGTCAGAGGATCCACCTCTTTCCTCCAGAGCTTATGTCAGTGACAGACACGTCTATTTTAGGCCCCTTTCAAGTCCCTTAGCCTTTCAGCCACACACTGGATATTAGATCATAGGACTTAAAAACAACAACAAAAGAAGGAAGTAAAGTTTCCTTTTTTCAGCATGTTTGATAGAGTCCAACAACTTTAGTATTGCTTAAAAAGGGCTTTGTTGGAGAGGGAAAGCATCAAGCAGGACTTTTTTTTAACAGCATATAAATACAGGTTGAGTATCCCCTATCAAAAATGTTTAGGACCAGAAAACATTTTGGATTTCAGATTTTGGAATGCCTGTATTTGCATAATGAGACATCTGGGAGATGGGTCTCAAGTCTAAACATGGAATTCATTTATGCTCTTTATATGCTTATACATATAGCCCCACAGTAATGCTATGCAATATTTTAAATAATTTAGTGCATGAAACGTTTGTGTACATCAAAGGAAAGCTGTCGCTATCTCAGCCACACATCTGGGTAATTTTACAGTATTTAATATTTTGGAATAAGGGAGTGTCCTCCCCGCTCACAGAGCCAGCCCCCCCCCCCCCAATCTCACCCAGGGAAATATGGTTAGAAGGGGAATAAAGGAGTCAAGCAATATACCAAGGGAAGAAGGAAATGATGCCAGGAAAAGAAATAGGTATGTGAGAAGGAAAGAGGTTGGGGGAGAAAGCAAAGGAGGGTTAAGGGACAAAGGTGGTGACAGAAGAGGGAGGGAGGCAAGGAGGATGTGGAGTAACTGGTGGCTATTACATTTCTGTAATAGAGGCAGGAGAGTTAAAGAACTAAAATTGGGAATGTTTAGTTTAACATTAGATTGTTTTAACAATTAGATGAATTAAATGTAGGGTGGGGGTGTCTTACGTTACTTGTGTAAACATGTGTATATGTTTGAATGTCTTTATATACTTGACTGATGTTTTATGTAGTTTAAAATGCATATGTTAATAAAAACTTGTTTTTGCTTAATTCAGTGTTACGGGCATAGTGTTCAACTGCTTTGAGTCTAATTTAAGAGAAGTCAGCGAAATATAAGTATATAAATAAATAAATATAATGTAGTCTTATAATTCTGTTTAGATTTTGTATACACCTTGATTGTTGCTTTATGTATATGTAGATGTTAAAAAAAGTTAAAATACAAATTTGGGGCTGAGAGAAAGAAAGAAATCTGAGGCGGTTAAATAAACCAGAAAGTGCAACAGAGGCTTTGACTGGATATTCCTGCATGGCTGAATGAGGTTGGACTGGATAGCCTTTGTGATGTCTTCCAAATCTGTGATTGTAATAAATAATAACAAAATAACTGTGAGTTCCTGCCTTTGGTTGGACTGGATAGCTCTTGTAGTTTCTTCCAACCTTGTGATTAGAAAAAAATACAAAAGATTGAGGGATGGGTTGGATGGCCCTTGAGGTCACTTCCATTTCTGTCATTCTAATAAATAACAGCCACAATAATAATAGATTGGGTGTCCCTGTAAAGCAAAATGGAGTTGAACTGGATGGTCCTTGGGGTGTCTCTTCCAATGCTGCGGGAAGGGGAGGGGGGCGATGAAGGGAGAGGAGCTGATAGCAGAGACAGGGGGAGAGGAGGGAGGGCAAGAAGATATTATAGTGAGGGTGTATGTGAGGCCTGGTAGGGAAGGAGGGAGAAGTAGAGAGAAGGGAAGTATCCATGAACCATCTATCTCTCCCTGTGAACAACCATGGAGGTTAAGATACTCTGGGGAGGCTCTACTCTCAGTCCCGCCTCCGTCTCAAGTATGGTTGGTAGGGGCGAAAGACAGGGTCCTCTCAGCGGTGGTTCCTCGCCTCTGGAACTCCCTCCCCAGCAAAATTAGATCAGCGAACAAAGACCTGGTTGTGGGACCAAGCCTTTGGCTAGTTACAATAATGCAGGACAAAGAATAATTAAGGAAGATGTGCAATGACAATTGGAGTGGCTATGGTGTACAATTTTTAGATCATGTGATTTTAATATTTATACTAGGATGATTTTAATGCTTTGTCTGAATGTTTAAGTTTTGTTTATGTCTTATGTTTAATGGTTTTAATGATTTTAGGTCAGTTATATGTAGTAATTAATTATTATGATTTATTTGTTTCACTGTATGTTGGCATTGAATTTTTGCCAGTATGTTGTAAACTGCCTTGAGTCCTCCAGGGGTTAAAAGGCGGTATATAAACATAATCATTGTATATTATATATTGCATGTAGTATTACTAATAATGTTGCAGCATAGTGGTATAGTACAATATAGTAATATATAATACTAATATTGTGCTATACTAATAATATAATATATTGTATATACAGATAATATTGATCATAATACTGTAATACAATACTAATAATAATACAATATAATTATATATTTTAGATTACATGTAATATTGCTAATAATATTGCAGTATACTGGTATAATACAATATAGTAATATTGTGCTATGTTAATAGTATAATATATTGTATGCACATATAACTTGTAAGCTGCTCTGAGGGCAGCATATAAATGTCTTAACTAAATTTATTTAATACATACAGTAAGTAAATAAATAAGTTTGAAGCCCTTCCAGATAGGCCCTATATCCCAGGATCTGAACCAAGGTTATCTGTTTATCCCAGATTATCTGGCAGTATGGACTCATATAATCCAGCCCTATGAGGAGCAGCTTAAAGAGACTGGCTATGTTTAGGCTTCAAAATAGAAGACTGAGAGGAAACATGATGGCCATATATAAATATGTGAGGGGAAGTCACAGGGAGAAGGGAACAAGCTTGTTTTCTGCTGCCCTGGAGACTAGGATGCGGAACAATGGCTTCAAACTAAAGGAAAGGAATTCCACCTGAATATTAGGAAGAACTTCCTGACTATGGGAGTTTTTCAGCAGTGGAACTCTCTGCCCTGGAGTGTGGTAGAGGTTTCTTCTTTGGAGGCTTTTAAGCAGAGGCTGGATGGTCGGGGATGCTTTGAATGTGATTTTCCTGCTTCTTGGCAGGGGGCTGAACTGGATGGCCTACAAGGGCTCTTCCAACTCAATGATTCCAGGATTCCATGAAAGCAGAAACCCTGGGATCAGATCTGTCTGGATAGGCCCTGAGCTGGCTAAATAAACCAGAATGCAGAATGGGGGTGATATGAGGAGTGGGGGCAGAGGCTACGAAGCCAAAGGAGCTGAGGGGGCAGAGGAAGGAGGAGAAAATAAAGGGAAGGATGTGTGTGGGAAGGTCTGATAGAGAAAGGCGGGGAAACTGTAGGGAGAAGAAAACAAGGAAATAAAAGTGTGTATGTGAGAGGAGGCCTGATCCCTAAGGGGAGGTTGGAGGGAGAAAACACAAAGGGGGGGGGGGGGGGGGTGTGTGCAGGGTAAAAAGAGGGTTAATAAAAGTGAGTAAGTGAGAGAGAGAAGGCCTGATGAGAAAGGGGAAGAGGATGCTGACAGGAGAAAAGGGGGAAAATAAAAGTATGTGTGTGAGAGAGAAAAGTCCTGATAGGGAAAGGGGGGAAGGCTGGAGGAAGAAAAAAAAAGGGGGGGGGGTTACAGTATGTGTGTGAGAGAAGGCCTGGTAGGGAAAGGGGAGGGGAAGCAGGAGGGAGAGAAAAAGGGGGGAAATAAGTGTGTGTGTGTGACAGAGAGACAGAGGGCCTAATAGGGAAAGGGGGAAGAGGACGCTGAAGGGAGGGAAAAAAGGAGGAAAATAAAAGTGTGTGTATGAAAGCGGAGGCTTGATAGGGAAGTGGGGAGAGGATTATAAAGGGAGAGAAAAAAAGGGGGAGGCAGAAAAGTGTGTGTGAGAGAAGGCCTGATAGGGAAAGGGGGAGGCTTGAGGGAGAAGAAAATATGGAAATAAAAGTATGTACGAGAGAGAAGGCTTAATAGGGGAAGGGGAGAAAGGGAGGCTGGAGGGAGGAAAAAAGGAGAATATAAATATGTGTGTGAGAGAGAGAAGGCCTGATAGGGAAAGGGGGAGAGGACGCTGGAGGGAGGGAAAGGGGGGCTTGAGGCAGAAGAAAATATAGAAATAAAAGTGTGTAGGAGAGAGAAGGCTTAATAGGGAAAGAGGAGGCTGGAGGGATGAAAAGGGGAGAATATAAAGTATGTGTGTGAGAGAGAAGTCCTGATAGGGAAATAGGGGCTTGAGGGAGAAGAAAATATAGAAATAAAAGTGTGTAGGAGAGAGAAGGCTTAATAGGGGAAGGGGGGAAAGGGGAGGCTGGAGGGAGGAAAAAAGGAGAATATAAAGTTTGTGTGTATGAGAGAGAAGGCCTGATAGGGAAAGGGGGGCTTGAAGGAGAAGAAAATATAGAAATAAAAGTGTGTACGAGAGAGAAGGTTCATAGGATGGGGGAAAGGGAGGGGAGGATTCCGGCAACCCGGATCTCTCCCCGTGTGTGTGGCTGTGAGCGAGCGAAGGCCGCTCTGGATACGGGGGCTGACGGGAGACGAACCTCTCGACCTCCACGTTGTGTCGCGCGCAGGCTCCGTTGAAGTGGGTCCTTGCTGTCTTTCGTTAGTATCCCGGGCACTCCAGTCGTGATCCCCTTGTGCGGCGCCGTTGCGGGCCCGGGGCGAGGCCGCTGGCGGGCGGGCCGGGGGGGCTGCGGGCGCCGCACCTCTGGCATCCAAGTTGTGTAGGAGAGCAGGTCCTAGTGGCAGGGTGTCCAGGGCGGTGGGCGGGCTTCTCCCAGGGTGACTATCCCGTAGTGTCCTGTGCGCGAATTCTGCTTCGGTCCCCCTGGGAGCCGCTTGGCGCTGCGTGCCCGGGTGGGCCTGAGGCGCCGCCCCCCGGGCCCTCCAACGGTTCTTGCGCGAGGGGCCTCCTCGGGAACATGGGCGCACTGCGGAGCTGTGCACCCCGGCGCCTCTCGCCTCCCGGGTTGGCCGCGGCCTCTGGGCATCACGTCCCCCTTGCCGCAGCCGGCTTCTTGCCTTAAATGCACCCCTGACAGATGGCCATCTAGCCTCTGTTTAAAACCCTCCAAAGGAGCCTCCACCACACTCCGGGGCAGAGTTCCACTGCTGAACGGCTCTCACAGTCAGGAAGTTCCTCATGTTCAGATGGAATCTCCTTTCTTGTAGTTTGAAGCCATTGTTCCGCGTCCTAGTCTCCAGGGAAGCAGAAAACAAGCTTGCTCCCTCCTCCCTGTGGCTTCCTCTCACATATTTATACATGGCTAGCATATCTCCTCTCATGTGTGTGTGAGAGAGAAGGCCTGATAGGGAAAGGGGGGCTTGAGGGAGAAGAAAATTTGGAAATAAAAGTATGTAGGAGAGAAGTGACCTAATAGGAAAAGGGGAAACTGGAGGGATGAAAAAGGGAGAATGTAAGTATGTTTGTGTATGAGGGAAGACCTGATAGGGAAATGGGGGCTTGAGGGAGAAGAAAATATAGAAATAAAAGTGTGTACGAGAGAGAAGGCTTAATAGCGGAAGGGGGGGAAAGGGAGGCTGGAGGGAGGGAAAAAGGAGAATATAAAGTGTATGTGTGTGAGAGAGAGTGAGAGAGAAGGCCTGATGGGGAAAGGGGAGCTTGAGGGAGAAGAAAATATAGAAATAGAGGAAGGGAAAAAGGAGAATATAAAGTATGTGTGTGTGTGTGAGAGCGAGAGAAGGCCTGATAGGGCAAGGGGGAGCAGGGAGGAAGCAGGCCGTGAGCTCCTCTTCCTTCCTTCCCGTCCCTTTCCTTTCCCTTCCCCGCCTCCCTCTTCCTCCTCTCCTCCTCCTCCCTCCCTGCTGCAGAAACTACGCCATTGCGGCCTAGTGGCGGAGCCAGTCAGGAGATGAGAGGAGGAGGGAGGGGGAAGAGAGAGAGAAGGGGGCGGGGGGAGGCGAGAGGGAGCGCGCGCGGCCTCCTTCCTCCCTTCCCCTCCCCCTCCTTCGCTCTGCTCTTCTCTCTTTTCCCTCCCGGGCGCCATCTTGGACGGGTCCGCCGCCATCTTTGTTTCTCCCCCTCCCTCCTTCCCTCCCTCCCTCCGCCGGAGGGAGCCGGGCAATCAGGGGAAGGCGCAGCCCAGTCCCCGCCATCTTTTCGGGGGAAGCCGCCGCCATACTGGCTTGCCCTGGCGAGACGAACATGGCGGCGCCCATCACACACCTCCCAACATGGCCTCCCTTCAAAACAAAACGGCCCTCCACTCACCCGAGGCCCACATGGTGACCGAGAACTCCCCTTCCAGGGTCTTGATCTGCACTTGCTTCTGCTCCCATTTCCTCCCGCCGCCTCCGCCTCCTCCTCCGCCGCCTCCTTCGGCCCCTCCGCCTCCGCCAACGCCTCCTCCTCCTCCGCCGGCAGCCAAGTAGCTCTTCTTGCTGCTCTTCTTCCCGCTGCTACTCCCGCCTTTCTTGACCCGGCTGGAGGAGGGCGCGGAAGAGGAGGCGGCGGCGGCCCCGGAGGCGGCTTTGCTCCCGGCGGCGGCGACGGTGACGAGGGTCTGCTCGATGTACTCGTCCTCCCCGGAGGGCGCCGGGACGGGGATGAGGATCTGGTCCTCGAAGCCGTCGTCGGCGCGGAGCCCGTCCGAGTCGTCGCCGCCCACGACCTCCTCGCGAGTCTGGACGAGGATGACCTCCTGGTGGTGCGGGTGGTGGTGCAGGTGGAGCTGGGCCCCGCCGCCCACGCCCACGCCGCTCGGGTCCCCGTCGCCCACCAGCGGCTGGAGGGCGATCATGGGCGGGTGGTGGTGGTGGTGGCGCGGGGAATGGTGGTGGTGGTGGCGGCGGTGCGGGGGGTGGTGCGGGCCGCACTCCTCACAACACTCCTCTTCGTCGTCCTCCTCATCCTCCTCGTCGTCGTCCTCTTCCTCCTCGTCGTCGTCCTCCTCGTCGTCCTCGCCGCCCACCACAGTGGTCTCGATGGTCTCCACCGGGATGGTCTCCACCTCGATCTCGTGCAGCTCCACGATCTCCGCCGGCATTTCCGAGCCGTCCGTGGCGATGAAGAGAGTGTCCCCGGAGGCCATGGTGAGGGCCGCGCGGGCAGGCCGCCTCACAGCCTCCTCCTCCTCCTCTTCTTCCGCCGCCTCCTCTTCTTCTTCTTCCCACACCAACACCACCAGCTTCTCGTCCGCTCGAGCTCCAGCCGTCGCCGCCACCGCCAAATCCCGCCCGCGCCGCCTCGCGAGACTACCGCCGAGAGAGACAGGCGCCCCGAGCCTGCCTCATCCAGACCCGCCATCCAGACCCGCAGCCGCCGGGACACGCCCCTTCTCCGCCACCCGCAGCCAATGGCGTGCGAAGGAGGGGTTTCCTCTCCCCACCCCCAAGGACACGCCCACTCCGCCTGGGTCTGTGCCAAACGGTGTGTGCGGCCTAGGCCACGCCCCCTTTTCCCATCTTCTGCTAGCCTCATACTCCTCGGCTTGAGTTTAAGGCCCAAGCCATGCCCCCTTCCTTTCTCAGCCAATCGCCTCGTCCGCTTGGGTTGGAAAGCGCCTGCGCGTGGCGTCTCGCGGACGGCCGTTGGGGCGGCCGTTGGCCCCGCCCCTTTTTCCTAGCTCGCGCCTGAGAGAGAGAGAGAGAGAAAGGACATTCCTGGCGGAGGAGAAGCGGGAGGGGGTCGCGGCTGAGGGGCTCCGAAAGCGGATGAGGCCTGGGCCCTTGTGCGAAGCCGGATTGTGGGGCGGGAGGCCGAGGCTCTTAGAAGCTGTGTCCGCTTCCTTCTTCGGCCACGAGGGAAAAGGCCCAGTTGGGGCCTGCGTTTACGCTCCCTCCCTTCCTTTCCCCACCCCTGCTTCCAATTTCCTACTAACCCGAATTGTTTCTCGACCTATGTATTGTCGAAGGCTTTCATGGCTGGAATCACTAGGTTCTTGTGGGTTTTTTCGGGCTATAGGACCATGTTCTAGAGGCATTTCTCCTGACGTTTCGCCTGCATCTATGGCAAGCATCCTCAGAGGTAGTGAGGTCTGTTGGAATTAGGACAATGGGTTTATATATCTGTGGAATGGCTGGGGTGGGGCAAAGAGCTCTTCCTTGCTGCAGCTAGGTGTGAATGTTTCAACTGATCACCTTCATTAGCATTTGAAGGCCTGCCTGAGCCTGGGAAAATCTTTTGTTGAGAGGTGTTAAGATGTGCCTGGTTGTTTCCTCTCTGCTGTTTTGCTGTTGTAATTTTAGTGTTTTTTAATACTGGTAGCCAGATTTTGTTCATTTTCATGGTCTCCTCCTTCCTGTTGAAATTGTCCACATGCTTGTGGATTTCAATGGCTTCTCTGTGTAGTCTGACACAGAGACTACACCGCCTTTCTCGACCGCCTGAAAGAATCAGGACTGCTGCATTTTATGTTACCAGGGTTGAATGAAAGGTAATGCCTCCACCTTCCTAACTCCTCAACAGATGGCAGTACTGGTATGTGGCGGGTACTGGCTTGTTCAGTAGACTCTCCTCTACAGTTCCATTTTGGCAGGAAGCCTTAGCAACAGGCCCGTAGCCAGGATTTCAATTCCGGGGGGGGGGGGCTGAGTCTGAGTGAAAGAGGGTCTACCTAGCAAACCTTTTGTATCGTTACCCCAATACCCCCATGCATATGGGATATATTGAGTATGGTGATCAGATCATGATATGAATAAACATAACAGTTTAAATAATGCACCAGTAAGGCCTTTTCGTGAACCACCATGTCTGCTTAGCAATGAACAGTTGTGTTGTTAAAGTGTGAAGTATGGAACCCTGCACAGTCAATGCGACTTAAGCAATGTGCAGTCATTCAATTGATGATAGTATGATAGCTGGGTCCAGAAGCTCCGAGCGTTACGCACATTCCGCAACGGCGGTTGTGAATAAGGGAAGGGGAGAGCGGCACACTGAGGGTGGGAATATAATTCAATTTGGTGGATGGATACTCTCTTTTTGCTTTCACAATTTTCCTACTTTTCTATCCTCTTGAAAATATTCTCCCACTTTCGCTGTAACTTATAATACTTCAATAAAAACTATTTCAAAAAAAATTGGTGGAAGGATAGGAAGGAGGGGAGAGTTAGAATAAGATTTAGGGTAGGGTTAGGATTAGAATAAGGGTAAGGGTTTGGGTTAGGTTTTTACTGTTAAAGAATTCCTACATTCCTTCTGTAATATCTGTATTCCGTTCTGTGTTGCGCAAAAAGCTCAGAAGGAGCGAAGCGGAAACAGCATAAGGCTCAGAGCTTCCGGACCCAGCTTTCATACTATTACATTGAATTCTTGACAGCAGAAGGTGTCACCCCAAAGGAGATTCATCAGAGAATGCAAGCTGTTTATGGTGATTGTGTTGATGTGAGTACTGTGCATCGTTGGGCAAGTAAGTTTAAAGATGTTGAGGTGGGAACATATGACTTGCGTGACAAACAAAGAGTTGGACATCCTGTGACAGCAACCACCGAGTTTCACAAGCAAAAGGTTGACAGATTGATTCAGGCCGGTCGTGGTACCACTCAGAGAAATTTCAAACATAATCGGCATTTCACAAGAATGTGTGGGTCACATTATTGCTTTGCTTGGCTATTGGAAGATCTGTGCACGATGGGTACCCAGGATGCTGATGCCTGAATTGAAAGCGCACAGACTTGAAATTTGCTAGGAACTCTTCTCGCGTTTTGAGAATGAAAGGGATGCCTTTCTCCATTCAATTGTGACAGGAGATGAAACGTAGGTACACCATTACTCGTACAACCCGGAGATGAAGGGTCAGTCTATGGAATATTGACACAAAGACTCGCCCCAGAAAAAGAAATTCAAGACACAGCCCTCAGCTGGAAAAATCATGGCAACACTGTTCTGGGATGTAGAGGGTGTTATCCATGTTGATTACCTTGAACGTGAAACAACAATAAATTCAGAGCGTTACATCACAATGCTGCGAACTTTGAAACGACAGCTAACAAGGGTCCAAAAGGAAAGGGGAAATGTTTTCCTGCAGCATGACAATGCCAGACCACACACTTCGCATACCACCACAACAGAACTTCAGAGACTGACACCACCGTACAGCATCCTCCATACAGTCCAGATTTAGCACCATCTGACTTCCATCTGTTCCTGATAATGAAAGGGGACATCATTAAGCTTCTGATGAAGATGTTGAGAAAACTGTGAGATGCTGGTTGCGGAAACAGAGTGTCGACTTCCGTGACGGCTTTAGAAAACTTGTTCATTGTTGGCAGAAATGTATCCAATTGTCTGGTGATTATGTGGAAAAGTGATTATTCACAGTTAAAGAGCACATTCTAAGGATTATTTCTGCGTTTGATTTATTAAAATATTCCCATCCAAACCCAAGTAATGAAGGTGGAGGCATTACTTTTCATTCAACCCTCGTACTTGGGTTTATTACTATTACTTTGTTTACAATTGTCTTATGTTTTTGAATGTTATTTGTTATATTTACAGGCTGTTTTGATTATTTCAGCCAACACTCTGAATTCTTGTTCCTTGCAGGGTCTGTGACTGTAATCCTAATCACACTTGCTAAGAAGGGTTTATCCCAGGCATGGGCATAATTTGGGCCCTCCAAGCGGCAGAGGGGGGAAAGGAAGGGGTCTGACGCTGCTAGGAATTGTGGGAGTTGCAGTTCAAAACACCTAGAGGAAAGGCCCAAGTTTGCCCCTGCCTGGTTTATTGCAAGTAACACCCCACCTTGTGGGGGCCTCAGTGTTGTCAACCCATTCCCCCACATGCACATGCATACACTGTAATGAGTTGCCAATGTAAACTACTTAAGTACAGTTAACCCATTTCACCAATAATGAAGAGATAGGTATATTGCATTACAATTACAATCCACCCAAAGGTACACTGGATATAAGGTTTATCTACTTTTATGGTTACAGAGGTTTTGTCTCACTAAATGAAATGGCAAAGAACATTTATGCGTGTCCTTAATTGTGCTGTTATTCATGCTACTGTTGCGGATGTTGAGTTGAGGGAGAACAGAAATGCAGTATGTTTTGTAACAGACCAGCGGTTTGTGGAATCCTGTTTTTCTTTTGGAAAAGGCAAATAAAAACAAACTCTTGGTTACTTTGAAACAAGGTGTTACAGTGTAGATCAGGCGTGGGCAAACTTCAGCCCTCCAGGTGTTTTGGACTTCAACTCCCACAATTCCTAACAAGTTTGCCCATTCCTGATTTTGTGTGTGTGTTTACACACAAACACACACACTTTAATTCCCTATATATATTATATATTATATTATATGTGATGTTATATTCTTGTGGAGCATGAATTTTGTAGACCCCAATTTCCTAATCTGTGTTGCCTTCCAGCATTCATGAGGATTTATGATAATGGTGGAAATAAATGTGTCACTGGACAATAACTTCCAGCATTTCTCACTAGTCTCACTGGTAGAGTTCTTCAGACATTTCATGCCCATGATCTGAATCCTTTGTTTGCTATCCCCAAACAAAGTCGGCCTGGCAAATCAATGGATATTATGTAAATATTGTGTACTAGTTTCCCATTATTCTCCAATAAATCCAAGTCATAAAACCACAGGATTTCTTTGCACAAGCAGCAGTTCCTTCTCCCTGTAAACATCACAACAGAACCAGCACTACTTGCCTGAAACTTTGCTCACTGCAAGTCTCCATTTGGGAACTCTTTGGCAAATTTCTAGAAAGTGCAGGTAGGATTGCCTTGACTGCAATAAGGCGAGTGCTGTGTCCACCAGGCAGAGTATCCCTTAATGAAGAGGTATCTTCTCATAATCCTATATTTACTCGGACATGAATTGCAGCTCATTTTGTTGACACTTTCATATTAGTAAACCCACATGGGATTATGACTTGAGGCCTAAATCCAATTGTAAATCCAAAGGTTTTTCCACTAAATCACTAGGAACTTGTTGAGTGCTTTTGATCATAGCTGTTCAATTTAAGCCATGGATGGGCAATGTGAAAAGGTGTTCCTGATTGCAGCTCCCATCAGCCTTCTGAGCAGGGCCAGTGAGTGCTAGTTGTGGCTATTCTCCCATTCACAATTTTGTGTGTACCATAGCATCACATATAGTGTGTATATAAATATACATATTTATTTGTTTATGACATTTATATGCTGCCCTTCTCACCTCGAGCAATATATTATATTATTAACATAGTACAGTATCAGTATTAAATATTATTATATACCATTGTATTGGTATACCATTATATTGTATTCTATACCATTATATTGTAATATTAGTAATATTACATGTAATATAAATATATAATTATTATGTATTAGTATATTGCATTACATTATACATATAATATAAATATTATATGTATATACAATATAGTATATTAAATTATATTATTAGAATAGCACAGGAGACAAGGTGGAACTGTCCCCTGGCCTCATCTCTCTTCACTCTGGCCCAGAGCAGCAATTAATGCTGGAGGGAGGGGTCCCCGACTGATGACACACACACACACATATGCACACGTCTTAGTATGTGTGGTTAGGATCCCAGCCATAACCACTGTCATAAATGTCAATTCCATTTGTGAATACATGTGGATAAACTGAAATAGTTAACAAGGCGATACAATTCACAAGGAAAAGGGGAAAATGGGGGAAGAGGAATATATACTAGCATGAGCACCAGGTTTTGAAATTACTGTCTTTATCCTAACCAGATTCAACTGAAACATTAGTGACCTGATGAAATGGTCACTTAAGAGACCCTTGTTTGCTGTTCTCTACACCAACCTGATTGACAGGCATGCGTCTTTCCTCTCCAGGAGGCTGTGTGCTGTCTATGGTTACATAGGAACAGAGAAGAAAGAAGTGTTGTACTTCTATTGTGCTTGCTTTTATTTTTTCCTGGGCCAACTAGAGAAAAATATATGTGATTATGGCTGTAGGGCATCCTGGCAGCAGACTAAGTATATAGGAAATTGTGACCCAGAGGATTGCAAAAACAGCCACTGTTCTGTTTGTGGAAGCACTCCCAATGTTGCTAGGATAGCTATGATGCAAGTGGCATCCAGGACAAGTGAGTTAAGCCACTGAATAGGGAGTGAGCAATTGACTCTGAAGGTTGCTGGAATAGGTGAAGGGCTTGCTGTGTTCCAGCTGGAAGGAGGCGCTATGTAATAAAATAGGGCTCAGAAATACCCAGCGTGAAAAGTTCTTTCCAGGCCAGAAAATAAGAGATGCTGTTACAATATAAACTGCACATTTATTTAGAGAGTGCCAAGCTTTTTTAAAAAAATAATCTTAAGAGTGGTATTTGACACTATATTTTCCCCATTGATACATACAGGTTGCATCTCCCTTACCTGGTAACCTGAAACACTACTTTTTTTGCTGCCAGGTACTCATTTCTGCCTTTGGAAAGGTGGTTGTTCACACATCTAGCACCCACTAAGTATTTCCATGGGGAACCTTTGCTCCACCAGTGTCAATAGATTTGGCCCGGGGAGCAGGATGAGAGAAAGGATGAAAGACTCCAGGTCCTGCAGCTTCACTAATGCACAGGTACATCTGTTTACAAAATTCAGGACCTCCCCCCCGCCTCAATTCCAGAAACCTGATGGGGGGGGGGAGGACTTCACTTTCATAAGGCCCTGTTAGTGCTTTCTGCCCCCTTTAGCAAAAGGACCCATTCCCCAGTTTTTCATTCCCTCTGATACAGGTAGTAACTGATGACCCCATCTGTGGGGTGACCCCATCAGTTACTGTGACCCCATCAGTTACTACCTGTATCAGAGGGAATGAAAAACTGGGAAATGGGTCCTTTTGCTAAAAGGGGCAGAAAGTGCTAACAGGGCCTTATGAAAGTGAAGTCCTCCCCCCCCCCCATCAGGTTTCTGGAATTGGGGCGGGGGGAGGTCCTGAATTTTGTAAACAGAAGATGTACCCTGTTTCTTAATTAGTATATCAACTGTTCTCTATCTGGCTTTAGTTAGTAGATAATAGATTTCTCTAAAGCTTTGAAGTCTGTTCATATTTGCAGTGAGACAATTTTATTAGATGTGGATCTTTCTTAATGTTTTAACTGACAGCTGTGATCCCAGGCATGATAGAAGGCTTCTTGAGAAAAGCCAAAAAAGAGACTAAAGCAGTATTTCAGTCTTGCTGAAGCATTCTTTGAAGTAAAATTGCATTCAAAATTGATGGAATTATTATTTGAAACACAACAAGATGAGTCCACAGCAGACACTGCTGGCTGTTGAATTGGATCACACGTCGGACACTTCCCAAGCACTGATTGTGTTTAAGTGCAGGCCAAGGTCTTTAGGCACTGCACCCAGGGACCACCTTGACTGGCTTGTGCCAGAGTCTTTGCAGTTCCATCTTTAAATCCTCATATCGTGTCAGCTTTTCCAGTTGTTTCTCTGCAATCCTGCTGTCACCTGGGATTGTGACACATTATTATTATTATTATTATTATTATTATTATTATTATTATTATTATTTAAATCCACAGTGCTGAATTAGGATTTTTGGAACCCAGTTATATCCATTTGCAACTGTCTAAAAATATTTGCTGATAAATCTCTCCCATTTAGTCTGATAGTAATTAAGAATGTGGTCCAATTTCCCTGATACAACCTATGTTACTTTTACTAGAGCAGTTGTTGCTGTGTTTTTTGTTAAATCGTGTAGGATAGCTTTTCAGGATGTATCGATCTTTTAAATATATTTCTAAAAAATGAAGGATTTCCTGATTACAACAACTAAAATAAATTACTCAGTAGTTGGCACAGCACCCTTCATGTTGCCCTATATCCCAGGATCTGATCCCAAATTATATGCTTTAAACTGGATTAGATGAGTCCCCACTGGCAGATAACCTGGGATCAGATCCTGGGATATAAGGACAGAGTGGAAGGGACCACGGTTTGCCTAGTTCCACATCCCCATGACTGCCTCAGTCTAACAGTTTTCTTAACAGAAACAAGCGTCACTTTTAGAGTTATGGCAACCACATGGATTACATAGTGTTTTCTTAGGCAAGGAATATTCAGAGGTAGTTTGCCATTGTCCTTTGAAAGCTCACAGCACCTTCTGTTCTTAATCGGATGGTAATTGTCATTCTCCCTATTTAGAATATATCTGATATGAATCAGTGTCGACATAAAATAGCTGGTTTACCTAATTGGTGTAACCAATTAAAATAAAAACAGTTACCTTCTTGAAAGTAAAGCAAACGTATTCTGATTTTTCAGCTCAAAACCATCTGTTACATTTCTCCAGTATCTTTGAAAAAAACAACTTTTGCCAGTCCCTCAGCAGACCTATCCAGATAGACTGTATTTACTTGAGTCTAATTCACATCTTTTTGGTTAATTACATAGTCAAAATTTAGATGTGCATTAGATTTGATGACACATTAGAATCACGCACATAAACCAGCCTATGCCTCTCCATCAGGCGAGGCTGGCTGACTTGCCAACTTCAGGAGACCTTCAAAATCTTTCCCTTGGTTTTGAAGGCCCCATAAAGGATGCCAGTGCACTTCTTCACCTTTCCTTTTGGCCATTCGAAGAGCACATTACATTTGATAGCAAAACCTTTTTCTTTTCTAATGTGTACCTTCACATTGCATTGAATGGTGCATTATACATTATACTTAACAGTAAGCTCTGTTGGGTGCAGAACTGAGCTGGCATGCAGAAATCACAGTTTCTTTTTTCATTTATATATAACTATGACATCTATTCTGCACTGACCACTGTTACACGTAAGTAACCTGGTTTTGCTTTCACTATGGTGAATGGCATCGAGAACAGAAGATTTTTTTTAACTTTTGGCATGAAATACGTGAAACTGTCAGAGACATGTTGCCTGGCTGTTTTCCTTTCCTGATAATGTTAAGATTCAAAAAGTTGACTAGGTCACACATTTGGTTGGAAAACACACTTCCCATTATTCTACTTTATTTGAATGCTGCAAGTTGTTTCTTGCATGAGAAACTCCCTCCTGGGCACAGAAGAGTGGACGACCTGAAAGGTGCTGAACAGGCTGCGCTCTGATACCAAAAGATGCAGAGCTAACCTTAGGAAATGGGGCTACAAAGTGGAGTCCACGACATGCGAGTGTGAAGAGCAAACCACAGATCACCTACTACAATGCAATCTGAGCCCTGCTACATGCACAATGGAGGACCTCACAGCGACACCAGAGGCACTCCAAGTAGCCAGCTTCTGGTCAAAGGATATTTACCATAATGCCAATTTTTTTTACTTCGTTTGTGTTTTCAGATGCATTTTAACTGTACCCTCAACTTGCTTCTGATACGATAAATAAATAAATACTTATTTGAAATGCTTTCCTCTATTTTTTAATGAAAATAATTGCAGCAATGCCATTTTATGGGTGTTTTCAACAGTCACAGTATCTGTGCCCATTGATTATTTTCACATATAGAGCTTTAGAAAAGTATCCTCACTAGTAGGAGTGGGGGGTGTTGTAGAATATTTGAAACATCTGGAAATTCTTGTGCTCCCAAGTTATATTTTTTGAGATTGGGTGCACTCATTCGACAGATCCCAGACTCTGCAAGACTTCTAATGATAGTACATAATTTACTTCAATACCCCACTAGCAATCATATCATGGATTCAGGGACTCCATAGACAACAGATGTTGTAATCATATCTATTATCTTCTGTGGAATTGCATCTTGCACTTATGATTGACAAATGGAAAAGCATTTTATAACCTACAGGATTAAAGCTTTCACCCTGTTATCCATGAATGCTGACATTGAAGATCTTATCTATGTGAGCTGAAAATCATACATGTTCTTTGGAAAATTGTTAAGTTATAATTGTGCATATTGAACTTCTCTTGGGGACAAATTCTCTGCAGCCTGCTGAACTTCCATAACTTCTAAACACCAAAACTTCTTTCCCTAAGAACATTGCCAAGGACCAGCTCCCTGTTTTCCATACAGCAGAAACTGACACCCTGAAAACGTATCATGACTCCAAAACATACTCCTTCCTCTTCCCTTGAAAAAGAAGCCCAAAGTGTACAGAATCCTGCTTTCCCATAGCAGATCTGACATTCTCCATATACCATCTCTGTCCTTCCCATGGACCAGAGAGGCGGGTGAACAGCTCCAGTGTCTCTCACAATTTGAGAATTTTTAGATTGAGTCTTTGATAGGAATATTCTGTTGTCTATTAATTCGGTCACTTCCAACTCTTCGTGACCTCATGGACCAGCCCATGCCAGAGCTCCTTGTCGTCTGTGGCCACCCCCAGCTCCTTCAAAGTCAAGCCAGTCACCTCAAGGATAACATCCATCTTGCCCTTGGTCTGCCCCCTTCCTTTTTCCTTCCATGGTCCCCATTGTCTTCTCCAAGCTTTCCTGTCTTCTCATTATGTGGCCAAAGTACTTCATCTTTGCCTCTAATATCCTTCCTTCCAGGGAGCAGATGGGATTTATTTCCTTGAGTATGTACTGGTTTGATCTTCTTGCAGTCCAAGGCACTCTCAAAATTTTCATCCAGCACCACAGTTCAAAAGCGTCTTATCTTCTTTCGCTCGGCCTTCCTTATGGTCCAGCTCTCACATCCATAGGTTGCTATGGGGAATACCATTGCTTTAACTATGCAGATCTTCATTGCCAGTGTGATGTCTCTACTCTTCACTATTTTATCGAGATTGGTTGTCCCTCTCCTCCCAAGAAGTAAACATCTTCTGATTTCCTGGTTGCAGTCTGTGTCTACAGTAATCTTTGCACCTAGAAATACAAAGTCTGTCACTGCCTCCACCTTTTCTTCCACTATTTGCCAGTTATCAGTCTGGTTGCCATAATCTTATTTTTTATGTTTAACTGCAGCCCAGCTTTTGTGCTTTCTTCCTTCACTTTGATTAGAAGGCTCCTCCTCGCTTTCAGCCATCAAAGTGATATCATCTGCATATCTAAGGTTGTTAATGTTTCTTCCAGCAATTTTAACTCCAGCCTTGGATTCATCAAGCCCCTCACATCACGTGATGTGTTCTGCATACAAGTTGAATAGGTCGGGTGAGAGTATACAGTCCTGCCGTACTCCTTTCCCAATCTTGAACCAGTCTGTTGTTCTGACTGTTCTGACTGTTCTTACTTGGTCGTTATACAGATTCCTCAGGAGACAGACAAGGTGGCTCCCCATACCACCAAGAACTTGCCACAATATATCATGATCCACACAGTCAAGGGCTTTAGAATAGTCAATAAAACAGAAATAGAAAACAGAAATAGGAATATTCTGCTGGTATCGTAAATAATTGTCCTGTTTGAAATTATCTTGAGTTTTCACCTCAGAAAATGCAATATAAAAAGGTCCCTTTACTCTCAGAAAAAGTGTGTCAGACCAGCTGAACATCATTTCTGAACACCATTATGAACAGCCGCCTCATCTCAAGAAAATGATCAACTTCAACAAGAAGAATGGTAAGAATACTTGATGGATGGATGAATGAATGATGAATGAATGTTAGAGTGTATGTGTAAAGGATGTTGCAATATCCCCCTGTCTGTGTAACCATTATAATTATTATAAAACCCAGTACTAGAGTCTGTGTCTACTTCTTTCTCTGAAAGTGCCTAATCCAACCTGTCTCACCGAAAGTGGAATAAAAGAACCTATTTAATGTTTTCAAAAGTCCTTATGACATTTAGATTTTTACCACCTTTGCACTGAAAAAATATATCCCCTTCTGGTTGTAGATTCACTATTATGCCAACAGAATTTTCTGGCACCCAAATCTGCCTACTGTGTCATGGGTGAAAAAGACCTACTCCATAGACCCTTAATAGTTTTCTTCCACCAGTGATACCCAAGTTTTCTTGGAATTTTTCAGGATATGCTTTCTCAAAGACAAAAAAAGAAAAGAAAGAAATACTAAAAACTACAAAGAGAACCCTTTGCACATTTACAGCCCATTCAAAAACTTGATACCTCATTACACTTGTGTAACTAACGTGTTGCCATCATGAAATACACTGCTTTGAAATTGGGTCCATCATTTTGAAACATCCTGTGTATTGATTGCATATTACTTCGAATACAGTTTTAAGTATGCAGTACAACCCATTTATCCACAAAGTTGACATCTACAGATTCCCTTAAGTGTGCTCCAAAATTTATTTCCCTCTCTAGGTCTTCTGGTATGATTCTATGTACAGTCAAAATAGTTCACTATTATCTGCAAGGACCTTAGAACATGTCCTTCACAGATATGGGGGTTGAACTGTACCAGTGTGGATATAATCATCTGCTTAAATTTACACACACCCTGGGCTCAGTTGGCGTGTGGGATCACATATTGAAACTTGTATAAAAAGTGTTTGTCAAATGTGTATGTGCTATTAGCCCCACTGGCCACCAGATGTCAGAGTTCCATAAATCAAATGTGTAGCCCCAGGAGAAATGTTTCTCGTAGCAAAGTAGAAGAAACTGATGGGTGTGCCCGCTAGCCATCAGCTAAGTCCATAAAATATTTCATGAATGACCTTATAAACAGATAACGTATATAGAGTTCCCATGACCTCAGTCATATCAATCAGTTTTTTTTTAAAAAAAAGACACCCCCCCCCCCCAAAAAAAACAAAACCCTGCTGTATTGATTTGACTATTAAACTATGACTCGAGAGGCCAGGGTTGGATTCCCCATTCAGCCATGCAGGTCCGTAGCCAGGATTTTGATGGGGGGGGGGGGCTGATTCGGGGGGGGGGGCTCAGGTTCTACCCTAGCAAACCTTTTGTATCATTATCCCAATACCCCCATGCATATGGGATATATTGAGCATGGAATAAACAAATGCAAGCTCTTGGCCTTGACAATTACAGATTGCCTAGTTTTCAGCTTTCTTCTGTCTTCTAACTGGCATTAGAATTCAGCACAGAATTCAGAGTCTAGCTGCCTTTTTATCGTTTATATGCTCATTCTCCATTGATTTCATTCATCACAACAGAGTGAAAATGAAATGTGGGGGGTACAAATTAGAGGAAAGGATGTAGATGCAGCCCATGAAAACTGCATGGGAGAGAGCTATTCATCTCTGAAATTGTGGGGTGGAAAATGGGTTCATACATTTCTAAAAATGTGTTGCTATCTAGCTTGGAGCAGTGGTTTGAGTGTTGAAAGAGGGCTACATCTACAGTGTAGAACAGTGGTTCCCAACCTTTTTTTGACCAGGGACCACTCTCTAACATTTGTACCAAATGGGTTACGAATCAGGTTTTGGTCAACTTTAGATTTGGTTTGGTTATTTGGGATGCTGATTCAGAAAACTGCATTGGATAGACCACATCAGCTCTAGTATCTGATACAGAACATATGCCATCCAGAAGTCGCCACCTGCTTGCCAACAGAAAGCCACTTTTAATAAGCCTCAGCACTATCAGAGGGTTTCACGAGACCAGTCACTTTTGTTGCAACAGTGTAGTAACGCTGAGGCTGCAGACCGTATTTTAGTCCTGGGGAATGCTGGTGGTCCATGGACCACAGGTTGGGAACCACTGGTGTAGAATGAATGCCATTTTTCTCCAATGCTTCAATGATAGAGAATCTTGAGATACATCATTTGGTGAGGCTGCAGAACTCTTAATCAAAGAAGGCTAAAGACTTTGTAAAGCTACAGTTCCTATGATTCCATAGCATTAATCTTTCCATATCACGTGATGTTGTGATTGTCCTGTTGTTGCATTGCATCTCCATTGTTATTGGGTTGCATCTTTTCATGGACAAAAAAACGTGTTAATGGATTGCTGAGAGTTTTCCAGGCTGTATGGCCATGTTCCAGAAGCATTCTCTCCTGACATTTCTCCCACTCCACCTATCCCTAAGTATAGTTATTCCAGTTTTTTGCCCAGGCAAAGAGGACATTGTGGTATACAGGAACAATGCTCTTTTTACTCTGTTTCCCAGTATATGTGTCTGTGTGTATATAAATATATAATCTTTTGCCATAATTAGGCAATTGTGCTGCTGTAGCAAATCGCAATTATGAAACTAAAACAGTGCCTTCATTTAGAAGAAGCATTGCAATTGCTCAATTGTGCCGTTGCAGCACAAGAAAGATTAAACAGAACACATAGACTATAGGTTGAAAATGAATAGGAAGGTGGGGTCAAGCAAAATAGATGAAAGCCTAGTCGCGCAAACACTCATCAACAAAGCGGCACCATAATGCTGTTGGAGATAAGGCATGAAAGTTATTACTGTATTTCCATACTGGTATGGTTTTAGTTGTTTAAACAGGGTGATTGCTGCAAGACAACAGGCTTATGTCATAAAGGGCCAAGGATCCAGCCTTGCTTGGTGTTGCCAGTTCAAGATCATCCCAGGCCCTTAGGTTTCTGGGTGAAATCCTAAGAACAGGCGTTAAGCATTGTGCATTAAGTACCAACCACAGTTGTTCACAGCTTCTCATTCAAAGACAGACACACAGACACACACAATATTTTTTTACTTTTGAAAATTACAAGAGGAATTGTAGCTAAAGGAACTGTTTATAGCTAAAAGGGAAATGAGAGTATTATTCCTTCTCACTTCCCCAGGGAGATGGAATAAGAAACATTTGCCATATCAATTGATACTCATCACTGTTAGCTGTACCCCCCCCCCCCCCCGATATTGTGATGGAGAAATTAGCCTCTTTGAAAACATTGTGAAAGTAAGTAAATTGTCTATACACAGTTTGCTGGTAATTGCATCATGGAAAGGGCAACAACCGCTTACAACTGATAATGTTTTGTTAAACATTTACCAGTACAGGAGTGGTACACTTACTAAACAACAAAATCTTCATTACTTGGCATTCCTGAGAGTCAGCTTCTGTTAAAGGCAGGCCTGTGCAATTTGCCAATAACTCACCAATGCAGCCCACGAGATGAAGAACCAGCTGTCATAGAATCCTAAAGTTAGAAGAGACTGCAAAGACCAACTGGTCCAACTCCTTACCATGCTGGGAAAATACAATCAAATACTGCTACCTGGTTTACTCATCAATTTTAACTGATTATTTAATCAAATTGCCATGCTAATAAATTCTTCTCATAGAACTCCGGAACTGCAAGCAGTATCTCAACCAAATTTTCCTAATTTATTTACACGATCATTATTTACCTTGCTGCCAACTTACATTGAAATAGTTGCAATAGCCGACATAGTGGAAGCAACCAAGTTTTGACATTGCAGATGTTTAATCAACATTTTTGACATGAAGATGACATAATCCACCCAAACTCACATCAGAATCGGACTCCCCAATTTAAACTCCGTAAGAAAAAAATAATCATAGAATCATAGAGTTGGAAAATACCTCATGGGCCATCCAGTCCAACCCCCTGCTAAGAAGCAGGAATATTGCATTCAAAGCACCCCCGACAGATGGCCATCTAGCCTCTGTTCAAAAGCCTCCAAAGAAGGAGCCTCCACCACACTCCGGGGCAGAGAGTGCCATTGCTGAACGGCTCTCACAGGCAGGAAGTTCTTCCTAATGTTGAGATGGAATCTCCTTTCTTGTAGTTTGAAGCCATTGTTCCGTGTCTTATTTATTTATTTATTTATTTATTTACTTATTTAATACTTTATATTCCACCCTTCTCAGCCCACAGGGGACTCAGGGCAGAGCACAACATATATGTGGCAAACATTCAGTGCCAGGACATAAGACCATAAATATATACAAACATTAAAATAACTTATATTCACGCTAAAAGTTGCTTAAAACCCATCTCAGGATACCACTTTGCCTCATTGCACTGCCCCAAAGGCTTGGTCCCACAGCCAGGTCTTCACCATCCTTCTGAAGAACAGGAGTCTCCAGGGCAGCAAAAAACAAGCTTGTTCCCCCTTCCCTATGACTTCCTCTCACATACTTATACATGGCTATCATGTCTCCTCTCAGCCTTCTCTTCTTCAGGCTAAACATGCCCAGCTCTTTAAGCCGTTCCTCATAGGGCTTGTTCTCCAGACCCTTGATCATTTTAGTCGCCCTCCTCTGGACACATTCCAGCTTGTCAATATCTCTCTTCAATTGTGATGCCCAGAATTGAACACAATATTCCAGGTGCGGACTGACCAAGGTGGAATAGAGGGGCAGCATGAATTAATTATGTTTCCAGGTCTATAACAACTATGATAAATTGTGCTTACTTTAAAAGTTTATACTTTAATTTCTCCTAAACTACCAAATATTTTTGAATAAGTAGATAGACACCAGATTAGTCGTAAGATAGACACCGGATTAGTCGTAAGGCCGAACAGGGTATAGGGTTACAGCCTGTGTTAGACGGGGTCGCACTCCCCCTGAAGACGCAGGTTCGCAGTTTGGGTGTGATCCTGGATCATCGCTGAGCCTGGATCCCCAGGTTTCGGCGGTGACCAGGGGAGCATTCGCACAGTTAAAACTTGTGCGCCAACTGCGACCGTACCTTGGGAAGTCTGACTTAGCCACGGTAGTCCACGCTCTGGTTACATCCCGCCTTGATTACTGCAACGCTCTCTACGTGGGGTTGCCTTTGAAGACAGCCCGGAAGCTTCAGCTGGTTCAGCGCGCGGCAGCCATGTTACTAACTGGAGCGGGATGCAGGGAGCATACAACTCCTCTGCTGCACCAGCTCCACTGGCTGCCGATATGCTACCGGGCTCAATTCAAAGTGCTGGCGTTGGCCTTTAAAGCCCTAAACGGTTCTGGCCCAACTTATCTATCCGAACGTATCTCAGCCTATCAGCCCACCAGGACCCTAAGATCTTCTGGAGAGTCCCTGCTCTCTATCCCGCCGGCTTCACAAGTGCGGCTGGCGGGAACGAGAGACAGGGCCTTTTCTGTGGTGGCCCCTCGGCTTTGGAACACCCTCCCGATAGAGGTACGATCAGCCTCCTCGCTGATGGTGTTTCGGAAGAGATTGAAAACATGGATGTTTAAACAAGCATTCGATTAATCTGTCGCAACGAACTTTGATGACCAAAGGACTGGCAATCACGGATGACGAATTTTGGATTGTGATTTTAACTACGAGATGCATGGGATTATTATTGGTGGCCCAATAGTTTGTATTGAATGTGTTTTTATGTTTTTTTTAAATTGAATGCTGTTTTTAATTGTTGTAAACCGCAATGAGTCGCCAATTTAGGCTGAGATATTAGCGGCATACAAGTGTATAAATAAATTAATTAATTAATTAATATATTTTATGTAGTTTCTTAAAATGTAATGTGTGTGAGTCATGGATCTTGATTTTTTAGATATTCCAATTTAAAGTGAAAACATATGTAAAGCTTGGTTTCCAAACATTTGATCATTTTGGTGGCCCTTCTCTGGACATGTTCTAGCAGGTGAGATCTGGTCAAAGAAAAATGGAGTGGTCCTATTACTTCCCTCAACCATGATACTTCTACTAGATTCTCCAGTCCCCAAGAAGACTGTGGAAAACAGTGGGTGTGATCCTTATTTAGGTATGGAAAGAAATTTCCCTGCCATGCCACAACATGCTACAACATTTGGGGGGGGGGGGGCTGCCAAGTTGGGTCTCCTGAGATTAGCATCACTAGTTCAGAATCAATCAAGGCCCTGAGGTTTCTAGACTTAAATATGAAACATGGAGATTTATTTATTTATCATGTAAGAAGCAAACTGAGAATACAGTTATAATGTATAGAAAAACCACAAAGTTAAAAACTTGTCATTATAAATTTCCTTTGACCAGAAGCTGGCCACTTCAAGTGCCTCTGGTGTCACTGTAAGAAGGTCCTCCATTGTGCTTATGGCAGGTCTCAGACTGCATTGAAGTAAGTGGTCTGTGGTTCACTCTTCTCCACATTCGCATGTTGTGGACTCCACTTTGTAGCTCCATTTCTTAAGGTTAGCTCTGCATCTTGTGGTGCCAGTCTGCTCAGTGCTTTCCAAGTCGCCTAGTCTTCTGTGTGCCCAGGAGGGAGTTTCTCATCTGTTATCAGCCACTGATTGAGTTTTCAGGTTTTAACCTGCCACTTTTGGACTCTTGCTTGCTGAGTTGTTCCTGTGAGTATCTCTGCAGATCTTAAGGAAGCTATTTCTTGATTTAAAGCATTGGCTTGCTGGCTGATATCTGAGCGGAGGATGGACTGGAGATGTCAATGTCTTGATCCTTTCATTACAGGCTGCTACTTCCCAATGGATGTTATGTGGTGCAATACCAGCTAAACAGTATAATTTCTCCAGCAGTGAAGGGTGTAGGCATCCTGTGATAATGCGGTATGTCTCATTAAGAGCCACATCCACTGTTTTAACATGGTGAGATGTATTCCATGCCAGGCATGCGTATATAGCAGCAGTGTAGCAAAGTGCAATGGCAGATGTCTTCACTGTGTCTGGTTGTGATCCCTAGGTTGTGGCAGTCAGCTTTCTTATATCATTTCTAGCACCCACTTTGTGCTTCATATTCAGGCAGTGCTTCTTATAAGTCAGAGCAATATTCAGAGTAATTCCCAGATATTTTTGGTGTGTTGCAATGCTCCGGTGGGATTCCTTCCCAGGTAATCCTCAGAGCTCAAGACACTCTTCTGTTCTTAAGATGAAAAGCACATGTCTGCATTTTAGATGGATTAGGAATCAGCTGGTTTTCCTTGTAATAGGCAGTAAGAGCACCTAAAGCTTCGGAGAGCTTCTGTTCAACCATTTCAAAGCTCCCTGCTTGAGCAGTGATAGCACGATCGTCAGCATAGATTAAACTCTCTGTCCCCTATGGCAATGACTGATCATTTGTGTAAATGTTAAAACATTGATGGAGCAAGCATGCTCCCCTGACACAGGCCATTCTTCTGTTTTCGCCATCTGCTTCTCTGACCCTGGAAGTCAACCAAAAAGCTCCTGTTTTGTAGCAGATTTCCAATGAAGCTGGTGAGGTGGCAATCCTTTGTGATCTTATACATTTTTTTTTTCAGGAGGAGGCAAGGATTTACAGTATCATAAGCTGCTGATAGGTCTATGATGAAAGCTCCTGTAATCTGCTGTCTTTCAAAACTATCTTCTATGTGCTGAGTCAGGTTCAGCACTTGTGATGTGCAGTTTTTCCCTTTCCTAAAACCAGCTTGCTGTGGAATCATACATGGCTCTATTTTCGCCATAATTCTGTGCAGGATAAGTCTCTCCAGAGCTTTATACAAATGGCACAACAAGGAGATTGGTCTATAGCTTTTTGGATCATTACAATCTTTGCCTGGTTTCAAAATGGCTATGACTCTTGCTTTACTCCAGATTTTAGGGATCTTTCAGGATGCAATGCAGTTGTTCACCAGCTTCAGCAGCCAGCACCTTGTTTTTGGACCAAAGTTCTTAATTTGTTCCATCCGTAGATCATCCAGGCCAGTTGCTTTGCCATTTTTACATTTATTAAGAGCCACTTCCAATTTGGTAGATGTAAAATGTTATTAAGGTTGTTCTCATTATCTGGTCGTCTGACTATTGGTTTTCTTCCTATTTTGGTTGCAAGGTTGGGTTTCCCATTGTTCAGAAGTTGATGTGCTATCTGAGCTGCCTTTATGTTGGCGTGGGTATTAGTTTGTGATGGATCGTTGCTCAATCGTTTTAACAGCCTTCACACCTTCTGACAACTCCTGCCCTTATCAACTTGGAAATGATCCCTGGTAATGTCATGAAGTGTTATGCCTTAAGTACCAACCAGAGTTACTCACAGCTTTTCATTCAAACACACACATAAGCAAAACATATTTTTGTATTTGGAAATCATGCCATAAGTCTTAACAAAAGAGACTGTTCCAAGAACAAAGTGACATGAAAGGATTATTCCTTCTCACTTACTGAGTGAGATGGGTTAAGGAACATTTTGCGAAGCCTTCTTGTTTCTGGGTTGTTGTAGGTTTTTTCGGGCTATATGGCCATGTTCTAGAGGCATTCTCTCCTGAAGTTTCACCTGTATCTATGGCAAGCATCCTCAGAGGTAGTGAGGTCTGTTGGAACTAGGAAAAAGGGTTTATATATCTGTGGAATGACCAGGGTGAGACAAAGGACTCTTGTCTGCTGGAGCTAGGTGTGACTGTTTCAACTGACCACCTTGATTAGCATATAATGGCCTGACAGTGCCTGGAGCAAACTTTTGTTGAGAGGTGATTAGATGTCCTTGTTTGTTTCCTCTCTGTTGTTGTGCTGTTGTAATTTTAGAGTTTTTTAAATACTGGTAGCCAGATTTTGTTCATTTTCATTCATTTTAGTTCATTACTGACCTCACTACCTCTGAGAATGCTTGCCATAGATGCAGGCGAAACATCAGGAGAGAATGCCTCTAGACCATGGCCATATAGCCCGAAAAAACCTACAACAACCCAGTGATTCTGGCCATGAAAGCCTTCAACAATACTTCTTGTTTCTATCCAGAAGGTGGATGTAAACCAGAATATGATAATGAATTGGGAGGGAAGGAGGAAAATAACTAAATAAATACAAAGATTCCCCAGACAGTCTTTGCAAGTTATAGATCAAATTGCTTGCATTATCACAGGGGCCCTTCACCCCCAACTGTCATGGAAGTGGAAGGCTTGCTGTATTTGATTGATACAGGTCTTTGGACTTGTCATGGTCCTGACAACATACACATTGAGCTTGATATAGAACACTGGAAAATATAATGTATCCACATTTTGATTGCAAATATTTACAGAAAGCTCAGATGGATTGTTATACTAAGCCATCCAGAACAGGATTTTTTTTCCTGCAACTCGTGGCACTTCCATTACATTTTTGCTACTTAATGAGGTATTGGAGAAGCCAGAAACTAATGTTTTATAAGAATAGATAGGACATCCCCAAAACAAAAGGACATGGGATAACCTTGTAGTTTTTTAATCTAATGGTCTATCTGGAGGAGAAAAGTTAAAACTGAAGGGGTTGTTTTCCTGAAAGGGATTTACACTAGTGAGCTAAAGCTACTGCAGAAATGATGGAGACTATGCTATTGGAAAGTGAGATTAACAGGAAGACACTGGTTTTTATACATTTTAATGGTGTTGTATGGATTTTATAATGTTGTTTTATTGTTTTAATTCTATACTATGGACTGTTATGGCATCAAATTGCTGCCAATTTGTAAGCCGCCTTGAGTCTCCTTCGAGCTGAGAAAGGTGGGATACAAAGATAATAAATAAAGAAAGAAAGAACGAAAGAAATAAATAAATAAATAGTGATGTGGTGGAAAATTAAGTAAACATGTCAGTCACAGGACTCAGAGGTCCACCTAATCCAACTACCTGTCAGAACAGGCATTCAGTTTCAAAGAACCTCTGAGGCGTGGCCACCCTACCTCTGTTTTAATTCTCCTAATGAAGAAGAATTCATTACCCTACAAGATAGTCTGTCCCACTGAATACAAGAAGAACTTGGAAAGGGATCTTTTGGGCTCCAACTCGGAACCTCCCTCTTGCTGATTGGAGGAATAAGGAAGTTGTAATCCAAAAGGGTTTTCAAGCCCCACTTCTACCTGGAGTTCCCATTCTTTCCCACTCGTTCCTTTTAAAATCATTTATTGTAGAGAGAATGGGCTTAGACAAGTAATCCCCAAGAAACTGTGTCCTATCTGTGTCATAGTTACAAAATCAATACATTTGAGGTACTTTTATACACAGACTGGCATCCCATTACTGACACACACAAACATTAATAGCTTTGTTGTGATCATACGGTCATCACAACCTCACTTGGTGAGGCCAGGAGAAAGAGCCTTCTCAGTGGTTGCTCCTCTCAGAGAAGGCTGAGAGGAGATATGATAGCCATGTATAAATATGTGAGAGGAAGTCACAGGGAGGAGGGAGCAAGCTTGTTTTCTGCTTCCCTGGAGACTAGGACAATGGCTCCAAGCTACAAGAAAAGAGATTCCATCTGAACATGAGGAAGAACTTCCTGACTGTGAGAGCTGTTCAGCAGTGGAACTCTCTGCCCCAGAGGGTGGTGGAGGCTCCTTCTTTGGAAGCTTTTAAACAGAGGCTGGATGGTCATCTGTCAGGGGTGCTTTGAATGCAATATTCCTGCTTCTAGGCAGGGGGTTGGACTGGATGGCCCATGAGGTCTCTTCCGACTCTATGATTCTACCTTTTGAGTGGATTTCTATGAGAAGCTCTGGCTGCTCCCCTCCCTGCTTTCCTTTCATTGACAGGCTAATATCGTTTTCTTTAAGACAGATATTCCTAAATTGCCCCTTTCCCTATACTGTGCTGCATTTCCCCTACTGCATCAATTCCTCCATTGTTCCCAAATGAAGCCTCATTTATCTTTTGGGAGAAGAGCTAACAAAGGTGTGGAGGTGTTCTGATTTTTCTTTGTCCTCTGCTGGCATTTTGCAACCACCTGTACACAGCAGCCCTACAATTACTGTGGACGCAACAATTTTGGGAGTTGTTGTTCACCCACATCCTTATGCATTTCCTAATGGGAACATTAATTAAAAAAGAAAACAAAAGGAAAGACTGACTTTTTTCTAATAAATAGTGTTACAAATCATCTAAGCTGCTGCTCTCCTCCTCCTGATGGTGCTGGGCCACTCTCAGTCCCACGTCATGCAGGTGCTTTTACCCCTGCCTTGAAGGGACTCGTTGGCACAAGCCTCCCTCCACCCTTGCGTGCTCTCCCTCACTCGAGCATGCAGGGGTGACTCAACCATTACGCAAAGTAAGCATTTGCAGTATAGTTGATTTTGCCCAGGAGTGCTCTTGAGATGCTCTTGGGGGAAAACAGACCTTGACATATGCGAGTTGTAGTTACTGGGATGTATAGTTCACCTACAATCAAAGAGCATTCAGAACTCCACCAATGATGGAATTGAGCCAAATATGGCACACAGAACTCCCACGACAAACAGAAAATATGTATCAGTGATTGGTTTGGGGGGGGGGGGGCAAAATACTGTTTGCTTACCGTTGAAAATTACCTAGGGCCGCCTCTGCGTACATGTGCACCATTCTGCCATGTGTCGAGCATACCTGCTCTCCCCTCCCCTCCCCTCTGGGAGTCTCAGAAAAAGCCCTCCCCCTTGGCTGAGAGGCTAGCTGAGAAGCCAGCCAATCATAGCAGTAGGAGGGCTGTTGTTGGGAGCGAATGCGTTGGATTGGTTTGAATGATGGGCCAGAACTGATGAAGAAGGTGCTCTAGTATGGAAAACACACCCTCTCAGCCTCAGAAGAAAACCCTTGGAGGGGATCCCAATTCCCATTGGGCAGGTCACACTCTCAGGCTCAGAGGAAGGGGGGAAATGAACCTCTGCATGCATCTTGCCAGTGAAACTCCTAGACAGGGTCTGCACAACTCAGGCACGACCTGGAGGCACACAAAAGCAATCCAAGCTATGCCTGATGCAGCAGGTGCATACCCGGGGAGCCTGGGGCTGGGTGGGGAAGGGGCGTGGCTTGGAGGAGCGCTCCCTCTGCTTCGCCCCGCCCCTCAGGTGGGCAGAGGTGAGATCTAGACCTGGTCCCTTTTATTCCGGGCGGCGCGCCAGTGGTGGCTCAGGAGGGAGGGCGGCAGGTGCCTCCGCGATGGGGAACCGGGTCACCCGCAGCGACTTCGAGTGGGTCTACACCGACCAGCCCCACACCCAGCGCAGGAAGGAGATCCTAGGTAGGCTCACCCAAGACGGAGATGAAGTGGGGCTTCTATTCGCTTCTCCACACGAAAAGCAACTTAGCAGGCTCTCCTCTTCTCCTCCAGGACTTTCCCTTTAGCAGGCATGGGCTAACTTCAGCCCTCCAGGTGTTTTGGACTTCAACTCCCACCATTCCTAACAACCAGTTAGGAGTTGTGGGAGTTGAGGTCCAAAACACCTGGAGGGCCCAAGTTGGCCCATGAATGTTGGAGATGCACCTCTAGAGCCCTGAAAGTAGTAGCTTGCACGGAAACAACTCAGTGGAGGTGAGGGCAAGATTGGCAAGAAGGCTTACCCTTGCCTTACTTACTAACTTACTGAAGCAATCCCTTGTTGTCCGAGTAGGATTGTCTTCCAAGGTCAGTGTTCTGGTGAGTCAGTAGGTGACTGTGGAGTCCTATTCTTGATCTGCATCTTCTCCCACAGTGAGGGCATTGGTTTCCAGGTGGAAGGCAGTCCCTGTCAGGGTTGGCTTGAGGTGCCTTCCTTCTATCTTCTTCTCTCCATTCGTGCCTCTTCAAATTCTACAGCACTGCTGGTCACAGCTGACCTCCAGCTAGAGTGCTCAAGGGCCAGGGCTTCCCAGTTCTCTGTGTTTATGCCAGTGTTTTTAAGGTTGGCTTTGAGCCCATCTTTAAATCTCTTTTCCTGTCCACCAACATTCCGTTTTCCGTTCTTGAGTTCGGAGTAGAGCAACTGCTTTAGGAGACAATGGTCAGGCATTCGGACAACGTGGCCGGTCCAGCAAAGTTGATGGCGGAGGACCATCTCTTCGATTCTGGTGGTTTTTGCTTCTTCCAGCACACTGACGTTTGTCTGCTTGTCTTCCCAAGAGATTTGCAAGATTTTTTGGAGGCAACGCTGATGGAATTGTTCTAGGAGTTGCATGTGATGTCTGTAGATAGTCCATGTCTCACAGGCATATAGCAGGGTTGGGAGGACAATGGCTTTATAAACAAGCCCCTTGGTATCCCTATGGATGTCCCGGTCCTCAAACACTCTCTGCTTCATTCGGAAAAATGCTGCGCTCGCAGAGCTCAGGCGGTGTTGTATTTCGGTGTCAATGTTACCGCTTTGAGTTGCCTGAGGGCTGAGAAAAGTGGTATAGAAATAAAGTAAATAAATAATAAATAAATGTTGACTTTTGTGGAGAGGTGGCTGCCAAGATAGCGGAAATGGTCAACATTTTTTATGTTACACCATTAAGCTGTATGTCTGGCATTGCCCTTGCCAATAGGGGATCATCTGAACCACACTCTGATGTCTCTTGGGGTTGATCTACACTGACAGATAATCTGGGATTGATCTAGCTTGTCGTACACTGGCTCAGTCCCAGTATAAGTCACATGGGGACTCTCCCATCCGCTGTGGTTCGTCACCACTGAATGGTCACCTTAACCATCTCCTCCTGCCTTCCTTGTGGTGGTGTGGGTCATAGCATGGGCCATGACATGGGTCCTGACTGTCCGTAATTGCTATAGTATATGCTGACTTTTTGCCTACCTTTCCCAAGCACAAAAGGCTTGGGAAAAAAGGTTTTCAAACCTTTTAATTGAGGTTCCTCAAACTGTTGGGGGCCCCTGAACTATAGTTTGGGGAAAAAACCGAACTGATTCCTATACACACTACACATATCTTATCTATAATGCAAACAAAAAAAAATCAATGCAAGACAAAACAATATTTAAAATGAAGAACAATTTTCACGAACATAAACTTACCCATCTTTCAATGGGATGTGTGGGCTTACTTTTGGATTATGAAATAGTCAAGTTAATTAGGATTGTTGTTGTGTGCCTTCAAGTAATTTCAGACTTAGGGCAAAGTATAAAGTTTAGGGCAGGGTCCAGATAAATGACCATGGAGGGCCGCATCAGCCCACGGGCCCTAGGTTGAGGACCCTTGCATTAGATCATGAGATGTAAGCCTTACATAGACAAGAAATGGATAATAGCCAGATTGATTGCCAGTTGCCAATTGATTGCTAAGCGATGTCGTGGATCTTTTTTTCCATGGCTATAGTCATATTTTACTGATTTTATTTAATAGAGGTTGCTTTTGTTAATTTTATATGTCTAAGTAAAGGTATTCCCCTGACATCAGGTCCGGTCGTGTCCAACTCTGGGGGTTGATGCTCATCTCCATTTCTAAGCCGAAGAGTGTGTTGCAGTAATCTATTCGGGATGTGACCAGAGCGTGGACCACAGTGGCCAGGTACCTATTGATCTACTCACATTTGCATGTTTTCGAACTGCTAGGTTGGCAGAAGCTGGGGCTAACTATGGGAACTCACCCCACTCCCCGGATTCAAACCTGTGACCTTTCGGTTAGCAAGTTTAGCAGCTCACCGGTTGAACCCACTGCACTACCGGGGGCTCCTTCTGGTTTTATGTAAATGTGTTATTGATTTTATATGTTGATGTATTGCATTTTATGTGTTCTTTGGCACCATTGGGTGCTATTTTGTAAGCTGCATCGGGTCTCTATGGGAAATGGTGATGGGGTATAAATAAAGTTTTGTTGTTGTGCTGAAAACCAGTGTTTCCTCAGGTTATCCATGAATGCTGTCTCATGCCTCACCTTCAGCACCATCCCTCTAGAGCAGTGGTTCTCAACCTGTGGGTCCCCAGGTGTTTTGGCCTACAACTCCCAGAAATCCCATCCAGTTTACCAGCTGTTAGGATTTCTGGGAGTTGAAGGCCAAAACATCTGGGGACCCACAGGTTGAGAACCACTGCTCTAGAGCCCCTGGTGGCACAATGGGTTAAACTAGGCATGGGCAAACTTTCCAACTTGGGGGCCGCATGGTGGTCTAGGGCTGGTTAGGAGGGGGTTCTCCCCAAGCCCCCTCCCTGCCTTTTCCTCCCCTTTTTCAGAGGCAGAAAATGAAGGAAAGTCAGGAAAAGTTTATATCTCAAAAGGGCTGGTCTTGGTCAGGATGAGATGGTGGATGGGACAAAAAGAGTGCATCTATGAGACCTTGCATTGCCTACTCCTGATATCGAATCCTAGAATCCTAGAGTTGGAAGAGACCCCCAAGGGCCTCAGTCCAACCCCTTGCCATGCAAGAAGGCACAATCAAAGCATTCCCGATAGATAGCCTCAGAAAAGACTGCAGAAGAGACTCCACCACACTCTCAGGCAGCCTATGCCACTCTCTGACAGCTCATACTCTCAGGAAGTTCTTCCTAATCTTTTCAGTCGAATCTCTTTCCTTGCCATTTGGAACCATTACTCCTTTGTACCCTGGTCTCTAGAGCAGCAGGAAGTCAGTTTTGCCCCTCCTTCCTCCTCAATGGGACACCCTTTCAAATCTGGAAACATGGTTCTCACGTTCCCTCTCCACCTTCTCTTCTCCCAGGTAAACATCCTCCAGGAGGAAAGAAGGAAGGAAGGAAAAGAAGGGTGGGTGGCCTGGGAAGGGAATGGAAGGAGGGAAGGGAGGGAGGGAGGAAAGAAAGACAGAAGGAAAGACAAAAAGGAAGGAAGGAAAAAGAGAGAGGGTGAAGGAAGGAGAAAGAGGGAGGTAAGGAAGGAAAGGGAGGAGGAAGGAAGGATAATATGTTCAGAGAGAGGAGGGCCTGATAAAAGAGCCCAAGGGGCTGCATCTGGCCCCTGGGCCTGGGTTTGCCCATACTTGAGTTAAACCCTTGTGCCTGCAGGATTCCTGACAGAAAGGTTGGAAGTTCGACCCAAGGAGCGGGGTGCACTCCTGTCTGTCAGCTCCAGCTTCCCATGCGGGGACATGAGAGAAGCCTCCCACAGGATGGTAAAACATCCGGCCGTCCCCTAGGTAACATCCAACTGATTTATAGTTCATAACTTTGTCCAAAGTTACACTTGTGAGCTGATGATTTTCCTCCACCTGCTGTGCCAACAGAAAAACTCCAGCTGCTTCCACCTTTCTCTCTTTGTTTCTTTGCATGCTGGGAAAACCCTTTCCCTTGCAAATTCTTGTTTGCCCTGTACCAATAAAAATCTTTATGGGGAGGAAGACTGGAGATTTGCATCTAACCTTCTCCAACCTTGACGTGGACTGGAGTACAACACCCAAAATATCTGGTGACTGGGGGCTATATCCTTGTTGTTGTTTACATTTGTAGCCTACTTTTCCCTCTGGATCAAGACTCAAGTGGGTCATAGCCTTAAAAACTATACAATTTTGAAACCTATAAAATATAAATACACTAGACCAGCGTTTCTCAACCTGGGTGTCATGAGAGGGGTGTCAGAGGGGTTGCCAAAGACCATCAAAAAACATGGTATTTTCTGTTGGTTATGGGGGTTCTGTGTGGGAAGTTTGGCCCAGTTCTATCATTGGTGGGGTTCAGAATTCTCTTTGATTTTAAGTGAACTATAAATCCCAGCAACTACAACTCCCAAATGCCAAGGTCTGTTTTCTCCAACCACCACCAGTGTTCACATTTGAGCATATTGAGTATTTATGCCAAGTTTGGTCCAGATCCATCATTGTTTGAGTCCACAGTGCTCTCTGGATGTAGGTGAACTACAACTCCAAAACTCAAGTTCAATGCCCACCAATCTCTTCCAGTATTTTCCGTTGGTCATGGGAGTTCTATGTGCCAAGTTTGGTTCAATTCCAACATTGGTGGAGTTCAGAATGCTCCTTGATTGTGGGTTAACTACAAACCTCAGCAACTACAACTCCCAAGTGACAAAATCAATTGGTATGTGTGCCAAATTTGGTTCAGTGAATGAAAATACATTCTGCATATTCAGTATTTACATTATGATTCATAACAGTAGGAAAATTACAGTTATGAAGTAGCAAGGAAAATAATTTTATGGTTGGGGGTCACCACAACATGAGGAACTGTATTAAGGGGTAACGACATTAGGAAAGTTGAGAAACTTCACTAGACTCTTGAGCAAAACTTTCACCAAAATTGCATATTTCATCCACAAAACTGTTTTTATAATACAGTAAAATGGTAGTATGTTAAGTTACATTTGTTTTTATTTGTTGTGATTTGCTTTTCATGGCTCTATTTCAATATTAATATCAGGTAAATACAGAGTTTATGGTATAGTTTTAAATATGGTATAGTTTTAAATAGTAATTCTCAAACAACCAGAAATTATATTCATTTGGCATCTATCAATCTGACTTACGTTGCCCAAGTATGATGGCAGTGTCTGGGCGGTGGATACGTAGGTGACTGTGGAGCTGGTTAACTGAGAGTCTACTGTATTAAAACAGAAATAAAAATTATCAATAGAATTAAAGTAAATATTAAAATTGATTTAAATTTTTAAAAACAATTTAATTAAAACCTCAGTAAAACAAATAGATAAAAACTGCTAAAAACAATTCTCATTTTAAAAGGGTCTTCCCAAGGCCATGCCCTCTGTTCTAAAACCCTTTTTTTGCCTATCTTTCTGGCCACACTTTGCAATGAGCAATGCTTTGTTTCAAATATAAGTTCCAAGCAATCTATTCTGGGCAATTCTGGTGCTGAAGTCCTTCTATATACAATGAGGGTTGGGCTTCATTCATGGTTATTATGTTTAGTTTCATAATCCTAATGTTTCTCAACTAAGAGGATCAGATTAGTTTACATAGTCACATATCCCAGCCCAGTGGATATACACAATAATCCTGTAAGTTAGACTGGGCTGAAAAGGCAACAACTCCCAACTCCAGGGATTCTTGCAGTCTGATTTTAGGCCTGGTCACTGAATGGACACAGGTTTGGTTGCCTAGGTGGATGAACTCCGCAGAGAAGTAGGCAGGGGGAGTGTGTCCCTTCTGGTTCTCCTGGATCTCAGCGGCTTTCGATACCATCAACCACGGTATCTTTCTGGGTCAGCTCTCCAAAATGGTTCTTAGGGGCACTGTCCTTCAGTGGCTCTGCTCATTCCTGGAGAATCGCACACAGATGGTAATATTAGGGGACACCTGTTCAGATCCCTGGCCATTGACCTGTGGGGTCCCGCAAGGTTGCATTTTTCCCCACATGCTTTTCAACATATATATGACACCACTGGGTGAGGTCATCCAGAGTTTTGTAGTTGGGTGCCATCTCTATGCAGATGATACACAACTCTACTACTCTTTTCCACCTCAATCCAAGGAAGCTCCCCGGATCCTTGATTGGTGCCTGGCAGTTGTGATGGACTGGATGAGGGTCAACAAGCTGAGGCTTAATCCAGACAAGACAGAGGTCCTCCTCCAGTTGTGAGGCCGATCGTTGTATACGGTGGCAACCTGTGCTTGGTGGGGTTACACTCCTCCTGAGGACACAATTAAAGACATGGCTTTTTAGACAAACCTTTGACCATGTTTAGAACTCTTTACTAAACATATTTGAAGATGAAGAGATTGTATCACCTTGTGCTTTATGAAACATTGTTTGCACTGTGTTTTGTATCTGCAGCTATGGTTGCATTCTATTGATTTTTAACCGGTGGGGTTTATGATGTTATGTTGCTTGTTATTGTTTTTGTGTTATTGTTCATGCATTTGTTGAATTTTGTGTGTTTGCACCTTTGTGTCCTTTGTGATCCACTCCGAGTCCCCTTGGGAGATTGTGGCAGGATATAAATAAAGATGATGATGATGATTACTCCACTTTGGCAGGAAAAACGAAATGCAAAGATACAGAATGGGGGATGCCTGGCTCGAGAGCAGTACGTGTGAAAAAGATCTTGGAGTCCTCGTGGACAACAAGTTAAACATGAGCCAACAATGTGATGTGGCGGCAAAAAAAGCCAATGGGATTTTGGCCTGCATCAATAGGAGCATAGTGTCTAGATCTAGGGAAGTCATGTTACCCCTCTATTCCGCTTTGGTTAGACCACACCTGGAATATTGTGTCCAATTCTGGGCACCACAATTCAAGAGAGATATTGACAAGCTGGAATGTGTCCAGAGGAGGGCGACTAAAATGATCAAGGGTCTGGAGAACAAGCCCTATGAGGAGCGGCTTAAAGAGCTGGGCATGTTTAGCCTGAAGAAGAGAAGGCTGAGAGGAGATATGATAGCCATGTATAAATATGTGAGAGGAAGTCAAAGGGAGGAGGGAGCAAGCTTGTTTTCTGCTTCCCTGGAGACTAGGACACGAAACAATGGCTTCAAACTTCAAGAGGAGATTCCATCTGAACATGAGGAAGAACTTCCTGACTGTGAGAGCCGTTCAGCAGTGGAACTCTCTGCCCCGGAGTGTGGTGGAGGCTCCTTCTTTGGAAGCTTTTAAACAGAGGCTGGATGGCCATCTGTCAGGGTGATTTGAATGCAATATTCCTGCTTCTTGGCAGGGGGTTGGACTGGATGGCCCATGAGGTCTCTTCCAACTCTTTGATTCTATGATTCTATGATTATTATTATTATTTTACTGACACAAAAACACAGTATGACACAGCAAAAGAGATATATATGCTGGATTTCATATTACAAAATCACAAGTCAAACACCTCCCTTTTATTTTTCTTGTTGTTGTTGTTGTTGTTGTTGTTGTTGTTGTTGTTGTTGTTATTATTATTATTATTATTATTATTATTATTATTATTATTACCAGCTTGCCATTTACCCAGCTGGTGACCAAATGACTGAATGAATGATGATAATAGCTTTATTTATACCCCACCACCTTACTTACTTAGGCGATCCCTCGTTGTCTGAGGATGATGGTCCTCCAAGATTGGTGTCCTGGCGGTGGGTCCGTAGGTGACTGTGGAGCCCTATTCTTGATCTGCATCTTCTCCCACAGCGGCTTTCAGGTGGAAAGTGGTCCCGGTCGGGGTTGGCTTGATGTGCCTTCCTCTTGGCACGTTTCTCTCTTTTACCCTCCATTTGTGCCTTTTCAAATTCTACAGCACTGCTGGTCAAAGCTGACTCCAGCTGGAGCGCTCAAGGGCCAGGGCTTCCCAGTTCTCAGTGTCTATGCCAGAGTTTTTAAGGTTGGCTTTGAGCCCATCTTTAAATCTCTTTTCCTGTCCTCCAACATTCCGTTTCCCATTCTTGAGTTCATAATAGGGGAACTGTTTTGGGAGACGGTGGTCGGGCATCCAGACAACATGGCCAGTTCAGCAGAGTTGATGGCGGAGGACCATCACTTCAGTGCTGGTGGTCTTTGCTTCTTCCAACACACTGACATTTGCTTCTTCCACCCCACCACCATCTCCTAAAAGGACTATGCGTGGCTGACAAAAGCACATAAATAAAGGTTTTCCCCTGACATTAAGTGTCTGACTCTGAGGGTTGGTGCTCATCTCCATTTCTTAGCCGGAGAGCCGGCATTGTCCATAGACAACTCCAAGGTCATAGAATCATAGAATCATAGAATCAAAGAGTTGGAAGAGACCTCATGGGCCATCCAGTCCAACCTCCTGCCAAGAAGCAGGAATATTGCATTCAAATCACCCCTGACAGATGGCCATCCAGCCTCTGTTTAAAAGCTTCTAAAGAAGGAGCCTCCACCACACTCCGGGGCAGTGAGTTCCACTGCTGAACGGCTCTCACAGTCAGGAAGTTCTTCCTCGTGTTCAGATGGCCGGCATGACTGCATGGAGCGCCGTTTCCTTCCTGCCGGAGCGGTACCTATTGATCTACTCATACTTGCATGTTTTAGAACTGCTAGGTTCAAAATTAAAATTGAACAGCATTCATTCTACAGAGTAGATGTAAAATTACATCAACATATTAAACAATGACAACATCAGTTAAGATAAAACAACATATTACAAAAAGTCCAATTTAAAAATCAATAAAACGCAGTACAAATTACCATTAAAACAAAGAATACAGTTTTGCCCAGTTCTCATTTGCGTATCTCACAACATGTTTTAAATATTCAAAGAGTGTTTTGTGACTGAGTGAAGCAGAAATCAAAGTCCTGCTTCAGCCAGGGCCACACCCTACAGTTTTATAACTGGATATATACATATTACACACACACACACACACAATCTTTATGGATACTGAGCAATTTTCTCCACTTCACTACCATTCCATTTTTACAGAGGCATTAATGGATAATGTTATATAAAACACTGTAAGGGTATGATGCAAAGTTTCAGTCTAGATTGCTTTGCTGTGGGTGCATCTACCCTGTAGAATGAATGCTGTTTGACCCCACTTTTGCTGCCATGGCTCGATCCTATGGGAGCTGTAGTTTGGTGAGGTGCCAATGCTATTTCGCAGAGAAGGCTAAAGACCTTGCAAAATGACAACTCCAATGATTCTATAGCAACGAAGCACAGCAGTTAAAGGGGTACCAAGATTTACTCACTCCTCTCTTCTCCCGTCGTTGAATTAATTGGGCACAAACTACTTTCCCATGTTGAACTCAGTTTGCAGCAACCGAAGTATGTTGAGGACCAAAGGGGAAAGAGGGAGAAAGAGGGGAAAATGGGATGTTTTAACAGCAGTTGAAAGGATGGGACAGCAGAGGGTTAATCAGAATTGTCCCTGCTAAATTCATATAATTCAGAGGTATGCCACCAGAGATGATTGCTCATGATAACATTGACTCGATATGTCTTGAATGGTCAGTAGTGACATAGGAAGGTTCCTTTCTTTCAAGTGCTTCAGAGGTTCTGAGATTAAGGCATAAGAGGTAGTTATGTTGTAGCTAGTTCCTTAATTTGGCGACAATGTGAACTTTCAGTCATAACAATGGTGATCTTCTTGGTGGGGCTTTCTGGTTGATGGATTCTGCATTCTGTGGCTCAATAGAAGCAATGTCCTCAAGCAGTTAGTTGAATAACATTTTTCTATTACCTTGGATCTTGCTATCAGATGGAGTAGACCCATTAAATCAACTGGACTGATATCAGTTTTGATTTACCATTTAATAATTAGCCCACTGGATCAACTTTACTTGAATTTCCAGCAGGAACAAATCCCAGTAGAGCAGTTACCAGGGATGAGTTTATTCACAATCTCAGTAAGATAGATTTTAGAGCGGAGATGGAAATCATGTTGTTCTTCCTGGTATTCCCAACTGGCATGATTAATGGTGAGACATACTGGGAGTCCACCTTGGCATCTGTTGGGCTATGCCAGATTCATAGGCTTGTAGAGTTGGAAGAGATCTCAAGGACTATCCCGTCCAACCCCCTTCTGCTATGCAGAAACACACAATCAAAGCACCCATAACAGATAGCCATCCATCCTCTGCTTGAAAATCTTCCAAGAATTTTTTTTAAACGGCGGCTGTTTCTAGGGGTGAGAATCATATGCCCTCTAACACTTCACAGATGAAAACCAGGACACATGTGACCAAAAAACATCTAAATATCATCAATTAACATACATTAATGAGGAAAAACACACAAAACTAGAAGGGGCTGCAAGAAATGTCCTTTCTCCTGAGCCTACTGGAAAGAGAATGATTAAGCCTCTTCCTTTCTGGGTTTTTGTAGATTTTTTTGGGCTATATGGCCATGTTCTAGAGGCATTCTCTCCTGATGTTTCGCCTGCATCTATGGCAAGCATCCTCAGAGGTAGTGAGGTCTGTTGGAACTAGGAAAGTGGGTTTATATATCTGTGGAATGACCAGGGTGGGACAAAGAACTCTTGTCTGTTGGAGCTGGGTGTGAATGTTTGAACTGATCACCTTGATCAGCATTTGATGGCCTGGCAGTGCCTGGGGCAATCTTTTGTTGAGAGGTGATTAAATGTCCTTGTTTGTTTCCTCTCTGTTGTTTTGCTGTTGTAATTTTCCTTTCCTTCCTATTGAATTGATAAGTGCAGATACCTTTTAAATTTTGATCTCTGCTCCAGTTGAAATCAGATGAGGATGAATAGGGAGAGGAGAAGGAAACTGGGACATTATAAAAGTAGATGGAACAGTGGGAATGCTAAGGATCCATTGGGACCAGATTGGAGGATATGGATTAATGGAACCATGTGAAGGTTCAACAGATCACAGCATGCTTCATATTACAGCATGGCAACCTCTAGGAAACAAATGAAAGGCCAGCTCAGATGAGCCCTAATCTCAGCACCACACCCCTCTCACTTCGTGACAGTTCTTTATGATCAAGCGTCACAGAAATCAAAGTCCTGTCCCGTCCAGTGCCGCACCTTAATTTTTTAATACCAGAACTTGTTCTGAACTCTGGGAAACATGCAGTTTCCTATGTCACACCATCTTAATGAGAAAGCCACAGTTATGCATTGATACTCACAGTCAACATACGTTAGAAAGACAGGCTCAGTGAGACCAGATCACATGTTTAATTCAGAGACTTTTATTTTTCTTGCAAACCAAAAATTGCTGCATTGGGTCTCTTCAGCATTCAGCAATCTGATCGTTGACCACAATGGGTTTGTTTTTGTTTTTTTTTTGGGGGGGGGGGTCAGGAGTGACTTGAGAAACTGCAAGTCACTTCTGGTGTAAGAGAATTGGCTGTCTGCAAGGACGTTGCCCAGGGGATGCCCAGATGTTTAATGTTTTACCATCCCTGTGGGAGGCTTCTTTCATGTCCCTGCATGGGGAACTGGAGCTGACAGAGAGAGCTCAACCCTCTTTCCCTGGATTCAAACCACTGACTTGTCCATCTAGTTTTTGTTTAATAACCTCCAGCTAGCCACACAGACAGATGTTCAAGAGGCAGATAATGGAGAGCAAACAACAGATTCCATAGGGAAAAAAGGAGAGATACATTTCCAAGTGCTCAGTAGATTGGTTTTTTTTGCAAAATAAAAACTAAACCTCCTCTACTGAGCATTTGGAGATGCATTGGTCTCTTTTTTCATGTAGACATATAGCTACAGACAAAATCTGACTGGTGTAAACAGATGATGTATTATTAGCACAGAAGAAATTTTCAAGTCAGATTTGGCCACGGTGGTCCACGCTCTGGTTACATGTTGTATAGATTACTGCAATGTGCTCTACGTGGGGTTGCCTTTGAAGCTCCAATTGGTCCAACGGGTGGCAGCCAGGTTGCTCACTGGAGTGGTGAAAAGGGAGCATACAACCCCCCTGTTATGTCAGATCCACTGTCTGCTAGTCTGCTACCACGCACAATTCAAAGTGCTGGTTTTAGCCTATAAAGCCCTAAACGGTTCCAGCCCAGTTTATCTGTCTGAACGTATCTCCTCTTATGAACCATCTCAGAGATTAAGATTGTCCGGGGAGGCCCTGCTCTCAGTCCCACCTCCTTCTCCTAATTGGAATATGTGCAATTACTACAGAATGACTACGAATTTTGGGTGGTGTAATTTTAATATTGAATGTAATTTTTAAATTGTTAATATGTGTAAATTTTAATTCAATGGATTTTAAGCTTGATGTTACATGTGTTTAAGACACTGAATAATTGCCACATGTAAGCCACCTTGAGTCCCCCTTGGAGTAGAGAAAGGCGAGGTATAAATAAGGTAAACCAAAAAAATAAATAAATAAGTGTCGCCACAAACAGGAGTGACTGCAAGTGACCCTTTCCTATTACTATCTGCAGATTCTGCCAAGAATTCGATTGTGGCTCTCTCTCTCTCTCTTGAGTTCCTATACTTCATGGCTAACCTCTTAATTCATTATTTTTACACCATGCCCCGTTTCACAGAGAACACAAAAGAGCAGGGACAGATTTTTAATGAATGGTTTACGTCCCATTTACACTGCCATATAAAATCCAGATTATCTGCTTTGAACTGGATTATAGGGCAGTGTAGACACATATAATCCAGATCAAAGCAGATGATGTGGATTATCTGCTTTGATGATCTGGACTATATATCAGTATATATGATGTTTTATATGATGTGTTATGTACTGGTTGTTTGATTGTTTTAACTGTGATAACTGCTTTTAATTATGGTTTTGTATATTATGTGTAATTTGTATAGGCATTGAATTGTGCCTTTTTTGTAAGCCGCCCTGAGTCCTCCTTCGCGGGTTGAGAAGGGCGGGGTAAAAGTACCCGAAATAAATAAATGAATAAATAAATAACAATAAATCAGCACTATATATCCTTCTTTTCTCCCTCACGGGTCCCAAAGCAGCTTACAACGTATTAAAACCTTGTAAACAACAATCAAATACATCGATAATAAGTATAAAACATCATCAAATAACAATTTAAATCAACAATAATATATTTTATTTCGAGTACTTCTACCCCGCCCTTCTCAACCCCGGGGGGGGGGGGACACACTCAGGGCGGCTTACAAAAAGGCACGATTCGATGCCTGCACAAAATACACATACGTACAAAACAGAAGTTAAAACAATTATCACAGTTAAAAACAATCGGTACATAAAAACAATCGGTACATATACATTTACATTCTTGTGGCATCATGTCAGATCATATTGCACTTTGTTCCAGTACCACTTAGTGCAACACTCCAGTCTCATTGATATAACTAGAGATTTTTGAATGAATAGATCAGTGTTGTTGTTGCAACCTGTGTGCAATAGAAGTCTGTACTGCATGCCCTTGGGAAGGGCTGTGCCTGTATTTTTTATACAGTTAGCATACAAGTAAATAGTTTACTTTTCTTGTTTGCGTGTCCAGTTGCTTCTCTGACTCAGCATCTTGGAGCAAAGAGAGGAGCAGAGGGCGACAGAGCAAACACTGCACATACAGTAGAAATTTCCCCACTTGATTTTCCATGGTTGGCATGGTGTAGATTGTTGTTTAAGTTTACACAACATACAGGTTCCCCTGAATGAATTTCTAAGTCATGGTTAAACTGACAATTTTTATTTACTTTTGGTGAATGATGCCTGGGTCCATTGAGGAGTTTTCTCCATGCTGTGTTGTTTAAACACACAGAACAGGGGCGGGGAATGTGTGAGCTCCATGTGGCTCTAATCCCTTTCTAGTGGCACTCTCAGATATCCGTTCCCTTCGTCATTGCACTATTTCATAGTTTCTTATTGCACTGATGAAAAGTTACTGACCAAAAGCTTGGTACCATAGCCACATTTTAAGTTTCCCCCCCTGAAGATCAGGAGGGAGGGAGCTGATCTAATTTCACTGTGGAGGGGGTTCCATAGATGAGGGACCACCACTGAGAAGGCCCTATCTCTTGTTCCTACCAACTGCACCTGCAAAGGAGGTGGGACCAAGAGCAAGGCTTCTATGATCCTCTGATGTGGATTATAGAGGGAGATACGTTCAAACAGGTAAGCTGGGACAGACCTATTAGGGCTTTATAGGCTAAAGCCAGCACTTTGAATTGTGTTTGGTGGCAGACTAGCAGCCAGTAGAGCTGATGTAACAAGGAGGTTGTTGTATGTTCCCTGTATGCCATTCCGGTGAGCAGTCTGGCTGCCATCCATTGGACCACTCGAAGCTTCCAAACAGTCTTCAAAGGCAACCCCATGTATTTATTTATTTTATTTATTTACCGTATTTATATATCGCCTTTCTCAGCCCAAAGGTGACTCAGAGTGTGTTGCAGTAGTCTATGCGAGATGTAACAAGGGCATGGACCACCATGGCCAAGTCTGGGTTCTCACGGTGTAGATGCAACTAGCACACAAGTTTTACTTGTCCAAAAGCTCCCCTGGCCACTGTCGAAACCTGGGGTTACAGGTTCAGTGATGCATCTAGGAGAACTCCCAAGCTGCCAGCCTGTATCTTCAGGGCGAGTGTAATCCCACCCGGCACAGGCTGTAACCCTATACCCTGTTCAGCCTTTCAACTCACCAGGAGTACCTCTGTCTTGTCTGGATTCAATTTCAATTGTTTGCCCTCATTCAGATCGCCACAGCTGCCAAGCACCGGTTCAGGACCTGAACAGCCTCCTTAGTAGCAGGTGGAAAGGAGTGATAGAGTTGAATGTCGTCTGCGTACAGATGACATCGTACTCCAAAACTCTGGATGATCTCTCCCAACAGCTTCATGTAGATGTTAAACAACATAGGGGACAATACTGATAGCAACCTTTAGTTGAGTTTTCTTGGCAAGATTGCTTCAAATGAGTTTTTCCGTTGTCTTCCTCTAAGACCACAAGCTTGTGATCTGCCCAGTGTCACCAACATGACTAAGAATAGATTTGAACCGTGGCTTCCCAGGGTCCTAGTCTAACATTCAGATCACTATATCATGCTGGCTCTTCCTAAGAGAGAGAAAAAGATGTATATATTGAAAAATGACTATTTGTACTTTTCACTATTTAGAACTTTAAATTGATTTATTGTTGAAGGCTTTCATGGCCGAAATCACTGGGTTGTTGTAGGTTTTTTCGGGCTGTATGGCCATGGTCTAGAGGCATTCTCTCCTGACGTTTCGCCTGCATCTATGGCAAGCATCCTCAGAGGTAGTGACCTCACTACCTCTGAGGATGCTTGCTATAGATGCAGGTGAAATGTCCGGAGAGAATGCCTCTAGACCATGGCCATACAGCCCGAAAAAAACCTACAACAACCCACTTAAATTGATTGTGTATTATTGAAGCCAACTTCATGACTCTTACATCTTTGACTGAGGAGGATACTTACTACAAGAAAGACAGACATGTTCAGCTGCTTGGGATCCAGCTATATTCTGGATCATTATTCACTGTTTCTGGCACTATTTTTTCTTACCACAGGTTTGCTGACAACTGGAAAGTTCTGCTTTCTATCATCAGTTTTTCTAATAACTTTCACATTATTAAATTCTGTCCATTTCAGTTTGGTCTCTGATACCATCACATCTCAGAGACAGTGCCAATGTATCTTCAGCCAGTAAAATATGTTCACTTTTATCATTGTGAGAAACGGGTAACATGTGGTTCAGGTTCAACAACTCCCCGGTATCAATGTTTTGGTTTCCTGAGCAGCAGGAAATAAGTCTCATAAAAATCCTATTGAAAGGATGGTTGGCAGGCTAAAAGAGCATGAAAAGCACAGTCAATATTTGGCTGGCGGATGGGTGTGTATGTTATTTTCTCGCTTGCTCTACATTCTAGTCTCACCTTGCAGTTGTCCTTGTTTTGAAAACTTGAGGTCAGACAACAAAAACAATTTCATAGTTGCCAGTAGAGGGAGCACAGGTCAAGAGAGCTGAATTCATCATTTTGGCCCCAAATTCCCAGGTGCTTGGGGTATGTTTGTGCTTCAGTGGAGGTAGTTTCAGGGACTGTGGGCCTTCCACACAGCTCTATATCCCCAAATTTCAAGTCAGAAAATCCCACAATATCTGCTTTGAACTGGTTTATCTGAGTCCACACTCAGATAATGTGGGATTTTCTGCCTTGATATTCTGGGATATAGGGCTGTGTGGAAGGGCCCTCCTGTGATGAGGAAAGAAAAATATGTTTTAAACTAGATCCCCTAAGGATCTAGGTATGTTGAAAAGGCCCTTTATATTTGGCTCCAGGACACACTCAGCCCAAACCTATTTGGGTTCCAAAGTCCATAGATACTCAAATCCCATTATATACAATCTAATTTTTAATATAATTCTTTAATGTGTTTTAATATTATTCTTATTTAATGTGCTTTAATTGCATTGTATTTTAATTGTGTAGACTTTTTAATAAGCAGGATCTAGATATCAATTGTTTTGTGTAGCATTTCTGTATTGTTGCACTTTTATATTGTATTTATTTACAGTATTTTTATGCAAACTGACTATGTTCTAAACATTAATAAACTGCTACTACTGCTGTCGTGTAGTAAAATGATGTCTCTTACATTAAAAAGGCAAAACCAATGGTTTTTTTATTTATTTATTTAAGTTTGAACTGTGAATGGTTGAACCAACAGGATTCGAGGAACTGATTGTATTGAATTTTTTCTTTCTTTCTGGAAAAGCTCATTGAGGAGCAGCTTAGGGAGAAGAGAAATGGTGGGAATTGTAGCCCCAAAGGGAACATTTCTAATCAGATCAATTCCATTAGGCCTACTAGGGACTTCGTTAGATGGACGGGGCTGTCCAGATGACGTACCAGAAAATCCCGAATTCACCACAAACCAGGAAAACCCTGTTTGAAGCAAATTAATTAGATAGTGGATTTATTCCGCACATTCTTTGGAAGACGTGGGATAAACCCACTACTTCCGATGTCTGGACTGCAGTCCAGACACCATTCCCAAAGTTTTCTGGACTAAATTAGTACAGAAAACTGTAGGAATACTCAGCCTCCTCCCCCACAGCTCCACAACCCCTTTGAAAAGTAAGGAAAACTTACCTGGCCTCCAGTAGACTGTAGCCGGGGCTCTCCCGGTGCATAGAAATGACGTGCCAAGAAAGCGAGGGGGGAGCACTTTTCTTCCTCCTCCCCCCACTCTTCTGGTGCAGGGGGGAGGAGGAGGAAAAGCGCTCCCCCCTCGCTCTCCTGGCGCATTATTTCTATGCACTGGGAGAGCCCCAGCTACAGTCTACTGGAGGCCAGGTAAGTTTTCCTTACCTTTCAAAGGGGTTTGGGGGCTTTGGGGAAGGGTGGTAGGGCTGTCCAGATGTTCTCGCAGGCAGTTCCGTGGGCACCCACCTCAGAAAGCTTTGTGGGGTGTGTGTAGGCAGGCCCCCAGAAACATCCGCATTTTTTAAATGCAAATGGTTCTGTGATAAAGGCCTGTCTGGAACCGCCCATAGTGACTTCCAAGCATGTTGGGTATCATATACAGCTCACATGATTTGCAATTAGAATTCATTGGCATTGTGTTTGTTTTCAGTCATGCCCTGCAGATCTTTACATTATATTAGAACGTTCTGAATTCTAGTCCACAGACTATGTAAACAAGTATAGCATAAATGTGACACAGTGGGTTAAACCCCTGTGCTGGCAGGACTGAAGACCGACAGGTTGCAGGTTCGAATTCGGGGAGAGGCGGATGAGCTCCCTCTATCAGCTCCAGCTCCTCATGTGGGGACATGAGAGAAGCCTCCCACAAGGATGATAAAAACATCAAATCATCCGGGCGTCCCCTGGGCAACGTCCTTGCAGACGGCCAATTCTCTCACACCAGAATTGACTTGCAGTTTCTCAAGTCACTCCTGACACGACAAAAAAAAGCCCAAAATAAAACCTACCTACTTGATTTACATAACACAGATTCAGTAAACAAAATAAGCATAAATTAGTACCCAAGAGAACACATTCAAAGAAAATAATTCTGGCTTGGTATCTGCAACCTTGTTCCAATGGCTATACAGTATGAATTCTGTTTCTGCAGGACCAGTATCCATGGTTTCATTTATTCATGTGTGATAAAATATGTTCTCTTTAGGAATTGTCTTGGTTCTCTATGGTATTCCTAGGCCTTCATTTCAATATTTTCCACAGATTTATGTACCCGTTCAAAGTCTAGGAATGTAGTGAACGCCACAGATAAAGCGGTTTACTATATTTTTCAATACTCATTTGCTCATTATCTTCCATTAATGTAGAACTGATCAGGACATCAGAAAAGTACAGTACAGCATATCTAATCCCTGTAAAAATTACAGTATACATTCTTTATCAACAGAATTCTAATTATACTTAATTGACATCTTCTTTTTCCCTTCTCAGCAAAATATCCAGCCATCAAATCCCTAATGGGGCCAGATCCCCACTTAAAATGGGTTGTGGCAGGAATGGTCTTCACCCAGATTCTGGCCTGTTACCTGGTGAGAAATTTATCCTGGAAGTGGGTTTTCTTCTGGGCCTATGCTTTCGGAGGCTGCATCAACCACTCCATGACGCTGGCGATCCATGACATCTCTCACAACGTGGCCTTTGGGAACAAGCAAGCCAGGTGGAACAGATGGTTTGCTATCTTTGCCAACTTGCCCGTTGGACTCCCTTACTCTGCTTCCTTCAAGAAATACCACATTGACCACCACCGGTACCTTGGCGGACATTATTTGGATGTGGATATTCCTACTGATTTTGAGGGTTGGTTATTCTGCACGCCGCTTCGGAAACTGGTCTGGATCACTCTCCAGCCGTTGTTTTATGCCTTGAGACCACTCTGTGTGAATCCCAAAGCCATAACTGAGATGGAAATCTTTAACGCCTTGATCCAGTTCGCCTTTGACCTTCTTGTCTTCTACTTATGGGGTCTGAAGCCCATTATTTACATGATAAGTGGAACGTTACTTTGCATGGGTTTGCATCCAATTTCTGGGCACTTCATCGCAGAACACTATATGTATTTGAAAGGATATGAAACATATTCCTACTATGGGCCCCTCAACTGCATTACATTTAATGTTGGCTACCATATGGAGCATCATGATTTCCCCAGCATTCCTGGTTCCAAGCTGCCACTGGTAAGCACCAGCATTCAATCATGTTTATGGGTACCAGCATTGGGTGGACTATGTTGCTTATGAAAGTTATTAGTTGGCATTCTTTGCTTGACAACTATACAAAGCGATGGGGAACACCTTTGCCTTAAGAATCTTCAGAAAGGGGCGCAGAGAGCCCGGGTAATTGTGGTTGCATAATTTATGAATTGCCTGTGCAGCATCATCAGCTTTTGCAATACTTAATTTTAGATGTTGGGTCCATGCCCCTGATGCCACAAAATGAAGACCTAAATATTTAAATGTCCTCATTTGCTCCACTTTGTGCCCGTCAAGGTGCCAGTTGGAAGCCTTAGCTTTCTTACCAAAAACCATTATTTTGGATTTTTCTTTACTTATAGCATTTTCAGTACAATATTGGCTAAGTTTTTGCAGGGACCTCCTTAACCCGACTGGGGTGGTGGATAACAATACTATGTCATCTGCGTATATCAAGGCAGTTTACAACATATTAATGGCAAGAATTCAATGCCAACATACATATAATAAAATCAAATCACAATAACTAAACACTGACATATAACTATAATTTAAAATCATTAAAAGAATTAAACACTGGCATATACAACATGTAAGCGCTAAGACAAAGCATTAAAAACAGCCTAATATAAATATTAAAATCACATGATCCAAAAATTGTCCACCGTGGCCATTCCGATTGCCATAGCATGTATTTCCTGACTATTGTTTGCATTGCATTACTGGCCAAAAGCCTGGTCCCACAACCACCTCTTTGTTTCTTTCTGAAGGCCAGGAGGAAGGACGCTGATGTCAAGTTGACTCCCATTCCCATATTCCAGCATAATTTGGTCCAGTCCAGTCCATCAGAACCCATAGTGTTTCATTCTTGCTTGTGCTGCAAACCTTAAACTGATGGGACTTCATTTTTAGGAGGACATGAACTGCCAAAAGCCATAGCTGACATAGCCAAATGTGTGGAATGTGGAAGTTGCAGCCCACCAATGACTGCAGGACTGCACAGTTTGTCCTGCTGGTTTGCGATCACTGTGTTAAATACACATTTTCTTCTAATCTAGCAGAAACAAGTAGAGAACCTGGAAGAAGATGAGGAGGCTGGTTCTGGGAAAAGGCATGAATAGAGGGGTTGGAGTACTTCCAAAGACTAGGTTGAGAACAGCTAAATCCCATTGTGATTGGATCACTAAGATGCCTATCTAGGGACCTCCCATGGCTCAATGCTGTAGAATAATGGGAGCTGTAGATTGGTGAGACATCAATGCTATTTGCAGAGAAGGCTAAAGACCTTGTAGCAGAATCTAAAAGATGCACCAATCCCTCAACCCTCTCTGCCATGTGCCACTTCAGGCCTTTTTCAGTGCCTGGGTGGGGAAATGGCAGTGCCAGCATGGACGGATGGCTCTCTGCAGAATGACCCCTAACGTATCCATGGATCATACTAAATTGGGAAGACAGCGGACAAATGTCAGCGTGCTGGAAGAAGCAAAGATCGCCAGCATTGAAGCATCAACTCCACTGGACCGGCCACGTTGTCTGAATGCTCAACCACCATCTCCCTAAACAGTTGCTCTACTCCGAACTCAAGAACGGAAAACGGAATGTTGGAGGACAGGAAAATAAGATTTAAAGATGGGCTCAAAGCCAAACTTAAAAACTCTGGCATAGACACTGAGAACCGGGAAGCCCTGGCCCTTGAGCGCTCCAACTGGAGGTCAGCTGTGACTAGCAGTGCTGTAGAATTTGAAGAGGCATGAATGGAGGGCGAAAGAGAGAAATGTGCCAAGAGGAAGGCGTGTCAAGCCAATCCTGACTGGGACCACTTTCCACCTGGAAACTGATGGCCTCACTGCGGGAGAACATGTAGGTCAAGAATAGGGCTCCACAGTCACCTGTATACCCACCGCCAGTACACCAACCTTGGGGGACAATCTTACTCAGACAATGAGGGCTCGTCTAAGTAAGTAAATAACTAAGTAAGGCAAGGGTAAGCCTTCTTGCCAATCCTGCCCTTAATTTTGGCCCTAAAACCTGCCTTTGACTTTTACATGAACTTGACTTATACATGAGTCTATATGGTACCACTCAGTACTGTTTGCATCTCATTTCATTTTGTTGGGCAGATAGCATATACAGCGTAATATTTTGGGGGATCCTTGTAGCATATTCCTTGAGCAAGTTACGGAGACTTTTTTGAGGCAGGCGAGGAAAATCTAGTACCAACTGGTGACACATTTCACACTTAGTTTTTCTCTCCCCCCGCTAACAATACACTACAATAGAGCATTCATACTTTTTGTCTGGCAATTTTACCTGAGGGACAATGAGTAACTAATTAAGTGCATGAGAGTTTCATGCCATCAGACTAGCTCCTGAATGCAATTACAGTCTCTCTGTGAACAAATAGAAAGAGGCAAGTTGAATTCCCCCAGTTTTTTGGATTGTTCTTTGATATATAGTTGCTACAAAAAAAGAGAATAAGTTTTGTAGTCTGATCAAACCCACATGCCTTCCAACTATCTCAGTTTGGCAGGAGCAGCCCTGATTCTGTTGTCTCACTTTGCGGAGTATGCACTGAATTAATTCAAAATGGAGAAGAGAAGGGGCAAAATCTTGCCCTTTACTATATGCTCTGACAAAAGCAAATTGTTGCAGCCTCTTTTAGCTTATGCGCTCTTCCTTATTAATTTTTTGTAGTTTTTAAAATTTACGTACAATTTACGTACAATTTTACAAACACATAACCCCACCACCAAGGCCTGAACAAGTATCCTTCCCTTTGCCGTATATTTATACATCAACCATTAATCAAATGTCATATCCAAGCATCCAGAGTAATATTTAGTTTTATAATATTACCTATTTTGATAAATATATCATTCTAAAAACTCTTCACTTTGGGGCATTACCACCATAAATAAAAGTATGTCCCTCTGTCCATGCCACATCTCCTCATTAATAACTTTACTCAGGATCTCTTCACATGGCCCAAAGACAAAAAGGAAAATGCATGGGGTGGTTCATGGCACCCCACACGCCTCCCCTCCTCACACACAGAGAGCAGGAAAGGGTGCATTGCCAAGGGATCTTTCGCTTGTTGCATGCAGACATGAAAGGTGTGTCGAATGGGAGTTTGGTTCACTGCATTTCAAAAGCCGATGTTAAAACTGCTTTTGATATTCAAGTAAAATGGCATCTTAAAGAACTTCACAATGTATGCAAGCCACTTGGAAGTATTAGGCACCTCTGTTATTTGAAAGGGTGGAATCAGTCACATTTTCCATTAACAGTCCTGTGTAAGCAGGAAGAGTCAATTTGATACACACCACACCTATCTCTGGAAAGGCGTCATAATGTGCAACCAACTAGACTTTAGGGCTGGGATCCTGTTAGTCTCTAAGCCTGGCATAAATTTGTTTGTGCAAATGATTATGCTTCTAGATTATTGCTTGAAGGAAGTGTCCCAACCAGTGTTCTGCGTGTGCTATTAAGATTTGTCTTCAGGCAGTGACATGCTCCCATCCATTTTTTTTTCATTATGTGCCTTTATTTTATTTTATTTTTTACTTATGGCTCGTTGATTGTGTAGAATCTTAGAATCACTTGGAGACTCATGGAGACTGCTGCACAAGGTTTAATATCTGTACTGACATTAAATGTATGTCCATTGGAACTACGCTTGGACTTTTTGCATTTATGAAAAAGTCAGAATCAGAAGAGTCAAGATACCAGCATCCCATACAAGACCTGCTATTGATATTTTGCTGTTAGAGTCAGGGGAAAAAAAATAACACATAAACACAGACTGAAGTCAAGGAGGCCACTCTAGTTATTTTTTTCTAGCTAGAAAATCAACTAATATGTTACTTGTATTGTCGAAGGCTTTCATGGCTGGAATCACTCAGTTCTTGTGGTTTTTTTCGGGCTATATGGCCATGTTCTAGAGGCATTTCTCCTGACATTTCACCTGCATCTATGGCAAGCATCCTCAGAGGTGAGGTCAGGTGAGGATGCTTGCCATAGATGCAGGCGAAACGTCAGGAGAAATGCCTCTAGAACATGGCCATATAGCCCGAAAAAACCCACAAGAACTGAGTAATATGTTACTGTTCTTAGATAACATGCAAAGTTAATTTCTCAGTTGACCTCCTGGCTCTACCTAGTTCATAATTTTGAATTACAAGGTATATAAACAATTAATAAACTAGGTCGATTAGTCACCTGCTAACCTTGCCTTAATAAACATTAGACTTGCCAAATTGGTTGGAGCCTCAATTTTGTTGGAGCCCCCAGTGGTGCAATGGGTTAAACTTGTGTGCCGGCAGGACTGCTGGCCGACAGGTCAGTGGTTCGAATCCGATGAGAGGAGGTTGAGCTCCCTCTGGCAGCTCCAGCTCCCCATGCGGGAACATGAGAGAAGCCTCCCACAGGATGGTAAAACATCAAACATCTAGGCGTCCCCTGGGCAACATCGCCTGAGGACTGAGAAGGGCAGAATACAAATACAGCAAATAAATAAATAAATAAACGTCCTTGCAGGTGGCCAATTCTCTCACACCAGAAGCAACTTGCAGTTTCTCAAGTTGCTCCTGACCCAACCCCCCCCTCCCCACAAGTTTGTTTTCATTGAACTATTAGCACTATGTATGATTGAATATCTTTACTAGTTTGAAGCTAGATTGTAAAGAATTTACTTTAGAAAAAAAATGCTGACTTTAAAGGTTGTAAAGAATTTATTTTAGAAAAAAATCTTGTTTATTTTTACAGGTAAGGAAGATAGCAGCAGAATATTACGATACCTTACCACAGCACCAGTCCTGGGTTCGAGTTCTTTGGGACTTCATTTTCGACAATACCATTGGCCCTTATTCAAGAGTGAAGCGAATATGCAAGCTAGCATCAGAATCTCAATAGATACCAGCTCCAGCTCCACCCTTACTTGTTATAAGCTTAATAGACCTTTGACTTTCTGCATACCTTCCTTATCCAACAAGTATGTTCTGTGATAGATGCTTGCAAGGCAAAGAAGGCTGATGTTATTCTTCAGAGGATTCGCTGTAAACCAGTTATGAAGAAATATGTCAATGAAGCCTGTCAGAAGTATTTTCAAATTGTGTTGTATTTTGTTTTCTTTATTAAGCTGTAGATCAGAGGTCATGAATGGTTAAAAAAACCCATACCGCCCTATTTTTTAAAAAGTGTAGCTCCCATTACGTGTGGCTACTGTCTTTGCTGGTTCTGGCAAATCCAACAAAACCTGAAGATCATAGCTTCTTTGTAGAAAACAGATCTCAGAGGGGCAAGGTATGTTGGATCAAGGTAGGTCTTCTTAGGGCTGTCCAGACAGTGTCTTTATCCTAGGAGCTTTTGCAGCAAACAGGAGAGTGGCCAGACATCGTTCCCTGTAAGCGTGGAAGCAATCGCTACAAAATGCAAAAAACATGAGATTTCCAAGTGTGGGAATATTTCAGTTTTGAGCTGAATATGCCGATCTTTGCATGTCTGTGTTCTCTGCAATAGGAAATCCCGGGATATTTTTTCATCTGGGTTTGTTCCTGCATTTTGGATGTTTGTTCCTGATTAGTTGTATCTTAAAAAGAAGGTGACATTTGAGTAGAAGGCAAAAACTTTGTTTGTGTTCCAGAAAGTTCATGAAATGTTTGAAGGGCACTGTCTCACTGGCCAGGACTTTTGCAGTGATTTGCGTATTTGAATCTCCACATTAAAAAAACTGCTGAAGTTTCTGGTGGAAGTTCCACAGTGGTCATCTTGGGAGCCTCTAAAGTGTGCAATAAAACATCAAGTTTGGACAACGGAGGCAGAAATCCCAGGACCAACAGGTCTGTATGTGGACCTCCTCTGAAGTCCCACTTAAAACCCGTGATTTAGTATTGTCTGGAAGTGCCCTTAGAGATCTGGAAATAGACAGGGAAAAGTGACTAGAATGATTTAGGGCAGAGGCAGGAAATCTTAGGCCCAGGGGCAAATCTGGCTTTCTTAAACCCCAAGGTGGCTTTCTAGAGTGCCCTAGGCTGCTTATACCTACAGAAAAATGCCTTCCCTAAACTAAAACGTGCTGGAATTTTTGGTTTGAACCTGTTGTCTCTGGATCTGCTGCAATGTGGACCAAGGAAGCTTTTGTGAAATTAATTTCACGCTCTCAATGAAAGGTTCCGTTCCATTGACAAAAGGATATATTCCCTTGTGTCAATACTGGCTGCATATAACACTGTGAAGCTTCTTCTCACAACTGTTGTATAAGAAACAGATAGCTTTTATTATTATATTTGGTAGAAAAGATTAGCAAGAGGAAATGTGATATGAATTATGACTGATAGTTGATTTAAGGTACTTGGATATCTACCGTTTGTCAAATAAAAATCGATAATCCAATGATAATTGCTACCAATATGTTTCAAGCTCACAAGTGGGATACTTTGCATAAACTGAAATCCTACTTGGATCATTTTGACCAGAAATGAGCCATTTACTCAACAGTGATTACCTATATATTGATTGATTCATTGATGGCTGATTCAATGGACATTCTCTGTAACAGCCAATGGATACAACAAAGCCTTCAAGTGTCAGCTTTAAGATGCTTCTGAAAGATTTAGCAACGTATATCAGTTGGAAAGGTTAAATGGGAACACGTCATAGCCAGTGCAACAGCATGTCTATATATGCAACACCTTGAATCTGAAACCTAATGGATGTACCCTGATATGAATACAATAACATATCTCTGTTTATGGTTACAGATATGTCATGTAACATAACAGGAGAAACAAGAATCCTGAGGCACTTTAAACACAAATTAGTTTTAGTTATCAGAGTTTATGTATTCAAGCCTACTTTAGAAAATGCATCTGATACATGAGTCTGCGGAACTTCATCTAAAATAAAACTCATTAATTTTCCTGATGCTTAGCAGTTCTTTTCGTTGGCTTATGGAGAAACATTAAGCCTGACTTACTTAGAAGGAAACCTCATTGAGCTTAAGGGTGTACACTCCCAAGTTAAGACTGCATGCAATAGATGCCTAAACATTGGAGCCAAGATCCTACATCATGTTTTTATGTATTGTCAAAAGCTTTCATGGCCAAAGTCACTGGATTGTTGTGAGTTTTCCGGGCTGTATGGCCATGTTCCAGAAGCATTCTTTCCTGATGTTTTGTTAGAGCTCACAACCTCTGAGGATGTCTGCCATAGATGCAGGTGAAACATCAGGAGAAAATACTTCTGGAACATGACCATATAGCCCGGAAAACTCACAACAATCCATCATGTTTTTAGCTATGCAAACATAGTTACTAATAAACTACACGTGATTGAAGTCTGTGGCACAGTTGAATGGGGCACTTCAGGATAAGGCAGCCAGTCTCTCCAACCACTGAACTGCAGTGTTATGAGTCTTCTTTGACAGAGAAAAAGCAGGGTATAAAGACTAATAATAATAACAACAATAATAAAGGGGAAGCTGCCACTCCTAGGCTTGAATGCAAGACAATAGTCAATATATCATCCTGAAAAATCCAGTGCATTGCTCCAAACTCTCTAGAGTTTCAGGTGAATTGGAGGCACTTATGATCAAGGCAGTGGTATCTCAATCATGAATATTATTGTTAATCCCTACTGAATCAGTGGAATTTGTCTCCATGTTGACTCGCCATCCAACCATTTTTTGCAGCATTTCTCAACCTGGGGATCGGGACCCCTGGGGCGGGGGTCGTGAGGGGGTTTCAGAGGGCTCACCAAAGACCATCAGAAAACATGCGTTTCTGATGGTCTTGGGAACCCCTTTAGCCGAGAAGGCTAAAGGTCTCTCCACCTGTTCTCTTCCTTATTGAAACAAATGGCAAATATTCCCACCAAAAGCCCTCTGCCCCTGTGATTGGCTGGCCTCTCAGGCAAAGGAAGGGCTCCCAGCGGGAAGGCGAGAGTGCCTGACAACGTGGTGCACAAGTACAGACAAGGGAGAGCGCGCAACGCTGGAGGGAGGTTTGGGCCAGCAAGTCCCTTCAAGACTTTCTGTGTGTTCTGTGTGAGAAGGTTCAGAATGCTCTTTGATTGTAGGTGAACTATAAATCCCAGCAACTACAACTGGGATTTATAGTTCCCCAAACTCCACCAGTGTTCACATTTGAGTATATTGAGTATTTGTGCCAAGTTTGGTCCAGATCTATCATTGTCTGAGTCACAGTGCTCTCTGCACGTAAGTGAACTACAATTCCAAAACTCAAGGTCAATGTCCACCAAACCCTTCCAGTATTTTCTGTTGGTCATGGGAGTTCTGTGTGCCAAGTTTGGTTCAATTCCATTGTTGGTGGAGTTCAGAATGCTCTTTGATTGAAGGTTAACTACAACTCCCAAATTACAAAATCAACCCCCACCCCACCAGTATTCAAATTTGGGTGAATCCGGTATTTGTGCCAAATTTGGTCCAGTGAATGAAAATACATCCTGAATATCAGACATTTACATTACGATTCATAACAGTCGCAAAATTACAGCTATGATGTAGCAACTAAAATAATTTTATGGTTGGGGGTCACCACAAAATGAGGAACTGTATTAAGGGGTTGCAGCATTAGGAAGATTGAGAACCACTGATTTATTGAATGTGCCTATTTTATTTGGGAATAACTAAGAGGAAGACAACCATTGTCAGAGATGTAGAGTGTGAAATCTTCTTTTTTAACAATTCTTTGTTTTTGCAAGCATAACCTGGGGACCGACATTATTTAGTTTCGTGTGTAATATTTGCCAATTAGCAATCTCAGGAATATAAATTATAAATAGAAGGTTCCACAGTGGAGTCCAAGTCTACTGCAGAAAGATGAAAGAAAAGCCAATCCATGCACGTTGTGGACAATGAACAGTTTATTACCAATATGAACACAGATACTGTGATGCACTGATGTACCGCTTTAATATTGTGATAGCTCTGAGACCAGTGACTTGCTGGTTGACAGCTGGTGTCTTTCGGCTTCCACTGGTAATGCCACAAATAAGATTCTGTTGGCAAAAGGTCTTCATTTACAATGCAGACTACCAGTAAAATTACTTTGAAGTCATCTAGTAAAAGCGAATGGTTCACGTGTTTCTTTACCTACTATATACTAAAAAGAAAAATGTCATACATTTAAATAAGCAAATACAAAATACAAAAAAGGCTGACCAAATCTGATGTGCATTGTCAGATGAAATTTAAAAAATCCAGAATATTTAAATTTTAATATTTTTCTTTTTTACGATTTTAAGACTTTTTTCTTTTCTTTCATTTTTTTTTAAATGAAGCAAATCCAAGGCAGCAGCAAGCTTCAAAGTCTGCTGAGTCTGCTAATAAAAAGGATTTTAGAACAAAAGACAGGGCCAGGTGTCCTCTTTCACCATCTTGCATGATCTTGGTACACCTAGAAATGATCCAATTGTCTCTTGTCCTTTTCAACTTCCGGATGATTCCATGGTCATTATGTTGTGCTGATTCTACTCAACTCCTGCCTGATAGCTAGGGAGAGAGAGAAAAAAGAAAAATGTTTGTGCTTAAGGCTAAATTATTTTATTTGTTTATTTATTTATTTGAAACATTTCTATTCTGCCCTTCTCACCCCGAAGGGGACTCAGGGCGGAGCACAACATATATACGGCCCATTCCAGGACATAAAATAACTATAAATATACATAAACATTAAAATCAGTCATATCTACTTTAAAATCAGTTGTTTAAATTCATTTCAAAACACCATGCGGAGTAGGTTCCCTATTATTGCATCATTGCACTGCCCCAAAGGCTTGGTCCCACAGCCAGGAGGGGGTGGGCTGATCTAATCTTGCCAGGAAGGGAGTTCCATAGCCAGGGGCAATCACTGAGAAGGCCCTGTCTCTCCTCCCTGCCAAATGCGCCTGTGACTGTGGTGAGACTGAGAGCAGGGACTCCCCAGAAGATCTTAGTCTTCACAGTGGTTCGCAAAGGGATATGCGTTCGGACTGGTAAACTGGGCCAGGTCCCTTTAGGGCTTTATAGGCCTAAGCCAGTACTTTGAATTGTGCCAACAGGCAGCCAGTGGAGCTGACATAACATGGGACTTGTGTGCTCCCTGTATGCCTCCCCAGTTATTAACCTGGCTGTCTCTCGAAGCTTCCGAACAGTCTTCAAAGGCAACCCCATGTAGAGTGCATTGCAGTAGTTTATTTTGGATGTAACAAAAAGTGGACCATCATGACCAAGTCTGACTTCTCAAGGTATGGGCGTAACTGGCACACAAGTTTTAATTGTGCGAAAGCCTCCCTAGCCACCTCTGCAACCTGAGGTTCCAGACTCAGTGATAAGTCCAGGAGGACTCCCAAGATGCAAACCAGTGCCTATTATTATTATTATTATTATTATTATTATTATTATTATTAGATACACAACAAGATTAGCATACAACAAACAAGATCACTATGCTGGCTTTTGTATTGGATCACATGCTGGACACTTTCCAAGTGTCTAGGATTATGTGATGTATTGGCGGATTATTATTATTATTATTATTATTATTATTATTATTATTTGATAGATAACAAGATTAGCACACAACAAACAAGATCACAATGCTGGCTTTTGTATTGGATCACATGACAGACACTTACCAAGTGTCTAGGACTATGTTATATATTGGTGGATTACTATTATTATTATTATTATTAGATATGCAACAAGATTAGCACACAACAAACAAGATCACTATGCTGGCTTTTGTATTGGATCACATGCTGGACATTTTCCAAGTGTCTAGGACTATGTGGTGTATTGGCGGATTACTATTATTATTATTATTATTATTATTATGTTTATGTTTATTTATACCTCGCTTTTTCTCTCCACAAGGAGATTCAAAGCGGTCACAACTTCACACCTAACATAGTGAGCACACAACAATTTTGGGATTGGCTGAAATCCCAGGCTGAGATCATGTATCAGGAGATGTGGCTATAACGTTAGAGCTTAGTTCTTGTAGCTACATTTCCTGAAGCTGCCTATGAAATAGACCTTTTCAGGATTGCATCCCCACTGAATGAGGTACTGGACAGTGGGCAGTATGTGATGATGCAAGCATGGGCAAACTTCAGATCTCTAGATGATTTGGACTTCAACTCCCAGAAATCCCAGCTGTCAGGAATTGTGGGAGCTGAAGTCCAAAACACCTGGAGGGCTGAAGATTGCCCATATTTGCATGATACCTCCAGCTGGCTCTATTGGAGAAGGGCTAGAAGCACCTTCACATTCTGTTGTACTCTCCAGAACTTTAGAAACACTTTTGCAGGTGATGAGAGGGGCCTTTGCTGCCTAAAAGGTAGGCCCTGGAGGCACCTTTGATCATTGCCATGGTACAACAGCTATAAATGTGCTACATACCTGGCTTACGCCATCACAAATCATGAACAGGATGCTAGTAATTACTGAAGAAACAACACAAGGATGTGTTGTGTATATACGATATTTAGGACATGAGTTCTAACTCAGAGCAGTACCCCAGATTCATTATATCACTGCTGGGGAATGTGTGGCTCCTTGAATGTTGATGGATTGCAAGGAAACTTAGCCAGTCCTTTGTGCCCCATTCAAAACTAACACATCATCAGCACTCAAGTCAATGGCCAGAGCAGCCCACTGGACATGACAGTTGCCCAATGGATTAAAAAACCACAGACTGTGGTTTCCAGAAAAAAGCCATAGGTAAAGGTAAAGATTTCCCCTGACATTAAGTCTATTCACGTTTGACTCTGAGGCGTGGTGTTCATCTCTATTTCTAAGCTGAAGAGCTGGCATTGTCCGTAGACACCTCCAAGGTCATATGGCCAGCATGACTGCATAGAGAACTAAGCCGTTACCTTCCCACAGAAATGGTACCTATTGATCTACTCAGATTTGCATGCTTTCAAAGTACTAGGTTGGCAGAAGCTGAGCCTAACAGTGGGAGCTCACCCTGCTCCCCAGATACGAACCACCAATGTTTTGGTCAACAAGTTCAGCAGCTCAGCAGTTTAACCTGCTGCACAGATCAGCAGTTTAACAGCCATAATCAGATGAAATTCTAGTGTAGGAAGCCCATTTGTTCCCTTACACTCCAGTAAGGGTTTTGTAGGAACCTCTCCACCCCCTTTCTCCATCTGCAGATTAGCTTTGTGATTTTGTAGTTGTGTTTTTCTTGGCTTTTCGTCTTGCGATCGCTTGTGAATTCTGTAGGGCCATTTCTTATGAACAGAACTAGATATAAACAGTTTCTTTACCACTCCCTCCCCCCCCCCCCCCCCCCCCCCCACTTCTCCAAGGAGAGGTTATTATGGACCTCATCACATTGAGGTTAAGAAGTGTCTTCTCTACACTTCTCTGTGTTGTCAACATGCCGCTGACACAGAGTCCTCTGGAAACCATCAGATGATGCAGGTCTACTTCTGGTGGGGTTCCATTGGGCTTCATGCTGGCAGCACAGAGAAATGGAGCCCAGAAGAGTTGGATGTACACCAACCCCTCATAGAAGAAGTTGGGGAGGAAGCTGGACAGTGGGGAAGTGTCATGGAAAGGGATCCCATAACAGTAAGGGAATGCAGCATTACGCTTCCCCCACAATTTCTTGGCTTCAATGTGTTGAGGTCATACGGAAGGCCTTTGTTTTCCCTTTAAGCGCTGTACTGCTCAGCCTCAATTTAGTCAAGAAGTCCAAGGGTAATCCTTTCATTCAATGTCATGAAAAGTGTCAGGGTTTTCCCTGCTCTCCCTCAATGAAGCAGCTATTGGCACTAAGGCAAGACTGTGTGTTTAAGGCACAATTAGAGGTGGAGCAAGAGCAAATGCAAACAAAGGTGGGGAAAACCTGATTTTCATCAAACACGAGTCTTTATTGTCTTTGTGTCATGCATAAGCAATGTGGTATGACATGTTTATCTCCCAACATGCAAAGTACGAGGGTTGAATGAAAAGTAATGCCTCCACCTTCGTTACTTGGGTTTGGATGGGAATATTTTTAATAAATAAAACGCATAAATAATCCTTAGAATGTGCGCTTTAACTACCACTATTCACTTTTCCACATAATCACCAGACAATCGGATATATTTCTACCAACATGAACAAGTTTTCTGAAGCCGTCACGGAAGAAGTCGAAACTCTGTTTCCCTAACCAGTGTTCCACAGTTCTCTCAGCGTCTTCATCAGAAGCATAATGATGTCCGAGCAGATCTTCTTTCATTATCAGGAACAGATGGAAGTCAGACGGTGCTATTTATTTATTATTTATTTATTTATTTATTTACTTCTTTTGTATACCGCAAATATCAGCCTAAAAAGGCGACTCGACATCTATTATGTTAGGAGCAGACCAAACAGTTGCATTGCATTTTTAACAAACAAACAAACAAACAAACAAACAAACAAACAAACAAACAGAACACGAAGTTTGCAAGCTTGGTAGAATCGCTTCTGGTTGCTTCTGGAGTGAGAGAATCAGCCATCTACGAAGACGTTGCCCAGGGGACACCCGGATGTCTTGCAATCCTGCGAGGAGGCTTCTCTCATGTCCCCCAGAACGTGCTAAATCTGGACTGTATGGAGGATGCCGTACGGTGGTGAGATCCAGCCTCTGAAGTTTCAAATCTGTGCATTTTCATTTCAGGCATCAGCATCCTGGGTATCCATGGTGCACAGATCTTCCGATAGCCAAGCAAAACAATAATGTGACCCACACATTCTTGTGAAATGGCTACTATGCTTGAAATTTCTCTCTGAGTGATACGACAATCGTCCTGAATCAATCTGTCAACTTTTCCTTGTGAAACTCAGTGGTTGCTGTCACAGGACATCCAACTCTTTGTTTGTCACGCAAGTCAGATGTTCACACCTCAACATCTTTAAACTTACTCACCCAACAACGCACAGTATTCACATCAACACAATCACCATAAATAGCTTGCATTCTCTGATGAATCTCCTTTGGGGTGACACCTTCTGCTGTCAAGAATTCAATGACTGCACGTTGCTTATGTCACATTGACCGACCGTCTGCTCAGGGTTCCATACTTCGTACTTTAACAACGCAACAGTTCAATGCTAAGGCTTCCTGCCAAAATGGAACTGTAGAGCAGAATCTACTGAACAAGCCAGTACCTGCTGCATACCAGTACTGCCATCTGTTGAGGAGTTACGAAGGTGGAGGCATTACTTTTCATTCAACCCTCGTATCTTAGTGCAATGGCTACAACTCTTTATTTCTTGGAAACTCGCTGCAGACCAGCAGACAATGGTTTCTGGACTGGTGATGGTCTACAGGTCACACTTTGATTAGCAGTGCGTTATGCAACACTGGTTTTAATATGAGGTTCAAAACAAGGCTATTTTAAGCGTTTATTTTCCAGACTCTCTAGGAATAATTAATACCAATTTAGTGTGTTCAAAGTGGCAGTCCTTGCAACAGTGCCAATCCATAAGCCATTGCTTAATAGTCTGCAGTGTATTTCCAGGAAAGAAAGAAACAATTGTAGTCAATGGGTACAATAATGGGATATTAAGAACAAAATCACCAGTCCCTCATATCAGTTCATCCTGCTCAGTTGGTTAGTTTGGTAACAGCAATTCTTTGTGGGTGCTGGGCTCGTATTCACACAGAAATCTCTGTACTTTTACTCAGAACTAAAGAGTCTTTTTCATTATTTTTGAGTCACACCTCCCCAAATCCTAAGTCTTGGGAATTGTTGTTATTGTATAAAGGTAAAGTAAAGGTTTCTCCTTGACAGTAAGTCTACTTGTGTCTGACTCTAGGGGGTGGTGCTCATCTCCATTTTGAAGCCGAAGAGCCGGCGTTGTCCGTAGACACCCCCAAGGTCATGTGGCTAACATGATTGCATGGGGCGCTGTTACCTTCTTGCCAAGACAGAACCTATTGATCTACTCACATTTACATGCTTTCGAACAGCTAGGTTGGAAGATCAGCCTAACAATGGGAGCTCACCCCGCTCCCTGGATTCAAACCACCGACCTTTCGGTCAGCAAGTTCAGTAGCTCAGCATGTTAACCTGCTGTGCCACCAGTGGGGCCTTCTTACTTTATACCTTCAAGTCATTTCACACTTATGGAGACCCCAAAGTGAACCCATCACAGGGTTTCCTTGGTGTGATCTTTTGAGAAGGACTTTTGCCTTTACCTGAGGCTGAGAGTGTGTGACCTGTCTAAAGTCACCCAGTTGGTTTTCATGGCTAAGTGGAGATTTGAAGCCTGGTTTCCAGAGTTGCAGTCCAATGCTCAAACCACTGCACTATTCTGGCTCTCACACTGGGGAGATGCAATCCCAAAATGTATTCTTCCTAGCTTTGTTCTCATCAGCCTGCAATTGTCAGTGGGAGGCTATGAAAGCTATATTGATATACAACTGACATTATGTAAATATACCCAGCTTCCTTTTCTTTTCTTCCCACATACATCCAGGTTGGCAGCTATGGAATACACTGATTAAATTGATAACTCACTAACAAGAAAAAAATTCTCCCTCTCCTTGTTTATTTTATTTTATTTTTAGAAAAGACCAGCACAAAAGTTCCATTTTCCTACTTACCATCAATTATCTCTTCTTTTACTTTGTGTAACTCTTTTACAACTTCCTCCAATATTTCCTAGGAAGGAAAAAAAAACCCCTAAATTAAACAATGGATAGATACTAGTCATGTGCATTTGGGACTTACCTTGATCCATTTTGTGTCCCAGCTTTCGCTGGGTGCCTCGATTTGTTTTGTCTGAGCCTCTCAAAATCTGGAGGTCAGATATTTATTTTTCTGTTTTGGAGGCTGAAAGATCCGTTTTGTTTTGACCCATTATGGGGGGTACTCGGTGCTCGGCTGCTGGCCTTGCAAGGCCCAACGCCTGCACCCCTAGACGTTTCGTGCATTTTCGTATCATGCCATCCAAATGGACAAACAATTCTCTCTTTTTTTGACACCACAATGCAATGAATAAAAGTCTCGGTCATCTGGACTGATGGAGGAATATACTAGGAACTCACTTGTTTCATGCGATCAAAATCTAAGGTGTCCATTGCCACATCATTGCTGCTGCTTGCCGGCTTCATTCTTGAGAAAGAGAGAAACAAAAGGAAATAAAGGCAGGTATTCCCTGTTGTTTTGGAAAGAAACTGGTCTTGTTTATTAAGGTACTGAGTGAGCAATTCCTTATGAGCAAAGTGGAGCATGAAAGCAAGCAGAAGCCCAACACACAGCACATGAACCCTTAATTGCTTCCGACTCTGCCTTGCTTCCCTCTTGCAGGGTAGACTTCCTGAGCAAACTGCATTATGCCCTTTCCGCCTTCCATCATTACAAGCATGAAAACACACTGCGAAGTGGGGAGGACCAAGTCAATAACACATCAGTGTACGTAAGGATTTTTAATGTGCAATGCTAATCTAGATAATTTCCATGACTACATCATTGTCGAGCTATTTGCTACTGTTAATTATTTACTATGCTCTATTTTTGTAGGCACAGTGGGTTAAAGTGCGGAGATGCTGAACTTGCAGACTGAAAGGTTGCAAGTTCAAATCTGAGTGAGCGTCCGCTGAGCGTCCGCTGTCAGCCCCAGCTTCTGTCAACCTAGCAGTTTGAAAACATGCAAATGTGAGTAGATCAATAGGTACCGCTCTGGCGGGAAGGTAACGGTGCTCCATGCAGTCAGCCACATGATCTTGGAGGTGTCTATGAACAACGCCAGCTCTTCGGCTTAGAAATGGAGATGAGCACCAACCCAGAGTCGGACATGACTGGACTTAATGTCAGGGGGAAAATCTTTACCCTAATTTTTGCAGAGCTTCTGGGCTAGGTTGTCTGCTAGGGATATTTTCAAAACTTAATATCCTCCCACGTATGCTACACTTTCCCCACTAATAATGCAATTGGTGTTTCACCCATATGTCCCAACAAAAAGTAACCAATATCTAGTCCAAAAAGTTTGCTTCTCTCATCCAAGCATTTTGGTTGCTGTTCATTCTGATACCAGATCCAGGGGGACCTCATGTGGTTGATACTGGGCAGTGCAGTAAGGTGCAAGAAGGACCAAACCTCTCTTTGTTTTGGATGAGATTATATAGAATCACTAGCTGTCCCCTGCCACGCATTGCTGTGGCCCAGTCTGTGCATATGTGTTGTGTGTGTGTGTATGTGTATGCATATTTTGTGTATATATGTGTGTTTGCATGTGTGTGTGTTTTTGTGAATGTATTGTAATGTTGTTGTTTTTTTTGCTTTTAAGTCTCTTCTAGTGTGTTTTTCAGTGTTTTTATGAGTAATGGTTACTTGTTGGCCTGATACATGTATTCTGTCCAAATTTGGTGTCAATTTGTCCAGTGATTTTTGCGTTATGTTAATCCCACAAACAAACATTACATTTTTATTTATACCTAGCTGTCCCCTGCCATGCGTTGCTGTGGCCCAGTCTGTGTATGTGTGTTTTGTGTGTATATATTTGTGTATATATGTGGTTTTGCGCATGTGTTGTAATGTAATTTTTGTTTTTTGGCTTTTTAAGTCTCTTCTGCTGTGTTTTTCGGTGTTTTTATGAGTGATGGTCACTCATTGGCCTGATAAGTAGATTGTGGCCAAATTTGGTGTCAATTTGTCCTGTGGTTTTTGAATTATGTTAATCCCACAAACGAACATTACATTTTTATTTATATAGACAGAGCTGGAAGAGATCCCGTGAGTCATCCAGTCCAACCCCCTGCCAAGAAACATTCAAACATGAGAGATGAAACTTGAATGTGAGATTCCACCTCGTAATTTCACAGCATGATATATTAGTTTGAATGTTGGATTAGGACTCTGGAACCCCATGGAAACCCACAGTGTGATCTTGGGCTGGTGACACTCTCAGATGTAGAGGAAGGAAAAGGAAATCTTCCTCTGAAGAAACCTTGTCAAGAAAATCCTATAAGAGTGATGTTATGAACTGAAGAAGCATAACAACAGCAATTTCACTACTTTCATGTTTTGCAGTACAGGCATTCCCCAAGTTATGGACAAGATAGGTTCAATAGGTTTTCTCTTAAGCTAAATTTGATGGAGGTCAGAACAGGTACATTTTCTAAGTGTAACTCCAGCCATGTGTGTGTGTTAGCACTGGATGGCATAGGGAAAATTAACACCCCTGTAGTGTTTGTTTTGCTGTCTGTGTCCCTGTTTGGAAGATTTCACCTCACTTTCTGTTCCTGTGATAATTGGATTTTGAAAAAAAAGGGCTTATCTTGGACAACAAGGCTTGGTGATAAAGCTTCAGTGGAGGCACCCTTTCCCCATGACAATAACTCTTTCAGGTGTGAATTTTCCTTCCGAGGGCAAGAACCATAGGACCATAGACTCATTGAGTTGGAAGACACCTCATGGGCCATCCAGTCCAACCCCCTGCCAAGAAGCAGGAAAATTGCATTCAAAGCACCCCCGACGGATGGCCATCCAGCCTCTGTTTAAAAGCCTCCAAAGAAGGAGCCTCCACTGTTGAACAGCTCTCATAGTCAGGAAGTTCTTTCTAATGTTCAGGTGGAATCTCCTTTCCTGTAGTTTGAAGCCGTTATTCCACGTCCTAGTCTCCAGGGCAGCAGAAAACAAGCCTGCTCTCTCTTCCCTATGACTTCCCCTCACATACATGGCCATCATATGGGCAGCACATTGAATATAGCCCTGTGTGATAAAGTGATCACATGACTGTGTTGCACTACACAATGTACATTGTGTCTGCGATTCTTGTTTTATAGTTTTAATGGTTTTAATCTATTTTCATATGCTGTTGATTTGACATGTGGTGTTTTTATACATGTGAGGCATTGAATTTTGCCACTGATTATGTTGTGAACCGCTTTGAGTCCCCCCAGGGGTGAAAAAAGCGGTTTTGTTGTTCATTCATTCAGACGTTTCCGACTCTTCGTGACCTCATGAACCAGCCCACGCCAGAGCTCCCTATCGGCCGTCACCATTCCCAGCTCCTTCAAGGTCAATCCAGTCACTTCAAGGATGCCTTCCATCCATCTCGCCCTTGGTCACCCCCTCTTCCTTTTTTCCTTCCATTTTCCCCAGCATGATTGTTTTCTCTAAGCTTTCCTTTCTTCTCATGTATATAAATACAATAAATAAATAAATAAATAAATAAATAAACAAATAAATAAATATGCCAGCAAAATGTGTATTAACCATAAGAGTAGGTAAAGGTAAAGGTTTTCCCCTGAGATTAAGTCCAGTTGTATCCAACTCTGGGGAGTGGTGCTCATCTCCAGTTCAAGCTCATGAGCCGCCACTGTCCATAGACACCTCTAAGGTCATGTGGTCGGCATGACTGGAAGGAACGCTGTTACCTTCCCGCCGGAGTGGTACCTATTAATCTACTCACATTTGCACATTTTCGAACTGCTAGGTTGGCAGAAGCTGGGCCTAACAGCGGGAGCTCATGCTGCTCCTCAGATTCGAAACTGCAACCTTTTGGTTAGCAAGTTTAGCAGCTCAGCGGTCTAACCCACTGCGCCACTGGGGGCTCTGTAAGAGTATTTGCAGATACTGATGATAGAAATTAGCTTCTAATTTGTGTTTTTGAAGTAGCATTTTGAAGAATGCTTCTATGATATAGGGAAATACATAACCAGCAATTTAATTTTTCACTCTGGAACCTTCTGACTCGAGTGCTGCCAGGCTGAAAGAGGTTTTTAGGATTCTGTTTGGTTGTTAATAGTTGTCAGTGTGAATCCTTAGTGGTTACGAGTCCATTTTAAAAATCTTGTAATTACTTAACAGGATCACGTTTATTTAAAAAAGCATAATGCAACCCCAAATTATGAATTTAGCGTAATGTGTGGTTTGGCTCTCAGATGTCTTTTTCAGAGCCACCTGCAGCTTTTTATGCTTTTATGGAACAAGAAAAAAAATCATGTTTTCTTGAGTGACTCCACTGAGACCAGCATTTTCCAAATAACAGGGAGTGAAAATGGTAGCGAGTTGCATCTAGATTAGTTATGGGCAAACTTTGGTCCTCCAGGAATTGTGGGAGTTGAAGTCCAAAGCACCTGGAGGGCCGAAGTTTGGCCATGCTTGATCTAGATATACAAAGGAGTCACTGTGACACAATGGGTTAAACCCCTGTGCTGGCTGAACTGCTAACCTGAAGGTCAGCGGTTCGAATCTGCAAGACAGGGTGAGCTCCCATCTGTCAGCTCCAGCTGACATAAGAGAACCCTCCCACAGGATGATAAAACATCCAGGGGTCCCCTAGGCAACATCCTTGCAGACTGCCAATTCTCTCACACCAGAAGCGACTTGCAGTTTCTTAAGTCACTTCTGACATGATAAAAAAAATCTAGATATACAGGTAGTTGGTAGCTGATGATGGAAGAATTATATAACTTTGCAAGGGATAAGCCAAGAGACAACAGAGGAGTCAGAGCAGGGGATTTTTTGGTACCTAGTGGATGGTTGGTATTGAATGGGGCTCTTAGGTTCAGAACTTCTGTCCACTGATGAGTTTCTATGGCAATGAAATGAAAAAGCATATGAAATGAACACAAATGGAAGCATCATGCATTGAGTTCAAAACGTGCAGGTGACCTGTAAAGGATGCTCTGCAGCTCACCTTGACAGTAAGGAAGCGACAGGCTTTTCCACAGAGTTGCTTCGCTCCCAAAGCTTCTTGCCAGCATCTGTTTAAAAAGAAAAAAGAAAGAAATACTACAAATCTCTTTGCTTGATCATGAAGGAGGACCCAGAGATTCCTAGAGAATCTGGATGCTCTATTTCAAAGGGTGCAGGACTTCCACGAAAGTGGAAGAACTGCAAACAAACCTCCCACTATGTTTTGAACCTGAGAAAAGACCTCTATAAGAATCTCTAGGTCCTCTGGTAGAATATGACTACAGTCATACTATTTATTTATTTACAGTATTTATATTCTGCCCTTCTCAACCTGCAGGAGACTCAGGGCGGATTACCACGTACATATACATGGCAAAAATTCAATGCCATCGACACACAATATATATAGACAGATACAGGGGCAATTTAACATTCCAACTTTTCATTTGTGACCCTGATGAAGTACTTCCTCATTCTTTGCAGGCTTGCTGGAGATTTTTATGGCAATGTAAATTAGTTAAATTAGCCTCCCCGCGTAGGCAGTATCTAAATTTCCTACTTGACAGATGTAAGTATGTTCTCGGCTCTGGAACTCTCTCCTATTGGAGATTAGAACTGCCCCTTCCCTCCTGACCTTTAGAAAGTTGGTGAAAACCTGGCTCTGGAATTTGGCATTTGATGAGTGAGGCAATAACTCTTGACCACACGGACGGATGGGGATGAATAGTGATTTTATGCTAACGATTTGGCCTTATATAATTATATGATAGTACTTTAATGTGTTTATATTAGTGTATTATTGGATGTGATGTTTTAAACTACTGTGTATGAATTCCTTTGTTGTAAACCAGCCTGAGTCCCTCGCTGGAGGTGAGAAGACCAGTATATAAAAGTTCTAAATAAATAAATAAATAAATAAATAAATAAATAAATAAACTGTCTTTCGGGCTGCAAAGGTCGACAGCAAGCTGCACAAATTGGTCGGACACTCACTCCAACCCGGGCTGGCTTCAAACTCATAACCTTTTGGTCAGTAGTGATCTTAATGCAGCTGACTCCCAGCCAGCTGTGCCACAGACCAAGGGCCCTTCCACACAGATCTATATCCCAGAATATCAAGGCAGAAAATCCCACAATATCTGCTTTTATCTGGGTTACCTGAGTCCACACTCAGATAATGTGGGATTTTCTGCCTTGATATTTTGGAAAATAGGGCTGTGTGGAAGTACCCCAAGAGATTCCAAGGAAGAACATATTAGTCAAACCTATGAATAAGCAAATCTGCAACAAAGTTGGTACAGAAACAGGAGAGGGAGCCAGGATACCATCACTGCATTGACTGTTCTGGGAGGAAAGATTAGAAGGGTGGAATACCTGAAGAATTCTGTTGCTGAACAGGGCCTCGTGAAACAGGTGAAGGGGAGGTGCTAGCGTCTTCCTAAAAAACAAACAAAACAAAATACCAGTTAGCATTTTGGAAGAACTCTCACTTCTCTATTACTATGGCATCTTGTCATATGAATCTCTGTACTATAGAGATCAGCAGGTGAGCCCCAAGTATGTGTTCCTTTTCCTCTACAGGGCTTTGCTGATTTTGCTCCATGGTCTTTTTTGACCTCAGGAACCCAAGTGGCAGGAAAAAAAGTGAACTGTGGCTAGGCATGCACACATACACATATGTGTATAATATATAATGGTGAATCAAAAATTATCTGCATTCTGGCTATAGAATTTATTTTAATCAATATATCACTTTCTGACATAATCTCCTTGCTTTCCAATACACTTTGTCCATTTGTCAACAAGTTTTTGTATTCCCTTACTAAAAACAATGTTTTAAGTTCAGTTGCAAGCCACAAATGCACCACTTTCTTCACCTCTTCATCAGACATGAATCTTTTCTCTTCGTAGGGCTTCTTTCAGAAGATCAAAAAGGTGTTTTCTGCTGTCCTGGAAACTAGGACATGGAGCAGTGGTTCCCAAACTTATTTGGCCTACCCCCTGGAAATTAATTTTTATAAATCTTCTCTTCTTTCTTTTATGATTTCATCGCCCCCTTACAGTTATTCATCGCCCCCCAAATGCACCTGTGGCCATCACCTCGCTCCCCGGATCGCTGCAGCACCCACCAGGGAGCGGTAACGCCCACTTTGGGAATCACTGACATGGAGCAATTCAAATTACCGGAAAGGATATTCCACCTGAATATTAGGAAGAACTTTCTGACTGTAAAAGCTGTTAAGTAGTGGAACTCTCTGTCTCAGAGTGTGGTGGAAGCTCCTTCCTTGGGGACTTTTAAACAGAGGCTGGATGGCCATCTGTCAGGGGTGCTTTGATTGCACTTTTCCTGCATGGCAGCAGGGTGTTGGACTAGATGGCCCATGTGGTCTCTTCCAACTCTATTGTTCTATGATTCTATGAACACAATGTCCTTGGAGAGCATCCTACTGCGTTTTGACCCAATTTTAGGCTTCAGCTCTTCGGTGCGCATCTCATTGTAATGAGTATTTTTGACTGTTGAACCCTCTGCTCCTTTATTTCCTGCAAACTAGGGGGGGGGGGGGGCAGGGGCATTTCTTCTTTCACTGCAATCACAAATAAATTGACATATTATGGAAAGAGCTGATAAGACAATGCAGCCACTGTTTTTTTCTGTTGTTGTTTTTTTGTTGTGTGTGTCAGGAGCAAGTTGCTTCTGGTGTGAGAGAATTGGCCGTCTGCAAGGACGTTGCCCAGGGGATGCCTAGATGATTTGATGTTTTTATCATCCTTGTGGGAGGCTTCTCTCATGTCCCCGCATGAGGAGCTGGAGCTGATAGAGGGAGCTCATCCGCCTCTCCCCGGATTCGAACTTGCGACCTGTCGGTCTTCAGTCCTGCCGGCACAGGGGTTTAACCCACTGCACCACCGGGAGCTCCACTGTGAACCGCCCTAAGTCCTCTTCGGGGTTGAGAAAGGCAGTATATAAATACCGCAATAAGTACATAAATAAATAAATAAATAAGAGGAGTTTTAATATAACCAGAGTGCTGATAATTTTTTACTCATTCTTGTATATGCATAGGTATGTGTGTATATGAATGTGAGTTTCTCTTTCTCTCACTGCAATTTGTATAAACATTTAAGGGCCCAATAATTTACATCAGATTCAAATTATATGAATTTTATACAAGCTACTTCTACCTAGGGCAAATACAATAAAACTATGGGATTTATGTAAGCATTGCTTTTATCATCAATGATTTTTTTGTGTGTCAGGAGCGATTTGAGAAACTGCAATTCGCTCCTGGTGTGAGAGAATTGGCCGTCTGCAAGAATGTTGGACAGGGGAACACCTGGGTGTTTTACCATCCTGTGGGAGGCTTCTGTCATATCTCCACATGGGAAGCTGGAGCTGACAGACAGGAGCTCACCTCACTCCATGGTTATGAACTGCTAATCTTTCTGTCAGCAGTCCTGCTGGCACAAGAGTTTAACCCATTGTGTCACTGGGGGCTCCGAATAATGATTAGGTAGGTCTGCTTTAGTTGGGATTAGGAATTGGATTTAGGTCATTATGCTTAACAATTATAACAATCTTGGAAAGCAAATTTTCACATTGGGCTTTTTACTATATGAACACAGAAGCTGTTTCAGCACATCAGTATATTTGTGGGGTTTGAGACAAAAATCTTCAAAAGAATGCTGAGAATCTTAGGACCTTATCCATGCGAAGTATGCACTCTTTTAATTGACACACAAATCCAAACACACTGAAGAGATCAAAACAAATGCTTGGGCTATCCGTGGTGGCAATTCCTGCTTTTATTCTCTTCTACGCTCCTATTTCCTTCTTGATATTTCTGCAAGATTGGGAATACCTGGGGCTGTAGTTAAGTGAAGAGAAGCTGCCAGTTTGCCCGGATAAGACAGGAAATTGCCTTGCACCAGGTCACACTATTTATTCATCTACTCCTGCATTAGGTTTCCAAAGTATCAAGCAGGGTTTTATGTGATCACCTGCTACCTGATCCATTTAACTGAAAACGCTGCAGACTGAACCTTTGTCAATCAGAGCCTGTGCTATACTATTGTGGCCGTACTCTGAGATAGCTCATGGGAATACAATTTTCTTTAAAAGCACTGCCAGCACCAATACACCAGAAATAACACAGCACATCCTTGCACTTACATGGAAATACATGCCGTAGCCAGTAAACTTCCACTCTTTCTTGCAGCCCAACTATCATGACCCCAAAAGTGTATTTGACAGCACATTAAGCATGACTTGGGTAAGAGGTTCTGAATGGTAATTTGCTGAAGTGCTATATCAGAAATGTATTTTACATCTAAATCGGGGAAATACAACAGGCTGACATCAGAGTACCATCAGCTATTTGTCTTTTTTTTTTTTTGGAACTAAGTGAATAGTTAAAACGTTTTCTATCTTATGTGAATTTTTTGATGTTTTACTTTTCCTTCTTTGTTTTTTTTTTTTACTTTTCATTGTAAACCATTGAAGAAACAGTTCAGATAAAAATAGAAACTATTTGCTTATCTGAATTTGTATGTCTGGCAGCCAAATGGGTGGCTAAGCTCATGACAGCGTTGCTTTCTAATGTTTCAATGGGTGCAAATCTTGTTTAATGCTCATTATTTAAAATATTACACATAAAATTACTTATGTGCTATGTGTATGAGGCGCCCCGTTTCCCTGAAAAAAAAGACAACCCCTGAAAATAAGACCTAGTAGAGGTTTTGCCAAATTGCTAAATATAAGACTTCCCCCAAAAGTAAGACCTAGCAAAGTTTTTGTTTGGAAGCATGCTCCCCCTGGTGGCTGGAAGCTGCATTACCACCCCTGCTGTAGAAGTGGTCTCCAGACATTGTGTGGGAGCCAGGTACTTTACAGCCCTTTTTTGTGACCCTGTGTGTGAGGGCCAATATATTTGTTATATACTGACAAGTTCTGTACAGTATATAATAAATGTTCACTTTTTTGTTGAACAATAAATGTGAATTCTTCTTCATGGAAAAGTAAGACGTGACCTGAAAATAAGACCTAGCACATCTTTGGCAGCAAAAATTAATATAAGACACAGTCTTATTTTTGGGGAAACAGGGTATATATGAAACATACATGAATATTAGTTTTACTCTTGGGTCATAATTCTAAGATATCTCATTATGTTCATATATGCGAATACAAGTATTCCAAAATCTGAAAAAATTAAAAAAAAACTAAAACATTTACAGTCCCAAGCTCAACCTGTAGTAAGTTTATGTATAATTTAATAATATTAGACTTTCCTGTCTATGGGTCAGAAAATAAACAATCTTTGTTTCTTGTTTCTTTCGAATTTTGCATTTTGTCAGGCAAAATCACTTTATCCTGTCATCTTCAAATCAAGAATAAATCTATAATTCCCTGTCATCCTGCTGCATGTTGTAAATGGACTTTGTGGTGTATCAGCAGGTCTAAGAGACATTTACTGCAAACTGAGAATGTGCCATGAGAGGGTGTGTTCCACTTACATTTTGGCTTTCCTCTTCTTTTTTGTCAGCTGGCTTGTCTGACTGTGATGCTGCTTTCCTCCTTAGGAATAATGAGAGACAGACTATAAACCAGTCCCTTGGAAAGTAAAGAAGTTGCCATGTATTGGCAAAGGCTTTTATTGCCAGAATCACTGAGTAGTTGTAGGTTTTTCGGGCTGTATGGCCATGTTCTAGAAGCATTCTCTCCTGACATTTCACCTGCATCTGTGGCAAGCATCCTCAGAGGTTGTCAGCCCGAAAAACCTACAACAACCCAGAAGTTGCCATGTTTTCCAAACGTCAATATAATACACTCTTTCTGAGCCAGATCAGTTCAGGTGAAGCAAGCCTTTATAAACCCTGTCTCAAGTCGTGTGAATCTCTTGAAATCATTCCAGGTTGTGTTATTTTAAGTTTTTCAGACTGTATGGTTCCAGGTTCCTCTGATGATGATGATGATCATCATCATCACTACCACCTCACTTCTTCTCCCAAAGCCTGGGATTCCTACAAAAGGCCACCTTCTACTGAGACATGAGCAAAACTTAAATACTGTAGCTTTGTTTATTATGGAAACCTTCTTTCTGTTGTGTCATTTATATCTGAAAAGCTTTGACTACCTTAGAATCACTGTGGAAAACCTAGGAAATGCCTAGTGAAGTAGGTCTCCAAGTGCAACTCTAAGGTCAACAAGTGCCAAGAAAAGTAGATCACAGAATCACACTGGAGATCTAATGACAACACTTCTCAAGGCATTTTCCAAGTCTTTGGTTGAAAGTGCAAGATATTTTAGGTAAGAAAAAGGAAGTTCCGGATTATAACATGAAGGATCCTGGAATAGATCTGTCGTGTCATATAGGGGTCTACTATATGCTTACTTCACATGCTAGTTTGGTTTCCTGTGCCTGGAGACTCAAAAACAGGAAGAGTGGGTGTCTGCTGTACTCAAAAGAGACAGACCCCCAGAAGATTTTGTATGCCATTTAGGGGCATTTTGGGACACACCAAATTCTCAGGGATCCATTTGTTATGGGCATAGCTGGTGTATGTTGTTTCCACTCATGTTGGAGAGAAAAATACTTGATTTTGGGGTACTCTGACTGAGTGGCTGGAGAGAAAGATGATTAGTAGCACTATACCAGCCATCATACCATAATGTAAACCCCTGGCAATTAGTATGTTAGGCTTTATCACTGCACATTAAATACTCAGGAGTTAGCCAATTGAAAGAACAATGATGCTCTGAACACATCAAGAATATGGGATTAGGTGGATTATAGGATGTGGGACCAATGTGGGGCCGACTTCAAGCCCCCACAAGCAGGATGTCCTATATAAAATGGGACTCCTGGGAGCAGGGTTGCCAGGCCTCCCAGATTTTAAGGGACAGTTTCATATTTGAATAAAATGTCCTGTTGTCCCATTATATTCTTTCCCTGTACACCAATTGTCCCGTATTTCCACTACATTGTGGAAACGGGCATTGTAGAAGAAATGGATCAGAAAGGAGATTGGAGGAGGGAAAGAGAGTGGAAACATCCCTTTCCAGAATGTTACTGTTATTGTGTCCTTTATTTTCACTTTTGACACTTGGCATCTCTGCCTGGGAGCCCTATTAAAAATACATCCACAACCTAAGACTTCAGAGAACAAATTGGTTGGTATGTTTGTTCCTCCCACAATCAGAACAATTGTGTGTAAAAGGCAGAGAGTGCAATGTGACAAAGAACCCAGACTGGATAGCAACTTGAACAAATAAAAGTTAGTAATGTGGATCAACATCTTGAAACAACAATGACAGTAAGCATCCATATCAGGTGTGGGCAAAGTGTGACTTTCTAAGGCCCCTTCCACACAGCTCTGTATCCCAGAATATCAAAACGAAAAATCCCACAATATCTGCTTTGAACTGGGTTATCTGAGTCCACACTCAGATAATGTGGGATTTTCTTCCTTGATATTCTGGGATATAGGGCGGTGTACAAGGGCCCTAAAGTAAAGGTAAAGGTTTTCCCCTGACATTAAGTCTAGTCATGTCTGACTCTGGAGGGTGGTGCTCACCTCCATTTCTAAGCCAAAGAGCTGGCGTTGTCCGTAGACACCTCAAGGTCATGTAGCAGGCATGACTGCATGGAGTGCTGTTACCTTCCCGCTGAAGCAGTACCTACTGATCTATTCACATTTGCATATTTTCAAACTTGGCAGAAGCTGGGGCTAAGAGCAGGAGCTCACCCCGCTCCTTGGATTCAAACGTGTGGCCTTGTGGTCAGCAACTTCAGCAGCTCAGCGGTTTAACCCACTGTGCCACTGGGGGCTCTGTACTTTAACCCACTGTGCCACAGGGGGTCCAGTCTTTCTAAACTATCATTTTTCTGGTCATATAAAGGGATTTGCTGGGAGCCTCTAAGAGTGAAAACACACTTTTTAAATTGATTATATTTTTCCTGCAGTGTTTAACATAAAAAAAATGCCTGAGTTGCTGTGAGTTTTCCAGGCTGTATGACCATGCCCCAGAAGCATTCTCTCCTGACGTTTCGCCCACATTTATGGGAGGCATCCTCAGAGCTTGTGAGGTTTGTTGGAAACTAGGCAAGTGGTTTTATATATCTGTGGAATATCCAGGGTGGGAGAAAGTACTCTTGTCTGCTTGAGGCAAGAATGAACATTGACATAAAATGCATAATTTTGAGAAGTGGATTTCCAAAGTTTCATTTCTTTTGGGCTTTTCTGCTGTCTATGCAGCCCTGCAAGGTTCTCATGGAAAGAAAATTGGCCCAGGGAGTGGCAGAAATTGCCCATTTCTTATCTAGACTCTGAACAGATCCTTGCTTTGAAAAACTTAATTTCCTGGGTTAGAAATCTGCAACTGGTTTTCCATGGACAAAATCAGTCCCTTCCTCTCTTGACACCTTGAAATTTTTGAGAAGGACCGGTAGAGGCTTTATGGCTCACAGATACAGTAAATGCAACACACATTATTCCTCGATTACTGTAGGCAGAGGTCAGGACCACAAACCTTTTTGCCAATAGTTTATTCATTTCTTCCATTAGACCTCCTCCTCCGCTACTTGTTCGATTGGCATCGCTCTTGGAAGCGCCACAGGGACTAGAGCCTCCGGATGCATCTTCTGGCTTTTGAGACAGAAATCAGTGTTTTAGATCCTCTGGAACTAAAGGCAATTGTTGCAGTTATGAAAACAATGGCTAAAATACAACACAAGGCCGTTTGTGGATTTTTGTTTTGTATTAATTTGACATTTCCACTGCAACAGTGCTGCCTTGCCAATGTTTATTATTTTTGAGGTGTATTTATTAGCTGAATACTATGTGTGTATGTTCTGGGCAAAGATGTGCATCTTCAGGAATTTTGTAAATCAGAAAAAAATCTTATTTAAAAATAGGATGTGAAGAGTTTTTTAAAAGGCTTGTCCTAGGTTAACATGGTTCCCAGAGGGCATTGGGAACATTTTGAAGCAATATGAAGGGATAGTCAGGATGTGTTGCCAACCACTGTTTCCTTGTGGGACAATGTGGTCTCTTTCTGGACTAATATGGCCCACAACAGACCCTACAACAAAGGCTCCAACATAGGAGACTCATGCTTAGAGAGGCCCCTGCCCATCTCAAGAAACTCACAGCAATGCTTAAATCTGACAGCTAGGCTTTCCACCCACAGCTTAAGCTTTCTGTGCCACAACAAGCATCCTTACCCGTTGTACTCTCCTTAGTTTGGCACCAGCCAGAGCTGCCGCTAATCCGGACACTGACCCGTCATCAATGTTTGTTCCTCCACCACCTATTGGCAGTGGCGGGGGCGGTGGTGGTGCGGTTCCTGTAGGCGGAGGGGGTGGGGGAGGAGGAGGGGGAGGTCCTCCAGATAAAGTAGGTAGTCCAACAGCAGAGGGATGACCTGGTGGAAGGACAGGACCTAAAACATAAAGAATAATCTTTTAGGAATTGCAAGTTGCTTGTATATATACCTTTATCCTGCCCAGCTTTTACTTGTGTAGTGATCAGTAGGCAAAGCACATACCAAGTGAGAAACCATTTCTTGGACTATTAGAATCACAGCTAGGACAGGTTACCTTTTCATCCTGTGCACTGTCATCTTATGGCAATCCCATGGATTTCATAGGATTTCTTAGGCATCACAGGTGGTCTAGCCAATTCCTCCCCTTGAAATATAATCTGCAGCACATTGGCAATCTCTATCCAACTATCCGCCCAGAGTTGATCATGCTTATCTTCCCAGATCGGACAGGATCTGGCGCCCTTTTATTGTACAACTCTCCAAATTCCTCATCCAGAATGGACAAGGGTCATGTTGCCAAGAGGATTCTGTATCATGACACATTAATATGGCTTTTACAGTTAGAAAATATATTTATTTTCTAACTGTAACAATAAGAAGAATCGACAAATCTAGAAAAAACGTATGTGCAACAGATGATGAAAACTTAAGCGGGTCTTCTCTAAGGAAGCTAATGGGTCTGATATGATAACTAAGATGAAACTTTGATATTTCCCAGTAGCAGAAACTAAAATACAGAGCTGGAGGTTTAGCACAACTGGTAAATAATCAGCAGTTATAAGATCTATCAACCAAAAGGTTGGAAGTTCAAAGCCCCGGGTTGGTGTGAGCTACCGTCAGCCTTGCTCATTGTGTACCTAAGCAATTTGAAAACAGCTTTAGCTGTAATTAGAGAAATTAGGTACCGCTAAAAGCGGGGGAGGTGTTTTATGACACCATAAAGAAAGAAGATGAGAAAATGCTAGGCGACCAAAAGGAAGGAGGAAGTCCTGACGGCTCTTCATCATAGAGGATAGAAATTGTCCAACAGAAGGGAGGAAACCATGAAAATGAACAAAATTTGGCTACCAGTATTAAAAAAACTCTAAAATTGCAACTGCACAACAATAGAGAGGAAGCAGGCAGGGACATCTAATCACCTCTCAACAAAAGTTTGCTTCAGGCACAGTCAGGCCATTGTATGCTAATCAAGGTGGTCAGATGAAACATTCACACCTAACTCCAGCAGACAAGAGTCCTTTGTCTCACCGTGGTCATTCCACAGATATATAAACCCTTTTTCCTAGTTCCAACAGACCTCACTACCTCTGAGGATGCTTGCCATAGATGCAGGCGAAACGTCAGGAGAGAATGCTTCTCGAACATGGCCATATAGCCCGAAAAACCTACAACAACCCAGTGATTCCAGACATGAAAGCCTTTGACAATACATTTCGTATCAATATGAGTACCAGTATTTTCCATATTTCCCAAATATCACTAAAAATTGATGTCATGATTTATGAAACTGTCACAGTATTAATTATGTATTAACTCTTCAGATAAGACAATAGGATCAAGGATTCCACTGCATTCTTCAGTCTCATTAAACACCTGGAACATCACACCTGGAGCACTTCTCATAGTCTTCTATCTTGATCCATATTCCGGTCAGTTTTATTACATTTATCTGAACTAAGAGGTGCAGTTTATCATTCTCAAAGTGCAGACATAATATGGAAAATTGTTCCATATTCTGTAAAATTGTCTGTTCAAGTAAAAGGGCTAGAATTTTATTGCATATTATCAATCCACTAAATCAGATATGTTATCTAGACTGCTATCATTGAACGGTGCATCAATCCAAAAGCCTTCCTGTAATAAATTAGATCCCACACATTTTATGGGCAGTAACACCTGTTCTCTTGTTTAAAGATTTGCACACTTTAAGATGGGCAGAACTAGATTGTATTTTTTTGGAAGTGATACATTACAGGAAATGATGTTAACTAGTATTCTACATTACCTACTTAACTAATTACCTTTCCTGAGCCAACACCTCTGAACCTGATGGGAATATCATTCACCTGTGCTCCAATCGACCTCAGTACTGACCTCCTTTCCCAGCCAGATTATGCTTGGTAAAATAGGCTGAGATGGTGGTGTTTTGATTGTGGGGAAATTGTCACAATAATAATTAAGTACTCTATATACTCAAGTATAAGCCAAGTTTTTCAGCCCTCTTTTAGGCTGAAAAAGCCCGTCTCAGCTTATACTCGGATCAAAGTTATTCATCATTTAAGTCTGTTGTTGTTGTTGTTGTTACAGTTATTATTTTACTCTATTTATTATTATAATTTTTACATTTACATTATTTTACCCTATTATTTTATTATTATATTTATTATTTTACTCTATTTATTACTGTTATTATTACATTTATTATTTTCCTCTATTATTATTATTACATTTATTATTTTACCCTCTTTATTACTGTTATTATTACATATTTTACTCTATTATTATTACATTTATTATTTTACTCTCTTTATTATTATTGGAATGATACGTAAGCACAGTTACATTGAAGAAGGTTAGAATAATGGTTTAATAGGAGTTGGATAGTCTTGTCTTAAATTAGAGTTTTATGTAAATATTCAAAAAAATTAACCTACTGATGCTTCAATTAATGTAATTTTATAGGTATCTATTTTAATTTTGAAATTTACTAGTAACTGCTGCATTTCTCATGCTTGGCTTATACTCGAGTCATTACGTTTTCCCAGTATTTTGTAGTAAAATTAGTTTCCTCAGCTTATATTCGAATTGGCTTATACTTGAGAATATACGGAAGCTTTGAATATTTTTTATGGATTTTAACTGCATTTTAAAATACCAATGATATTTTATTCTGTTTTAACATTTGTATATTTGTAGATTTTAAATTGTAATTGAAATGTTTTAATGTAAGCCACTTTAAGTCTCCTTGTGGAGAGAAAAGGGGGTTATAAATAAACATAACAACAACAACAACAACAACAAAAACAAAATATGGAACATAAATGATGCTGTTGTCTTGACCATGTCACTTCTAAGCATAATGAGGGCATAGTAATTTATTGTCTCATAGTGTTACTATTACTATTTCTCCTATGCAAAAGTTTTGTTTATTCATTTTTTTTCTTTGTACATTTTGGGATACAGACATTATTTGGGGCGAATTCTAGACCACTTCTAAAGATAGCCTTTACACAGACCAATACATACAAACTTGCCATCAGTACAAGTAACAACAAGGAGTAATCGGTTGTTGTAGGATTTTTGGGCTATATGGCCATGTTCTAGAAGCATTCTCTCCTGACGTTTCGCCTGTGTCTATGGCCTGCATCTTCAGAGGTTGTGAGGACCTCACAACCTCTGAGGATGCTCACCATAGATGCAGGCGAAACATCAGGAGAGAATGCTTCTAGAACATGGCCATATAGCCTGGAAAACCTACAGCAACCCAGTGATTCCAACCATGAAAGCTGTCGACAAAACAAGGAGTAATGTTTTTCAAAAAAAAATCCTAAAGTTGACGAGTAAGATATGCTCCCTCCATAAGAAGGTGTGCAAATGTCTAATGTCAGCTCTAGATCACAAATCCCTAAATGTAAACAGTCAAACCAGTACATATATTGTGACACAGCAATTCTTGTAGACTTAATTGAAAGGTTACACACATTGTGCGGCATGAGGGCAGCCTTTCTATGACTTTTGATCTATTACATGTATTTTGAAGAAATACTTCCTTTCCAATATTTGATCCCATCTTCCTTCAATTTTTGAAGCTGAACACTTCTGAAATGGAATGCTATCCATGTTCTTAAGATGTAAACTGTTGTTGCTATTGTTATTTTGTTAATTCTTGTCAACCTTGTTCCATTTTGTAACTGAAATTAATTCAATAAGTCCAACGCAAGAGTTGTTACTTTGATCACAATTAGAGCAGACACGTTGACAAGGAGCTACTTATACTTGGGATTAACAAATGGATTTAGGCAATATCTTCCTAATTATGAGCGCCACATATCTATCGACATTTTTCAAGATTCTTAGCTGAACCAAACCAGTTGTGGAATGGTCTGTATTGAAAAGAAAGGAAATGCAGGTGCCTTTTGGTTTTCTTTCTTTTTCTCAATAGTCTAACCAACGTTCAGACTGCTGGAGAGTATAATAGCCTGTGGAGTCTATAATAGCCTACAAATTACCAGTCAATGATTCTCCATTCTGCCTGTGCACATTTCCCCAAGTAAATTCCTTCTCGTATGACTAGATTAATTTCTTCCTGTCTACAGTTCTAGTTTCTTTTATCAGTTAAACCACTTTGATCTCTAATCTGACAAAAGTGCTTGCAATTCCTCTAATTTAGGGTTATCATTTGTAAAGTATACTCTTCACTTTTTCATCAAAGAATGAAATAAAAAGTTAGTATGTTCAACTGACAATAAAACCCTTCAAATGAAAAAAAATTCAATTTGCCTGCATGCACGTGGTGTCTACTAGGGCTGGGCGGTTTCGTTTCGTTAATTCGTAATTCGTTAATAATTCGTTAATTTTTTAATTACAAAACGATAACGAACCATTCTGGAGCAATTTTTAAAAATAACGAATTTTTAAATAGTTTTGTAAATGCTTCGTATTTCGTTATTGTATTCGTTTCGTTATTGTTTTGAGGTCGTTTCGTTATTATTTCCGCATGTCTGGGGCAAGTTTTATGGTTGTTTTTTGTTTAATTAGTGAAAAAAAATTATAATATCACACCAACAGTCAACAACAGAGGGAGAGGGAAGCTTCAGAAGTTTTTGGAGGTTTTTTAGCGTATTTCGCGGTCGCGTCCGCCATTAACGAATCGATTCGTTATTGTTTCGGAAATCGATTCGTTAATGTTTTGTAATTTTTTCACATTTACGAAATTTCGTAAATATTGAACTTTTTAAAAGGAAAATTTTGTAATTATTTTAAATAACGAAACGCAAAAACCCCCAAAAAACGAATCGATTTTAGAAACAAAATTTTCCGTTGTTACCCAGGCCTAGTGTCTACATTCCTTCATCCAGTCCCTGCCCCCCCCCCCCTTGAGTTTTATTTCTTAGCCTGCTACCTATGCAGTTGCTTTGTGGTTCCTTCCCTTGCAATGCATTTTATTCACTTATTTAAGAGACTGTCATGTTGAAGTTCAAAGACTGTTTGGTCACAACACTATTGATTTCAATGGATTTGTTCTAGTTGGAATTCCCGTCATTTTTAGTTCTCAGAGTTCTGCTCATAGTATCAAGTTAAACAAGGATAAGCTTCAGCATTTATACAGAATCTAAAGTGATTCACCAATGATCACCCTTTGAATTGACAAGACAAGTCAGGTTGTAACAAGGTTTTTTTTTAAAAAAAAATCATGTCACAAACGAGAAACTGTAAGTCGCTTCTGGTGTGAGAGAATTGGCTGTCATAGAATCATAGACTCATAGAGTTGGAAGAGACCTCATGGGCCATCCAATCCAACCCCCTGCCTAGAAGCAGGAATATTGCATTCAAAGCACCCCTGACAAGATGGCTATCCAGCCTCTGTTTAAAAGCCTCCAAAGAAGGCGCCTCCACCACACTCTGGGGCAGAGAGTTCCACTGCTGAACAGCTCTCACAGTCAGGAAGTTCTTCCTCATGTTCAGATGGAATCTCCTTTTGTGTAGTTTGAAGGCATTGTTCCGTGTCCTAGTCTTCAGGGAAGCAGAAAACAAGCTTGCTCCCTCATCCCTGTGACTTCCTCTCACATATTTATACATGGCTATCATGTCTCCTCTCAGCCTTCTCTTCTTCAGGCTAAACATGCCCAGTTCTTTAAGCCGCTCTTCATAGGGCTTGTTCTCCAGAACCTTGATCATTTTAGTCACCCTCCTCTGGACACATTCCAGCTTGTCAATATCTCTCTTCAATTGTGGTGCCCAGAATTGGACACAATATTCCAGGTGTGGTCTAACCAAGGCAGAATAGAGGGGTAGCATGACTTCCCTAGATCTAGACACTATGCTCCTATTGATGCAGGCCAAAATCCCATTGGCTTTTTTTGCCGCCATCTGCAAAGAGGTTGCCCAGCGGACGGCCAGATGTGTTACCATCCTGTGGAAGGCTTCTCTCATGTCCCCGCATGGGAAGCTGGGGCTGACAGATGGGAGCTCATTCTGTCTCGCAGATTTGAACCGCCGACCTTCAGGTCAGCAGTTCAGCCAGCACAAGGGTTTAACCTATTGCGCTATAGTGGTTCCTTGTAACAAGGTAATTCCCTCCTTAAAGCTTTGAATTTCCAATGCCACACTATACTATAGCCCTGTTCAATTTGTTCAAAAGTATGTTTAGTGAGAAAGTGTATGTAGAAGTAACTGGGTTTGCCACGCTGAAAATTGGACTTTTAATGGTTGTATAGAAGAGGGAATTCTGCAACCAGGTAACAAGTAACACCAGCTGAAATTCATTCTTCTAAACAACTATAAAAGGTACTGGAATCTGGGAACTCAAGAAGTAATATCAACATGGGAAGCTTTTTTCCAACCATCAGAGGCGTCAGTGGACATGGTGGCAAACCTCACCTCAGTGTCATAACTCCGCTCTACAGCTGATGAGAATGAGATTTGGAAGTTAGTTCAGCCTGCAGATGATATGTGATATGAAAAAAACAGCAATGGAAGTCCTCATATCATTGCCTTCTATGGGAAAACACAGATGTGTGTTCCACATGTTCTGGTCCACACTTTCTAAACCAGGAGTCCTCAAACTAATGCCCGAGGGCCGGATACGGCCTTCCAAGGTTATTTACCCGGCCCTCGCTCAGGGTCAACCTAAGTCTGAAATGACTTGAAAGCACACAACAACAACAACAATCCTATCTCATCAGCCAAAAGCAGGCCCACACTTCCCACTGAAATACTAATAAGTTTATATTTGTTAAAATTGTTCTTCATTTTAATTATTGTATTGTGTTTAGTGTTTTTTGCACTACAAATAAGATATGTGCAGTGTGCATAGGAATTCATTCATTTTTTTTTTCAAATTATAATCCGGCCCTCCAACAGTTTGAGGAACTGTGACCTGGCCCTCTGTTTAAAAAGTTTGAAGACTCTTGTTCTAAACTAACCTGTCTCTTGGATGACATGGAGATGAAGGAAATCTTGTTTTCATCCCAGACAACAAGGTGTCTTGGACCAGGGCAGTTCCTTCCCTTCATGGAATATATTTTTGGACATTTAAATAGGGCTTAGGCCTCAAAATACCTTGTATGGTTCTACACTACACCAATTTCGGGGTTCTCTTGCTTATATAGTAGAGTCTCACTTATCCAACATAAATGGGCCAGCAGAACGTTGGATAAGCGAAAATGTTGGATAATAATAAGGAAGGGATTAAGGAAAAGCCTATTAAATGTCAAATTGCGTTATGATTTCACAAAGCATCATATTTACAACAAATAGACAGAAAAAGCAGTTCAATACATGGTAACATTATGTAGTAATTACTGTATTTACGAATTTAGCACCAAAACATTGCAATGTATTGAAACAGCTGTGGATCTGGGCGGGAGGCAGACTGCGTTGGATAACACAGAACTGGATGAGCGAAGGTTGGATAAGCGAGATCCTCCTGGAGAGCTATATCTATATAAATAAAAATGTAATGTTTGTTTTTGGGATTAACATAACTCAAAAACCACTGAACGAATTGACACGAAATTTGGACACCACACCCCTAACAGATCAACAAGTGACCATCACTCATAAACCCCTCCCTACAAACAGCAGAAAGGACATAAAAAAACCCAAACGCTAAATGACAACACAGACATAGACACCCAGCTTACTAAGCATGAAGCCCTTGCTCTGCAGAGAGCAGGGACGAACCTGTCTCAAGCGCTACCTTCGAGTCCAATTCTTTTCTGGCCTATGTCTAGAGGGAAGAAATGAAGGAGAAAAAGGGGGAAAGAAGGAAGGAGAGAAGGAAAGAGGGAAGGAAGGAGGTAGAGAAGGAGGGAGGGAGAAGGAAAAGAAAGGGTGATAAGCAACAAAGAGGTAGAGGAGGAAGGAAGGAGAGAAGGGAAGAAAAAAAGAAGGAAGGAAAGAAAGAGGAAAGGAAGGAAGGAGAGAAGGAAAGAAGGAGAGGAAAGGGAGGAAAGGAAGGAAAGAAAGAGCGACAAAGAAAGGAAAGAAATAAAAAGGTAGAGTAGGAAGAAAGGAGAAGGGAAAGAAAAAGGGGGAAGGAAGGAAGGAGATAAAGCGGGAGAGAAGGTTGGCCACAGCAATGTGGAGTGGGTACAGCTAGTCTCTCATAAGATCTTAAACGTGTTCCTAAAATCAAAATTGACCTTATAGCTATCTGATTATGGACTATGAAATTTTCTTAATGGATATGAGCCATTGTGCATTAAAAATATAATTGTTTTGAGGCAAGTACTTACTCAAATGGGAAATGGTTGATGAAGTCATGTAAGGAGGGGTCCTCTTGGAAAAATTCACCTCAGATACAGCAGCATAATGAGGAGGTAATGCAACAAAATGTGACATGGATGGGTAGAATTGGTGTGGAGAATAAGACAACTGTTGTGAGGGCTGAGAAAAACCCTGTATAAAGGTCCCAGCTGGGCTGCTTGCAATGGGTAGATGCGAAACGGGCACAGCTTCTAAATATGAGAAAAAGGACCCGTCCGTTCTCTTTCCCTGGGTCATAGAGGAGTTTAGAGGAACTTGTGTGGTTAAATGTTCTTCACGGTGGCCATTCAGACCTAGATGAGGTACGTGTGCAGAAACATCTTGGACCACTGCATCTGTAGGCCCTCTGATTCTGCCATTTGAGGCAGAAATTACAGGAAGGACTACTGGAATATGGGGCTGCAAGATCAGCCCCTTTGGTATGGGATGTGCAAGGGTCACTGGAGGAGAGAAAGAAGAGTGAGGAGAGTATGAGAGAGAGGAACGTCTGAGAGGTTGATGAGGGGTGAATGGATAGTGGGAAGCCGGAGCCGGAGGAGAGGATGGAGGGATCTGTTTGGTGCTCTGTGTAACTGTCCTGTGGCCTGGCCAAGCTGGAGGAAAAGAAGGGCCAGGAGGAGGCAGGAACTCAGAGGAAGAAGGACGGTGACAATGCAGAGCGGATTCTCTGCCCCCAGGAACAGCAGATCTGAAAGGAGCTCTGCTAGTAGGCTCAGGGAGAGGAGGAGATGCTGATGAGATAACTTTGGCATAAGGAGGAGGCGGAGGAACAGCGCCAGTAGAAGGAGAAGCATTGTAGTGACTGTAGTCTGGCGGAGGAGACTGGCAGTGGAAAGGGGAAGAAGACACTTTTATCTGAAGGGTGGAAACTGAAAACAAAAAAGGACAGAAAAGGAAAGGGGGAAGGAAGAATAAAATGGATTGATACTGAGGAATGGTTACAAAATAGAAGAAGCAAATGAAGAAACGAAATAAAACATAAGCTCGAAATGAAGCGAATGCTTAAAAGATTAGTGGACACATAGATGTAAGAATGGCCAGACAAAGCCAGGAATAGTTTTAGTGCAAAACTGCTCATTCTTTTAGTGCAAAAGTCAGCCCATGACAAAGCCCTGTCCTAGTCTGGTGATTACTACACTTTTTAACCACAGACCAAACAGTTTTTCTTCTATGTTCACCTTTCAAGACCTTAAGCAAACAAGTTCTAGAATATCAAGCCTGATGTTGAGTGTTTGAGATCGCAAGAGACTGAATCATTAATGATATTTGGGTGGTCGAATAATGACAATCCCCAATAAAGGGTTGATTTTGATTTTCTTATATGTGTGATTATGCAAACAGCTGTATTATCATCGAAGGTTTTCATGGCTGGAACCACTGGGTAGCTGTAGGCTTTTCGGGCCATATGGCCATGTTCTAGAGGCATTCTTTCCTGACTTTTGCCTGCCTCTATGGCAAGCATCCTCAGAGGTTGTGAAGTCTGAGTTTTCTGATCTTTTCTTTGTATTGTTCTGTATCCTTGATTACAGTGGCATTCCCCTTGTCTGCTGGGAGAATGGTGACATCTGGATCTGAGTTGAGGTCTCGGATGGCTTGTCTTTCCTTCCTTGTTATGTTGCTGGGGGGAAGTTTTGCCTTTTTCAGGATCCTTGCTATTTCCCCTCTTACTTCTTCCCTTCTTCCTCGGGGAGGCAGTAAATTGCTGCTTCAACATTGGTAATGATGTTTTCTACTGGGATCCTGGTGGCAGTTACAGCAAAATTTCTTCCTTTCGATAGTATGGATACTTGGTCTACAGAGAGTTGTCTGTCTGTCAGGTTGATGATGGTCCGCGATATATCCCGTTCTGGTTTCAGCTGTTGCTTTTGGCATTTGTGGAATTTTTGTTTTTGTCTGTTGGTGTGGAGAGCCATGTTTTTCTCCATTTTTTTGTAGGTGAAGTTGTCTATTTTGTCCCAGTCCTGGATGATGTTGATATGGAGATGCAACAGTTCCTTGTCTGTGTTTGCGAGTTCTTTGCAGATGGTGTGAATTCTCTCTCGTAAGAGGTTGCGTTCCAGACGGTCATAGATCCAGTGAGCCTCTGAGGATGCTTACCATAGATGCAGGTGAAACATCAGGAGGAAATGCCTTTAGAACATATAGCCCGAAAAGCCTACAACAACCCATCTTTTTTAACCCAAGAAGTTTCCTATTTATTGAATCCTCTATAGACCATTGTCTTGAGGTCACAGTTGTTTGCGAACCCAGTGGCCTCACATCCATGCACTTGTGAGGTTCTTTCTTGTTTCATAATACTCGAAAATCAACTATATCCAGGCCATTCACTGGGTTCAAGGGTGTCTGATAATGTGCTAGTCCCTATGGGATTAGGTAATCTACAAATGAGTTCCAAAACACACAGTAAAAAAGCTACTGGTTTTGTGTGTGTGTGTCAGGAGCGATTTAAGAAACTGCAAGTCACTTATGTTGTGAGAAAATTGGCCGTCTGCAAGGATGTTGCCCAGGGAACGCCCGGATGTTTGATGTTTTACTATCCTTGTGGGAGGCTTCTCTCATGTCCCCGCATGGGAAACTGGAGCTGACAGAGGACGCTCAACCCGCTCTCCCCGGATTTGAACTGCTGACCTCTCAGCCAGCAGTCCTGCCGGCACAAGAGTTTAACCCATTGCGCCATCGGGGGCTCCTAAGCTACTGACTGACATATCACCAGACTGGGTATATAGTCATGCATTTTAGAGAAACAACTCTAAGCAAGCAGTGGTTTACTCAGAGCAAAATTAGTCCTTGTGTTAGATTGGTGGTACAGTTGCCACTTTCGTACAGTTGCACTTCATTATTTTCAGTACTGAATATTGCAATAATGAGCAGACCTCAAAGAAAGGAGTATAATACATTTTATCTCCATGCCAAAAGAGTGATTGGCCTGGGGATTGGGGGGAAGGAAACATTAGAGGAGAGGGAACCCACAGTTTCATCCTATTCCCAACTCCATCTTTTCAGAAACCGTGAAAAAAATAAAATAAAAAATGGAGAAATGAATTTTGGAATGTTTTATTTCAGAACAATGAAGAAAATATTTCAAGACAAGATGTTGATACGTTTATCTGCCTCCAAATTATTTCTAAAAATTGTAAAGCGGGAAGACTTTTATGTAACATAATGTACAGTGTCTTGATGACTGCAATTTGTGGTATTGCTATCTTTTTCTCAGTTTTTAAATGGGAATGAATGATTTCTGTCTGCTTTGACAGGATAAATGACTATAGGAGACAAAATAACCTTCTCTGTTTTACCAAGGTCAGTAGCTTATTCTGTTTTTGACTTTCTCTTAATATAGTGGAAAAACCAAAGAAGTTTTTTTACAGCTGAGGAGCTTTAGCTTAGTTTGTAACTACCATATATACTTTTGTATAAGTCAATAGTAGATTTTGGGATCCAAAGTATGGATTTTGATATGACCCAAGGATAGGTAAAGAGTAAAGGTTTCCCCTGATACTAAGTCTAGTTGTGTCTGACTCTGGGGGCTGGTGCTCATCTCCATTTCTAAGCTGAAGAGCCAGTGTTGTCCGTGGACGCCTCCAAGGTCATGTAGCCGGCATGACTACATGAAGCGCCGTTACCTTCCCGCCAGAGTGGTACCTATTGATCTACTCACATTTGCATGTTTTCAAACTGTTAGGTTGGCAGAAGTTGGGGCTAACAGTGGGAGCTCACGCCACTCCCCAAATTCAAACCTGCGACCTTTCAGTTAGCAAGTTCAGCAGCTCAGTAGTTTAACCTGCTGCGCCACCAGGGGACCCAAGAATAGGTCAATGATTATTCTGCAACAAGGGGGAAACGCCAGCACCTCCTCAGGTGCTGCCCTTGGCCACTGTCATTTTCCCTCCCAGACATTCAATAGGGCCACAAGTGGCTCTGCAGCAAAGAGAGTCCATGCTTCTTTTAGGTTCTACTTGGATTATCTTAATGACCTTAAATGTGGATCTCAAAAGTTATGAGATCCTAAGCCTAGCTTATGCATATCATCTGCAAGTTGCCTATCAACTTACAGAAAACCCATGAATTTAAAGCGTTTTCTTAAGCAAGGAATACTCAGAGGTCATTTTTTATTTATTTACATTTATTTATTTACAGTATTTCTATACTATACTCACTGTTCTACCACTGATAATGCAAGAGTAATATGGTTGCGTACGTAATTCTCCTGTTGTTCAGCAATTGACCAGAACAGGATCCAACCTCCCTTGCTCAGAATTACATCTACAAATTCTCCTAAACAGCACAATTGCTTGGACAACATTTTGCAATAGCCCCTCCACATTTACTGGGATTAGGAGTACAGAACCCCTAAGAAAGTGAAAAACTGCAAATTGAAAAGCTTTTTTAAAAAAACAAGGAGAATATGTATTGTCAAAGGCTTTCATGGCTGGAATCACTGGGTACTTGTAGGTTTTTTGGGCTATATGGCCATGTTCTAGAAGCATTCTCTCCTGACGTTTCGCCTGTATCTATGGCAAGCATCCTCAGAGGTTGTGAGGTCTGAGGATGCTTGCCATAGATGCAGGCGAAATGTCAGGAGAGAACGCTGCTAGAACATGGCCACATAGCCCCCAAAACCTAGAAGAACACAAGGAGAATATCTCTCTAGGAATCCCTAGGTCCTCCAGTGAAAGTTATATGGAAGTTGATTGTTCGATTGCACTCAAAAGTGTTTCTCAAACTCTGCTCCTTCAAATGGTTTGGGTCAGCTGGCTAGGATTTTTGGGAGCTGAAGTCCAACACACCTGGAGGAGCAGAGTTTGAGAAACACTGCACTGGAGGAACTACAGCATTCTAGAGAGGTCTTCTCCACCAAAATTTGACCATAGAGTCATATTAAATGTCCTAGAGTTTCTGGAGAGGCCATATTAATTAAATTCATGGAAAAATCCAACCTTCAATTTTTAAGGGACAACTGTGCAATGGATCTAACTAACTGGACTTGTGAATCCTGAGTAGGTTTCCACCTTGTAGAGCCCCAAGAAAATGCAACCACTTGTGTGACAGCATTTATAGCATTTTACAGTGTCTTTAGACTTGATAATAAAGCAAATACATCTCATATTATTTGTGTCATGTTGACATAGTGACTCAAAGCAAAGTTAGTTTAATTCCCTGAGCGTAAGAAAAAAATCCTACAGAAAATAATAAGCACCCAAAAGTGCATTGCATGTTGAGCTGAGTTGGTGAACTACAACAGTATCTATGCAACAGTATCCCGCTATGTACGGTTATGCACTACCATTGCTATCTGACCGAAATATTTTCAAACCACAAAAGAGCTACAGCGAAGCATCACAGGCCAAATGGTTTCCATAAAAGCACAACAAGCAGCCAAGAGTCAGAGGAGTCAAGCAGGGGAAATGCTGTGTTTACATTGTGTACAAAGCCAAGATACATGCCTGTGGTAGAGGTTCTTCTTTCCAGAGACTCCTGGCGTTGCTGCTGCTGTTGCTCCATTGCTTGCCTAAAAGAAAAAGATTTAAATAACTCATCTTTAGATTCTACAATTGCTTGTGAGCAAACACTACCTAGAATGAGACAGACCTAACTTAGAAATGATCAGAATTTGGGCTGCATGATAACCTTTTCATATTTAAATGGTTGCCGTTGAACAAGAAAGTAGCAAAATCGGATTCATTCGCGGTTAGTTTTGTGGTCCACGAAGCCTTAGCACAGCAGTAACGTCGGCACATAGAAATCCTTATGCTATAGGGGAGAATCCTCTCTTAGCTGAGCATATGAGGCCAGTGGTTTTAGTCCTTGTTGTCTAAAGCAATTCAAAGCTTTCTTCTTTGAAAAGCCACAGGTTGCAGTTTAGTCAGTACAGAAATTGCCTTGTGCAAAGATGGAACGCAGCGGTTGACAGCATGTGGTCTGTAGCCCACAGCCCCCAAAGTCATTTTTGCATCGCCCAACAGCCCAATTTGCCATTACGGAAACTACAGTGACTAAATTAGTGCAGCTGTTGACAGAACCCTGATGCCAAAATGTCAGCTGTGGTGCCAGCAAAACAAAACAGGGCAAAACTGAAGAACCTTCTAGACCGGAAGAAGATTTTCTGCTCAGCAAACCAAGAGTGATAGGTTAATTTGTACACTTTCCTGCATCCCAGAAACTAATCACAATTGCCACAAAATTTTAACAACAAATGGCCATAATGGCAGGTCTAATACAACCCAGGAAGATGCTATGTCCTTAAGTTTCACAACCAATATTAGTCCTAAATTCCAGAGATACTTAAATGACTATTCTCCCACATTGTGAGGAATGAAACAAGAAAAAAAATGGCATTGTGTGAGTGATATAAGATACTCAGAGAAGCCCTTGCTTTATTTATTTATCGTGTCAGAAGCAAGTTGAAGTTACAGTTAAAATGCATTTAGAAACACAAAGTTTTAAAACTTGGCCTTATGCTAAATGTCCTTTGACCAGAAGCTGGCCACTTGGAGGGCCTCTGATGTCATTGTGAGAAGCTCCTCCATTGTGCATGTGGAAGGCTCAGGTTGCATTGTAATAGGTGGCCTGTGGCTTGCTCTTCTCTACACTCGCATGTCGTAATTCCACTTTGTAGCCCCATTTCTTAAGGTTAGCTCTGCATCTCTTGGTGCCAAAACGGTCTGTTCTGTGTCTTCCAAGTCACCCAGTCTTCTGTGTTCCTGGGTTTTAATATCTCATTCGGTATCAGCCACTGATTAAGGTGCTGTGTTTTAGCCTGCCACTTTTGGATTCTCGCTTCCCGAGGTGTCCCTGCAAGTATCTCTGTAGATCTTAGGAAGCTGTTTCTTTATTTAGGCCATTGGCATGCTGGGTGATACCTGAACAGAGGATATATATTTGAATATACCCTTGTTGATATATCAGATATACTTCTTTCTCCACCAAGCAACTCTTACTCCCAGCTTCATGAATTGCTTCCTTTTTAATACCTGATGTTACTTCTTTCCGTAAGCAAGAAGTCCATGAAGAAATGAAACTCTTAAATTCTAGTGGTATCATAAATATCAACAATGTGCCATGCCAGTGAGTTCAAGTTTCACTGGATTTTGCCTATGGATTAGTTTACAGACCCAAAGTTATATGAGCTGATTTTATGTGTTTTGTTATTGGCATTGCTTTTTCAACTTTAAGATTATTTTGGAAAGGCTTATTCAGAAGAAGGTTGCCACTGCCTTCCTATGAGACTGAGAAGATGCAACTGGCTCAAGGAGTACATGTATTAGTTATTACATGTTACAAAGCTACTGTTTTCAAAGCCTATTCACTATTTAGGATTTATTCTGCATGTGGGCTTGCATCTTCTGAACTTTCACGCTGCACTTTGCCCATTCTAGGTTGAGGATAAGCAATCACATACAATGGATTGAAAGAACCATCGCAGATAAAGCTGGCGCAACACTCTCTGTAGCAGGGCTTCTTAAACTTTTTCCAAACTTTTTCTGCCCAATTTTTATAGCTATATAAAATAAGTATAAAAACTAAACATTCCCTGATAATAAATTAGCATTTGCAAGCCTTGCTAAACAGGATTATTTTTCTTTTTGTGGAGTATAGATGAAGCATTTTCTGCAGAGACCGCTGTACATACTTCACATTGTTACTAACAGATTTATGTACATGAGTAGCATTCAAACCTGGAGTTAGCCTTTGAATTCAATTTGTTTCATTGCTGCAGCTATCATGTCTTAGATTAAATAATCGATCCTGATCATTGAAACCATTTGATTTTATCACCTGTATTACCACATGCACTCTGAGCAAAGACAAAGTACAACAGTGGTAGTACAAGTAGCAGACTGAGCAGGAGTAAAGCTACTCAAAATGGTAAAGTCATTCAAAGTGCTATGTTTTAAATTGTAACTCTGACTCCACGCTTAAAAAATAGCCCAATGCATTAGTATTGGAGGAGAAGTAGGAAGACTTATTTGAAAAGTGAAAACACTGCTGTGCATGTAGGTTTGTCTCGCTCACATCTTGGTCAGGTATAGCAACAACATGTAAACATTCACGGCTGATACAACATGACCTTGATGACAAGGAATCTTCCTCACTGGATCTCATACTACGTAATGGGATTGAGAGAGCTCAGGCTGCTACAATCACAACTGGCAAATGTTTTGATCAACACAGGAGCACAGGCTGCCAAGCCCTGCTTTTAATGGATGAAGACTGTAAACATTGGACAGAATTAAAACTAACTGTCAACTTTGAAAGGATAAACATTTTATTTACTGTGCCAAGTTTGATACGGTCTTTACACTGTTGAACTGCAAAGGACCTACACAGTCACACACCTTCTAAAATAATTCTCTGGTGATTTGGTGGCAACATGGTATGAAATTACCAGCTGTTGTTTATTCCAATGCTCTGAAAAATCTAACTTGATTTTGTAGAATTTCAACAGAGTTTTGCTCCTTACCTTCTCTGAATTTCCATTTCATCTGGAGACGGTCCATTTTGAACCTGGCGTTGAGTTGTTGGACCTAGAAGATATTAGAAAAATACATTCATCAGTGCAAAGGTGATAAGCTTGTCTCCATGAGATGAAGGATTTATGCAAGGATGAATTAAACTGGAGTAGTGTTCAACAGCTAGTGATGACACAACCAAGTTCTGTGACTGTTCTCTGACAATGACTTAAAACCCAAGAATAGTATAGCTTATTCCACTATAGAATACAGGATATATAAGGATGCTTAATGGATTTCCTCAGTCTGCACTTTGCAATACAGTGACTGTAGAGGTCCAGACTGGAAAACAGTTTCGCAATTCTGTTTTTGGCTCCAAGAGTATACTAAAATACTGTCAGGTTTTACAATGTATTGTAATGTAATATAGCTGAGTCATGCACTGCTAATGGGCTTCTATTGGAAATGCTGAGTCATGCATTAACTGTATATAGGGAATCATTTGGGGAATGTGTTCTGGCCTAGTCCAGGTGATTGTGAATGATGTAATCCTGGGTCTGAGTTAAGTTAATGAGTTGGGAACCAATCAGAGATTGCTATGTGTAATTGTATAGAATTGTATATAAGGAAGTCATGTACAGTGTATATCTCTCCTTGTGCTGTGATGTTGTTCGTCGAAGGCTATATGTAATTAAAAGAACCTGTCTGCTAAGACAAGATATAACTGTGTGCTGTGGTAAGTCTGTAATATCATCTAGACTGGGGAAAGACAATGGTAAAACTGACAATGGCCGGGCATGTGCTCAAGTGTCTGTAAAAGGTTCCAGGGTGACTGCAGGCTGTGGAAGCAGTTGACTGAAAATACTGTGCAGGAAGAAGCTACTGGAAAGCGCTGAAGTTGTGCAACTGATCTGCTGCTGAATTGTGAAGTTAATCTCATGAAATGTGTGTTTTAAGATAAGATAAAGTATGTTTTAAAATCCATTTAAATACATTTAGAATTGTAAATTTTATGAATAAATTAAATTTAAGATAATCATTTTGTTAAAACTTTTAAAAAATGAACAAAGTGCTTCAAATCCAGTGTTGTGTTCAACAGTTTGGATATAATGGGAAGTTATGGTTGAATAACCTGGACTGTCTCTAGTTATTGTATTTAGCAAGAGATAGGAGGCAGAAATACCAGATTTCATCTGATTTTGAAGGATAAACAGGGTCAGCTCTGATTACTACTTGGCTGGGATCCTGCCAAAGAATGTCAGTTGCTGTTGATATTTCCAAGGCAGAAACTGGCAAAACCATCTTTGAGAACTCTTAGCCTAAGAAAATCCTGTAAAAATCATGGGACCACCATAAATTAACAAGTGACTTGAAGGCGCATACATACAAGGAATATGAAGTATTCTGAATCAAGGAGTATTGTGATACAGAACCAGTAGCCAACAAAGTATGTTTCACTTCTTGATTTCACTTCTTGATTTCACTTCTTGCCTAAGATAGCCTTATGAAACCATGGGGTTCATCATAAGTCAACAGGCAGACAGACAAGAATTAGTTTTGGGCAAAATCAAGAGAAGTCCCCTGATGTCCAGAAAGCAAGCATATACTTCAAAATTACTTTCGATAGGGGATATAGGATCACCCTTGATACTTAATCTCCACATTAAGCACTTCTATTTTTAGATAACCAGATGAACAAGATTGTGGAATCCACACAATGGATTGTTTCCATGGAAGACGTCAATTTTTTTACAGATCATAAAACAAGGAACAGAACAAGGACTTATAATGACACCCAAGAATGAAAAAGGAAGGCATACAATGCAGCCATAGAGCTCAAAATAGAGAGGTAAATAAATGTTATTGAATTACTTGTTCTTGGATGTTTTGCCTGTTGAAGTTTCTGCAATTAGTGGAGTCTTTCTATGAATAACTAGTTTCTTTTCCATTTATGAAGCAAAATGCACACATGAAATGAGCATTAGAACAGGGGTTCCCAATCTAAGGCCCAGGGGCTGGATACGGCCCTCCAAGGTCATGTAGATCAATAGGTACTGCTTCGGCGGGAAGGAAACAGCGCTCCATGCAGTCATGCTGGCCACATGACCTTTGATGTGTCTATGGGCAACGCCAGCTCTTTGGCTTAGAAATGGAGATGAACACCACTTCACAGAGTTGTACATGACTAGACTTAATGTCAAGGGGAAACCTTTACCTTTATCTATACGAAAAATGAGCAAACAACCATTTAAATTCCTCATTTTTAAAGTTTATGCAAAAAGACAGCAACTATTGCAGATTAGCTATACAATTTGTGCAAAAGGATTAGTTTCCTTAGAGACTGGTATGAAATGGTTGTTGCACAGGTGAGGATAAAACCTTTGAAATTTCTTGTTTGGAAACATTCTCAGAATCCCCCACTCAGCATGGCCACTACCAGTCCAAAAAAGTCTGGGTAATGCCATGTCAGAAATAAAAACTGCTTGAAAACTAGCCATTGTTGAATTAAACATTTACATGACCTTAGAGTCAGTGTCTCAGAATGCTGTCCTGCTTCACTCTGGGTACGTGAAGTTCAGTTTTGCATTTATGTTCTGCCAAACTTCATGCATATATCCAGCACATAGAATTATTTTTAGCTGTAGGCAGCCAGATTTCACATGCACTTGACCTGTCTGAAGCTGACCACAGTCACTCGCTTCAGGGGCTGATTGCACAAAACACACAAACGCATCTAACTGCACACTGGGGTCACATTATTTTTAAAAATGAAAAGAAACCGTGGAAAGCAACAATTCAGCGCAGAGAAGCAATGGAGGAAAGGGAGAATCTTTTACCCCCTATTTTTAATGCTCAAAATTGTCTCCCACAAGTAATATTTCCCAAGGAACAAACAGGTTTTGTTTGTTGGGAAGGAGAAACAACCTGGGTAAAGGGAATCAGAGCAGGATAGTATCCATTGCAGTAATTGACCTCAGGGCTGCATGTAGGCTGTTCTCATGGTCCTCAACCATTTCAGACTGCACTTTTCGTCCCACAAATGGTGCATCTCCACACCGTAGAATGAACGCAGTTTGACACTGAAATACACTGACACTGAAATACAACACCACCTGAGTACTGCAAGTGCAGCATTTTTCCGAATGAAACCGAGAGTGTTTGAGGACCAGGATATCTGTAGAGATACCAAGGTGCTTTTTATAAAGTTATTGTCCTCCCAACCTTGTTATTTGCCTGCAGAACGTGGAGTGTCTACAGACATCATACTCAACTCCTGGAACTATTCCATCAGCATTACCTCTGTAAAATCCTGCAAATCTCTTGGGAAGAAAGGAGGACAAATATCAGCATGCTGGAAGAAGCAAAGGCCACCAGCATTAAAGTGATGCTCCTATGCCATCAACTCTGCTGAACTGGCCATGTTGACCGAATGCAAGATCACCATCTCCCAAAGCAGTTACTATACTCCCAACTCAAGAATGGAAAACAGAATGTTGGTGGACAGGAGAAGAGATTTAAAGATGGGCTTAAAGCTAATCTTAAAAACTGTGGGATAGACATTGAGAACAAGGAAGCCCTCGCCCCTGAGCACTCTAGCTGGAGGTCAGCTGTGACCAGCAGTGCTGTGGAATTTTAAGAGGCACAAATGGAGGGCAAAAGGGAGAAACGTGCCAAGAGAAATGTTTGCAGGTGGAAGGTGACTAGAACTACCTTCCACCTGGAAATCGATGCCCTCACTGTGGAAGAACATGTGGGTCAAGAATAGGGCTCCACAGTCACATACAAATCTATCCTACACTTGGAAGGCCATCATACTCGGACAATGAGGGATCACCTAAGTAAGTAAGCAGTTTGACACCATCTGAACTGCCACAGCAAAAGAAATCCTTAAGAGTTGTAGCTTGGTGAGGCACTAGCATACTTTGGCAGAGACAGCTAAAGACCTTTTGAAACCACACCACCTTTGATTCTAAAGAATTGAACTATGGCAGTTCAAGTGCTGTCAAACTGCATTTATTCTAAAGTGTAGATGCACCCTTACAGCCTGCCCTACAATAGTTGCTTAAACCCAATAGCACCTTAAAACTATTCAGATGAAAATCCTCAAAGCAAATCTTGATTTTACCATGCTCAGTTTGTAGTTGGCATTTTTAGATTAAGAAGGGGCATTTTAAATTCTCTGCCAAAGAGCTCTAGTGCCCCACCAAATTACAAGTCTGTGCTTTGATCTTACCATGGCAGTTAATGTCTATAGTGCTATCACAGTGTACTATGAATGGACCCAGGAGCAGCCATTCTCCTTTAAAATAGACTGGAACCTTTACAACTATACTGTTTAACCCCATTAACTCCTCTTTTTTCCAAAAAGAGGATTTTTGGCCTTTAGAACTAGTACTAGGGCAGGCCTATGCAATCATCTTTAGAATTATATTCCATTAGGATGCTGCCACAATTGTTTCACGGGTTGTGGTCAAATTAGAACCAATAAAATGAACCCTTAATAAATTTTTGCACATAATTATTTCTGTCCCCATTTAGATTAAATGCCAACGATTTGTGCTGAACTGGGACAAAAGGTTGGTAAAACTGTTTATAAGTTTGCTTTTTTCTATTGGCTAAAAATGATATTTAAGTAGACATTGGGATTTATATTGTCTGTGGTGGAAGAGATGGGCCCTGCTCCCTGCAAACAAAGGATCATTTCTCTCATTGCAAGCATGGAGTCTGCAAATCCTTCTATCTTGGATTATAATAGAGCAAAATTAATCTTGCTACAATGCCTAGAAGAAATTGAATTGCTGCCCCGAATGTCTGAAAGAGTAAGCCTATTATCAAATGAATTATGTGTGTATTAAAACAAACAAAGGAAAAAAGGAAGCACAGAAGAATCTGCTGAAGACCTCACGACCTCTGAGGATGCCTGCCATAGATGCAAGCGAAACATCAGGAGAGAATCCTTCTGGAACATGGCCATACAGCCCAAAAAACTTACAGCAACTCAGTGATTCTAGTCATGAAAGCCTTCAACAATACATTAATCTGCTGGAGAGTTTAAGAAGTTAGACTCTCGTCACTATCAATAAACCCAACTTTCTTGCAATAATATCACACAGAAAGAAGGAGAAAGTGTGCCCACTCCCAGTTATGACTGTTGTAAAGAGACAAAGGAGCTGTAGCAAAATCCAGTCACATCAATAGTTTTGTACTTTTGGAAAACAACTGTATTCTCGTTATTGTCTTTCCCTCCCATGGCAGCTGGTATCTTCAGGATCAGTAGGATGGTGAATATGCTCCTAATCTTTTCTAATCTGAATTTTAAATGAGCTATCCAAGGTGCTGAACATTTTGGAGGGGGATGAGATTCAACACTTTGGAGAGCTGCAGCATTTTAGCTAAAACCTAGAACAGATTTATCGATCCACTTACATGGAATACACTTGTCACTACTGCCTCTCTCCTCTATCTTTATGAAGAAAAGTAGAAACAATATGGGAAAACTTTTGCAATGAAAAGACTATACCAACAGGAGGTTGGACTGGATGTCCCTGATGGTCTCTTATATAATAATAATAATAATAATAATAATAATAATAATAATAATAATAATAAAAATAAAAATAAATTCAGCATATATATCTCATTTGCTGTGACATACTGTATTTTTGTGTCAGTAAAACAACAACAACAACACCGTTGCTCAGATTATTCATTGGAACCTGTGCCACAAATACCATCAGCCTGAAACAAAGAACTGGTGGGATCACAAGTCGGAAAAAGTTACAGAAAATGAACACGTCAAACTCCTCTGGGACTTCCAAATTCAGACAGACAGAGTTCTGATCTCCTGATCTCACAACTGTATTAAAAAACAAAGTATGGATTGTCGATGTCGCAATCCCAGGTGACAGCAGGATTGCAGAGAAACAACTGGAAAAGCTGACATGATATGAGGCTTTAAAGATCGAACTGCAAAGACTCTGGCACAAGCCAGTCAAGGTGGTCCCAGTGGTGATCGGCACACTAGGTGCAGTGCCTAAAGACCTTGGCCTGCACTTAAACACAATCGGCGCTGACAAAATTACCATCTGCCAGCTGCAAAAGGCCACCCTACTGGGATCCACATGCATTATTCGCCGATACATCACACAGTCTTAGACACTTGGGAAGTGTCCGACGTGTGATCCAATACAACAGCCAGCAGAGTGATCTATTCCGTTGTGGACTCATCTTGTTGTGTTTCAAATAATAATAATAATAATAATAATAATAATAATAATAATAATAATAATAATAATACTTTATTTATACTCTGCCCTATCTCCCTAGAGGGCCTCCAGGTGGATTCCAAACATAAAAGGCAAACATTCAATGGCAGAACACAACAACAATACACCCATAATAACGAAAATTGACAACCCAACATATAAAAACAAATTATGCCTTAGCAACTAAAATTAAATAAAAAACACAACCTTTTATATCAGGCATAAGACAAAACATCAAACATCAAACAGAAGCATCAATTTCCCAGTTCCTTGGGGGCAAATAGATTGATCATTGCTCAAGATGTCTATTGAGCTGGTGGGGCGAACAGGGCACGGATATGGATGGTAGGTATTATTTAGAGGTAAAATGGTAGTATTACCATCTATTCCTACTACTCTTCCTCATAAGCTAATGAGCAAAGGTACGTCTTCAGCTGTTTCTTGAAGGTGGGGAGGGAAGGGGCGATCTTTAACTCCTTAGGAAGGGAGTTCCAGAGGTGGGGGGTGGCCACAGAGAAGGCTCTTTCTCTCGTTCCCACCAGCCGCACTTCGGACAGGGGTGGGACCGAAAGCAGGGTCTCCTCCGATGTCTACAGTGTCCGAGTTGGTCTATAGTGGGACATATGGTTTGTCAAATTGTCTGGAGTCTTCCAACTCTATGAACTGGGTAAAAACAAATAAATGTAGTACAACTACTCAACACTTCATCCAGAAGCATTTCTTATCTTTTTTTAAAAAATTGAACAGATGTAGCTGTTCAATCTCAAGCACTGTTTCATGTATTTCAAAAAATGATAAGCATGCAATTCTATTAGTAACTAGCCATCCCCTGCCACACGTTGTTGGGGCCCAGTCTATGTATATGTTTTGTGTGTGTGCATATTTGTGTATATGTATATATATGTGGTTTTGCGCATATGTTGTAATGTATTTTTCAGTTTTTGGCTTTTTAAGTCTCTTCTGCTGTGTTTTTCAGTGTTTTTATGAGTGACGGTCACTCACTGGCCTGATAGGTGTATTGTGTCCAAATTTTGTGTCAATTCGTCCAGTGGTTTTTGAATTATGTTAACTCCACAAACGAATATTACATTTTTATTTATATAGACTGCACTCCATCTGAACACCCCCTCTTGAGCTGCAATGTCACCTGTGTAATGTGACAAATTTTGACAATTTGCTCAGATGAGCAGAATTTTTCTATTTTGCTTTAATCACTGGTTAGATGGGAGGAAACATACCAGGATGCATTTTTTTTTATAATTTGACCTTTCCAGCAATGTAGTTCATTCTGGAATTATATTGCTAATGCCTAAAGCTTCCTTCTATGCATTACTTTGTAATAAAAACCCCTGCGTTTTGTACAAGCATGCTATGAATCAGATGGCAGTGTATTTTTGGGAGCAACCATACCGGAAATGTACTATATTCTGTTTTGACTCCTCTCTCAGCTCATGATAATTAGCAAGAATGTACCCTGGCCCAGGGAACATGGGATTGCTTTCATGCTGCTGCCTCTCCTCCACTGATTCTGGAAGATGCTAATAGGTTTTCGGTTAGTTATGTCACTTCCAGCTGGTCAAAACAAACTAATGGGAGCATAGTTGGATACAGCTCCCAAGGTCACTTGTAAACCAAGCTCTCTGGTGCAGATACACTCCCAATATTTGACCACAGCTGTTCTACTGGGAGTTTAATTTTGTTTTTCTAATTAGACCGAACAATTTACACTCCCCCCCCCCACTTTATTCCTTTTCCCATGATCTGTTTGATGGCTTTTAATAAAATAGATTTCCTATGTAAGAATATGTAAGGAAGAGAAAAGTTATGAAGATGAGAACTGAGATGCAGGGAAATATGCGTAACTGTTGGACAGCTTCCCATAAAAATAACATCCATACTACTGGTTTGGTGACAACACATACACACTGTTTTCTGTTTTTCAAATGTAGGCAGCAGGGAAAGATCAAATGGCATTATGGAGTATCAATTCCATGCTCTTCCTATCAGCAGGAACACTGGTCAGACTGTCTTAGGCTATGATTATTTCATACCTTTAAAAAAACCCCCTACAAAACCATAAATTATTGTTGAAGGCTTTCATGGCTGGAATCACTGGGTTGTTGTAGGTTTTTCAAGCTATATGACCTCACAACCTTTGAGGATACTTGCCATAGATGCAGGCGAAACATCAGGAGAGAATGCTTCTAGAACATGGCCATATAGCCCAAAAAACCTACAACAACCCAAACCATAAATTGACAGGCAACCTGAAGGTCCATGCACACAAGGCAGGGGGGTGGGTGGGGGGAGAATTTCAGAGACTTGACAACGACTTCCTCCAACTAGGTTTTCCGATGGCTATTTCCTTAGGAATAAAGCATCCTTAGGCTCAATGCTTCAGGATACTTTTCAGTTCAGATCCTAAAAATACACAAGGTATGAATGAACACTATTGGATGTATGTCTCCCAGAAGAAAGGTGATATATCTTTGAATTCTCTCTGCTAATACTGTCCTGATTTAGAAGAGGGTTTAGTGTCTATTTCCCCAGAAGCTGCCTGCCTACGTGTTGTTCAACTCAAATTCTCTTTGTCAGTCTTAATTAGAGGATTCCCGTCTATACGTCAATCTTCTGCTTGACTGTACAGAGCGGAAATTGCTTATTATCTTGCCTCCCAGACATGACCGAGACCAGCCAACCAATCTTGGGAAACTTAATTGTTTAAACTCCTAAAGGATTCTGAGAGCCACAATCCAAGAAAGTAACATTTCCAAGTTCTAACACCAACATGTTTGATTTAAAGTAAAGGTAAAGGTTTTCCCTGACATTAAGTCCAACTCTGGGGGATGGTGCTCTTCAAGCTGAAGAGCCGGCGTTGTCTGTAGACGCCTCCAAGGTCTTGTGGCCAGCATGACTGCATGAAGCACCGTTACCTTCCCATCAGAGCAGTACCTATTGATCTACTCACATTTGCATGTTTTCGAACTGCTAGGTTGGCAGAAGTTGGGGTTAACAGTGGGAGCTCACCTGCTCCCCAGATTCGAACTGGTAACCTTATGGTCAGCAAGTTCAGCAGATCAGTGATTTAACCTGCTGCGCCACAGGAAGCTTCTATCTACTCAATATTAATCTAATTAATTTTAATTCATTCATAAGCATTTGTATGCAATATTCCCACTCCATGCATTGCAAGCTTTAGGGATGAAAATGAATATTGATGAAGAATAAAGAGAATGCAACAAATTCACCCAATTTCTTTCCCAGTCTTTCGGCAAGTGAGCAAGGGGGCAGGCAAATGGGCAAGCAAGCGAGGGGGATGAGCGGGGGGGGGGGGGGGGAGCTTCTAGAGAATCATTCCCTATTTTTTAAAAACCCTACAAAATCATAAATTATTGTTGAAAGCTTTCATGGCTGGAACCACTGGGTTGTTGTAGGTTTTTCGGGCTATATGGCTATGTTCTAGGAACAATTTTTTTTAAAAAAAATACAAGTTTGTCTAAAAACTTATAAAAGTTTGAAAAATTGAATCACAGTTCCAATAAAAAGGCACAAGGTTAAAACAAGAAAAAGTGGCAGAAAACGAAACTCCCATGTTGGATGGCACTCCAGAGACTGGATGGTTATCTGTCGGGGGTGCTTTGAATGCAATTTTCCTGCTTCTTGGTAGGGGGTTGGACTGGATGGCCCATGAGGTCTCTTCCAATTCTAGGATTCCAAAACACTTCAAAACAGATTTGAAAGATAACTGAGAGGATACAAGATGAAGACACAGCATATCACTTTCAAACATGCTGCTCCTAGAATCACAGAATTATAGAGTTGGAAGAGACCTCGTGGGTCATCCAGTCCAACCCCCTGCCAAGAAGAAGGAAAATCGCATTCAAAGCACCCCTGACAGATGGCCATCCAGCCTGTGTTTAAAATCCTCCAAAGAAGAAGCCTCCTCCACTCTCCAGGGCAGAGTTTTCCACTGATTATGGGTCAAAAGACTGCCTAAACAGAATCATAGAATCATAGAGTTGGAAGATACCTCATGGGCCATCCAGTCCAACCCCCTGCCAAGAAGCAGGAAATTTGCATTCAAAGCACCCCCAACAAATGGCCATCCAGCCTCTGTATAAAAGCTTCCAAAGAAGAAACCTTCACCACACTCCAGGGCAGAGAGTTCCATTGCTGAACAGCTCTCACAGTCAGGAAGTTCTTCCTAATGTTCAGATGGAATCCCCTTTCTTGTAGTTTGAAGCCATTGTTCCGTGTCCTAGTCACTAGAACAGCAAAAAACTAGTCCGTTCCCTCCTCCCTGTGACTTCCTCTCACATATTTATACATGGCTATCATGTCTCCTCTCAGCCTTCTCTTCTTCAGGCTAAACATGCCCAGCTCCTTAAGCCGTTCCTCATAGGGCTTGTTCTCCAGACCCTTGATCATTTTAGTCCCTCCTCTGGACACATTCCAGCTTGTCAATATCTCTCAATTGTGGTGCCCAGAATTGGACACAATATTCCAGGTGTGGTTTTTCCCCACCCTCCTTCCTCTAAGACAGTGGTTCTCAACCAGGGGTTCCCAGATGTTTTTGGCCTTCAACTCCCAGAAATCCTAACAGTTGGTAAACTAGCTGGGATTTCTGGGAGTTGTAGGCCAAAAATATCTGGGGACCCCAGGTTGAGAACCATTGAACTAGACACTATAATCCTATTAGAAATTAGAAAGGTCTTGGCCTGCCAGTAGAAAGAGTGCAAAAGAGAATGCCAACAGTTAAGGCCCCTTCTACACTGCCATATAATCCAGTTCAAAGCAGATAATCTGCAGTGTAGAAGGGGCCTGAGAGGAGGCTATCTCTTGTATCCTTAACAGACAGAGGTATGATGATGGTGGGATTGAGAGAAACATCTGTCCTGAAGGTCACAACACTCAAGCCAGCTTGTACAGGGAGATATGGTCTTTCAGAAAGTCTAGACCCAAGATGTTTATGTCTGAATTCATTTTGACTTCTGAAATGGACTGGTAGCTGGTCAAGTGTTGCAACAGAGGAGTTAAATAACCCTTGAAACTGCCAACAGTGCTGCACTTTGAACCCGCTGACATTTCAGAACAGTTTCTAAAGGCAGCTCAATTAAGAGTGCATTAACCAAGACACACACTGCAACAGCAGCAATATCAACAATTAATTTGATATTAATTTTTCAAAAAATATCTCCAAAAACAAGGTTTATCTTCCCTGAAATCTTTCAAAAAATTGTCTTGTAGAAAACTAGATGTGAACTTATTGCCACTTCCACTGTTACTTTCTCTGCTTAAAGACATTGGAGGTGAGGATTAATGTGGTCCTCTAGATGGAACAGCTTAGCCATCTTGGTCTAGAGACCTTTGTGACACGCAAAAATAACTGTTTAGATAGCACTTGTGGCAAATTGTTCACTAGAATTTGACACATTTTTATCAAAGACACAAACTGAAATAAATTCTCACCCATCCCTAGCCCCAAGCCAGACATAAGTAATTTAGCAGCTGATCAATTATGCTGGTAGTGATATACAGACTAATAAGTCTGCCACCTGTTACTGGAACACTGCCAAAAAGCATCCTGGTGTTCAGCAACCCTGTTCCTCACCATTAAGGGCTATTCAAACTGTATTGTATCCATCAAAATACTTAGAGCATTGCTTCTCAACCTTTCTAATGCCATTACCAATTAATACAGTTCCTCATGTTGTGATGACCCCAGCCATAAAATTATTTTTGTTGCTACTTCATAACAGTAATTTTGCTGCTGTTGTGAATCATAATGTAAATATATGATATGCCGGATGGATTTTCATTCACTGGACTAAATTTGGCACAAATACCCGATACACCCAAATTTGAATACTGGTGGGGTTGGGTGAGATTGATTTTGTCATTTGGGAGTTGTAGTTGCTGGGATTTATAGTTCACCTACAATCAAAGAGCATTCTAGACTCCAACAACAATGGAATTGAACCAAACTTGGCACACAGAACTCCCATGACCAACAGAAAATACTGGAAGAGTTTGGTGGGCATTAACCTTGAGTTTGGGAGTTGAAGTTCATCTACATCCAGAGAGCACTATGGACTCAAACAATGATGGATCTGAACCAAAATTGGCATGAATCCTCAATATGCCCAAATGTGAACAATGGTGGAGTTTGGGGGAAATAGATCTTAATATTTGGGAGTTGTAGTTGCTGGGATTTATAGTTCACCTACAATCAAAGAGTATTCTGAACCCCACCAACGATAGAATTGGGCCAGACTTCCCACACAAAACCCCCATGACCAACAGAAAATGCTGAGTTTTCTGGTTCCAGAATCCCCTGTAGATAGAAAAATCTGTGAATGTTCAATTCCTATTATATACATGGGATATGGCAGGACTGGGATATACTGGATGTTAGTCTTTCTGGGTGGAAGATGTTCAATGTCTATCTTCTAACCACAGCATTCCTGCCACTTTCTTTCACTTTTGATTCCATCAAACAGTTAATAAAAAAGGCTTCTGCTATCTTTCATTCAGCAGAACTGCATCTTTCTTGCCTTGGGATATCTCTATGAAAAAATTGCCAAAGTCCCCACAAAAGGAAGCACACGCAGTGATAAATTTGTAGACATTCCTTATGCAGCATCCAAAGGTAGGGAGTTCACATCGACCTTTTCACCAGCTTCCAAAATAGCTCTTTTCAACTGAGAAAACTGCAATCTCAATTGAGATAGCTAGGGAAAGGAATAGGTTCTCAGTTATCTCCCTCCGGACATATAGAAACAACCACAAAATCCCAGAAAGCAAGGTCAGAAGTTAACATCCACATCTCTGCATACTGTGATTCGAGTCTCTCCCTCTCTCTGTCCCTACATAGCCCTTGAAATGCCAGGTGACACCAAAAGTGACTCTTGGGGCTTAAATGACAGTACAACCCTGCTATAAAATTATTACATAAACTCTTAAACCCCAAGGGTTAAACCTAAAACCTATAAACCTGGTGTGAGGAACCTTTAGCCCTCCAGATGGCTTGGATTGCAATCCTCATAAACCTTTACCATTGGCCAAGTTGATCTGGGCTATTGGGAATTGAAATCCAAAACATCAGGAAGGCCAGAGGTACTCCAGCTTTGCTATAAAGCACTGGACAACCCTTTGTCATTTTCTGCTAGGCCAGGGGAACTCTGTACTTGGAAAGAACAAAACTAAAGAAATGATCAAATTACCAAGGAACCATTTCTAAAGAGAAGACTGTAACACTATCCAGTGAGGTTTGCACCTGCCTCTCAAAAAAACCCATCAACCAACCTTCTTGCCTCTCTCCCACAACACTACAACTTGCTATGCTAAACATATGGTATTTAACACTGTCACAGGGCTGTCACCCAATCTGAATTTGTCTTTCGACAACTCCAACATGAATGGAATTCATTGTTTTAGTCACCAAGTGAAAGTAAATCAAAACAATAACAACACAGAATAGCAATTATTTCTTACTATTCATCTGTACATGAAATTGAGAATATGGTGTGAGGAACTTTTGGCCCTCCAGATGGTTAGATTGCAATCCTCATAAACCTTTACCATTGGCCGGGTTGGTCTGGGCTATTGGGAATGAAGTTATGAAGAAAGAGCAAGTGGACGAAAGAGCAAGTGGTTACTCTAATACCAGTGAGGCTGGTGGTTTCCATAGCAGTTGGGTGATGTGTTTACTGTAGGTTTTAACCCAGACTTTACAGAGCTTACGGGCATCAAAGTTTAAAAAAATAGGTTTAGCAACATGGATAGTCCCTTTAAAGTTCAGACTAAAAATGAGAGTGGATCTCATTGGCTTCCATGACCTGTCATTGAAGCCAACAGATGCCAGTATCTAATGACCCAACTCCTGCTTGCAGCCTAATCTGATCAGATCCCCATCTGCTACAACGGTTGTCTTCTCTGACCATTAAAACTGAAGCAACTGTTCATATGTCATTTATAAAGCTCTAAAGGAAACTCCTATAGCCAGTATAATAGTTACAACAATAGGGCTTATTTTGCATACCATTAAAATCAAGAACTCGCCTTTTCAAAATAAAAAGAGTTTTCATGAGATAATGAGATAAATACTCTTTTGGTATTTTCCTTTTTCTCTTCAACATCAAATGTGAGCTGCTTTTGTGTCACAATCCTGGGGAAAAGGAATCATAGAATCATAGAATCAAAGAGTTGGAAGAGACCTCATGGGCCATCCAGTCCAACCCCCTGCCAAGAAGCAGGACTACTGCATTCAAATCACCCCTGACAGATGGCCATCCAGCCTCTGTTTAAAAGCTTCCAAAGAAAGAGCCTCTACCACACTCCGGGGCAGAGGGTTCCACTGCTGAACGGCTCTCAAGGTCAGGAAGTTCTTCCTCATGTTCAGATGAGGGATGGTAATAACAAAGAGAACATATCCCCATATTTCTATTAAGTTTCCATCTCACAACAAAAGCATCTGTCCACTTTGGTTTTCATATTCCCAAAATAATTACACTTATCCAACATAAGTGAGCTGGCAGAACGGTGGATAAGCGAAAATGTTGGATAATAAGGAGGGATTAAGGAAAAGCCTATTAAACTTCCAATTACATTATGATTTTACAAATTAAGCACCAAAACATCATGTTTTACAACAAATCGACAGAAAAAGCAGTTCAATACACGATAATGTTATTTTTAGCACCAAAACATTGCAATGTATCGAAACAGCTGTGGATCCGAGCGGGAGGCAGACTGCGTTGGATAATACAGAACGTTGGATGAGCGAAGGTTGGATAAGCAAGACTCTACTGTAGAACTTTGCAGAACGTGGGAAAGAAATCTGGATGAGAGATTTTTTTTAAATGACTAATCTTGGAATGATTTGAGGATGAGGATGACATTGCTGGACCCCCTGATGGCACAGCAGGTCAAACCGCTGAGCTGTTCAACTTGCTGGCCAAAAGGTTGGCGGTTTGAATCTGGGAAGCAGGGTGAGCTCCCACTGTTAGCCCCAGCTTCTGCCAACCCAGCAGTTCAAAAACATGCAAATGTGAATATATCAATAGGTACAGCTTCTGCAGAAAGGTAATGCTGCTCCATGAAGTCATGTTGGCCACATGACCTTGGAGGTGTCTACGGAAAACGCTGGCTCTTCGGCTTAGAAATGGAGATGAGCACCACCCCTCAGAGTCGGACACGACTACAGTTAATGTCAGGGGAAACCTTTACTATGACATTGTTCCTTTCTCCTGTTTTTTATGCAAAATCTTGGGTTTTTAAAATACAATTTATTAAATATTATTTAATATAACTGCTTATTTTAATTTAGTGTATAATGTTTAGTATTGTTCTTTGTTTAAATTGTTGTGGTTTTTGTTTTATATAAGCATTGAATGTTTACCTGTTGTGTTGGGTCCTCACGGGGAAATAGAGTGGGAAACAAATAAATTATAATTATAATTATAATTATTATATTACAATTTCACAATAGTTTTTTTCATGATTAAAAAAACCCAATACATTGTTAATAGTCTTTGAATACATATTTTAGTTATAGTACCTGTTTTAATATGTTTATAGCTTTAAAGGAGCTATAAAATATAAACCTTATCCACAAAATAATCTCCATGTGCTGAAAAGCTCATTTAATGTTTGAAATAAAATATGAAATAGATTCACCACCCTGCCGCCAATGTCTGCACACACCTATACATCAAGATCATACATATATGAAGAGACATTTTGAAAAATACAACTAAGTCCTAAAGCACAGCAAAACAAAGCAGTAACAGCACATTGAGAATGGCAGCAGACACAAAGCAAATATAAGATGACACTGATACCAACAGAATTTCACAGGCAGTAATACAATCTGGTTTCAGAGCATCTTATAATAAAGTCAGGGTTCTCTATGCCTATTCAGACCTTTCCCCTCCAAACATCTGAAACTGTTATATCAAAATATCCTTGCAGTTCAGTCATCAACCACAAGAAAATATAAATAGATCTCAAAGGGATTCCCAAAGGGAGGTCTTCCAATTCAAAACCCTGCCGCTATTCAAATATACAGGGCAAGGAATCAACAATGCCACCCCTTGTAGCAGTGGTTTGAGCCCGAAAGAACATCAAAAAAAGAAGAGGAGAAAATTTCCATCACCTACAAGACATTCTGCACAGGAGGATGCAGTCACACTGACAGAGGCAGAAGCAGTGGCAAATCCATTCCCTGTTAACCATAGTATGGTGGCACTTCTGCTCGGATAAACGTCAACGCTACTCTCTCATGGCCAAGCACATACCTGGCTTCCAACAATGGGCTATGTTACACGCGGTGTAATCCATACCCTTCCACAGGAGCACAGTGGGCCTCTCCCTTGAATTATTTACTCCAAGGCTGCCTTTCCTAGCCTATCAGGAGGGTTTCATTGGAGGGCTAGTTTTCTTAATATAACAGGTTGGCTAGAGCGCAAGGAGAAATATGATCAAAATGGCACCAAGGGCATACAACACAGACTCAGAAGTAAAACAAGTGGCCATCATTTTCTCACACTCTGTGAATATTTCTGGAAGCAGAATACTAAAAGGTAAAGGTAAATGTTTCCCCTGACATTAAGTCTAGTCGTTAGGCCTGGTCAATCCATGGTTCTAAAGTACTTACAAAACTAAAGTTCTGATGGTGAAAATTTCAGAACTCTAAAAAAACTCTCAAAACTTCAATATAAATGGCAGTTCCTAATTGGTTCTATCATAAAAATCACCAATAATGAAATCATAATTAAATTTTGAAAGTTTTGTTAGAGTTCTGAAATTTTCACCACCAGAACTTTAGTTTTGTAAGTACTTTAGTACCATTTAGAACCATGGATTGACCAGGCCTACTAGTCGTGTCTGACTCTGGGAAGTGGCGCTCATCTCCATTTCTAAGTCAAAGAGCCACCAATTGTCTGTAGACACCTCCAAGGTCATGTGGCCACCATGACTGCATGGAGTGCCGTTACCTTCCCACAGAAGCGATACCTATTGATCTACTCACATTTGCATATTTTCAAACTGCTAGGTTGGCAGAAGCTGTGCCTAACAGTGGAAGCTCACCCTGTTCCCCGGTTTCAAACCACCAACCTTTTGGTCAGCAAGTTCAGCAGATCAGCAGTTTGACTCGCTGTGCCACCAGGGGGGCCACAGCAGAATACTAGGATGTAATAACTATTTATTTTATTTATTTATTTACAGTATTTATATTCTGACCTTCTCACCCCGCAGGGGACTCAGAGAGGTTTACAATGCACATATACATGGCAAACATTCAATGCCATTTAGACATGTAACATATATAGACAGAAACAGAGACAATTTAGCATTCCAACTTTTCCGGCTTCATGAGGGTATGCTCGATTCTGGCCACAGGGGGAGCTGCTGCTTCACCGTCCATTTGTGACACTAAGTCCTTTGATGGAGTACTTCCTCATTCTTCTGCATGCTGCTGGGAGGTTTTATGGCATACTAAATTAGTTAAATTAACCTCCCCGCATAAATTTCCTACTTGACAGATGCAACTGTCTTTCAGGCTGAATAGGTCGACAGCAAGCTAGACTATTAATGGTCGGGAGCTTACTCTGAGCCCGGCTGGCTTCAAATTCATGATCTCTTGGTCAGTAGTGATTTAATGCAGCTGGCTACGAACTAGCTGCACCACAGCTCGCAAAGGATGGAATCACTGCACAATGTTTTTCCATTGGAAGCAGACTAATAATGATCAATTTAAACTGGCAGAGAGAAATTGATGTAAAAATTATCCCTCCATATTTTCGAGTTAAACATTTGTGGGTTTGATTATTCACAGATAACTATATTCGCCACTTCTGACAATGCTACCTTATATGTGACCAAAAAAAATCTCTCTAGCCATTTCCACGTCTGCCAGTATGATTTTATAAACAAATTCTGCTGGATGTTGATCATAGAATCATTCTGGAGAAACTAGAAATGCCTAGAGAAATGTTAGGTTAAAAAAAAAAAGAGATGCTAATGTGTTCACAATATTCCTCTTTCACTGAGAGAAATATTTCTCTAACTCCTGCAGAAAACAAGCACAGTTTCGCACATATGAATTTTCTGAGAGAAGGCTCAAAACATTTAAAAAATGACATTTTGGTCCATTTTTGTGTTTTTTCTTTTTTAAAAAAACACCTCAGGAGGTGGTGGAAAAAAGCAAGATACAAATGAATAGTTGTAAAATGGGTGGAGGAAAAGAATTATTTTCTGTGTGAAAATATCATTTTGTATGCACAGAAAACACATTTTAACATACATTGTCTCAGAGTATGTATATAAACAAGGTTTCACACACATTTTATCAAGCTGCCCTTTCATGATTCTATTATTAGTTTTGATGCTATTTTCATGTGTTTGTATGCCTCATTTCTCATTAGTTTGTTTTCTGGTATTATTGTTTTTGATTTTTTATACATCATTTTGGGAACTTTTTCGTTATGTAGTAAATATAGTGAACGAATGTTATATTGAGAAGGGAGCAAGATTGTTTTCTGTTGGTCCAGACACTAAGACACAGAAAAATTGATTTAAACTACAAGAAAAGAGATTACATTACATTTTAGGAAGAACTTCCTGATGGTAAGATATGTCCAACCATGGAATATGTGGCTGTAGAGTTTGGTAGAGGTTTTACAATCAGAGATTGGATGGCCATCTATTCGGAGTGTTTTGACTGTAGATTCCCACATGAAAAATATGGAGTTGGACTGGATTACCCTAAGGTATCTCTTCCAACTCGATGAGTCTATTTTTCTAATGGCTGTTCTCCATTTTTTCTTTTTTTTTTGTCGTGTCAGGAGTGACTTGAGAAACTGCAAGTCGCTTCTGGTGAGAGAATTGGCCGTCTGCAAGAACGTTGCCCAGGGGACGCCCAGAAGTTTTGATGTTTTATCATCCTTGTGGGAGGCTTCTCACATGTCCCCACATGAGGAGCTGGAGCTTACAGAGGGAGCTCATCAGCACTCTCCCCGGATTCGAACCTGCGACCTGTGGGTCTTCAGTCCTGCCGGCACAGGAATTTAACCCACTGCGCTACTGGTGTGATGCTGCCTTCTTTGTCACAAATAATACATTCATGAATATTGTTTATATCTCCAATGTAGTAATGAAAAACTAAAGTGATGTGTTCATCTTCTAATACTGGAATATTCATTTTCTATTTACAAGGAAAGCCAAAAACAAAACAACAGTAAAATCACATAAGCTGTTGTGCGAAAAATGCAGACATAAAGCTATTTTCTCCTGAAGTTTGTGGACAACAGAGACAACATAACCAATGAAAAGATTGGGGCGAATATTCAGATTTCTCAATCTCCCTCCCCCTCCTTTCCCTCTCATCCTGCATGACCCCATTCAAATATAAGATCCCCCTTTTTCTCATTGTGCACCACCTGCTGTGACCTAGTGAAGACAAGGAGGCTTCACAAGCGGTGGGTTGATTGCGTTAATTGCTTCTGGGCTGAAACCCTTTTCACGGCATCATTAGCAGAGGGACCCAGCAGCTGCCGCAGATAGAGTCCTGATGTCGGAGGGTTGCCTTTGCATCCAAATGGGAGTTGCATTGTTTCCCAGCAAAACCGCTACGAGGCACAGAGGAGGAAAAGGGGGTCAGGAAAAGGAGGGACCACGTGACAGATCGGCCCCACTTCTTGTCTTCCTTTCTACTTAGCTATCACCCAAGTTGAACCTTAGCACATGGCAAGCTGCCTGCTTTAGTTACCAAGTGACCTGAAATTCAGCCTAATCACCTGCAACAGCAACTGGCTCTCTGGAGAAACTGGGAAGGTCTGTCTGGTTGCTGTACAACCTTCAAGAGGGGGAATTTTTGAAAGAGGCAGAACAGTCTTGTCAATGCTATCTTGGCAGAATGGCCTAAAAATGTCTCTACATCTTCAGGCATCTCATCTTTGCACCCGGCACCTGTATATTTCTTTCCCTTTTATTTTCTGCTTAATGCAGTTGCTTTATTTATTTATTTACTGTTTAAATCTGACATTTCAAAGGGAAGGAGGAAAAACTATATGTGGAAGAAACTGGGCCAGGAGTCTTTCGTTTTGCTTCTCCCTATTTAATCATGCTCTATGAATTAAGCACAATAAAACATTTTTCCTTCTAATGCTCTATCCAGTTTGTTCATACAGGGAGCGAGACAGGGAAGATAAGAAAAGACAAAAATCTAACATATTCCTCAAATTAAAGCCTTGGCTTATGTTATCCACAGTGTTATGGAAATCAATAATTATAGTACTCCACTGAGTAATGTCTTATCTCCAAGAAGAGGAAATGTTCCCAATGCCCTTTTGATCTATATGGGATTGCACTGAAATATCTATCTATCTATCTATCTATTTATTGAAAACATTTATATTTCACCATTCTCCCCTGCAGGGGACTCAGGGCAGAGCACAACATATATACGACAAACGTTCAATGTCAGGACATAAACTATAAATATACACAAACATTAAAATCATAGTGCTGAACTCTGAGCTGCAAACAGGAATAGGTGATTTCTTGGCTGCAATGTTCAAATCTGGTACACAGATTGATGTAAAACTAGCTGTAAAATACTTCGAGAATTACACATTTATATTTTGTTTAAACTCACTGTCCAAATTGTTTAGAAACAGGACTTGTCACACTACAATAATCAGCAGTTTATTGTACAATAGACAACAAGGTTTTCTGGATATACACCAAGAACACAGACAAACATATAATAGAATGAATTTTGCATTTAGGATTAAATCCCATCTCCGAAATACTTTACTATATATACACAATTTTTTAAAAAAAATCTGAAATCCAAAGCACCTCTGGACCCACACATTTTGGATAAGAATTATTCAATCTGCACCGATACAGTAAAAATTGCCTCTTCACTGTTTCATTGATGCACTCTGAATCTAAAATTTTAAAAAGAGAAAAAAAACAACTTTTTGGTTTTGATACGTTCTGAATTACAAAGAATCTCATTCAAGGATGGGAACAAATGTTTCAGCTAGAGTCTGCCTCCAGGAGCAAACCAAGAATGGGCAACTTGGAAGTCCCTGAATAGACTCAGAAGTGGAGTGGGCAGATCAAAAGACAACCTGGCAAAATGGCACTACCTAAAATAATCCTCCACCTTGTGCAATTGTGGAGCAGAACAGACAACTCTGCATCTGTATGCTTGTCCACTATGCCCTGCCTCATATACAGAGGAAGACTTGTTGGAGGCAATGCGGTTTTTGGTCAAACATATTTAGCCGCTTGTGCTCCTTCTATTTTTATCAGTTTTATACTACTTTATGCAATGCTTTTGATACAAAATAGAACCAGAGATTGCAGACAAATAGATATAACAAAACTATGGGATAGAATGGGGAAAAATATAAACTAAAGCAACAAACCCTGCAACTACTAGACATGTTTATTCTTTAAGGAGGAGCCTAAAGTTTAGTGCATATTAATTCCAAAATACTTCCAAGGAAGTATTGTCAAAAAGTATTCACAACATAGCATCTGCACATTCAGAGAACCCAACCTCAAATTCTAGGTTTCCATTGCTCAAGACTTGGATTTAAAGACTAATTCACTGGATACTGAAAGATTGCTTGGTTTGCACCATCAATGCACACAAAGAGTTAAAAGAAAGGAAGAGCCTAACATGTACGAAACACAATTCACTTTTAGCTTTCCAATATTTTGACCTCTGAATGTACCCAGAACCAGAAACTGTACATTTCCTTCAGAAGAGTTTGATAGGATTTAAGTAAAAAAAAAATGATTCCAGCTAACAAACTTCGTTTCTGGAACTTGTAGTGGTTGAATAGGAGGAAAGCAATGAATGGCAACAGATATATCGCTCTATAAAGCCCCTTTGTCAAATGTTGATTTTAAAAACGCCTTTTCCAGAGAACATATGGGACTCTGAGGGCTCATTGGCACTTTCAATATGGTTCCTTTCCCCCTTATATTTTTATTAATTTCACATTATTCAGCTCTGATCACATCACCAGCTTGATTTAGTTTTCTCGCAGGACGTCTCATTTTTGTAACACAGGCAAGAAGAAGCCAATCACAAGAATTAAACTTAATACAAGGCTGCCTTCATCAAAACATTAGCCAATCCCTATGGGATATGCATGCTGCCTTTAAATTTAGTGTGTGAACTATTTAGACAAATTCCTTAGGAAAATGCCAGCCAAAAGATTACTGATTCAATACTATCTGGTCCAAGGGTCAATTACCATGTATACACCGTTGTAGAAGTCAAACTCATTTTTAGTCTAGGGCAGGTTTTGGGACAAAAATATTGGTTTTGCTTTGAACTATGGATAAATCAAGAGTAAGGGGCATGTAAAATAGTATTTTCCTCCCTTTTAAAAATGCATAGAGATTAGGAAGAGCCAAAGGGAAGAAGACGATCTGTTTACTTGAGGGGTTACAAAGGGGGATGGGGTCACATAGTGCTTCACATAAGGTCCCCTTTCCAGTATTGACAAGTATATAACTCTACCAAGTTTTTTGGAATCATCTGGTGCCAAAAATTTCAGTTTATACATGAGTATTTACAGCTAATAACACAGCTCTGTGTTTGCTCAGATAAGCCATATTTATCACCTAGTTTCGGTAAAAACTTGAGAAAATGCATCCAGATGGAAAATTATGTTAGCGTATTCTAATGCTGTTTTTCTCGTTTTGGAACTGGATTGTTAAGACACAGCGGGATGAAGTTAGGAATAATCACTGGAAAGGAGTAAGGATGCTAAGCAGTTGTCCTAAAAATAAGCAGTGCATGACCTTTGAAAAATAGTGCAACCACAAACAATTCTGAGTCTAATTAAAGTTTGTGTAAACTACTTGCAAGCAGTAATGCCAGGCTTTTAAATAGCTGCTCAATGGATAGTCGTATCTCCCACTCTTTGTTCCATTATCCTCTTCAGCTCCAATTTCTTTTTTGCCTTTTTAATTAATTTAATAAGTGCAATTAATTCTATGGAATGCTTAATTACTTTTTGTATGTGACTATTTAAGGTTCCATGTGAATTTTATCTACATTTCTTTTAATTTTTGTAGGATACATTCAGTCCCAGCTTGGAGGAAAGATAGAATTTAACTGAGATGAAGGTGGAATACAACTGAGAGAGGCAGACATAGTAAAGAGGATTGAGGCACTATTTACATAAATCCTATTCACTTAAATGGTTCTGTTTCTAGTTGGGATTAACATTGAATTTAGTCCCAACATACCTCCTTTATTCTGGAACTTGTAGTGGTTGAATGGGAGAAAAATGGAACTAGGGACCAAATTAGATACTGAGTGAAATTATAGTTCCATGGAAAGATCACTAGCTCATGGGGTTTGCTGCAGCCCAGAATTTCTATTATATAAATATCAGCTGTTGGGAGGTCTGAGCACCATCAAATCACAGTAGGTGCAGAGAGGTGGCTCCCGTCATCCATCGCTGTCATAGTCCTGACAAAAATCAAAATCATTATTGCATTTCAATGGAAGCGCTCATTAGAGTCAATGGAAACTTACTTGGAGATGCAAGCAATAGCTTCAGGGGACTAGTTCTTCTTGGAACTGTGACGGAGCTATAACAAGTTAAAATTCCCTCTTCACATCCACCCTTAGCTACACTGGCTTACCCATGGCTTAAAAAACCCACCCCAAAACAGGGACACTAATTGCATTCATATAATAAAGTGCTGTGGGCTATATTTCAGAAGAAGAACTAGCAAACTTCCTCTGAGTATTCCTTGTCAGAAAATCCTATGAGATTCATGGGGTCACCATAAGCTGACAGGCAACTTGAAAGCATATATGTACATACTGTAGAATTACTGTCACTTCCAATTTGGCCCTAAAACTTAAGAGGAATCAAAGAGTTTGCTAAGAAACTTAAGGTTGGGTGTACGTGATGTCCATTTTCACTGTGCTTTTTGCTGAGATGGATGTTAAAGGTTTTTAAGCAAGTAGGACTTTTGTTTCTTTGCAACATGGCAATGTTATTCTTACAAACTTATCATTCTTTACTGCCATTATTTAACATTTATTGTGGCATCAGGCATTGTGGCAGCATGAGCCTATCACAAGACAGGACAGAGCCACAGGGGTTGGTTGCCCCCTAAACTGTCCTCCACATCTAATAAACCTTCTTCTTAATGCCAAGTCAGTATATGGAAAACAGTCAAAACTGGGAACCTTATCCTGGATGAGTATGTTGATCTAGATTATATTACTGGGACCTCAAGGGAAGGAGGGGCAAAGGGTGTTAACCTCTAATAGATAGATGTGTTATGGCGACAAATTTTATGCTAATACTGTTTTGTTAATCTTATGGTTATGTTGTTTACTCTGTATGTATTGATGATGTTATTTGGAAACTGCTCTGAGTCCCCTCGGGGAGATAGAGCRTTATATAAATAAAGTTTTATTTTATTGTATTGTCGAAGGCTTTCATGGCTGGAATCACTGGGTTGTTGTAGGTTTTTTTCGAGCTATATGGCCATGTTCTATGGCAGGGGTCCTCAAACTAAGGCCCGGGGATCAGATACGGCCCTCCAAGGTCATTTACCCGGCCCTTGCTCAGGGTCAACCTAAGTCTGAAATGACTTGAAAGCACACAACAACAATCCTAACTCATCAGCCAAAAGCAGGCCAACACTTCACATTGAAATACTAATAAGTTTATATTTGTTAAAATTGTTTTTCATTTTAATTATTGTATTGTTTTAACATGTTTTTGCACTACGAATAAGATATGGGCAGCGTGCATAGGAATTCATTCATGGTTTTTTTTCTTCTTCAAATTATAATCTGGCCCTCCAACAGTTTACGGGACTATGACCTGGCCCTCGTTTAAAAAGTTTGAGGACCACGGTTAAAGAGGCATTCGCTCCTCTCTTTATTATTATCATGATCATCATCATCATCATCATATCAACAGCCTCCCTTCTTGAGCTGCCTGAGTTTATCTCAGAAATGGCATTTGGAGTCATAGAATCATAGTGTTGGATGAGCCCTCGTGGGCCATCCAGTCCAACCCCCTGTTAAGAAGCAGGAAAATTGCATTCAAATCACCCCCATCAGATCGCCATCCAGCCTCTGCTTAAAAGCCTCCAAAGAAAGAGCCTCCACCACACTCTGGGGCAGAGAGTTCCGCTGCTGAACAGCTCTCCCTCACAGTTATTAAGTTCTTCCTCATGTTCAGGTGGAATCTCCTTCTCTGTAGTTTGAGCTATTGTTCCGCATCCTAGTCTCCAGGGCAGCAGCAAACAAGCCTGCTCTCTCCTCCCAATGACTTCCCCTAACATATTTATACATGGCTATCATGTCTCCTCTCAGCCTTCTCTTCTGTAGGCTAAACATGCACTGGTTTTCAATATCAATGCCAAGACAACTCTGTTGGGAGTGAGTTCCCTCCTGTTCCTCCCAAGCTGTCTTGCTCAGTCACATGGCAGGGATCACAAAGCAAGCATCCCATAGGACAAATGCAATTTCCCTGTTTCTTGTTTTTGTTTTATTGAGAGGGGGAAGTGGGTACAGAGAGTAACAACAACAACAACAACACTTTTTTTGTATTCCGCCCTATCTCTCCGAGGGGACTTAGAGCAGATTCCAGCATATATACAGACACAGGTAAACATTCAATACCTTTGAAAAACACAATGAAGAACAAATACACATAGGCAAATGCTTTCCTTTTCATCTCCAGCTCTGGAAGCGGTGCTCATCTCAAGGTCTGGGGGAGGTGCTCATCTCCATTTCCAAGCCAAGGAGCCTGCGTTGTCCGTAGACACCTCCTGGTCACATAGCCAGCATGACTTTGTAGGGCGCCCTTTTACGTTCCTGCCAAGGCGATACCTACTCACACATGTTCATGTTTTTGAACTACTAGATTAGCATGAGCTTGTGCTGACAGCAAGGGCTCACCCCGTCTCGCAGATCTACTCACATGTTCATGTTTTTGAAGTACTAGATTAGCACGAGCTTGTGCTGACAGCAGGGACTCACCCCGTCTCGCAGATTCAAACTGCCAACCATCAAGTTTGCAAGCTCAGCAGCTCAATGGTTTAACCCGTTGTGCCACCGCACCCCGCTCCCCAGGTTGCCTGGGCCCAGGTAGCGTGAAATGACTGTCAGGGCCCCAGATTCCACATAGGCATCTTGAATGAGTGGCTGCACTATCCCAACACAGGGGAACGTCCAAATCCTGCTACCTTGGCTTAGCTCGCTTCAGCTAGCATGTGTTGTATGGACACATGCAGGCTGATTTCCGCACCACATTGAATAGCAGGGTAGAACCACCCCAAGTATCTCTCCTTTGGAGGCACAACTCATGTTGTCAACCCAGAAAGTCTAGCTTATAACCTCTGTTTTCAATTTCTATGCTTCACAAGATCATAATCTGTATTGTTATTTGCTGTCAGTTCATTCTGTTCACTGAAGGAGCCCATCTAACATTTCGTGCATGGAAAGGTGAGTTATTGTGACTAATAAGACCTCTATTTTCCAGCGGTGATTAATCTTTGCTCTTACTACATTTCGAATAACGCAGAATAATAGTCCCTGGAGTGGAGAAGCAACCCCATACACTTGGCAAATGAGTCATCCATCCCTTGGGCCCCATTCAGACTGAAAGATACTCTGTGAAGTTCATCACATGGCATAAGTATTCTGAAAAGCTATGAAGGACTCGAAGGGTCAGCTGACTCATAGCATACATGTATAAAAAGAGTTCTGTCCATTTTAAAGTAGGTCACATATAACAAACAGTTTATATAGTAGGCAAAGAGAAAGTTTTCCAGTTACTTCAGGCTTCAACGTTACTTCTGTTATCCCTGCAAAGATTGGGGTGGGGCGGGGATAATTTACAATCCAAGTTAACCTCAAGTAGCCAGAAGCTATCTCAGCTTCAGAGGGCTGTAAATCCTAAATAACTCAACTGAGTCCACCATACTTTATTCTTGCAACTAATGATGTAGCAGAAAGACAGAATAAAATAGCAAACAGCCTTGTTATCAAGAAATCTTTCAGTTTTGAGGCACATTCTGGTGAATGTCTCACAATACAATATCTCTGCAACAAATTGGTTTTACAAGACAGTTCTAAGCATGTTACTTAGGAGAAGCCTGTCTGGGATTTGCCCATAGGAAAGAGTATATAGGTGTGTAGCCCTTTAAATTCTAATACCACTTGTTTCCTTCCAGATATTGTGGCACATAACAGTATTTGAAAAAATTAACAAGCTCTCCTGCTAGAGTAGATATAGAAAAACTTCAGCCCTCCAGGTGTTTTGGACTTCAACTCCCATAATTTCTAACAGCTGGTAGGCTGTTAGGAATTGTGGGAGTTGAAGTCCAAAACACCTGGAGGGCCGAAGTTTGCTTGTGAAATTACTTGAAATAAGTAATTATTTCCCATTACTTGTAAATTCTAAAAAGTATCTCACTAACAACACTCATTACAATGTGGTCACCCACACTATGCATTATATTGCATGATACTTTAAATGTCCGCCACAGTATAAGAATGAAATTAGAAACAGGAATACTGTTGCCAAAAGATGTAAACAGTCCCTTAAGAATTAACATTTAAAAGAAACCAATACATTTTATTCATCACAATCTTCTCTCATTCTTATTTCCTAATTCCCATGTATCTACAGAAATACTCGCAGGAACACTTCAGCAAGCGAGAGTCCAAAAGTGGCAGGCTAAAACCTGGAACCTCAACCCATAGCCGATACCAAATGAGAGACAACTCCCTGGGCACACAGAATACTGGGCGACTTGGAAGATGCTTGAAGGCACCACGAGATGCAGATCCAACGTTAAAAAATGGGGCCACAAAGTGTGGAGCAGGACAAACCGCAGACCACCTATTACAATGCAGTCTAAGCCTTACCACATGCACAATGGAGGACCTTCTTATAGCAACGCCAGAGGCACTCCAAGTGGCCAAAGGACATTTAATATAATGCCAAGTTTTTAAAACTTTGTGTTTTTAAAATACATTACAACTGTACCCTCGGTTTGTTTCTGATATGATAAATAAATTTCCCAATTCTTATTTTCTTGCTTTTGGAACATAATGTCACATTTTCATTATTATCCAAAAATCATGTGTGATTGATACCCAGTAAGAAAATAACATGTAATTCTGCCTGAGCAGAATTGCGATCCAACCCGTTTTTCTTTTTGCTTTCACTCTGCACCTCTGTCATTTTAAACTGAAATATTGTTATTCTTGGTTGTTATTGTACAAGAGTGACTCTATGAAGCAGTCAGCTGTAACCTTGTTACACAACAGTAAATAAAATTGTGACAATTAAACTCTCAGAAGGGTGGGCTCAAAAAGCCCCTGTTACTGTTTTCCTTCAAAGATTTCAAATACACAATCATGCGTGTGCACAAAAACTCTCAAAAAAGTGCTGAGCTGTTGCAGCTCATTGGAGGGCAACCAGAGGGCCTTGCATGACTTGCAAAGTCCCAAGGAGTTGAAGTCCGTACTTACAGCGTGTACTGAGGCTGATTGTGGCCCAGCTTACTCCTTTCAGATGACCGTGCCGAGTCCGCCGGACTGGCATTTTAAACAAATAGAGTTACTTCCCACGTTGCAACATGAAGAGTTCCAGTTTAAACAATCCCTCCGATTGATTTCTGCATGAGGCATAGAGGATATTGTCTCCAAACGACACATCCGGAAGAGGGGCTTGTTGCTAAACAGTCACAGAACCAGTCTCCAACATAACAAGGAAAATCCCTTGTGCAGGAAAAAAATACCCCTCCAGGAGTGGGGTGGAGGAAAAAAGGAGGGGACAGGAGAGAGCGAAAGAGAGAAGAGTAAACCTGAAATGCAGCCAATAACCCTAAAGACTCCTTGGGATATTTTGGACCTAAAAGCCCTCCAATCAGAGCTGCCGTGGCAGGGGAAAAGAACACATGCCTCCCTCGACCATATATGTCTTAGATTAGGCAGACTTTGGAAGGACTGAAACAGGAGATGTGTCTTTGAGACCCATCAACCGGCATCACATGTCACTTGTCAACACGAAATACAGCAGGGTTTCGAGATCCCACTTTGCAAAGCAGGATTCGACTTTGAAAGAGCATGCACTGAGCTTGAGAAAGAAAATTAAAGATGTCTAGACACTATAAACAACCTGTTTCATTTAAAGGAAAGGAAAGGGAGAAACTAATGTTTTGCTAAAGCTGCCAACTCTGCTAAGTTAGAAATATTATTAGCTTTGTATCAGAGGATAAACAAGGAAACTGGCAAGAGGACCAGTTAGCTCAGAGACAGTTGCTGGAGTGGAAGCAGAAAATTAAGAATTCAAAACTCATTCCTGAGAATTTGGTCTTCATTGCCAGATCCCCTTGGCCTAAGCACTTATCTCCCAGGCAAATTTTAATGAGATTAATCACAATTAATCTGCAGTAGGAAAGAAGTGTTCCAAATTGACAGATGTTCTAAAGGCTGGATATTAGTGGAAGAGTTGGCACAGAGGTTTGAAATGCTGTCCCCAACATTGCTCAATCCGTTTTTATTATTTAAATTGCCACTTTTTGGTGCAATATTTCTCCAACACAGAGGACAATTTTTAAAAATCAGCATACAAAAATGAATAATGCACCCTCCTTAAATTAATGGAACTGCCTGAGAACAAAGATCACTAGGGCTTCTGAAAACATCTGATTTTGAATGAAAAATATATCAGGACACTCTATTGTAACAGATCCTCAGGCACTTAAATGCTCCATATTACAGCAGGGACAGAGTTCTGCAAAAAGTGGATGGAGATCTTATGAAATGGTTTTAGTGTATTATAGCCTTTTAATCTGGTTTTGTTAATCTCGTGGGAAAGCGTGACTTGCAGGACTAATCAACCATATGTCCCTTGGGTAATGTAAGAATCTTCAGTCTATATTTAAGGGAAACGTTGTTCATTCGTTCAGTCGTCTCCGACTCTTCATGACCTCATGGACCAGCCCACGCCAGGGCTCCCTGTCGGCCGTCACCACCCCCAGCTCCTTCAAGGTCAGTCCAGTCACTTCAAGGATGCCATCCATCCATCTTGCCCTTGGTCGGCCCCTCTTCCTTTTACCTTCCACTTTTCCCAGCATATATGTTTTGCATATATTTCAGTATCAATGTAAATGCCCCCCTCCATGCATACATATGTGAAAAAATGACATGGATAGACCCTTTCAGCCCAATTTGAGAAGGGCCATGAGAGGTGCATTCAAGTAGTGGGTGGGGAAAAACAACATTGGCAGAGATAGATTTTTTAAAAAGTTTTTTTAATAATTTGTCTCAGTGCAACGGGTCTCTGGTTTGCAAAACTCTTCACTTTGCAAATCCCAGCTCCCACTCAAGGTATAATCTTCTGAGTCTCCACAGGAAGCTATAGAATGGGCTATTCTTATATACAGTAAGATCATTGTAACTGTGGAACCAATATCCATGGTTTCACTTAATCATCTTTCTCTAGGAATTTGCTAAATTCTCAGGGCCATTTTATGACATTTCCCCTAGACACTGCCATAGAGTTGCCTTGGAGGACCTGGGAAATTCCTAGAGAGAACAAATACTCTCCAAAAATCTTTAGATCCTCTGATGCACCTTATGATATGCTGGGATCAGAAGTGAGGAAATTAAATGGCATGCGTTCATATCAGTGTTTCACATAATGGGAGATGTAATTGATGTCACTGCATAATAGTCATTTTTAAATTCCTTTTTTGTAAAAAAAAGGTGTGTGTGACTATTATGCAATGAAAAAAAATGGTGTTTTGGGTTCACTGGTTTTGTTTTTGTTATTTTTAAGTATTACCTCTGATACAAAGAGGTTGAAGGAGGATGAGTATCATTCCAGATACTTTTGTTTAAACCATATTTGAAGGAAGAAGAGATAACTCTAATTTGTTTTTGTTTTGTTTAAAACCATCTGTGATGATTACGAAGGGAAAGGAGGAAAAACCATTTTGGGACCCAAAAAGGGGAGTGAGATTGTTGGGGAATCTGAACTGTAAGGCTCAAAAATAACCCTCAGCTGGAGTGATTCCACCATAAATATAGCAGAATACTAGAAGGAAGCTTCATAACCAGCAGAAACTTACATGTGGTAAGCCAGGATAAGCTTCCATTCAACAGGATGGCACAGGATTGCAGTCAGAACTTTAGGTTCAAAAACATTTATTCAAGAAAAGAAATACATTCTAGATCAGTAGTTCTCAACCTGGGGTCCTTAGATGTTTTTGACCTACAACTCCCAGAAATCCCAAATCCTGGGAGTTGAAGGCCAAAAACATCTGGGGACCCCAGGTTGAGAACCACTGTTCTAGATAGAAAAGCTAACTAGCTTACTAAATCTCATCTTCTAAGAAATGTAAAAAGGTTAAAAAGTCAAAATATCCACGCAACTACATTTTGCCTTGAGAGAGAGAGGCAAAATGTGCTTTCACTGGAAGGAAAAAAAAGTCAGGGGAAAAAAACAATGGAGGCTGACCACATGGCCAAGCCCAGGGGCAATCAAAATACCTTTAAAAAGGAAGTGACCTCATAGAGATTATATTGCTACATCTTCAAAGGAGGAGGAGATAGTGGCAAGGAGGAAGAGTAAAAAACAAAGCCCCTTCTGGTATAAGCATGCATAGGAATGTGGAGGGAGGTATCCCTCACTCTAATCCTAACTCTAGTCCAGCTACTCATTGAGAACTGGAGCCTTGATGACACAAGACACTTCTGCAGTCCAGGGATGAAACCCAACAGAGATGATTATGTGGTGGTGACGAATATGAGATGAAATACAGTTCCCTCCACAGATATGGGAATCTAACTGTAAGCTGCCCTGAGTCCCTTTTGGAAGATGGTGGTGGGATATAAACAAAATTGTTGTTGTTGTTGTTGTTGTTGTTGTTATTATGAAGTTATTAACTGTACTGCAGAGCTTCATGTATTATTCTAGTAATTCAGAAAAGAGTACTTTTGTTCCATGCTCACATGTTGTAGTGAGTCAAGAACTACTAAAAATGAGGGGAAGCATGGGTAACAGACTGGATGAGGGACAACAGTTTAAAACTAAATCCAGACAAGACAGAGGTACTCCTGGTCAGTCGAAAGGCTGAACAGGGCATAGGGTTACAGCCTGTGCTCAGCGGGGTTACACTCCCACTGAAGGCACAGGTTCACAGTTTGGGAGTGATCCTGGACTCATCGCTGAGCCTGGAACCCCAGGTCTCAGCGGTGGTCAGGGGAGCTTTTGCACAATTAAAACTTGTGCGCCAGCTGCGCCCGTACCTTGGGAAGTCTGACTTGGCCATGGTGGTCCACGCTTTGGTTACATCCCGTTTAGATTACTGCAACGCTCTCTACGTGGGGTTGCCTCTGAAGACTGCCTGGAAGCTCCAACTAGTCCAACGAGCGGCAGCCAGATTACTAACAGGAGCGGGGTACAGGGAGCATACTACTCCTCTGTTGTGCCAGCTCCACTGGCTGCCAATTAGCTTCCGAGCACAATTCAAAGTGCTGGTGTTAACCTATAAATCCCTAAACGACTCCGGCCCAGTTTACCTGTCCGAACGGATTCTCCCCTATGAATCATCAAGATTGTTAAGATCGTCTGGCGGGGCCCTGCTCTTGGTCCCACCAGCCTCGCAAGTGCGCCTGGTGGGGATGAGGGACAGGGCCTTCTCGGTGGTGGCCCCTTGGCTCTGGAACTCCCTCCTACTAGAGATTAGAACTGCCCCTTCTCTCCTGACTTTTAGAAAACAGGTGAAAACCTAGCTCGGAAATTGGCATTTGATGAGTGAGTCAATAACTCATGGCTATATGGATGGATGGTGATGAACAACGATTTTATTGTGACGACTTGGCCATTGTAATTATATGATTGTATTTTTGGTATTTTAATGTGTTAGTGCAGTGGTTCTCAACCTGGGGTCCCCAGATGTTTTTGGCCTACAACACCCAGAAATCCCAGCCAGTTTACCAGCTGTTAGGATTTCTGGGTGTTGAAGGCCATAAACATCTGGGGACCCCAGGTTGAGAACCACTGTGTTAGTGTATTATGGAATGTGATGTTTTTAAACGATTGCTTGTGATATTATTGTTGGAAACCGGCCTGAGTCCCTCCACGGAGGTGAGAAGACCGGTATACAAAAGTTCTAAATAAATAAATAAGTAGACTTATCTGGAGAACCCAATTTCAAGCTAGGTGACAAAAGACAAGGAGCACAGAAAAGGAATAATACGCGTAGCACCATGCACTGAGGTCAATACAAGTTGTGACCTGATTTTATTCCTCAATGAATTATTTGGGTCTTCACTGGAGCTCTCTTACCCAATTCACCCCGAGAGCTGCAAATGATTCACTCAGCACTCTCCATGCAACCATGAATAAGACAAGATTTCTGTAAGCAAGAAGGGAAGAATGAAGTACAGAAACAGAGATTCATTGGATGCTTGATTACCCTTACAGAACTCTAACACAGTTACCTAGTTCTGAAGCCACAGTTGAAAAGAGCTCATTAAGTCTCAGACATTAACAATTTATGCAAAAAAAAATCCAGTCTTCCTTTTATGTCTGGAGATCATTTTTCCCTTCATACTTCAAAATAATTAAATGTTCTTGTATTTGAATGTGACCTGTATTATGTTTGGCATAAAATAGCTTTTGCAGTATCATTCAGGGAGGAAAAATAGTTACACAATGTACACTTGTCTTACAGAAAAATGTACAAGCCTTAGACTCAAGATTTGGGGAATTTGGTCCATTGCAGACTTGGGAAGCAAGACTTGGCCACGGTGGTCCATGCTCTCGTTACATCCAGGATAGACTACTGCAATGCACTCTACATGGGGTTGCCTTTGAAGACTGCTCAGAAGCTTCAAATAGTCCAATGAGAAGCAGCCAGGTTAATGACTGGGGCGGCATACAGGGAGCATACAACTCCCATGTTATGCCAGCTCCACTGGTTGCCAGTTTGCTACCAGGCACAATTCAAAGCCCCAAATGGCCCCGACCCAATTTACCTGTCCAAACACATCTCCCCCTATGAACCATCATGGAGATTATGATCCTCCGGGGACGCCCTGCTCTCCATCTCGCCATTGTCACAGGCGCGATTAGTGGGGATGAGACACAGGACCTTCTTGGCGATTGCTCCCCGGCTATGGAACTCCCTTCCTGGTGAGATCAGGTCGGCCCCCTCCCTCCTGTCCTTCAGAAGGTTGGTAAAAAATTGGCTGCGGGACCAAGCCTTTGGGACAGGGCAGTAAAGCAGCAATAGGAAAGATTACCAGGCCAATTAGATTTGACGCAGATGACCAAGACGGTTTTAAATGGTGTATTTTAATATTGAGATAAATGTTTTTAATGTTTATGTATGTGTATATGAATTCTTTTCCCGGCATTAAATGTTTGCCGTATATATGCTGTGCTCTGCCCTGAGTCCCCTTCGGGGTGAGAAGGGAGGAATGTAAATGGTTCAAATAAATAAATAAATAAATTTCAGTCTAATGAAATTACGTTACTTTAATGAACCCTTCAGTCTGTTGTGCTTTACTAAATAGGATTTATAACAAAATGTTACAATGTATAGTAATCTTGCTTCAGCCACCAGCCACTCTCACTTGTCTTGTTTACAGTCTGGCCATGTCTTACGGTAGTTGTCATTAATGGCTATAAGAGCCCCCGGTGGTGCAGTGCTTTAGACCCTTGTGCCGGCAGGATTGAAGACTAACAGGTCACAGGTTCGAATTCAGGGAGTGCTTGGATGAGCTTCCTCTGTCAGCTCCGGCTCCCCATACTGGGACATGAGAGAAGCCTGCCACAAGGATGGTAAAACATCAAAACATCCGGGCGTCCCCTGGGCAACGTCCTTGAAGACGGTCAATTCTCTCACACCAGAAGCGATTTGCTATTTCTCAAGTTGCTCCTGACAAATACACACACACACACACAAAACAAAACTATAGGCTATTGGGCATTGTTCTGAGTTTTAAGTTGTTGCTTTTATATGCTATATGTTTTACTTTATTGTATTGTATTTTTTATGCTCTGTTTTAGGCACTTTGTGCCATATATAATCCCCCCGAGTCCCTTCGGGGAGATGGAGGAGGGGTACAAGCATAAAGTTATTATTATTGTTGCTGTTGTTGTTATTATTATAAATAATAATAATAATAATAATAATAATGGGGACAAAATCCGAGATGTGCCTAAGACTGTGGCCACCTACTATCATTTGGAAGATAATTCCAGAGGGTTGGTGCTGTGACACTAAATATGCTCCATTGTTTGAACTCAGCGGGTGAAATTCAGGGATTGCAACATTTACCAGGTTCTTGGGAGGGTGCTCCAGGAGCCATGGGACATATCAGATCACCCCTCCAAGGCAAGAGAAGGTTCACCTTTCAAAGGGGGAAATCCAACCTTGCAGACCTTCTTATCAGCTGCCATGGAAACTTTTGCAACCTCTGCCTTTTAAACAGAATACTGCCTTGCTGTCAGGGGAGGCAAGATTGGGGGGAGGGTATCGTTTCTTACATAGAGGTATCACAATACTCATACTGTCTTCCAACAGTTAAAAAATAAATATATGAATATAGTGTAGGAAAAAATACTGTGCTTGTCTTCACCTTTTGACCCAGCAAAAGCTGGACCAACTTCTAGCTAAAGCAATTCTTACACCTTTGAAACGTCATCCCCATTTTACATACCAATATAGATTCCCTCTGTTCTGGGTTCAGTGCTTCTTAACCCAACTTAACTGGCAGGGAACCTTCCTTCCCCCAAATACGCCATATTGGGTAAAGATATAAATGAATAAAATCGTCACCATCACCAGCACTGCATTCCACTAGACTTCATTCCTTCGGTTTCATATTTTAGTGGAAATGTCACTGATGCTGTATTAAATCTTTACCAAAAAGAAATGTTTTCAAAATGTATTTATATCATATTTTTCTCCTGATTTGAGATCTACAGTGGCTAAATTATTTATCCATATTTATCCATAGCCAGAATTTGTTGTTGTGAGCCTTCAAGTAATTTCAACTTATGAAGAACATGATTTTAATATGTTGTAAGCCACTTTGGGTCCTGTGAAGGAGAAAAGCGAGATATAAATAAAGTATTATTATTGTTGTTATAGTTTTCTGAGGCTATGTTACCTGCCCAAACCAAAGCAGTAGGTTGTCATGACCAAGACAAGGGGGAGGTTCTGGGTGGGATTTGTAGATGGATTGTGTGTTTTAAAAGGTATTTTTAATTGCATTTATTATATTTTCACTGTATTTTAAACTAACCCACACAGTATTATTTAATTATGTGTGTGTGTTTTTTTAATTGAACTCACTTTGTTTTAAATTATGACCAAAGTGTGTGGTTGTTAGTTGCCTTGAGTCCCCATGAGGATAAAGATGAGGTATAAATAAAGTAAATAAATAAATAAAATAAAAACTATTTTCCTCCCAAGAAAATAAATAGGACCCAAACATGTCTATTAAGCTGAGACCTAATCCAGACCTAATCCAGACAAGACAGAGGTCCTCCTGGTCAGTCGAGAGGCCAATTGGGGTATAGAGTGGCAACCTGTGTTTGACGGGGTTACACTCCTCCTCTCGGTCCCACCTCCGTCCCAAGCACAGTTGGTGGGGATGAGGGAGAGGGCCTTCTCGGTAGTGACCCCTCAGTGCTGAAATGCCCTCCCCAGAGAAATTAGATTAGTCCTCACAATTCAATATTTTTGGAAAAACTTGAAAACATGTCTCTTTAAGGAGGCCTTTGAAGATGGTTAAATATCAGTTGAGGACCAAATGAATTGTTTTGACTCTGATACTTTAATGTGACTGAAACTGATATGTCCCATTTTAATCCGCAGCTATTGCTATGTTTTATTGAGCATTTTATTTGTTGGGGTTTTTATATACTACTTTATGTATATTTGTTTTATATCCTTTACTCTGTTGTTGTTTTATAAACGTCTACGTATTTTCTTGTACTTGTATGTTTACAGCACTAATACGTGCTTTTGTAAGCCACCCTGAGTCCTGTTTGGGAGATGGTGGCGGGATATAAATGTATTATTATTATTATTTTACTGACACAAAAACAAATAAGATATATATGCTGGATTTCGTATCACAAAATCACAAGTCAAATGAGATATATATGCTGGATTTCGTATCACAAAATCAAAAGTCAAACACTTCCCAAGTGTCTAGGATTGTGCAATGCATTTTCAAATGATGTGCGCACATCCAAGTAAGGTGGCTTTTTTGCAGTTGAAAAGTCGTGATTTTGTCAATGTATATATTTTCCTAATGCTGGCTGAGATCTTTTGGCACGGCACCCAGTGTACTGATTTATGCCAAAGCCTTTGCAGTTCGATTTTGAGGTCCTGATAACGGCTGAGTTTTTCCTGTTGATTTTCGTCAATTCGGCTTTCACCTGGTATGGCGACATCAATAATCCAAACTTTTTTCTTTTCTACAATCGTGATGTCAGGTGTATTGTGTTCCAAAACTTTGTCAGTCTGGATTCGAAAGTCCCACAGTATTTTTGTGTGTTCATTTTCCACTACCTTTGCAGGTTTGTGATCCCACCAGTTCTTTACTACTGGCAGGTGATACTTGTGACATAAGTTCCAGTGAATCATTTGGGCCACATAGTTGTTGTTGTTGTTGTTGTTATGTTTGATTGGATTCTGCTCAGTGTTTGTTTTGTTTGTTTTTGAAAAACTAACGAATGTAATTATTCTAATACAAGACAATACAATACACATAGTAGACCTACTCAAGGGTGGTTCATGGATCCATTGTTATGGGGCACTACATTCACTCTTGGATTTAAAGTTGCTGGAATGTATGAGAGATCTTCCAGCACAAGTGCTAAATCTCTGCTAGAAACAGGATCCAGAATGCCAGTGGCTCCTGTGCAATCCGGTTGCAGCTCGGGGAGGAGGGGACATAAAAAATGAGAATGGATTCACCACCCCATGGCAATGGATCCACCAGCTGCCCTTGGATCGACTCTCTCTGTAAATAAACACATCATACCGAACACCATACCAAAACTAATGGGAACAGACAGATCTGTGCCTGTGAGCAATGTGATTGGAAGGCGTTCCCGTCTAAGTCACAAGTTTCAGTCTGGCAGAAGTAAGTTACTGGCTTGTCGAATGATAGCCAAAAAATGCACTCATGACAGGTCAGTTTGTCTTACTAACACCTAGGATTTTAAAATAGACAACTCTCATTAACAGCACACTGTTACATTTCTTCTTACCAAGATCCTATTTCAGTATCATAATAACTTGCCATTGTACACTTTGGCCTCTGAAATAAACTATTATTGCTAAGAATGTCCTAATTTTTGAATAATTTTTATTATGGATATATCCATAACACAAAATCTATTTAACATCTGCTGTGACTCGGTGTTAAGGAATTTTAGGATTTGTAGTTTTGCGAGGTATTTTTCATTTTCTGTCAGATAGTTTTGGTGCCACAACAAACTACAGATTCCAGGATTCCATAGGATGGCGCTATGGCAGTTGAAGTGGTATCAAACTGCTATAATTCTGTAATGTGGATGGTGTCAATGTCAGTGATTAGGAGCTGAAATACATTTTCTAACAAATCCTAGCTTTCAAGTGTTTTACAGCTAGGGCTCTTTCACACAAAACAGCTCTATGATCCAAGTTCCATCCTATGGAAGCTTGAAATCTGTAGTTTAGAGAAGGGTAATAATAATAATAATAATAAAGTCGACGACAGATTCCAAATGTAGACTCTGCAAGGAAGCAGATGAAACAATAGATCACATCCTCAGCTGCTGCAAGAAGATTGCGCAGACAGACTACAAGCAGAGGCATAACACCGTTGCTCAGATGATTAATTGGAACTTGAGCCACAGATACCATCTGCCTGCAACAAAGAACTGGTGGGATCACAAGCCGGAAAAAGTTACAGAGAATGAACATGCCAAACTCCTCTTGGACATTCGGATTCAGACAGAGTTTTGGAGCATAATACTCCTGACCTCACAATCGATGTCGCAATCCCAGGTGACAGCAGGATTGCAGAGAAACAACTGGAAAAGCTGACACGATATGAGGATTTAAAGATCGAACTGCAAAGACTGTGGCACAAGCCAGTCAAGATGGTCCCAGTGGTGATCGGTAGACTGGGTGCAGTGCCTAAAGACCTTGGCCTGTACTTAAACACAATTGGCACTGACAAAATTACCATCTGCCAGCTGCAGAAGGCCACCTTACTGGGATCTGCACACATTATTTGCCAATACATCACACAGTCCTAGACACTTGGGAAGTGTCCGACGTGTGATCCAACTCAAGAGCCAGCAGAGTGTCTGCTGTGGACTCATTTTGTTGTGTTTCAAATAATAATAATAATAATAATTTATATGTATTCCACCCTATCTCCCCGTGGGGACTTAGGATGGATTCCAGCATATACAAACACAAAGACAAACATTCAATGCCTAGAAACAACAAAACACAGATTAAGGTAAAGGCTTACCCTTCTGGCTTTGTGGGGTGGTGCTCATCTCTATTTCTAAGCTCGCAAGACTGCATGGAGCACTGTTTACCTTCCCGCCAAGGTGGCACCTATTGATCTAATCACATTTGCATGTTTTCAAATTGCTAGGTTGGCAGAAGCTGGAGCTAACAACGGGAGCTCACCCAGTTTGCGGGCTCGAACCACTAACCACTAGTCAGCAAGTTCAGCAGCTCAGCAGTTTAACCCATTGTGCCACTGAGCGTGGGAAAAAAATGCAATGATTTTTTTTAACTGTGTGCTAATTTGTATTGTCAGGTTTTTAGCTGATCTGGTTTTGGCATTGTGAGTTGCCTTGGGTTTTATATCAGGAAAAAGATGATGTAAAAATGGAATACATATGTACAATAATTCTGTGCCTGAGAGCTCTGGTACTCCACCAAACTACAAATGTCAGGATGCAGTCACAAGCAGATAAAGTGGAACCATAGGGATATAACATTTGGTAATGACATAGTTTTAGGGAAATGGGCTGACATTATTCTACTGCAATAGGGAATGTTCCCTACCAAGATAAACAAGTTTTTACTGGGAAGGGAATAAGGGATAATTGCCAGAATATCCTGGCAAATACCATGCCAACACAAAGGGGAACAATAATTAATTACACGTAGAAAAAAAGCCCTTGGAAATTTTAAATATGTGGATAAAGACAGCAATGAATTTTTAATTAAAATCTAACTGAAAGTCAGACAAGACAATATCAAGTGTTATATCCATCTTACTCCAGTTTCTAAATGAAATGAAGTCATCCTTTTCCCGCAGAGCTACAGAATATATTGATTCTCAAAATACTAGTCTTGAAACCAAGCCAATCAGAAACTGAGATAAAACTGAAGTACACTTTTAAAAAAAAAATCAAGGCTTTTACAAAAAAAAAAGCAATCCATCTTCTGTAGACAGAAATTAAACATCTGATGAATGTCCAAATGAACTTCCCACAGCCTCAGCCAAAAATGTGGGTCAGCAACTGAATGGATCTAGTTAAAACTCTGAATAAAACATTATCAATTCATTGCTCAGTAAATTTCATGTTTTGAGTGAGACCATGTTTTCAGCAAATATATTAAATGATTCTGTAAAGTAATGACATGTTTGTCAGTGACGGGATGAACTTGAACATGCTATAAATAAAAGGTGTGGAATTCAATCCCCCAAATAAGCTCAGTATCTTGGATAGTTGGTTGAAGTTCGTTAAGTTCAGGCTAAAATCTGGAGTAGAATCATCGCCACACTAAAACGGAAATCACCAGTTGATAATTATAACTTTAGGAGTGAATTGCCAAAGCCTGATTCTGCAATATTTCTGTAAAGACCACTGAAATAAGAATGAAAGGTTTTGTTGTTGTTTATTTCCAGTTGATTCCAACTTATGAGGACTTATCATAATACTTTCTTAGAATAATGTCTGCAGAGGAGATTTGTTGACTGTACTAGTTGACTTGTTGATTCAGGCCAAGGCATCTGATTTTTGGTGCATGTACACTTTGGAATTAATGCAATTTGACACCACTTTAACTGCCATGGTTCAATGTGATGGAATCCTGGGAGCTGTAATTTTACAAGTTCTTTAGCCTTCTCTGCCAAATAGCGTTGTGGCCTCACTAAACTACAAATTCCAAGATTCCATCACTTTGAGCTATAGCAGTGTAAATGGTGTCAAGCTACATTGATTCTAAAATGGAGAGGCAACCTTTCATGCACTACAGTGGTTCTCAACCTGGGGTCCCCAGATGTTTTTGGCCTACAACTCCCAGAAATCCTAACAGCTGGTAAACTAGTTGGGATTTCTGGGAGTTGTAGGGCAAAAACAGCTGGGGACCCAAGGTTGAGAACCACTGCACTAAAATGTATATGAATATGACTATAAAGTGAAAAGCAACATGGTATTAGTGATGAGTATGGGAATACTAAGGAAAAGACAGCCCTCCCTATCCACATATTCTACATCTACAGATTCAACCATCCACAACTTGAAAAAATTACAACAGCAGCAAAATTCCAAAAAAAAAAAAAAAACTCCAACTGATTTTGCCATTTTATATAAGGAACAGAATTGTTACTATGCCATTGCGTATTCCAGGACTTGTGCATTAATCAGAAAGCTTAACGCTATACACTGAACTCATCTAATAGGAGCTAATGATGTTGTATGATGGATCATACAACAAATAATTGGGGAGGATTCTTTGAACTGCCAGATGAACATTTCTGCACCGGCAGAAAGACAGATGACACTTATTAATAATAAAAATAATGTGTTAATTCTAATTATTAGTCCCAACTGGAATTAGATTCACTGAATCAAAATCAGTAAATCATTTATGTATGTTCTGTTGATTCAGTGTAAGGACTAACAATTGGGTTTGGCATCATATTAATGTGTGTGTCTGTGTGTATGTGTGCAACTTTAAGTCATTTGTTGACTTATGGCAACCCAATGAATTTCATAGGGTTTTCTTAGGCAAGGAATATTCAGAGGTGGTTTTGTCAGTTCCTGAAATATTATTTATTTGTTTATTTATTTAAAGTATTTATATCCCATCCTTCTCACCCCGAAGGGGACTCAGGGCGGAGCACAACATATAAACGGCAAACATTCAATGTTGAAACATATTAGACCATACACATACAAAAGCATTAAAATAACTTATCTTGGCGTTAAAATCCACTAGTTAAAACTGTCTCAACAACCATATCGAATTTGGTTGGCATACTAAGGGTTCCTATCGCTGCCTCATTGCACAGTCCCAAAGGCTTGGTCCCACAGCCACGTTTTTATCATCCTTCTAAAGGATAAGAGGCAGGGGGCTGACCTGATCTCATTAGGAAGGGAGTTCCATAGCCAAGGGGCAATTACTGAGAAGGCCCTGTCTCTCATCCCCGCCAAATGCACATGTGATGTTAGTGGGACCGAGAGGATTCACCGGCAGTTTCCCATCCAAGTACTAAGAATACCTGCCTTTACTTAGCTTCCAAGATCAGATGGGATCAGGTGCCTTTTGGGTATTTTAGGCCCCATAGACAAGCTACAAGACTCTTTAAAGTTAGAGATGGCACAGACTGAACTAGCAACATGCTATATACAAAATCTATATTCCACACTGGAGTTCATTTTAAACAACTTAATGTATAAACAGTACAAGCGCAGAGGTAACTAAATTCAATTTAAACTTGTAGTCAAACTTTCATGGAAATGTGCTAAACAGGATTAAGAGGATGGACTGCACAACAGATCAAAAGCAATTACTCTTCCCTATTTAGCTCTCAAAGTCCACATGTTGAGGACAGTCTCAAGGGGGACCATCGTATGCCACCACTTGTGAGTCAGCCATGTGACATCAGGCGCAACCCCATTAATTGTTCTACACATAAGAACCCTCCATTCCATTAGGACAAAAGAATGGCTGCAGAGAGGGTGACAACCCACAAGAACCTGGGTAGAAAGCTCCAAGCGTAAGCATCTGCATTGTAGGAAAGGCCATTTAAGAGAGCAGAACACTTTTTATAAATTGAGTATCCTATATACCAGTGTTTCTCAAATTGTGGGTCCCCAGGTGTTTTGGCCTACAACTCCCAGAAATTCCAGCCAGGTTACCAGCTGTTAGGATTTCTGGGAGTCAAAGGCCAAAATATCTGGGGACCCACAGGTTGAGAACCACTGCTATACACTCATGTACAACCTTAAAAACCTGGACTGACTTATCCATGGGTCAATATAAATACTATACCTTAACCCTTACCAAAAAAAAAAGAATCATCACTTTCTCTAAGCGGACTGGAGAAAGGCTTAAGTTGTCTTGGGGGAACCCAAAATATGTACGGATGCTCTCTACAGTGGGCAAATGGGAGTAGCAACAGCTCATCTTCTAGGGTAGCATTGGTGCATTCTCTGTTAGTGGTCATTACTCTTGACTTATCCACAAGTCATATAAAAATCCATAATTTTGGGCCCAAAATTAGACCTTGACTTATACATGAGGTCAACTTACACATGTGTACATATGGTAAATCCACATGCCAAGCACTTGCTTCTTTGCAAGAGATGGGCATCTTTTGCTAGCCACTGAAAAAGGCAGCAGCATTAGTGTATCAGTACAAAGAAACTCTTCTAAATTCTCTTCATTGTCTTGATTCAATCTATATCAATTCTCTGCATCTTCTTGCTAGTTTTGTTTTGTTTTGTTTCTGGAGAACTTTTTTCTCTCTCAATGTCATGAAAACATAAAGAAACTTTCCCACAAGTAGCAATATTTTTAAACACACTTCAAAGTGGTTCTATGGGAAATCCTGTGTGCTTCACAAATATAAATAACTAATTTTCCTGTTTCATTTTCAGACAGAGAGGATGAAGAGACTCTGTTCCATGCTCTCAGCAGCTAAATAAGATACTAGATGGGAACAGGAAGAAATCATGCAGCCCTGTATTACAGTACCACAAGTATTTCTCCTCACTGGGTTGTTGTAGGTTTTTTCGGGTTATATGGCCATGTTCTAGAGGCATTTTCTCCTGACATTTCACCTGCATCTATGGCAAGCATCCTCAGAGGTAGTGAGGATGCTTGCCATAGATGCAGGCGAAACGTCAGGAGAGAATGCCTCTAGAATATGGCCATATAGCCCGAAAAAACCTACAACAACCCAGTGATTCCGGCCATGAAAGCCTTCGACAATACATTTCTCCTCACTGACTAGGACTATGCCATATACTCCCAACATTTCACTGATCAAAACTGGGATACATGATGTTGCGTGGCCATGTAACATCAGATTGCTGCTCAGAAGTTTTGGTGGGCAATGCTAAAAGAGGTCGGCATGTTGATTCAGCATCAAGTCCTGATGGTAGCTATTTTACTATTCACCAAGGTGGCATTAGGCAAAAGCATTTTCAATCCAATGGGCTTGCTTGAATGGGTATATACTGATTACTAGCTGTCCCCTGCCCCACGTTGCTGTGGCTCAGTCTGTGTATATGTGTTTTCTGTGTGTATATATTTGTGTATGTGTGTGTGTGTATATATATATGTGTGTGTGTGTGTGTGTGTGTGTGGTTTTGTGCATGTGTTGCAATGTATTTTTGGGGCTTTTTTAGTCTCTTCTGGTGTGTTTTTCAGTGTTTTTATGAGTGATAGTAACTTGTTGGCCTGATAGGTGTCTTGTGTCCAAATTTGGTGTCAATTCACCCAGTGGTTTTCGAGTTATGTTAATCCCACAAACGAACATTACATTTTTATTTATATAGATGTGGAACAGGAGACAGTTTGGAGGTGACTAACAACCTATTATAAACTTAATGCTGAGGATAGAGCAACTGTCTCCCATTTCGGTGTTTCCCTCCACCTTGTATAACTTGAAAAGTCTGCTCCAGAATTCTGAACAGAAGTAGGTGGATACAGCAAAAGTTTATTGCAAGGCCCATTTGCCACTTTGATGCTCAGCTTTCTTATAAGTCTGCTTCCTTGAGCGGTACACTCCACAATGCCATCCTCTTTATAAAATTGTTTTCATCACTGGCTTCCTGAATTTTGCTGTGTTTACATATGAAACCCATTATATACAATGGCATGGTTAAATAGTGAAGTGACTGGATTGACTCTGAAGGGGCTGGGGACAGATGACAGGGAGCTCTGGCGTGGGCTGGTCCATGAGATCACGAAGAGTCGGAAGTGACTGAACGAATAAACAACAGCAATGGTTAAATAGTGCTTATATGTAAAACAGAAAAATCAGGCTTTGCTTTTGGGATTTTATCTTTTGGGAGATATTTTCAAACTGAATGGTGGAATCAGCTGGTATGGAGGGCCAATTGTATGCACCTATTACAGTAAATTACAACAGCTTCAATCAGCTGATACCACTGAGTTATATATAGTAAAAAACTAAAAAAGTACTCTAAAATAACTCAGTGGTATCAGCTGATTGAAGCCCCTGGTGGTGCAGCGGGTTAAACTGCTGAGCTGTTGAACTTGTTGACTGAAAGGTCGGTGGTTCAAATCTAGGAAGTGGGGTGAGCTCCCACAGTTAGCCCCAGCTTCTGCCAACCTAGCAGTTCAAAAACATGGAAATGTGAGTAGATCAATAGATACCGCTTCAGCGGGAAGGTAACAGCACTCCTTGCAGTTATGTTGGCCACATGACTCTGGAGGCGTCTACGGACAACGCTGCTCTTCAGCTTAGAAATAGAGATGAGCCCCCCCCCCCCCCAAGAGTCAGACACAACTAAGATTAATGTCAAGGAGAAACCTTGAAAGTCACTCTTAAAATCAGAACCTACGATGCCCCTGTGTTCTTGTCTTGTGACCATTTGGTTCTTGCCATTAGCTAATAAGTGTTTTTGCAGAATACACTTCCATCCTATCCTAATTATATGCAAAGTACCACTGAAAGCTAAAAGTAAAGATGAAAGCTTTTCAGACACTTGAATGCTCATAACAGTAATTGCTTATGGTGTATGCATATTTTTTCTGTGTCCTGTCATGGCCCTTGGTTTTATAGATTCTCTTACTACTTCAAGGATAAGCCAGAATAAGTCCCTGGAAAAACAGCTAACTGGTATAAGAGATGTGAAAATATTGTGTTATGATCATTGTGGGTACCTTTCCCACAAGATGCTTTGAAATGGCAAGTAAGTAGAGTATGATACTCATATCTGCGGAATCCTTATATTCATTTTCACTTATCCATGGTTCATTCACTTAGATCCACCTGTACAAGTTATATACTCCTCTTAGGACCTCTGTCTTCCATATCCAGTAAACCTCAATCTATTCATCCAGGTCCAGTCCTTTACTGCAACTATTCAGTACTATCACAGCCTCTTTGGTACCAGTTGTGGATAGACGGAGTTGGGTATCATTAGCAAACTGAAGTCCAAAATCACAGATGACATCTCACAGTGGTTTCATATGGATGTTGAAAATAATAGGGAATAGTATTGACTCCACATAGAAATAGCCAAAAGACTGAATAACAATCCTTGGCACCACCCCATGCAGGCCCGTAGCCAGGATTTCGTTTCGGGGGGGGGGGGGGCTGATTTTTTTCGGGGGGGGTGCTGAGTCTGAGTGAAAGAGGGTCTAGCCTAGCAAACCTTTTGTATCATTACCCCAATACCCCCATGCATATGGGATATATTGAGTATGGTGATCAGATCATGATAGGAATAAACATAACAGTTTAAATAATGCACCAGTAAGGCCTTTTCGCGAACCACCATGAGAATTTCGGGGGGGGGGCTGAAGCCCCTCAAGCCCCCCCCCCCCCCCCCGGCTACATGCCTGACCCCATGTGAACATTTTGACAAGAAAAACTTTAAACCTGGTCTGAAGGCAGATTGGAATGGGTCCAGGTAATCCATTTCATCTAAGAAAGACTGGAGTTGAATGTCCGCCACGTCATTTAGGACCTACTTAGAAAGGGAGGATTAGAGACTGGCCTAAAACTATCTAGGGAGGTGGGATCCAATAAGTGTTTTCCAACAAAAAGTCTTGTAATTGCTTCTTTTGGAGAGGTTAGAACATGGCCCTCTTTCCCCTTGCCTTTGTCTCCCAAGGACCTAATTTGTCACCTTATCACCACACGTTTTGCGTTTCTATGCTGTTCACAACACACACACACAGAATCTGCCTATAAAGGTATGTTATGAGGCACTTCACTCTGTACATCTCAGGAAGTCTATGAAAGGTTATGTTACCAACTTCATTTTCTCAATTCAACTTTAAGGTGCTACTGATATTGCATACTGATATTCCAGACTAACACAGCTATGTCTCTGAACTCTGCTACCTTTGTTGTCACTGCTGCCTAATATCATGCCATGTAAGGCAGGGACAAAAAATTAGATAGCCCTTCAGATGTTGTGAGACTGCATCTCCCAGCATTCCACATCCCTTGGCTTTGCAAGATAGGACTGACAGACCTTGCTACTCATCCTTGAAATTGACAGTTGGCTAATATCCGTCTTACATTTTCTCATGAATATATAACCTTTTGCAAACACTGCACAGCAAGATAAATTTAGAACACTCTTGCGCTCCGCAGTGACATATATCTCCATGATTTCTCAAAAAAGCTGATTTTTAGGACACAAGGAATCCTCTAATAGGTCCTGCCCATTGGATTCCTTGATGAACAAGATATATGAAGAAACTACTTTTACAAGTACAAGAAACTACATCAATCTCTGAATGGCTAGCAAGTAAATCAACTATTGGTCCAAATTAATGTACTGTATTAGCCAATATTCACAGAATATTCACCTGCATACAACACTCTAGATCACACTGCATCACAACTGATCGGCACGGTTCACTTAAAGCAGGGGTCCTCAAACTAAGGCCCGAGGGCCGGATACAGCCCTTCAAGGTCATTTACCCGGCCCTCGCTCAGGGTCAACCTAAGTCTGAAACGACTTGAAAGCACACAACAAGAACAACAACAACAATCCTATCTCATCAGCCAAAAGCAGGCCCACACTTCCCATTGAAATACTAATAAGTTTATATTTGTTAAAATTGTTCTTCATTTTAATTATTGTATTGTTTTTAAGTATAATTTGTACTACAAATAAGATACATGCAGTGTGCGTAAGAATTCATTCACATTTTTTCAAATTATAATCCAGCTCTCCAACAGTTTGAGGGACTGTGACCTGACCCTCGACTTAAAAAGTTTGAGGAACTCTGACTTAAAGTGTGTAATGCACAGATATCTATGGCAACAACCAACAAAACAATAATGTATGTGTGTGACTCGCAAAACTCTGACTCAGAGTAGGTTACTTCATGCTGTATTACTATGTCAAAAAGACTTCAAATCTCACTTTACAAAAGTACAATTCTCATATTATAATTCAACTAAGAATATACTATTCACAAAATAAGTAACAGACATATAGAAAAGCATACAGAAACTACCAGTCCTAATAAGTCCTGGAGCTGCGAAAGGTATTGAGTCCAATACCAGTGGTAGTAAAAAAAAAAGACTGACTTAAACCCATCTCTGAAGCTTCATCCTTAAAACGTTTGCATATTCATGTCACAGATTTGGAAACCTCCTGCCGAGCTACCATCTCTCTGCAAATCTGCAAGACTTCCTGGAGTTTTGCTTAAACAGTAGCCCAACATAAAGTGAACCCTTATACTTTGATGACACATCTGAACAGTCATGAAGCTTGCGCTCAGCAGAAACAAGTTTCTATTTTAACAGGAACACTGTCATATGATGGCATTGCAGGAGACGAGAAAACAAGAGACTCTCCCTCAGGATTTTTCTGTGCTCTGGTTTGAATGTCAGAGCATTGCTGGTCGGGAAAGGTGGACGCACAATTCCTGTCAAGAGCTTTACTGCAGACTTCGTGTGTTCCCCAATTATTAAACTAGTAGGAAACAAACAGAAAATCACACACTGAACTTCTTTTGGAGAGAGATCAAAGCAGCATAAATGGTCCTACACATTTATTTAGTTAATAATGTGACTATTGTTTAGAGCAGTGGTTCTCAACCTGGGGTCCCCAAATTAATTGGCCTACAACTCCCAGGAATCTCAACCAATTTATCAGCTGTTAGGATTTCTGGGAGCTGTAGGCCAAAAACATCTGGGGACCCCAGGTTGAGAACCACTGGTTTAGAGAAACCTGAAAATATATGGATGTAATGCATACATTAAAACTGAAAACTGGACAGAACTACTCCTATATTCTAAATTTAATTTTACATACAACCTTGGGAAAATGCTGTCGTCCCCCCCCCCCCCCCCCCAAATGGCTGCATAATACAAACAGGTCCCACTCAAAGTACACCAAGTGCTAAAAATTCTCCCTTCTATCCCATTCCAACCAGCAGATTAATTTTGGCCACATAAATGAATGTTTCAGTTAAGTAAACAGCAAGAGGAATTCTGCTAAACACTTGACTGGTAGCCCTTGCAAACATCTAAACACTGAAGTGTTGAGAAGCTGGTTTATGAAGCAAACCAAGATTTGAAAAAGGACATCCAAGAATATTCTAAGGTGCCCAAATGACACATTTCTTTCTTTCTCCAGAACTGTACTTACGTTGCACCCCTCACATTATGTTTACTTTCTGAATTATTGTTTCATAGATTTGGAGGGTAAGGATGACTCATCCTGTTCTTTTCTAGTTATCTGGACTTCCGAAATCCAAAATATTCCAAAATTGTCCACACAGGTAGCTCAGATAGTGACACTTTTGCTTTCTGTTGGTTAAATGTTTTGTTTCATGCACAAAACTATTTAAAATGTTGTATACGCTTACATTCAAGTTATATTTGTAGTATAACTTGAATGTAATTGTATACAACATTTTAAACAGTTTTGTAGACATAAGTCTATTTTATCAGATGCATGAAATGAAGTGCATTTCATGGAAAAGTAAGAGTTTCCAAAATGGGCAACTCCAACCTGGGAGAAGAAGCAGAGTGAAGGAGCCTTTGGAAAACAAAACACACTGTTAAGGGAGAAGAGAGAAATATATCATATATTGCAAGCAATGGCTCCGAGCCTTGACCTCATTATAAGCCGAGGGAGACTTTATCACCTGAAAAAAGGAGCTAAAAAACTCAGCTTATGTTCGAGTATGTCTTTGAATGTTGACACCTAGGAATGCAAATCTTCTAATCCTCCTGGGTCAACCTGAACCTAAACTCTTCAGCAGAAGGAAGCCAGGTCAATGTTTGTAGCTGAAAGTAAATGCAGTTTTAAAGAACTGACTATTTACTGAATATATAAACTTTCATAAAGTTCATAGGGTTTATTAGGCAGCATCTCAACACACATTTAGCTTAAACCAAATTATATTAATTTCACTAGAACTTGACTTGCAATAAACACATTTAAAATTTGCAGCCTTAAACACACCCTAACTTTGGCAATACTGATATCAAACAATGACAGATGACGAAGCTAGAACTCTGACCTAAAGATTTCGCAATCTCAAATGTCATCTTGGAAAGCAACCACAGAATGTCTGGGAGAAAGCCAAAGAAGGTATCCTGGAGAGCAGGAAATTATACAAGATACTATGACCAGATCCAAGAAAAATCCCAGTGCCAGGATCTCATTATAAAACCAATTGGATGTTGCTGCTCTAACAATATACCAAAACACCTGAAATAATATACTACCACTGAAACACATTCAACTTGTATAGCAGCAATGGCCATATCGCACACTAAATGTAAATTCATTACTACACTTCCACTACCATAATACAGTGATAAAATCTGAAGTGCATACCATCTTCAAATGAGACCCTACAGCAGGAATGGACAAATTGTGGTCTGTGGACTGTATGTGGTCCCACTACCAGCAGTCCCACAAAGCCATCTAATTTTAAAAAATCAGTATCATTTTTTGGTAATTTTGTTCCCAAACCATTCAGAGAGCCCCTCCCCCCCAATATTTGAAAACACATAGAAATAACCCAAATGCAGCTCTACAAGAACCCCAGAAGAGGTTCAAAGGCAGACGCTCTTCTTACCTCCATCTTGTTGCGAGTTCATGATATTCAGAGCAAACAACATGGCATTTGAGAACGTGGTTGCCTCTTCCTTGCTAGCGAAGTTTAATCCATACACTTGCCGTGCGTCACGCCATTGATGGAATGTTGGCGTTGCCTGATTGTACTTCAATCCTTTCACAATTGAATAATTAATCACTACCTGAAATTGAAATGGAGGAGATTAATAATTGTGGCCGAGGAAGAAAAAATAAACATGGATGCTTTCCTCCTAAATCAGTAATTCATCTACTGCTGTTTTTATTGTTACATAAAGCTGTCTTTTAGCTATGTTCTAATAACTTGCCATTTGATTGTACTGTTGTCCCTACATATTTGTGGGCTTAACTTTTGCAGATTTGATTATTTGTGGATTTGATTAATATTGTGTCGCTAGGAATCCAGAAATCTCTAGTTTACTGCTTCTTAAACAAATAGAGTCCCCTTAGCTCAATGTTGGGGTCCCTCAAAAATTTGCAACAGTAAAAGGTTTCTGAATGTCACCTAGTGGCTGTCTTAGACATTTACACAAATCTGTTGTCCATTGTTTATAGTGGAGTCTGCAGAAGATGCTTCAGCTGTACTTCATAAAAAAGAAAAATCAGCCTTTTTAGCAATGTTTGTTATCAGTAAAATGTCTTAAACTGTTTCACTTGGGACCCTTTTTGGCCTGAGAAATGTCTATGTGACCCCAGGTGTATAGGTATATAAAATAGGTATAAAATCATTTATACCTATTTTATATACCTATACACCTGGGGTCACATAGACATTTCTCAGGCCAAAAAGGGCCCCAAATGAAATAGTTTAAGAAATCCTGCTCTGGATCATCAAGTGCAACTCTGGAGGATTTTGAGCACACAGCCAAATTCTAGACCTAGAGATTCCCAGAAGTATTCAGTCAAGCTTAAAAGATAATGTTCTTTAATTCATGGTATTTACACTTTCATGGCAGTTCTGCAGTCCTAATCTCACCCCCATTCTGTACTGCCCTATATCCCAGGATCTGATCTCAGATTATCTGCTTATCCCAGATTATTTGGCAATGAGGACTCTAGTTCAAAGTAGGTAACCTGGGATCAGATCCTGCGATATTAGAACAGTGTAGAAGGGGCCTCAGTGAATGTGAAGGACTGATTGTATTCACTTGGAGAAAATCAATGTCCAATTTTTAAAGTAGTCTACTAAATAATTTTAAATCAACAAGAGCTACAGAAGAGAGAAAGGATTATTGCAACCCTCCAAGAACCTCTTCTACAGGTATCACATTGCACTTTTTGCAGAAACAGATGTTGATGGAGAACATAGTTTCTGGACTTTGCTACAATTTTATATCTGAGAGCACAGAGAAAATAGACACAGCTTGAAAAAGGATTTGTCTCTTTCTACTTCCTGTGCCTTTAAGTCAGTGGTTTGCAATCTGTGGGCCGAAGCCCAGCAGTGGGCCGCGAGAATGAAAATCCAGTCTGCGAACCTCCTTCCTCTTTATTTATTTATTTTATTTCCGCAGAGCTAACCAGCCCTGCCCCTTATTAGTACTAATGTTGGAGAGTGGGTGAACAACAAATTTTATTTATTTATTTAAAACATTTATATTCTGCTCTTCTCACCCTGAAGGGGACTCAGGGCGGAACACAGCATATATATGGCAAACATTCAATGCTGGGACAAGAATTAATATATGCATACATAAACATTAAAAACATTTATCTCAATATTAGAATACACCATTTAAATCCCCATGCCATGCCCACCCCAGTACTAATCTGTCCATCTGATGCACTTTATCCCATCCCCCAGAAAAGATTAATCCTATTGTGTTTCCCACCTGAGTCTCCCACTGGATATATTACTCTTTTTACCTATCTCACCCTGGGATTTTACAATTTTATTCTTTGAATTTGGCCCAGCCCACTCTGTTCAATTATGTGATCATTTTTTTGTTTATTTTATTGCATTATTTTGTTATTCTTGCACTTCATTTGATATTATTGAATGTCATTATTTGTTTGTATGTATTTTATTTTGCTTTATTGTAATTCCCGGGCTTGGCTTCATGTTAGCCGCTCTGAGTCCCCTTGGGGAGATGGTGGTGGGGTATAAATAAAGTTATTATTATTATTGTTGTTGTTATTATTATTATTATTATTATTATTATTATTATTATTATTATTATTATTATTATCTGAAACACACAAGATGAGTCCACAGCAGGCACTCTGTTGGCTGTTGTAGTAGATCACACATCGGATACTTCCCAAGTGTCTAGAACTATGTGAAGTATTGGCAAATACCGCGTACAGATCCTAGTAAGGTGTCCTTCTGCAGCTGGCAGATGGTAATTTTGTCAGCGCCAGTTGTGTTTAAGTGTTGGCCAAGGTCTTTAGACATTGTACCCAGTGTGCCGATCACCACTGGGACCACTTTTACTGGCTTGTGCCAGAGTCTTTGAAGTTTGATCTTTAAATCCTCATACCGTGTCAACTTTTCCAGTTGTTTCTCTTCAATCCTGCTGTCACCTGGTATTGCAACATTGTCAATTATTATTATTATTATTATTATTATTATTATTATTATTAGTCCCTGATCAAAGTGGTCCCTGTTCAAGTGGGCCTTGGTCAAAGTGGGCCCTGGTCAAAAAAAACGTTGGGAACCACTGGTTTAAGTTACCTCCAACATAAGGTAATTCAATCATTGAATTTTGTAGGAAAGGTTTATTCAGAGGGGATTTGCAATTGCTTTTCTGTTGGGTGAGGAAATGAGACTTGCCCAAAGTGACCTAGTGGGTTTCCATGGCTAGATGGGGATTCAAACACTAATTTTCGAGAATCCTAGTTCTGCATTCAAAACAAAGCAAGCTACCAACATAATGTTTCTATACAGTGCTTATTCATTTATTACACTATAGATACCATTAGAGGAAAATCAGTTGAAAACAAAAGAAAGCATTTGCAAGTAGCATTAAAACACAAGCAACATAACATGCAATCTCAGAACAAAGCAACAATAAAGGAAACATGTCCTTGTATTCATTTTTTCAATATTTCTGAAACAGAAAGCCTGCCAATAGTTTTTGAAGGGTCAAATTATATTAAAAATGAATCATGCAGTGTAAATTTACATTTTCCTTACAAGTAAATGCATGAGGGTTAGGGAATCGTGTGCCATATAGGATTAAAACATGTGTCCCCTACGGAGTCTCACCCCTAAATAACTGCCAATGTCCCAGCTAAAATTTGTTGATGCCAATGGAAAGGGCATGAAGACTCAGTCTATAAATTTGAGCTGGGTTTCTTAGCACTTCATTACTTGTAGCTCCACTGTGCTTTGCACCCCACTGAGGCCTGTCTCATACAAGACAGCTAGGAAAAAAGAAATGACAGGGTTAAGGAAAGCAGAAGTTACACGAAAGAGTGAAAGAAAACCCAGCAACTCTTGTATTCTCTCTGCACAATGCAGAAACAACATTAGTCTTTATAGTCTGGTTGCTATCTAAAATAGGGGCTGAATTCTAGCATGGCTTCAGCGTTAGACAATGTGCAAAAACTATGTGTTAGTAAATATTGTTATTCACCTTCAGGGAAGAGTGTTGGGTTTTTTTAAAAAATGAATGTTTTCATCTTTGAGGGAACTGTTTTGGCAGGGAAAAATGTGCAGAGTGCCAGTATATAAAATTTCAACATTTCAGAGAACAAAGGATTATATTACATCTTATATTATGTCAGAATATTTATCTTTCTAGTGCAGTTCAAGTTGAGAATCCCTTATATGGAATTACAACATCTAAAATAGTCCACATAGGTGGCTGTGATAGTGACACTCCTTGCATTCAGATGGTTACACTAAATTTGTTTAATGCACAAAATTGTTAAAATACTGTCTTAAATTTTCTTCCAATGATCATTAATGCATTTTTGTTTAATGTTTAATAGGAGTTGAACAATGGGTTAAACCCTTGTGCTGGAAGCACTGAAGACCGACAGGTTGGAGGTTCGAATCCGAGGAGAGCGTGGATGAGCTCCCTCTGTCAGCTCCAGCTCCCCATGCAGGGTCATGAGAGAAGCCTCCCACAAGGATGGTAAAACATCAAAAGATCTGGGCGTCCCCTGAACAAAGTCCAATTCTCTCACACCAGAAGCAACTGGCAGTTTCTCAAGTCGCTCCTGATGCGAAAAAAATGTTATAATAATAATAATAATAATAATAATAATAATAATAGCTTAGACTTGAGTATCCTATCCATGATGTTTCATGCAACTCTAGATATTCCAAAATCTGAAATCCAAACACTTCTACTCCCAAGCACATTGATAAGGGATACTCAACCTGTACTCCATATTACAACAGGCTGCATTTACTGGTATTAAATAATAAACATATTTTAAAACAATTCTTTGGAATATGCATAATTTTACCATTTATTAAAGACGAAGACCAGTATGCATACTTTTTTCATGACAGGAGCAACTTGAGAAACTGCAAGTCGCTTCTGGTGTGAGAGAATTGGCCGTTTGCAAGGACATCCCATAATGATGTTTTACTATCCTTGTGGGAGGCTTCTCTCATGTCCCCGCATGGGGAGCTGGAGCTGAAAGAGGGAGCTCATCCCAGTCTCCCCAGATTTGACCCGCTGACCTGTCAGTCAGCAGTCCTGCTGGCACAAGGGTTTAACCCATAGCACCACCGGGGGCTCCTAGTTTGCATACTAATAAGATGATACTAGTAAGATATCAACTAAAAAAAATCTGAATATGTGATACCAGAGCATCTTCAACATTTTTCATGCCATGCTGGCATACTGGGTTTGCAACCTCAAGTGGTAGAAAATACTCTGTTGGATCTCATTTTCCCTTTTGATTTGGTAGATCACAATGGGGTTTTTTGGGGGTCCTCACCTCCAACTTTAAAGGTCCCAGGCTGCAGACTGGGCCATATGCCTGAAACAGACCCATACCTACCTTTCTCTTGTTCCCATCATGATTTGTTGACATATATGTATGCTATCCAGATTTTTTCCTCTACACAAAACAAATACGTGGTATTAACTCTTTCCTCCCTGTACAAATTTCTGGCAATTTTTTCAAGAATGACTGACTTTTTTTATTTCCATTGAAATGGAAATAAACCCAACTTAGTTTTTTGAACCCAACTTAGTTTTTAGAATGGAAATTTGAAGATAAATATTTCTGAAACTGAAAATATAGCCATCAAGCAAAATCAGCACTTTTTAAAAAGGCTCATTTTCCCCTTTTATTTTATAAAGAACAACTGAATCATTTGCTGCATATGGTTGCTAACAAATTCATGTAAACATCTAAAACAGCCACAAGGTGGCAAGCTACACAAATTTTTCATGACACCCCAAATTCAGAAGAAGGATCTCAAATGGGGTCATGACCCCATGGTTAACAAACTTTGGTGTAGGTCACTGGAGTCTTCCAATAGCCCTATGATATGGGGCTCCATAGACCAACATGGCTCCATATTTCTCTCTGGAGCTTCACCTTATATCCCGGCAACTGCATATAGCTTGGATGTGCAGTTCATTCAGCAAAACAAATAGATACATCAAATGAAAGACAAGAATATACTGTAGCTCAGCAATGGAGAAACTGTTTTGTGTACAAAAGGACCAGAATTAAGTCCCAAAGAAGGATTCTTCTTTGAAAACTCGTTTGGGAACAAAATTGAGGACTTTGATGGATTTTTGGTGGGGTAATCAAAACTAATTTGAGCTTTCAGGTAACTAAAGGGAGCTGAAGGTAAAGGCTTCCCCTGACATTAAGTCTAGTCGTGTCCGACTCTGCGGGATGGTGCCCATATTCATTTCTAAGTCAAAGAGCTGGTGTTGTCCGTAGACATCTCCAAGGTCAAGTGGCCAGCATGACTGCATGCAGCGCTGTTACCTTCCCATCAGAGCAGTACCTATTGATCTACTCACATTTATGTTTTTGAACTGCTAGGTTAGCAGAAGCTGGGGCTGACACCGGGAGCTCACCCCGCTCCCCGGATTCAAACCACTGACTTTTCAATCAGCAAATTCAGCAGCCCAGTGGCTTAATCTATTATTTATTTATTTATTTATTTAAGATATTTGTCCCCCGCCCTTCTCAACCCCGGGGGACGACAACCCACTGCGCCACCAGAAGGCAATACAGAGAACTACAAGGAGGCAAAACAAGGCATTGGTCTCCATAAGAATTTGATTCAACTCATGATATATTCCTTCAGTCCTCAAATTTCCAGCATTGCAAACAGTGATAGCCTGAAAATAATTCAAACCTAGAATTCCCAGGTTTGTTGTGTTCATATAGTCTGTCCCCCTTTGCTATGGACATTTAACCTCTATGTCTAAGTCACTGCAATGCTAGAAATTTGAAAACCAAAAGAGAAGGAGGCAGAACTCTTAATTAAACATTAATTTCCTTCATCTTCTTGGGAGTTTTTGGAAGAGCAATTGATTTAATTTTTCCAACTTCACCAAATTTAGGGTACTGAACGGGAAAGGTGAGGAGTCTAGGCAACTTGGGAAAGAAAAAAGGATCCCTGTCCCTATTCCTAATGTATTTTGATCACAGAATGTAAGAACAGAGGAGGAAAAAATTGAGAAAGTCACAAATTACTCACTTGCTGATCCTGAAGTTTAACTCCAACTACTCTAAATGTGTTACTGGCAGTGTTGTGGTAAATGTTGATTCGGCTGAAGCCTTGTTGACCGGGCTTTATAGGCACCCATTTCTTACTGGTATCGTCATAGACCATAACTGACGCCCGGGCTTGGCAAATACTCTGTTCACTGAAAAAGAAAGAGGAGAGGGAAAAAAAAATCATAAATGATAAGGCAATGAGGGAAAGATATGTGTCAAATATTTTATAATCTGCCCAGCATTTTCCACCAAACTGATGAATTCACAGAATCCCATAAATTGAATGTTGTTGTCCTCCAAAACATTGCTGAATTTTTAAATAATAACCCATGAGGGATACATTCCGCGTGGATATATGATACTGAAGATAATAGTGAAACCTATTGAAATGAAAATTTGTGGCCCAAGAATACAATAAAATCACGCTGGAAGACCTAGAAAATGACTAGAGATGATATATTTTGTCAGATGGAGACACTTGAGACAACTGGCACCGGTTCTGTGGATACAAGGGTCAATTCTAAAATCATAGAGTTGGATTAGACCTTGTGGGCCATCCAGTCCAATCCCCTGCCAAGAAGCAAGAAAATTGCATTCAAAGCACCCCCGACAGATGGCAACCCAGCCTCTGCTTAAAAGCTTCCAAAGAAGGAGCCTCCACCACACTCCAAGGCAGAGTGTTCCACTGCTGAACAGCTCTCACAGTTAGGAAGTTCTTCCTCATGTTGAGGTGGAATCCCCTTTCCTGTAGTTTGAAGCCATTGTTCCTCATCCTTGTCTCTAGGACAGCAGAAAACAAGCTACTCCTTCCTCCCTATGACTCCCTCACATACATACATATACATACACACACACATACACGCATGGCAATGATGTCTCCTCTCAGCCTTCTCAGCTCTTTAAGCCGTTCCTCATATGGCTTGTTCTCCCGAGCCTTGATCATTTTAGTCGCCCTCCTCTGGGCTTGTCAACCTCTCCCTTAAATTACAGTGCCGGGAACTGGACACAGTGTGATTCCAGGTGTGGTCTGACCAAGGCAGAATAGAGGGCTAGTATGACTTCCCTCGATCTGGACACTAGATTCCTACTTATGCAGGCCAAAATCCCATTGGCTTTTTTAGCTACCACATGACATTGTTGGCTCATGTTTAACCTGTTGTCCATGAGGACAAGAACTCCGGTGTAGATCTTGGCCTGCAAAAGCACCCAAATGCCAATTTAGAATAAAATGTATACAGAAATAAAGGTTTTGTGAAAAAAGTATATTTATACTGCATTTTAAAAATGGTCACAGACTGATGCAAAATCAGAACAGAATGGCCCAAATAATGAATAAAGCAGTTTCAGTTTTACTGTATGATGGTCCAAGGCAATTCCAGAGGCAAATTAATGCTTAAAATTAGTTTGCTGCTTGTAACTCATTTTAACAATAATGTACAAGTCATGATGTTAATTGTTTTAATGATGATGACATTAGCGGGCTGAGTAATGATTCATATTTTTACACTAATGTAATTTTTTTCTCTTAGAAACTAATTTGAGGGTTTTTTTTAAATTTAAACCCCTCTGCAACTCTTATTTCTTAGATATATTAATTTAAATCATTTTTTAAAATGTATTATTAATTATTAACATAACGAATGAATTAATGTTAATGAAATTTTTACTTTACTGTGTTAGCCATGGGACAGCATGACATAGTGGTTTCAGTGATGGACTATGATTGGAGAATAGGATTAAAATTCCTGCATTGCATGGCCTGCATGGCACACACCCTTAGCCTTAGAAAAAACCATGATAGGATAACTTTAGGGCTGGAAATTACTTGAAGGTACACAATAACAATGACAACAGCTAGCACTGATGAGACCGATCCCAAGCTCTGTTCTAGATTGTGAAAGCTGGAAGAGTCTCAGTTTCCATGCAAAGAGTTCCAAACCAATCCCTGGAATTGATGGAGTTCAGTCTGTGATTGTGTCTAATGATCAGTGTACTCTGGATGTTGGGAATGACAATGAGGTTCATGTATCTAATGATGAGGTTGCTATTTATGAAGAGAATGACAATATGATTCCTGTTCAAAGTGTCTTCTCTGATGAGAATGTTCCTGAAGGCTTTGAGGATGATGGTATGGTCCCTGGAAGAGAGCCTGAATTGCTACCAGAGAATTCCCATGACTTTGAGCTTGAGAATAGCTTGGCACCTGGGCCAGCTGCAGAAATTAATGAGCCAATAGATAGAAGGCATGTTTTTAGTCAGAACAAGCAAACAACCCAATCTCTTAGGTGTTCTGCCAGGCTGAGAGAGAGAATGATAACAGAGTCAAGGCTGAAATGAAATCCGTTCCAGGCCTCTTGGGACAATCAGTAGATTAGGAGATAAACGTGCCAAGTACACAATCTGTAGTTCAGACCAAGCAATGTTGAAAATGAATCAAGATATCTTTCCTGGTCCTTGGAAGTCTTGCCTTGGATAGATTCATGTGTTAATTGCTTTTTTAAATTCATGATTCAAGTTTTGGAGTTTTATCTTGGAATCATAGAATCATAGAATCATAGAATCATAGAATCAAAGAGTTGGAAGAGACCTCATGGGCCATCCAGTCCAACCCCCTGCCAAGAAGCAGGAATATTGCATTCAAATCACCCCTGACAGATGGCCATCCAGCATCTGTTTAAAAGCTTCCAAAGAAGGAGCCTCCACCACACTCCGGGGCAGAGAGTTCCACTGCTGAACGGCTCTCACAGTCAGGAAGTTCTTCCTCATGTTCAGATGGAATCTCCTCTCTTGTAGTTTGAAGCCATTGTTCCGCGTCCTAGTCTCCAAGGAAGCAGAAAACAAGCTTGCTCCCTCCTCCCTGTGGCTTCCTCTCACACATTTATACATGGCTATCATATCTCCTCTCAGCCTTCTCTTCTTCAGGCTAAACATGCCCAGCTCCTTAAGCTGCTCCTCATAGGGCTTGTTCTCCAGACCCTTGATCATTTTAGTCGCCCTCCTCTGGACACATTCCAGCTTGTCAATATCTGTACTTTGTTTCTGCACTTGTTTTTTTAAGTGCAGACCAAGATCTTTAGGCACTGCACCCAGTGTGCCAATCACCACTGGGACCACCTTTACTGGCTTGTGCCAGTTGTTGTTGTTATACAGATACACTTAAGATATCAACTTAAAACAGAAAAGGCAGTTTTCCCAAATTGTTCTGCTTGCTGCAAACATTTCCCCTGGAGGTGAAAAATTACAAGAATATTTAACAGAAAATGTCATGAGACCCAAAGGGATGCATCTGCACAAAAAGAAGGGGTGTGGCAATGTTCTTCCTCATAGGGATATTGTGATAATATTGTGAGTCATAGATGCCAGGTCAGAATCATCTTAAGCCCAGAGATTTTGGGGCCAAAATATAATTCCTAGGAATGGTCCTTAGTAATGTCAATCATACATAACTACCAGCTACGATTGTTCAGAACATGTCATTCAAAAATAAAATATATGAAGTCTAACAAATGAAGAAATATTTCTCTGGGTGGAAATTCACTTTATTGAATTCCATGCTGAAAAGGAAAAACAAAAAACTCTATTCAAAGCAGTATGTAAAATGGGATAGTTACCAAGAGTATGCAAAGTATGAAAAATGGCATTTTCCAGCATTCCATTAAGCTCCATTTAAATGAACAATACAAAGTGGCAATACAAATCAATTTAAACACATTAAATGTGCCATTAAAATAAAATCATTTCACATTAGTGCGTGGGCTGGGATATCAGAAGTCAACCAGGACAAGTAATTCTCAGCTAGTCTCTTAAACATTATTAGCTTTGGGGAAAAGCCCTTCCATCCTGTTCAGTTATTTTGCAAATCTTTTTAAAAATCATTATAGTGGTGAATCATGGTTTGAACTCAGAGTCAAACTAAGTGCTGTGGATACAGATCTATGACTATGAAAGAGGGTAAATTAAACACCCAAGAGGTGTTTTTCAGCAGAAGAGTAGAGGACCAGAGGGAGAATATGAAATTCTTACCCTCTGCAACCCTTTCCCAAGACAAGAGGATACTGAAGAAAAACAAAGGTGGGGAAATGAGATTGAATTTGTTCCTCTGGGTTTGGAAAAACCTATTTGGCCCATGACGACTCTATGAGGGTTGGTAAATGTAAATAAGCAGAAGCTTTACCATAGTATTTAAACCAAGATATACCCTGCAGAATAATAAAATGTCACTCAGGCTTGTGTAACAAGTAACAGTATCTTTACTTCAGTTCAAAAGTTCCAACAGGGCAACAATATATACAGCAGTCTTTTTGAATTGACACAGAGAACAGAGGGAATAAAATAGTCCTTCTAAATAGTCTTTAAAATATGCCTTATGCCTTAAAATGATCAGGTTTCAAGATAGTTGGCAGCCAGCACTCTCTCTCCACTTTCCAAAGTGAAAATGACAGTTAGAACCGTTGGTCTCAGCAGCAATCAGAACTCTGACTCCTGGCACGCTCTGCCAATCAGCTGCTGACACATCTTTCCAGTTAACCCATTACATCATGGCGTCCCTTTTCAAATCCTCACAGACTCAAAAGCAATCCTATCTCATGGTTTTCTTGGCAAGTTTTGTTCAGGGATGCTTTTAGCATCCCCCAAGGCCGAGAGAGAGTAAATTGCCTAAAGTCACCTGATGGTTTTCAATGGCCAAGTAGAAGATTCAAACCTGCTCTTCAGAATCATAGTCTAATACTCAAGTCACTAAACTATGTTGACTGTCTTAGCGCCTCATCATATTAGCCAGTTTTCACCACGGAAATGAGGAGCAGCTGGGGTGAATCCCTTGCCCTGTGTTGGGCAAGTGAGCTTAATGACAAAAGACCCTCCTCATAAATGTACAGCAGAGTAACTTATTAGCAGCAGCGTGACCCAGCCCAGTAGCCCAAAGTGATAAAAGGAACAAAAACACAACAATGTTATCTCTTCCATAGGAGGCTTTTCTTTGTAGTAAAATAATATAGTTTCACTATTTACAACAACAAGGTTTCCACAACACAAATAAAGTCCTTTATACTTCCTTCTTTGCTTCCATGCTGGGCTTCTTCCTCATGCAGATAAACAGCTTCGCTCTCACTGAGCCTCCTCTCATAATGAACACATACTGGAGCTTCACCCAGTAGCTTTTTACACACAGCAGCCTTAATACTGGAGCTTTACACATGAGGATTTACACATAACGCCTTCAACCTGGGGCTTCTTTCACCGAAGCCTTCTCACACTCAGCCTTCTCACAGACTAAGGCCTATCTTACACTGTGGGGCCTACCTCACAGACTGAGACCTTTCTCCCACTGAGGTTTACCTCAGACTGTTCAGGACAATGCTAGCTTTGGCCCACTAACACTAACAGGATTTGGACTACTAACTCTTTCAGTGCTTGACTCACACCTTTGTAATAATTTTTAATATTTCTGACACCCTGCACACCACTCCTGTCACATTGCCAGGGCTCTACCTTGTTTAGGTAGAGATGAATCAAAACTCCCAGTTTTATCAAACAGTTTAATTAAAACAGCACTTACTTGCTGGCTGTTTTAATAGACCAAAATATAAAACACAAAAATAGCACTCAGCTACAGAAGAAACAAAAACGGATAGCAAAAATAACTTCGTAGTCAAAAGGGTCCAGTCCAGTGGTCAAATGTCGAGAGTTCAATAACAGAGTCCAGGGATCAAGAGTCTATACTGTAGTCAAAAGCCAGTCCAAAGGTTCAAGGTTCCTGGATTCCAAGATTACAGGAGACAGGTCAGGATACCGAAAAATCCAACAGACCTGGGGGGAAAACCAGCAGCATTCCACCACCAAAATGCAAAAAATACTTTTCTTCCAAAGAAAAGTCTCAAAGTTAGCACCTTAAATCCATTAACACCCAGCTGCAACCCATCTCCTGCACACTTCCACCCTTAATTGCTTTCACCCATGAGCTCCCACTTACAGATTACCAAACCCTCTAGAACGAATACATTAACCCTTCCATCACCAACCATCAACTGCAGAACATATGACAGCTTCCTCACAGTGACAATTTCCCCATCATATGGGGAAAACGTTGCTCGGGCCAGCACAACACGGGGCTTCTCGTGGAGGGAGTGAAACATTAAACGACACTTCCAGGGAAACCTTGGTTTGTTCTGAATTAATTCGGTTTTACTGGAGGCGTTGTTTGGACGCCTCCGGTAAAACCAAGACAGATCCCGGGACATGGGCCTGTCTGGATGGGCCCTATGACACTTTTCAGGTTCTGCTGACAAATCTGCTTGCCGTGAAAATATCAGCAGCAATGATACAATACTGGATTCATTTGTAAATATTCTGGAAGATTTATAATGGAAATATTTCCCAATCGGAGGAGCATGATTTTACAAAGCAGTGCCTTAATTTGCCCTACAAAGGAAAAGGACCTCAAATCCTTCATGAAGTGGAAGCACCAGGGGGTGTGTGTGTTTGATCATGTATGCATGTGCGTGTTATCTTCCTAATGCAGCTTTCTGCAGTGCAACCCACAGGAGACCGTCGCGCCACAGGCCACACACATGTGGCTAGGCATTTTTTACAGGCTAAGAGCTAAAGCCACCATTTCCTTCTCAGTGAAATTGTTGGTTTATGCAGCAGAAAACAGAAATGACAGCATGAACCAATGATTTCATAGAGAAGGATTGCAGACCTAGAGTTAAAAGGGAAGGGTTCAGGATGGGTATCCTTTATCTGAAATGCTTGGAAGCAGACTATATTGACTTTTAGCTTTTTTGGATTTGGCATATATGTACCCAAGTCTAAACATACATGCACTTTAGCTAATTGTATGCACAATAATTTTAAATAATTTTGCACATGAAAAGTTTCTATAAATAGAGTCATTAGGAAGCAAAGGTGTCACTATCTCCTGTGGACAATTTTGACTTGTCAAGTATTTTGGAATTCCAGATAAGGGATGTTTATTTGATTTGTATGGACAGTCCTGAAAAATATTTTATCTCTCCAACTTTTCAACAGCTTTTAAAATGTGCCAGATTCTTTCTCCTCTGCCCATTTGCTTTTGGACTGTGTGATTTTAAGTAACTGTTTAAGTTTTGGGTGTTTTTGAGTATGTGTGCGTCTGTCCGGAACGACTTGAGAAACCGCAAGTCACTTCTGGTGTGAGAGAATTGGCTGCCTGCAAGGACATTGCCCAGGGGACACCTGGATGTTTTGATGTTTTACCACACTTGTGGGAGGCTTCTTGCATATCCCCGCATAGGGAGCTGGAGCTGACAGAGGGAGCTCATCCACGCTCTCCTTGGATTTGAACCTTCGACATGTTGGTCTTCAGTCCTGCTGACACAAGGGTTTAACCCATTGCACCACTGGGGGCTCCTACTGTTTTAAGTGGATGTGTTTGAATTATATGATTTTATAGTATATGTTGTTTTATTTTTATATTTACTCATGGCATCGAATTGTGCCTTTGTTGTGAGCTGCACTGAGTCCCCTTCAGGGTGAGAAGGGCCGTTCAGCAGTGGAACTCTCTGCCCCGGAGAGTGGTGGAGGCTCCTTCTTTGGAAGCTTTTAAACAGAGGCTGGATGGCCATCTGTCAGGGGTGATTTGAATGCAACATTCCTGCTTCTTGGCAGGGGGTTGGACTGGATGGCCCATGAGGTCCCTTTCAACTCTTTGATTCTATGATTCTATTATTCATTTTCACCCTTTGTCTTTCTTGGATTGTTTGCATTGTGTGAACCAAACCCAAAGGGCAAAATTACTTTGTACTCAAACTCAGTAGAGAAGAGAGAGAGAAGAGGAAGCAGAGATTTCCTGTTTCCTGAAGTTTCAGGCAAAAGCAAACTGCTGCAACCTCTCCTAGTTTATCTGTTCTTTCTCATTAATAACTTTTGTAATCTCATCCATACTGATTTCAATCTGGAAGCTATGAAACTGAAGGGAGCCCTTACAAAGACTATAATCCAGATCATATAATTAAAAAACTTGTCCTTTTCATGTTTAAATTTAAATTTAACCATTGATTTACTTAATCGGCAGCAGACCGTTACATGATAAATTGCCCTACTAATAATGCAACAGTCTGTTCTAGTGACCTCTTTTTAAATAACATTTTTTAAAAGGAAAGAAGTAAATTCTCATGTTTTATGCACAGCTTTGTATAGCATTTGAGCTTGAATAGTCTAATTTTTTGACCTAACCCAGGGATTGCACAGACTTCAATGACTGGGTCAGGTAAAAAAAAAAATTAGACGACCAGAGCTGGCTGAGCTTTCCCTCGGCTTAGAACTGAGCCCAAATTCATGAACAAAATTGAAAGTTTGTACTCTATTCAACTGAACAATGGTTCGACTTTTACAGCTGTCTTTCCAGTCACACTTTTTGGTGAATTGTCTATTTATTTTTTGATTATTTATTTACTGCAGTTATATCCTGCCCTTCTCACCCTGAAGGGGACTCAGTGCAGCTCACAACAAAGGCACAATTCGATGCCATGAGTAAATATAAAAATAAAACAACATATACTTTAAAATCATATAATTCAAACACATCAACTTAAAACAGTAGGAGCGCCCAGTGGCGCAATGGGTTAAACCCTTGTGCCGGCAGGACTGAAGACCAACAGGTCGGAGGTTCAAATCCAAAGAGAGCGTGGATGAGCTCCCTCTGTCAGCTCCAGCTCCCCATGCGGGGATATGTGAGAAGCCTCCCACAAGTATGGTAAAACATCAAAACATCCAGGTGTCCCCTGGGCAATGTCCTTGCAGATGGCCAATTCTCTCACACCAGAAGTGACTTGCAGTTTCTCAAGTCACTCCGAACACGGGGGAAAAATCATTTTTTAAAAAAAGTTACTTAAAATCACACAGCTCAAAAGCATATTCCAGGAACCATCTCAACTGTCACTTGACTACATCATTATTGCACTGAAGGATCATTGTTGCACTGGCAATCATTGTGCAAATGCTTGGGCCCACAACCATGTCTTCGCTTTCCTCCTGAAGGTTAGGAGGGAGGGAGGTGATCTAATTTCCCTGGGGAAGGAGTTCCATAGCCAAGGGGCCACCACCAAGAAGGCTCTGCCTCTCATCCCCACCAGTTGTGCCTGCAAGGAGGGGGGTGGGATCGAGAGAAGGGCCTCCCCTAACATTTAAAGTAGGTACTGTAATTCTTTATAATCATTCTACATTCCATAAAAATAATATATCTTCCCCTCTTGACGACTTTATTTTGTTAAAAAATCATTTAAACTCTAAATAGCTTGTTTATCACCATTTGTGTCCAAGGGGACATAGGAGCAAATATGACATATGGTGGGAGAGTTCTGGAACATTTTATACAAAAAAGGGTATTTTCAAAGTCAATTTCCAATTCTCTTCTTGTATTAATATTGTTTTAATATATATTAATAAAGGGGATGAGTTAATACACACGTATATTCATATTTTTTCAGATGTAAATGAGAGTGGGAAGAAATCTACCCCACTGAACTATGGACATCCATGAACTCTTAAGTTGAAGGGGAAGAGTAAACAAGTATTTTGGTTCAGGAACCAGAAGAGGGGGAAAGCAAAACAAATTCCTTTTCAGTATGGCCAGACTCTCAAAATGGGCAAAAACAATTGCTGCCTACGAGAAAAAGCAATGAAGCGTGTTCTGCTGGAACAATCCCAAGCGCAGTAAGCTAACAAAAGGGACACTGTAGTATGCGGAGTGATTAATGGAGAGCACTGGAATTAATCTTTTTTTTCTTTTATTTTCTTTTTGGCATTATTGTAAAATAAGAGACAGTCTCTTAAAACACATGGAAACACTTTGGGCAGGATCATCCTGAATGTCACCCAGTCCAATCTCTCCTGAGGGCAGAAAGAGACACTATGGCAAAACATGGGAGTGCTGCCTAAAACAGCAACTTGTGCCCTCCTTCTCTCCAGGGATGTTTGGGTTCGTGAGATGCCATGTTGTACCATTAAACTCTGGATTTCCTGGCTGCCCCCAAAGAAGCTGAGAAGGGGCAAGGAAAACCAGAGTAGGATGATATAAGGCTATATATTCTTGTATTCCTTGACCTTGGAACAGGGGGAGGAAGGAGAATGAGAAATTAGACTGCCTGTTTGGGCAACAGGCATAAGTCTGCTCTTGCATCTGGCAAGAAATGAACTACAGCTGTAGAAGCACACTACATGGCTCTCGTTCATCAATCAATGCAGATGTTCCCCCAGAGATGGACTTCACTCCTACCATCTAAGTAGCTAGCTATGGACCAACTCAACCCAATGCAACCCAACAACAACCTTCCCTTCCTTCTGGCCCGTCCTTTCTCCCCTCCTCCTCCTCTCCTTCCTTCTTGTCGGATAATGATAAACAAGCAATTTTTGCTATATTTAACTCATTGGTTTCAGCCTTTGCTTACTATCTGAAGAGAAGCAAAATAACTAATCATAATTATTAATCCTATTTTGGAAGAAAGGAAGGATATAAAGCCAATAAATAACTAGATGTATGCATGCATGCACATGTTACAGGCCTTCTACTATCATGGGAGTTGGGGATGTAGGACCCCAAAATAGTATTTTTAATGCTATTTTTTCACACCTCGGATAACACCTTACAAGAAATCCTTAGATAATGGTTCTCAACATGTGGGTCCACAGATGTTTTGGCATTCAACTCCCAGAAATCCTAACAGCTGGTAAACTGGCTGGGATTTCTGGAGTTTTAGACTAAAACACCTGAGGACCCACAGGTTGTGTACCACTGCATTAGATCCTCCAGTGTGACTCAATGGTCAACCTCCGCCATGGAAGTTGGGAGTTTTACAAGGTATTTAAGGCACCCCCGGTGGCGCAATGGCTTAAATCCTTTTGCCAGCAGGACAGTCAGCGGTTCGAATCTGGGAAGAGCGGGTTGAGTGCCCTCAATCAGCTCTAGCTCCCCATGCAGGGACATGAAAGAAGCTTCCCACAAGGATGGTAAAACACCCAGGCATCCCCTGGGCAATGTCCTTGCAGACGGCCAATTCTCTCACACCAGAAGCAACTTGCAGTTTCTCAAGTCGCTCCTCATACGGAAAAAAAATCTACAGCGAACCATTTAAAAGTTAGCATCGTAAATTGTGTTCCTTTTTGGATAGACTAAATCAAGTGTTTCACTATTATGAAAAGTTAAGCTCCATATTAACAAAACCTCCCTGGACATGCAGTTTTCTCAAATTGACACACGCAGACACACACACACAAAGTATTTAGCCTTCTTCGACAAAGTGAGCTGTGGCCTCTCCAAACTACAACTCCCAGAATTCTACAGCATTGAGCCATGGCAGTTAAAATGGTGTAAAGTTGCTTTAGTTCTACACCTTGTGTTTCAAATATATTCTGTGTTGTGCCCAGCCTTAAGCCATGAGGAGAGGCAGGTAACAAACACATACATACATACATACATACATACATACATACATACATATATAAATCTCTCTTAAAATGAGACTATGGTTTTAGTAATCTATTTCTGAAAGAGGGAACTGCATCACAGAACCTCATAAAACGACCAGAATATCCTGCAACCAACACAAAACTTGCCAATATGAGCTCTTTCACCACTGTTTGGCGCAGATGCCACATTCTGGTTAACAAGGGTTTCAGTCGTTTATGTATTGTGTGAACAAGATAATAATGTAGTTTGGAGAAATAGAAAATGCTGCCAAGTGTATGGAAACCAGCTTATCCTTTTAAATAGTACCAAAAATGTCTAGCTGGTGCGATATAAGCCTAGCAATGTTTTTTTTTTAAATGCATGAGAAATGCCACAGCACAGGATATGTGGTTGTCCTGCTGTGCTTATTGTGATATATTAGTGACACAGAAGTATGAGACCACAAACACTATATATGACGTGCACACATATCTGAAGGTGGTAACCATTTGTGCTGTTTTGTGCTTCAAGTCATTTCCAACTTAGCTTAAGGAAAACCTATCAGATGGTTTTCTTCTCAGCATTTGTTCAGAGGGCCTTTGTCACTGCCTTCCCCTGAAGCTGAGAGTCTGTGACTTGCCCAAGGTTATCCAAACAGAGGCAGGTAATAAAATTGTCCCTCTCCTCCTCATCATCATCCAATGGTTCGAGGATTCAAAACTTGAAATAAAAAATGTATTTCCTTGTACTACTTTCCTCTATTTGTTTTGTTATACATTAAAATTAAGCCTTTTTTTCTTCCCCTTTCCTTATATGACTAAAACTTTCAAAGCAGACGGAGCGACTGCAGTCTGCAAAAAGGCTTAACTCAATTAGTGGTGTACTACTGAAATACTGTTGGGGGATTTAAAGAAATGTCCACCATACAATCTGTAGCATAGACTACTTAGATTCTAGACCTGTAGCCACTTACCAAGAGTATGCTTCATTAATCTCTGTAAAAGCTCTGAGGTGAAAATGTATAAAAGCATGCTGCTATGTGCTAAAGATCAAAAGCAGAATTTTGAAAACAAAGGAGAAATCAGAGCAACTTTGAAAGCTAGGTGCCACATGATCTCTACGGTTTGAACCCTTCATATTGCCACAATGATGTTTCCAAGGGCCACACATAAAACACTACAGCAGTCACATTGAGAGTTTACCAGAGCACTCATGTCCTTTCTCTCCAGGAGGGAAAACCTAGATATCAATGCTTTAAAGGTATTCCTTGCCACCGCAGACACTGGACAGACAAAAACATTTTAAGCATCCATCAAATTGGAGGATCTTGCCACAGCTAGAAAACATCATTAACAATCAGGAAGCATATGAAACTAAGTATCTAACACTTAAAAGGACAGTGATATAGGTTACCATTGCAAAAGACTTCAATCTTCAGGTGCAACTACACTGTAGAATTAATGCAGCTTGACACCACTTTCGGGAGTTGCACTTGGTTGCGGAATGACACTACTGTATTTGGCAGAGAAGCTAAAGACATGGTAAAACTACAACTCCTATGATTCCACAGCATTGACAATGTTGTGGAATCATAGCTGTAGTTTAATGTCGTGTCAAACTGCATTAATTGTAGATGTACTCCCCCATGTTCACATGCATTCCAGATCTGAGAAATTAATGGATTCTAAATGATATAAACTATGAATGGTTGACAACCGAGAGATGTGAATACAGTGTTCCCTCACTTATCRTGGAGGTTATGTTCCAGGATCACCTGCGATAAGTGAAAACCTGCAAAGTAGGGATGTTTACAGTATATGCACAGTATACATATATATACATATGTCCCCTGTCTGCCCCCCCCCCCCCCGGGATGATGCCCCCCCCTCTCAATCAACCTCTCTCTCTGTCTGTCTGTTGCTGGCCACTGCTTTCCATCCACCTCGAGCTTGCGCCCAGCCTGGGCTCCATGATACATGTGCAGTGGTGCCGTAGAGGAGGAAGAGGGGGAGGAGGAGGAAGGTAAAGAGGGCGAGGAGGCTGAGCCTATGCAGAGATCCATCCTTCCGTCCCTCCTTCCTCCTCCAGCGTTCCCTCGCTACTTGTATACAGTACTGTATTTTAAATTCATTTTTTTAAAAACACTGCAAAACAGAGAGTCTGCAAAAAGCGAACCGCAAAGTAGCGAGGGAACACTGTACACTAGAACCAACTTAATTAAAGCAATATTAATGGAGTATTCAGACTGCAGAAAGCTTGGGAAGTCTTTGGATTGGAAATCTTCCCTCTCTCAATTCTGTACCTCTGTTTGTACATCAGTTATTGGGATTCCATTGCTGGGAGTGGCGCATCAGCCCTGCATAACTGAGCTTTCAGTTGGATGCATTAAAGTGTTGGCATAAAGAAACAGATTCAGAGTGGTCAGTGGCCACTACAGAGTTGGTTTGGCAAAGACCAGACTACAAATGAATCACTCTTCACTGGCAGCAATTGAGCAATTTCCTTCAAAAGTAGAACTGACGGGATCCTGGGAACTATAGTTGTACAGATACTATGGACAGCTGAAAAGAAATTATCAGAAGTTACCAAAATAGGTTGTTGTAGACTTTTTCGGGCTGTATGGCCATGGTCTGGAGGCATTCTCTCCTGATGTTTCGCCTGCATCTATGGCAAGCATCCTCAGAGGTAGTGAGGTCTGTTGGAACTAGGAAAAAGGGGTTTATATATCTGTGGAATGACCAGGGTGAGACAAAGGACTCTTTTCTGCTGGAGCTAGGTGTGAATGTTTCAACTGACCACCTTGATTAGCATACAATGGGCTGACTGTGCCTGGAGCAAACTTTTGTTGAGAGGTAATTAAGATATCCCTGCCTGCTTCCTCTCTGTTGTGCTGTTGCAATTTTAGAGTTTTTTAATACTGGCAGCCAGATTTTGTTCATTTTCATGGTTTCCTTCTTTCTGTTGAAATTGTCCACATGCTTGTGTAGTTACCAAAATGTTTTTCAAAATGACCTTCTTGTCCCCCTTTGGGAAAATTACTTAGTGGTTTCAGAGAGCTGTAGTCCTGATAGGTTATTCCCTGTGCTGGGAATCCTCAAAACAACTTTAGCAGCTAGTAGTTCCAGCTGTAGCAGTGAATGAAATTCTCTCAAGGAAATCACAGCGAACAACAACCTCACTCCTCCTCGCTGTAGTTTCAAGAAGGTGGCAGGTGCTTAATGTATTATGGCCAAAGGGAAGATAAGCAAATGGCTGAAAGGAACATGTGCTAGTAACTAGTTGCTTCTGTCATGCAACTGTTTTTCATCATTTACAGAAACTAGTTGAAACTAAAACTACTGTTTAGTTTAGTTTAGTTGAAACTAAAACTACTGTTTTAGTGAAAATGGCTCAATCATGCATTCCAGTTTATAACACAAATACATTTTCAGCCAGACAACACTGGCAGGCTGATTCTAACTGACCTATAAAATCCTTTAAAAAGTGTTGCTTTAAGAAAAGTGTACGTATTATTTACATCAAGTCTGTTAATGCACTTTCACATTGCTTAGTGAATAAGCTGCTTCTTAAGTCTGTAAACCTAGTTGATTAACTAGACCAGCAAGTTTCTTCAGCCTTGATTGTTTGCGTTACAAACCACAAACTTGTTCAGTTAGAAATGTTGTTTAACAGTTTTGTGTAAGATTTCAAACCCAACCCAACTTGACAAAAAAAAGAGTACAATGAAACTACAAAATCTAGTTTTATTATTGAAACAACACAGACATAAACAGAATGCCATTCATTGCACAGCATTTTGTGAATCAGATTGGGTGATTCTAATGAAGCTCTCTGAGAATCATTCAATACTGGCAATGCAAAAGAAAACAAAATCACACTAGGTATGTATCTGGACCACTAAATGTGCTTTATCCATGGTCTAGATTAGTGGTTCTCAACCTTCCTAATGCCGCCACCCCTTAATGCAGTTCCTCATGTTGTGGTGACCCTCAACCATAAAATTATTTTTGTTGCTACTTCATAACTGTAATTTTGCTATTGTTATGAATTGTAATGTAAATATCCAATATGCAGGATGTATTTTCATTCACTGGACCAAATTGGCACAAATATCTAATACGCAAAATTTGAATACTGGTGGGGTTGGGAATTGATTTTGTCATTTGAGAATTGTAGTTGTTGGGATTTATAGTTAACCTATAATCAAAGAACATTCTGAACTCCACCAATGATGGAATTGAACCTAACTTGGCACACGGAACTCCCATGACCATCAGAAAATACTGGAAGGGTTTGGTGGAGATTGACCTTGAGTAGTTCACCAACATCCAGAAAGCACTGTGGACAACACAATGATGGATCTGGACCAAACGTGGCAATATGCCCAAATTTGAACATTGGTCGAGTTTGAGGAAAGTAGACTGTGACATTTGGGAGTTGTAGTTGCTGGGATTTATAGTTCACCTACAATCAAAGAGCCCCTTGAACCCCACCAATGATAGAATTGAGCCAAACTTCCCAAACAGAACCCTCATGACCAACAGAAAATACTGGAAGGATTTGATTTTCCAAGACCATCAGCTATATGTGTTTTTGATGGTCTTTGGGACCTCTCTGAAACCCCCTCATTATCCCCCAGAGGTCCCGACCCCAGTGTTTCTCAGTGTTGAGAAACACTGGTCTAGATAATTTGCTTGGTCTGCTTCTCTCTCGTAAACAGGTACACACATACATAGGTGCACGCACACACACACAGAAAACAGATTGAACTTAATATTACACGACTTTTCATAAATTAACTCCTCCTTTTTGTAAACAAGGGTTATCGCTCTGCAGTGGGTCTGTGTCCTGCATAATTAGTAATGTACAATCCGTACACATTCTCAGCCTCAAAAGACAGTAAAGGCAAATCTCCTCTGAACAAAACTTGCCAAGAAAACCCTGTGACAGGTTGTCCTTATAAGGGTTATCATAAGTTAGAAAAGTCTTGAAGGCACACAACAGCAACACACCACTCTGTACATTCTATCCTTGTACTCACCTCATTGCCAGAGCAGGAATTATCTGGCGTATATTTTTTGAAAATACAGTGTTAACAGCTTATCCGGCACCACCGTGACACTAAAGCATGTAGTCCTTGTACGTTTATCACGTTATAAAGCAGAACGTGAAGTAAGCGAAGCAGTTCAACTTGAAAGTTTACACAGACTCTTGTAACCAAACAGGAAAAGGAAGCTTTACCAAAATAGAGAGCGTATGTGCAGGAAACTACTCTGCGTTTTTGGTTAGATTTTTTCTCTCTCTAAACAAACTCTATTGTTCAACAGAGAGACCACTGGAGAAGAGATATGAATAATCTAAATTAAAATGCACAAACTGGACCACCCTTATTGGCAGAGTGAAAATACAAACCAAAGTTGGAGCAGGTTCAGAGAAGGGCAACAAGAATGATAAGCGTCATGCCGAAGAAACACGAGGAAATGTTGAAGGAGCTGGACATGTTCAGCTAGGTGAAGAGAAAACTGAGGCATGACATGATTGCATGTTTTAAATACCTCAAGGGCAGCCACAGAGCAGAGAAGGCAAGCCTCTTTCTTGCTGCCCCAAAACCTAATGGTTTGAAAGAATTTCTTGACAGGAAGAACGGTTTGGCAATGGAATCAATTGCCCAGAGAGATAAGCAGGAGCACATCTGCACTGACCACTTATTTAGGTGTGAACCCAGCAGAGAAGGAAGCAATTTTACAATGCAGATGATTACAAGTGAAGCCCTGGAACCAGTTCAGGTCCTGGATGGTGCTTATATGTACCTAGAGGCTGGCCTTGAACCAGTTCCAGGATCTGCAGTATTCGACTTGACGGCTATGGAGGAATCCGGTTTCCTTTTCACCTTTCCCTACCAGAATATGCATGTGTAGGTTGCTGGAGTACTTATTCCTTAAAGCAGTGGTTCCCAACCTTTTTTTGACCTGAGACCACTTTGAACAGGGACCACTTGAACAGGGAGCACTTTGACCATGGACCACTCTCCAACATTAGTACCAAATGGGCTAGGAATCGGTTTTTGGTTAACTCAGTTTGGTTATTTAGGATGCTGATTCAGAAAACTGTACTGGATAGAAAACATCAGTTCTAGTTTCTGATATAGAACATACGCCACCTGGTAGTCGCTATCTGCTCACCCACAGAAAACCATATTTAATAATATATAGCTGATGTGGTCTATACAATGCAGTTTTCTGAATCAACACCCCAAATAACGCCAGGAACAGGCTTAAAAGCAAAGACACCAAGGTGCCCCCATTCCCAGGTGCCACATGGAACGGCTCCATGCAGGGGGAAGGAGGAGGAGGAGAAGCCGCAATCAGGAGGCTTGTTGCGACTTTTGTGGGTAGTCAGCCTCTCCCTTCTCGACATCCCCATTGTCTCGCCATTTTAAGAGGATTTCGCAAGATGAACCACTCTCGTTGCAATGGTGTCACAATGGAAAGGCCACAGACCATATTTTAGTTCTTGGGGACTACTGGTGATCCACAGACAATAAGTTAGGAACTGTGACGGCGCGTGTGGCGCCTCATATATTTAGAACTGTTAGTTGCAGGATTATAAACTGCCATTTTATTCCTGTCTACCTTGTATATGTATAGTTAAATTTCATTGGTTACTATAGCTGTCAATTTATTGTTGTTGTGCACCAATTGGTTTGTTTCCCCAGTTCAGTTGTTTAGGCTCCGCCCCTTCCAAGGGAGAAAGGGAAGGTTTCTCCCTCACCTTTTTTACCTCAGTAAAAGACTCATTGGATGGACGTGTCCAAAAGCTTGGCCCAAAAGCCCCTGGTCAAGGCATTTTTTACTACCAGTTCTTAGGTTTATTACCCCTGAGTCTTATTCTTTATGTTCAGACCACCCTGAATAGAATTGTGAAGATCTCAGGCGCCTTCACACTAGTTCTTTGGCACCATAGGAAGGTCTTGTCCTTCAACTTAGGCCACTGAACTGGGGTTGTGGTTTGCTCCGGCATCCATAGCCATAGAGAGAGAGGGAACAGGAAAAGCTTCTTAGCTTATTACTCCTAGGACCCTGGACTTTAGAGTTTATAAAGTGTTTTTTCCCCCAGTTGAAACATTACATTTGTACCTAAGAAAGAGAACTAACTGTTAACAATAAACACCATTTCGAGTCACTTGCTGTCTTCTGGTCCTTGGGAGTTCCAGTTTCCCTAAAGGAGGGCAAGAAGCAATCCCCTGGGGAAAGAAGTCACGTCCATGCCTCTTCCTCTATAGCCCCAGGCGCGACGGCACAGGAACCACTGCCTTAAAGGGTTTGTCCATGCAATGCAGTTTACACTTAGGCAAGCTGATTGCATTATAAGCTCTATTTCAGAGTATCCTGCAGTATTGCTTATTCCAGTTTATTATTAGTATTATTAAACTTTATTTATACCCCGCCACCATCGCCCCCCGGGTCTTGGGGTGACTAACATGAGGCCAAGCCCGATGAATATAATAAACAAATGAAATACATACAGCAAAATAACAGTATAAATAAAAAATAAAAATAAAATTAAAATAGTATACCACAATAAAAAACAATAACATAAAAACAATAAAGGAAAATTAACAAAGTGTGATTTAACATCAGGTATGAAGTGAAATAACAATTATGGACAAGGAGTTTAAAGCCCTTCATGCATGTTTGCAGCATGCATTGTCTAGACACTGCAATGTCAAGATACCTTCAAACTGCATTAAGTGATCAGTGCAGATGTGGCCAGGGTATCATTCTCTGGATATCTCCAGAAAGTGGCTGGATATTCTGTATCTAGCAGGAGGTTTTATTAGATCATTACTTCTTAGACTGCGGCTCCTGACCCCAAATGGCTCCCCTTAGCTCTATGTTGGCATCTCGAAAACTTTTGCAACAGTAAATGGATTTTGAATGCCGCCCATTTATACAAATCTGTTGGCAACAAAGTGCAGTGTTTACAGAAAATATTTAAGCTGCACTCCACAAAAAGGGAATCAGAATGTTTAGCAAGCCTTGCAAATGCTGATCAGTAAATGTTTGATTTTTATACCTATTATATATATGTATATGTATATATCTAGAGTCACATAAAAATCTCTTGGGTGGAAAGCAGTCATGAGTGGAAAGATTTTAAGAAGCCCTGGTCTAGACAGACCATAGGACTCCTATGAACTCTATTATTCTGTGATTCAGTCATTTTAAGAGCATTTTAAGAGTCATTTTAATCACTAGAATGGCAGTGAAGCTAAGTACATCACCAAACTACAAATCCCAAAATCCTGTAGGATGACATTAGGTCTACGCAGGAGCAAATCGCTGTAACTGTGTTGTCTTAATCCCTTCTTCTTGAACATGTCTGCCATCTCTGTCTCCATGTCAAATACACACAATACACTCCATAGAAAATAAAACCCTGAATCAGTTGGAATCTAAATCTGTGCGCACTATCTACATTGCTGTGACTCTTCTTAGTTTGCATATCTTAATCTGCATAATTAATTTTGCATAACTTGTTCTGGTTTCAGATAGCCATGAGAAAGGAGAAGAAGCTGTGTCGAAAGTAACACCTCCACCCAAACTAGCTTATGAGATTTCAGCAGGCATTGTCCAGATGTTTGGAAACCTAGCTTCAATACCACCAGGGCTTGAAACTTTTTTTCAAAGTGCATGCTGAGGTTTATTTCATTCTGTGTTCTTTCCCAGCATCAGCTGTATTGCAAAATAACGGTTGATTCAGCAACCTCCTTTGACTCGTTTATGTTGTTTTAACAAGTACTGGCAGATCCCGAGTTACAAACATCCGACTTACAAATGACTCATAGTTAGGAATGGGGTTGAGATAACAGGAAGCAAGATAAATTGACCCCTAGGAAGGGAAATTCAGTCCTGAAATATTACTCCTACTTTATAATAATACTTTATTTATAACCTGACCTATCTCCCCAGGGGGATTCAGGGTGACTCTTCCATCATGTGGAGTCAATACCCCAAACTCCTCCAGCAAGTTTAGTTGATGATTACTTCTGCTCTGTTTGTTGTGCAGACAGAGTTGGAAAGAGTAGGAAAAGGTTAAGGGAGAGGCAGTGGGTGGGATCATGCAAATTCCACACCAATGGAGAGAGTAAGAAACACTGGGATGTCTGGTGGAGGAAACATGTAAAATGTAGGATGAAGTTGTCCCTGAATGCAAACATCCCTTGGGTGGTGGAAAGTATAGTGTTTGGGGAGGACATTGGCAGGGGTTGGGCTTGTTGTTCATGGTGCTCGCTATAACCTGCAGTGTCACTGGAGGGAGGACCTTAGGTGGCTCTTCAGTACTGTGGGTTAAAGTTGTTTGAAGAAGTGGGATCCTAACCATCTGTGGAAGTGGGCACCCCAGCCACATATACACATACATATTTTCACATTTTATTAGATAGATAGATAGATAGATAGATAGATAGATAGATAGTCTATGCTTTATATTTTCATGTATTTTCAATTGCTCAGAGGATCCTGGTTATTCGGTTGCCTACATCACAACCCATTAATCAGATATTTCAGCCCAAGACTTTGCGGAGTTACTACTCAATGCAGAAAACATTGCTGAACAGGAAGGCATTCTTACAATTGATATAGGAGACTGTAACTAGAATCTAATGTTTTAGATTTTTGATAGTGAATGGCCTTTGGGGTTTGCTACTACTCTGTGTGCAGTTGAAATGTTTCATTTCCTTTCAGAAAGTGCATAACAGTGTTATAAACTCTTCCTGTTGTTATATTTGAAGAGTGCAGGGTAGAGGATGGCGGAAACGTTGCTTTTAGAAGTAGGCGAAGGAGAAGTGAGATGTAAAGCAACACAGCTTTATAAAAGTGGCAAATGTTTTTATTCTATCTCACTGAACCAAGTCATTTGGGATGGAGGGGACTTTTTTTAAATCATATGAAACAGCTGTGGTTAAACTCTTTGAGGTCCTATTCCTGACCCAATGGCAACTTGTCCTTATGGTTATAGCTGCTTAACAAAAAACAGAGGGTCCCAAATGAGTCCAATGGCCCCAAAGGGTTGCTTCCATACCAGAGCCTTTTTAGAGGGCACTATATTTGTTTATCATGTCAGAAGTGAATTGAGAATACAGTTATAATTTATAGAAAAACCACAAATAAAGTTAAAAATTTGGCATTATACTAAATTTCCTTTGACCAGAAGCTGACCACTTGGAGTGCCTCTGGTGCTGCTGCAAGAAGGTCCTCCATTTGTGCATGTGGCAGGGCTCAGGTTGCATTGTAGTAAGTGGTCTGTGGTTTGCTCTTCTCCACACTCGCTTGTCATGGATTCCACTTTGTGGTCCCATTTCTTAAGGTTGGCTCTGCATCTCATGGTGCCAGAGCGCAGTCTGTTCAGTGCCTTCCAAATCACAGGGAGGAGTTTCTCAGAAGCCTCCTCACAGGATAGTAACACACCTGGGTGTCCCCTGGGCAACATCTTTATAGACGGCTGATTCTCTCACACCAGAAGAGACTTGTAGTATGCAACCACCCAAACAAACAAACCACTGGACCTTTTGAGGAGCAACTATGAGAAACTATTTTTGTGCAATTAGCTTTTTAATATAATAATAAAAAATATGAAATAATTATGAAATTATAAAATTATAATAAAATAATAAAAATAAAATAAATAAAAAGTAGTGGAAAATGAACATGCAAAAATACTGTGGGACTTTCGAATCCAGATTGACCAAAGTTTTGGAACACAATACACCAGGCATCATGATTGTGGAAAAGAAAAAAGTTTGGATTATTGATGTTGCCATACCAGGTGACAGCTTCATTGAGGAAAAACAACAGGAAAAACTCAGCCATTAATCAGCACCTCAAAATCGAACTGCAAAGGCTCTGGCATAAACCAGTATAGGTGGTCCCCGTGGTCATTGGCACTCTGGGTGCCGTGCCAAAAGATCTCAGCCAGCATTTGGAAACAATAAACATAGACAAAATCACGATCTGGCAACCTTACTTTGGAAGTGGAAATGGTGTCAAACTGCATTCATTCTACAGCCAAAATGCATCCAAAGATGCTTTTGCTGAGAAGCCAAATTATATGTGCAGAACACATCATTCGAAAATAACTCCACTGTCCTAAATGCTTGGGAAGTGTTCGACTTGTGATTTTGTGATACGAAATACAGCATATATATCTCATTTGCTGTGGCATAGTGTTTTTGTGTCAGAATAATAATAATAATAATAATAATAATAATAATAATAATAATCTCGCCTATCCTTGTGGCTTGAGGCAGGGTACAACATGGTTAAAACAGTGAGAGAAAACAAAACACTTATACTTACAACACATAACAAATATACACATACATATGTGAACCATCTATATATCTGACACTTACAAAAAACAGGTATGGAAGCAAAGTGGTTCCTTCCCACTTTGTAAAACATCAAAATAATGTTATTTTGCTCTCCATTTTTTAAAAAAGTAAGAAAGAAATAATAGCTAAAGCCTCTATGGGAATTGAAATAGAAACTAGGGCAATTAGGAGTTATGCATGCATAGAACATGTGCGTGCATATTCATGCTCATAGGCTCTCTCATAATAGGGCTTTTGAGGTAAAAGCCACTCCGGGGTGGTTTACCATTGCCTTCTTCTGCACAGTAATAACAAGAGTTGGCTAAAGTCCTGCTGTTCTGTACATATAGCTTGGTTTCCCAGCAAAAGCCTCTTTGGGTGCATCTTGACTATAGAATTAATGCAGTTTGACACCATTTTCTCTTCCAAAGTGTCTCTTAACTATTTTTTTTTTTAAAAAACCCTACAAAATATTAAATTAAATATTATAATTATTAAATTAAAACCAAAAAGTAGAATTAATAACAACAACAACAACAATATATTAAAGATGTCTAAATCTGGGACATCCACTACTACCCCTAGATCTCAGTCCCAAGACACTGGGGTCAAAATATGCAAGCTTCATTCAATGCAGATTCCTACTCAAACTGTCCATGCTTTTTCCAAAAAGGAAAATACAGTAGATTCCAATTCCACAAACAAATGTCATGGAAATCTAATTTGGGTTATTTACTTACTTTTAAAAAAGACATTTCATTTTAATGTTTTTTTAAAAGCAGAACCACTTAATGTTTAAAGAAACATGGGTTATATTTAGGTTATAGTCTTGTGCTGTATCTGTTCCTGTGACCAATCCAGACTCAATATTTCACAATTAACACCCAGGCATTTCAATCTGATCTGCAGAAGGTCAAAGATCTTAATAAGGAGAAAGACAAATCAGGTTTTCAGTAGTTAAAATACCTAAATAACCTTTTTAGTAGAGTGATAACAATACACCTGCCTTTCTTTTGACAGCAAAATTGCATTACAGACAAGCAATTTCTGAAATGACTTCTAAGTGACCCCTAAAGATCCTTGAAAGAAAGAAAAGAAAAGAAAATTAACAAGCTGCTAGTAAAAATACTGAAATTATTTCAATGTGACATCATTATTCTTAGACAGTCTAGATGGGAATCATATGATCAATTAATACATTTTTTTTTGCAAATATAAGCCTCTGCACAAAACCAATTGTCATTCTACAAATGCTGCCTTCCAGATTAGGTTACTCGGAAAAGAGACGACCCAATTTCAGCAGGGCTGATTCTGAAGAAAATTGGCAGATGTGCAGAGCTACAGCTTGTTGACAGGGCTCATTATTATTGTCTTGCCATAACACTTTGGAATGTAAACATCCTTTTCCCTTGATGAGATGACACCTCAAATACTTAAAGTCAAGACCAGAAGCCCTTCCACACTTCAGAATTATATCACCATGGATTCAGCGTATTCCATGAAATCCTGATAATTTGATGAGTGGCTCAAGCTCTCTGGCCAAGACTTTTAAACATCCTTCCCTAAACTATAGGACAGAGCCCAGTCCATCTAACTCCATCTCTCTTTTTATTCTCCTCCATTTACCTAAATCATTACTATTGTTTATTTATTTATTTATTATTTACTTTATTTGTATACCGCACTATCTCAGCCCGTAGGCGACTCAGTGCGGTTTACAACAGGTCAATATACAAAGTGCACAGCATTAGCATTAACATTTAAACAATAACTAAAGCAACTAAAACAATACAACGATACATCAGTAAATCAACATGACATCAATACATCCATATAACTAATCCAACACGTCTCATCAGTAAAGTCATAATCCAATCTCCTTGTCCATTATTCCAAGTTCCAAACTCACTCAATTGATTGCACTGCTTAATTAAACGCCTGTTCAAAGAGCCAGGTCTTCACTCTTCTCCTGAACGCCAGCAGGGAGGGGGCCGATCTAACGTCTGCGGGAAGGGCATTCTACACTGAGAAGGCCCTGTCTCTCGTCCCCGCCAGCCGTGCTTGTGAGGCTGGCGGGATCGAGAGCAGGGCCTCCCCGGACGATCTTAATGTCCTAACTGGTTCATAGGGGGTGATGCGTTCGGACAGATAGGTCGGGCCAGAACCGTTTAGGGCTTTAAAGGCTAAAGCCAGCACTTTGAATTGTGCCCGGTAGCAAATTGGCAGCCAGTGGAGCTGGCGCAACAGAGGAGTTGTGTGCTCCCTGAGTGCCGCTCCTGTTAGCATCCTGGCTGCCGATCGTTGGACCATTTGAAGCTTCCGAGCAGTCTTCAGAGGCAACCCCACGTAGAGAGCGTTGCAATTACTATTGCTTTTTCCATTACCATAAGTCCCGCTATGCTTGCATTTTTTATGAGTTAGAAAAGATGAACAACATCCCCAATTATTACAAGGTCTTGCATCTTATTTGACTCTACCCTGATGTTTTGGAGAGTTGCTGATTGTTGATGTGTACCTGGGGCTCTTAACCTTTACTCTGAAACCACTTACCAGATATACAATTTGATTATCATATGCTCCAAAGCCACAATTTTTCAAGGATGTAAAAAGAACTCTGAAGAGAAGCAAGACCAGATATTCTTGTAATTATGTATTTATAAGGCATATATAGGGTTACAGCCTGCGTTGGACGGGGTTACACTCCTCCTGAAGACGCAGGTTCGCAGGTTGGGTGTGATCCTGGACTCATCGCTGAGCTTGGAACCCCAGGTTTTGGCGGTGACTAGGGGAGAATTTGCACAGTTAAAACTTGTGCACCAGCTGCGCCTGTACCTTGGGAAGTCTGACTTGGCCATGGTAGCCCTGCAACGCTCTCTATGTGGGGCTGCCTTTGAAGACTGTTCGGAAGCTTCAATTGCTTCAATTGGTCCAACGGACAGCAGCCAGGTTGTTAACAGGAGCAGCACTCAGAGAGCGCACAACTCCTCTGTTGCGCCAGCTCCACTGGCTGCCAGTCTGCTACCGGTCACAATTCAAAGTGCTGGCTCTAGCCTTTAATGCCCTAAACCAGTGGTTCTCAACCTGTGGTCCCCAGGTGTTTTGGCCTACAACTCCCAGAAATCCCAGCCAGTTTACCAGCTGTTAGGATTTCTGGGAGTTGAAGGCCAAAACATCTGGGGACCCACAGGTTGAGAACCACTGCCCTAAACGGTTAGGGTTAGGGTTCACATTTGGGCATATGGAGTATCTATCCCAAGTTTGATCCAGATCAATCATTGTTTGAATCCACTCTCTGGATGTAGGTGACCTACAACTCCAAAACACAAGGTCAATGCCCACCAAACCCTTCCCGTACTTTCTATTGGTTATGGGAGTTCTGTGTGCCAAGTTTGGTTCAATTCCCTCATTGGTGAAGTTCAGAATGCTCTATGATTGTAGGTTCACTATAAATCCCAGCAACTGCAACTCCCAAATGACAAAATCAATCCACTCCCAATCCCAACAGTATTCAAATTTGGGCATATTTGTGCCAAATTTGGTCCAGTGAATGAAAATACATCCTGCATATCAGATATTTACATCACAGTTCATAACAGTAGCAAAATTAGAATTATGAAGTAGCAACAAAAAATATTTTATAGTTGGGGGTCACCACAACATGAGGAACTGTATTAAGGGGTCGTTACATTAGGAAGGTTGACAAACATTGTTTTAAGGTATACTATGTGTATACCTTAATGTTGGATTTATTTTTTACTCAGATATTTTGAGTGTGACACAATTTATGTTTTTAAAGTTCTGCCTCTGAGTTCTGCTATCAACAGAGAATGACAATTCTTTCATAACTGTATGTTTGTATGTAGATTTAAGAAACCACGGGTTGCACACAATGAAAGTTAAGAATCACTGCTTTTTAAAGTGTCATTGATTTCAGTACAAAAGTTGAGTGTGTTCTGGACTGATGTCAGTGGTACTTAAACTTGACTCTGACTAGTCTGTGTCTGTGTTTTTTTACATTCATTGTGTTGGCAGGAAAAAGGTTGTAGAGACAACCAATTGAAAACACAAGCATCCCTCAAGGCATTGTAACTTTTGATTCTCAAGATGCTTAGACTTAAGTCCCCAGAAACCTCACTGTGGTCCTCGTTGGGGGACTTGAGAGTTGGAACTAAAATTCCTGGAAGAATAAAGCATGGGAACCCCCAATTTATGCTAAAAAGTATGCTTTCAGATATCTGAAATTTAGTTTGCCAGTATACCAAAATTCAGTTCTTGTGGGTTGTTTCGGGCTATATGGCCATGTTCTAGAGGCATTTCTCCTGACGTTTCGCCTGCATCTATGGCAAGCATCCTCAGAGGTGAGGTTTTGCCAGTATACCAAAATTGTTTTGTTTTGGACAGCAGAACACATTTACAATCAATAGTATTCTGAAGATATAGATGGCTTAACAAGTTGTACTGGAGGCAGCACAGAATACAGAAAACAACTTGAAAATAGCCATAGGTAGCAGTTGGGCAATCTACTCACAGGCACATCAGGTCATTTGTAATAGTCAACTGGGAGTGACTTTGTTATAGTCTTACAAGATGATGAGATGTTGTCTAGTCTACAGTTTTCTTGCTATAGAAGTCAGGTATTTTGTTCTTTTTTGCTTTACTTCTTGCATCTCATTTCCCTGTGCTGGATGTTTTAACCTGCTTCGTTTCTCTTTTTTTGTAGGACACAGGTCCAGGCTATCTGGCAGCTAGTTAGATTGGCTGATAAACACACACACACACACACACACACACACAGAGAGAGAGAGAGAGAGAGACACTAGCTGTCCCCTGCCACGCGTTGCTGTGGCCGTCTGTGTATATGTGTTTTGTATGTGTATCTATGTATCAGGAGCCCCCGGTGGCGCAGTGGGTTAAAGCACTGAGCTGCTGAGCTTGTTGATCGAAAGGTCGCAGGTTCGATTCCGGGGAGCGGCGTGAGCTTCCGCTGTCAGCCCTAGCTTCTGCCAACCTAGCAGTTCGAAAACATGCAAATGTGAGTAGATCAATAGGTACCGCTCCGGCGGGAAGGTAACGGTGCTCCATGCAGTCATGCCGGCCACATGACCTTGGAGGTGTCTACGGACAACGCTGGCTCTTCGGCTTAGAAATGGAGATGAGCACCACACCCCAGAGTCAGACATGACTGGACTTAAAGTCAGGGGACTACCTTTACCTTTACCTATGTATCTATGTGGTTTTGTGCATGCGTTGTAATGTATTTTTTTTATTTTTTGCTTTTAAAGTTTCTTCTGCTGTATTTTTCAGTGTTTTTATGAGTGATGGTCACTCGTTGGCCTGATAGGTGTATTGTGTCCAAATTTGGTGTCAATTCGTCCAGTGATTTTTGAGTTATGTTAATCCCACAAATGAACATTACACACACACACACATATATGGTGGGAGGGAGCCCCCAGTGGTGCAGTGGGTTAAACCGCTGAGCTGCTGAACTTGCTTATCGAAAGGTTGAAGATTCGAATCTGGGGAACAGTGTGAGCTCCCGCTGTTAGTCCCAGCTTCTGCCAACTTAGCAGTTCAAAAACATGCAAATGTGAGTAGATCAATAGGTACCGCCTGGTGGGAAGGTAATAATGTTCCATGCAGTCATGCCTGGCCACATGACCTTGGAGGTGTCTATCGACAACGCCGTTCTTCGGCTTAGAAATGGAGATGAGCACCAACCCCCAGAGTCGGACACGAATGGACTTAATGTCAGAGGAAATCTTTACCTTTACTATATACAATGGGAAGAAAAAAACTTATAGCAAAAATGGGGTAAATTTGAACAGCAGAGTGCAGTTGGTCCTTAGTCTTTGCTGGAGTTTGGTTCTAGGGCCACCTTGATGACACCAAAATCCATGAATGCTCATGTCCCACTGTATACAGTAGTATATTAAAAAGAAATAGCAAATATTTGATTTTTAGAATATTTTCAAGCCATGGATAGCGGTATCCGTGGATATAGAATTCATCAACATGAAGAGCAAACTATAGTTCCAGCTCTACTCTGATGTCCACCATCGTGTAGCCCTTGCAACTGTGTCAAACTCTGGCCATTGCTTCAAACATTCCACATTTTCAAACTACATCAGAGTACAATCTGGAGACTTCTGGTTCAAGGTCAGCTGTCCTCTAAGTCTATGAATGAAGAATCTGCTGGCTTGAGACTGAGTTAAGTGACACAGTGTTTTTATAACTTTTTAACACAGTGGGTATTGCAAAATACTCTCTCTGTAAACTGTGGTATGGGTAATGAGCCAAGACCCCACGCTGAGCGGCAATGAAACAATTTATAGACCATATGGAGAGCCATAATCTGCCAACTCACACATACAATGGAGTCTCTGGAATGCCTTTTTCTAACAGTGTCAACTCGCAGCACATCTACAGATTAGCTGATGCAGAGCAAATGCCAAGTCACGGGGACAGCACTCTATGGAAATGCATTTAGCCTCTTCCAAAATGGCTAACAGATTTAATTTAAAGCATGAAAGGATTTGAGGCCCCAAGTGCCTGAGACATTTTTATAACATATATTTAAATAAACATATCCATACAGCCAGGCTCGAGTCTATGAACAAGAGAGACTTGAGACCGTAGTGGTACAGGACATGAGCCAGCCGGGTTTCCAACTTCATAGAGAAGACAGAGCAAGACCACACACTGTGGGCAGATTGCTGCTAGATAAAAAGGAGTTCACCCGTACCTGCTTATGCCTGCGTTACTATAAAAAGGGGTTTTTTAATCCTTAAAAAAAAAAAACCAGACAGCCCAACCCGCATGCAATTTGACCCTTTAACTGCTCAATGCTATGCAATTATGGGAATTGTAGTTTTACAAGGGCTTTAGCCTTCTCCGCCAAAGAATGCTGGTGCCTCACCAAACAACAAAACTCACAATCCCACAGCATTGAGCCAAGACAGTTAAAGTGGTGGCAAACTGCATTAATTCTATAGTTTAGGTGCATCCTGGAGATGTTTGGGAGTTACAGTCCAAAAAACCCAAACTTTTACAAGCTGTTCTGCAATTCACCTACTTGGAAGAGAAGGCCACTGGGAAAACCAAGCAAAGATGTGGAACATAATAAGATTTATAGTCCCAGAAGAGGAAAAAGGACAGCCTTGCAGGTGCGCTAAAGGATAGTCCTCTTTTTAAAAAAAATTCTCCATTTGAAGGGTGATGCTGGCCATTTCTGGCGGGAAGGTAAACGGTGCTCCATGCAGTCATGCCGGCCACATGACCAGGAGATGTCTATAGACAACGCAGGCTCTTCGGCTTAAGAAATGGAGATGAGCACCAACCCCCAGAGCCAGAGATTGCTTAGGTACATAGGTGCACTAATAGGCACCAAATGTTTGCCTTGAGTCTCTGTATATGCTGGAATCCGCCCTGAGTCCCCTCGGGTAGATAGGGCGGAATACAAATAAAGTGAGGTTGTGAGGTTGAATGGGCCTTAAGAAGCATTGCTAACAACAAGGCAGCAGGAGACGACGAGAACCCAGCTGAACTGTTTAAAATCTTAAAAGGTGATGCTGTCAAGGTGATGCATGCCATTTGCCAGCAAATATGGAAAACACAAGAATGGCCATCAGACTGGAAAAAATCAACTTATATCCCCATACCAAAAAAGGGAAATGCGAAAGACTGCTCAAACTTCCGTACAGTGGCCCTTATTTCTCATGCCAGTAAGGTAATGCTCAAGATCCTGCAAGGAAGACTCCAGCAATAGAAAAGGCAGAGGAACGAGAGACCAGATTGCCAATATCCGCTGGATAATGGAGAAAGGCAGGGAGTTTCAGAAAAACATCTATTTCTGCTTCATTGACTACTCTAAAGCCTTTGACTGTGTGGATCATAATAAACTGTGGCAAGTTCTTGGTGGGATGGGCATCCCAAGCCACCTTGTCTCTCTCCTGAGGAATCTGTACAAGGACCAAGTAGCAACAGTCAGAACTGACCACGGAACAACAGACTGGTTCAAGATTGGGAAAGGCGTACGGCAAGGCTGCATCCTCTCACCCAACCTTTTTAACTTGTATGCAGAACACATCATGCGATGTGCGGGGCTGGATGAATGCAAAGCTGGGGTGAAAATTGCTGGAAGAAACATTAACAACCTCAGATATGCAGATGACACCACTCTGATGGCCGAAAGCGTGGAGGAGCTGAGGAGCCTTCTAATCAAGGTGAAAGAAGAAAGCGCAAAAGCTGGGTTGCAGCTAAACATCAAAAAAACCAAGATTATGGCAACAAGAATGATTGACAACTGGAAAATAGAGGGAGAAAATGTGGAGGCCGTGACAGACTTTGTATTTCTAGGCGCAAAGATTACTACAGATGCAGACTGTGGCCAGGAAATCAGAAGACGCTTACTTCTTGGGAGGAGAGCAATGTCCAGTCTCGATAAAATAGTAAAGAGTAGAGACATCAGACTGGCAACAAAGACCCGCCTAGTCAAAGCCATGGTATTCCCTGTAGTAACCTACGGATGTGAGAGCTGGACCTTAGGGAAGGCTGAGCGAAGGAAGATCGATGCTTTTGAGCTGTGGTGTTGGAGTAAAGTTCTGAGAGTGCCTTGGACTGCGAGAAGATCCAACCAGTCCATCCTCCAGGAAATAAAGCCCGACTGCTCACTGGAGGGAAAGATACTAGAGACAAAGTTGAAGTACTTTGGCCACATCATGAGAGACAGCAAAGCCTAGAGAAGACAATTATGCTGGGGAAAGTGAAAGGCAAAAGGAAGAGGGGCCGACCAAGGGCAAGATGGATGGATGGCATCCTTGAAGTGACTGGACTGACCTTGAAGGAGCTGGGGGTGGTGACGGCCGACAGGGAGCTCTGGCGTGGACTGGTCCATGAGGTCACGAAGAGTCGGAGACGACTGAACGAATGAACAACAAACAACAAGTAGTAGTAGTTGTTGTTATATCAGCATCTTTCAAACTATTAACCTGCAGATATTTATTTATTTATTTATTTATTACACTTATATACCGCCCCTCTCAGCCCAAGGGTGACTTGGAGCGGTTAACAATAGGCAACAATTCAAAGCCAGAACAGTTACAACAATTAAAACAATCATAAATACCATTAAGACACTAATAGCAATAAAAAAATAAAAACCATACACAGCATTAAAAAACATTATCAAAGTGTCTCCGTATCCAATCATTGTCCAGTTTGGTCATCAGTTGTCCATAATATCAATTATCTATGCTGTATTTGGGTATCACATGGTCACAGTCTGCAGGTGAGATCTTTTGTAATTAATTCTGTTTTACATTTGTACCTATGTGTTGTTGAAGGTTTTCATGGCAGGAATCATTGGGTTGCTCTGTGTGTTTTTTGAGCTATATGGCCATGTTCCAGAAGCATTCTCTACTAATGTTTCACGCACAACTATGGCAGGCATCCCCACCCCTCAAACTCTGAGGATGCCTGTCATAGATGTGGGAGAAATGTCAGGAGAGAATGCTTCTGCAACATAGCCATACAGCCCGAAAAAGACACAGCAACCCAATTTATGCCTATAACACAGAGCATGCTGTTTTATGCAAGACAAACCTTTTTTGTCTCTTCTTACTATGTGTATATAGCCACCTTACATATGAACCTAAAGAAGAGACAAGATTTTCGAATCCCTCTTCTTATCAGTATGAGAAGATATGCTTAGAAGACTCTCACTAATGCTGTGAAAAAATAGTGGAAATGTACATTTCCAAGAGTTCAGCTGATGGCAGTAGTACAGTTCACTCAGAATGCAACAGCAAAGATATTCTCCAAAAGCAAACTTTGATTACAGTGCTAATTCAGAGGCAAGACCAAGGAAGACTGACTAGAAATCAGATCAGTGTTACACCATCATCAATGCCACTGACTTACTTGAAAGGGAATGTGATGAGCTGAGCGACCCCTAAAGATTCAATCCAAACCAAAACCTTAATTAATTTGCCTGGGAATCTCATGTATATAAATAATTGGTTTGTTATCATCTGAGAGATGCTCTGCTGCTCTTTGGTCTGAGCAAAATCAAGTCAATGCAGTACAAACAGAACGCAAATCAAGCAAAGCTTCTCCTAGCTCTGCCGTTGCATATACTGTTTAGGTTGTTAATAGGTTTCATAGATGAAATACTGACCCCAAGACCCCTTACAAAGCTAGTTTTCCAATCCCATGACAGGCAGCAGCCTTTGCTTATGGAGCATTAAGAAGCTGAAACTAACTGTGGCTTTTTAAACACACCAACTTTTACACTACGTAATAGGCCTGTCGGTTTTAATTCGTTAATTCGTTATTTCGTTTTAAATTCGTTAATTTTTGCATTTACGGTACGATAACAAAACAATATTTCAAACCCGGAAGGGTTTTAAAATATCGAAACGTCAACTCCAAGAGTATTTACGAGCTTTCGCTCGTTTTGTAAATGGGGCGGACGGGCGGGGCGAAGGGGCGCCGCGAGCGCGCACCCAGTGAGCCAAGCCCCGCCCCTGCCTCTCTCTCTCGCGTTCCCTCCTTCCTCCCGCTTCTTTCCTTCCTTCTCTCTCTCTCTCTTTCCCCCTTTCTCTCTCACACACTCCCTCGTTTCCCCCCTCTAAATGGGGCGGACGGGCGGGGCGAGGGGCGCCGCGAGCGCGCACCCAGTGAGCCAAGCCCCGCCCCTGCCTCTCTCTCTCGCGTTCCCTCCTTCCTCCCCTTCTTTCCTTCCTTCTCTCTCTCTCTCTTTCCCCCTTTCTCTCTCACACACTCCCCCTTTCCCCCCTCTCTTCCTCTTCGCTTCCCTCTTTTCTCCTCCCTCCTTCCTCCCTCCTTTCTTCTCCTTCTTTCTTTTCTTCCTTCCTTCCTTCCTAACGTCAACTCCAAGAGTATTTACGAGCTTTCGCTCGTTTCGTAAATGGGGCGGACGCGCACCCAGTGAGCCAAGCCCCGCCCCTGCCTCTCTCTCTCGCGTTCCCTCCTTCCTCCCCCTTCTCTCTTTCACTCCATCCTTCTCTCTCGCTCCCTCCCTCTTTCTCTCTCCCACACTCCCTCCTTTCCCCCCCTCTCTCTCTCGCGTTCCCTCTTTCTCTCCGTCCCTGCCTGGCCTCACTCCCTCCTTTCTCTCTCTTCTTTCTTTCCTCCTCCTTCCTTCCTTCCTTCTTTCCTTCCTTCTCTCTCTCTCTCTTTCCCCCTTTCTCTCTCACACACTCCCTCGTTTCCCCTCTTTCTCTCTCTCTTTCGCGTCCCTCCTTCCTCCCCCTTCTCTCTTTCACTCCATCCTTCTCTCTCACTCCCTCCCTCTTTCTCTCTCACACACTCCCTCCTTTCCCCTCTTTCTATCTCTCTTTCTCGCGTTCCCCCTTTCTCTCCTCCCTCTCCCTCTCTCTCTCTGTCTCCTTCCCTCCTTCTCTCTTTCTCTCGTCTCTGCCTAGCCTCACTCCCACCTTTCTTCTCTCTTCCTTCCTTCCTTCCTTCCTTCCTTCCTTCCTTCTCTTTCTCTCCCGGAGGGTGCAGGAGCCGGGCCCCCGGAGGCGGAGCGCAGGAGCTGCATCCAGGCTTGCTGTGAGTTTTCTGGGCTGTATGACCATGTTCCAGAAGCATTCTCTCCTGACATTTTGCCCACATCTATGGCAGGCATCCTCAGAGGTCTGTTGGAAACTACTGGCAAATGGAGTTTGGACAGCTTGATTGGGATTAAATGGCCTTGTAGCTTCAAAGTCTGGCTCCTTCCTGCTCAGGGGAATCCTTTGTTGGGAGGTGTTAGCTGGGTCTGACTCAAACCCGCTATGTCTGTATAGTAGGCCTGTGCGGTTTCGTTTTCCATTTTAAAATATTTTTTAATATTATTTTTTAATATTATTTTTTAATATTATTTTTTAATATTATTTTAATATTATTCTTGCTCAGGGGAATCCTTTGTTGGGAGGTGTTAGCTGGGTCTGACTCAAACCCGCTATGTCTGTATAGTAGGCCTGTGCGGTTTCGTTTTCCATTTTAAAATATTTTTTAATATTATTTTTTAATATTATTTTTAATATTATTTTTAAATATTATTTTAATATTATTATTAAATAATACAAAAAAAATATTCTAAAAATTCGTTAATAATTACAAAATTTCGTAAATACCAAAACTTTTTTTGGAAAAGTTTTGTAATTATTTTAAATATCGAAACAAAAAAAACACCCCAATTACAAAACGATTTTAGAAACAAATTTTTTCTTGATCAAACAGGCCTACTACGTAACAAAATGTGAAACATTTTTTGCTCCTGGTTTGAAAGTGTTATTTCCTGTTTAATTGTGTGGTACAGTAAAGTCTCACCCAACCTATTCAACTTATACTCTCACCCAACCTATTCATCTTGTATGCAGAACACATCATGAGATGTGCGGGGCTTGATGAATGCAAGGTTGGGGTTAAAATTACTGCAAGAAACATTAACAACCTTAGATATGCAGATGATACCACTTTGATAGCTGAAAGCAAGGAGGAGCTGAGGAGCCTTCTAATCAAGGTGAAAGAAGAAAGTGCAAAAGCTGGGTTGCAGTTAAACATTAAAAAAAACCAAGATTCTGGCAACCAGACTGATTGATAACTGGCAAATAGAGGGAGAAAACATGGAGGCCATGACAGACTTTGTATTTCTAGGTGCAAAGATTACTGCAGATGCAGACTGCAGCCAGGAAATCAGGAGACGTTTACTTCTTGGGAGGAGAGCAATGACCAATCTCGATAAAATAGTGAAGAGTAGAGACATCACACTGGCAACGAAGATCCGCATAGTAAAAGCAATGGTATTCCCCATAGTCACCTACGGATGTGAGAGCTGGACTATAAGGAAGACTGCGCGAAGGAAGATATATGCTTTTGAACTGTGGTGTTGGAGGAAAATTCTGAGAGTGCCTTGGACCGCAAGAAGATCCAGCCAGTCCATACTTCAGGAAATAAAGCCCGACTGCTCATTGGAGGGAAGGATATTAGAGGCAAAAATGAAGTACTTTGGCCACATCATGAGAAGAAAGGAAAGCTTAGAGAAGACAATGATGCTTGGGAAAATGGAAGGAAAAAGGAAGAGGGGCCGACCAAGGTCAAGATGGATGGATGGCATCCTTGAAGTGACTGGTTGACCTTGAAGGAGCTGGGGGTGGCCACGGCCGACAGAGAGCTCTGGCATGGGCTGGTCCATGAGGTCACAAAGTGTCAGAAGCGACTGAACGAATAAACAACAACAAAACAGTAGAGTCTCGCTTATCCAACCTTTGCTCATTCAACGTCCTGTATTGTTCAGTGCAATGTGCCTCCTGCCCGGATCCAAAGATGTTTCAATACATTGCAATGTTTTGGTGCTAAACTCATAAATACAGTAATTACTGTGTATTGAACTGCTTGTTCTGTCGATTTGTTTCAAAACATGATGTTTTGGTGCTTAATTTGTAAAATCGTAATGTAACTGGACTTTTAATAGACTTTTCCTTAATCCATCCTTATTATCCAATGTTTTCGCTTATCCAACATTCTGCCAGCCCATTTATGTAAGCAAGACTCTACTGTACTTACTCTGAAAGTAGTTCTTATACTCCAGAAACTTCGTTTTTGTGGCTGTAATAATTGTAATAATTTTCAGGTCTCAAGGAACTCCTGCATAAAAAAATTATATCTATAGCTCAGAATTTTTTTTACTTTAAAAAAATGTCTCTTGTAGAATCCTTAGAATATTTACAAGGAATTCTAGGGTTACCAAGAAGCATGTCAATAGGAAATGTTTGGAAAATAAAAGTAGATTCCCAGACACCAAGGTGGGCACATTTAAATCCACTGTGTTAGACCATATAAGGAATCAGTGAGTGTGTGTGTGTGTCAACTGTAAAATAAAATGTATGAAGCTGATTGGTCAGGCAATGCACAGGGAGATGGCTGAGCCTGGACTTTTGGATACTGTTACATTTTTGTTCAGGCTTGAGCTATGAAGATGCATAGAGAGAGGAAGAGAGAAGCAGAGGAAGACAGACTGATTTGCTTCTTGGCTGCTGAAAGAAGTTCTCTCATAAGGACACAGAAATGTCTATTTTAAATCTCTCATAAAAGGTCATTTATGTGAGTTGATGCAATTGATCATATTGTACACATGTTGCTCTGAACTAAGAAGAGTAAACTACTTGTTCTTTATTGCGGGGCATATTTTCTTTATCTGGCAAGTCAGTGTGTGGGCTGATCAAATGTGAACTACACGTGGTTTATTTTACATTATGCCATACACTGATACCTACTTTATTTATTTATTCCATGTCAAAAGCATTGCATAAAATAATGTGTCTAAAATTGATAAAATAGTTTATCTAAAACTGATAAAATAAAGGGATCACAAGCTGCTTGATAGTTTTGGACCAAAAACAGGTAAGACTAACTGCATTGTCCGTTAACTTTAAATAATTCTTCCACTGTGCATGAGGCAGGGCATTATAGGCAAGCATACAGATGCTGAATTGTTTGTTCTGCTCTATAGTCACACAAAGTGGAGGATTCTTCTAGATAGTGCTAGTAGTACTCATTGCATGTCACACTAATCAGAAAAGGGGATAATACAGTACTCATACTGACCAGTGGATAAGTTGAACCAGAATTTGTGGACTGATATTTTGACTTAAATGTTTTTATATTTGACTTAATTTCTTTTGACTTATACATAAGAATATACGTTATTTTTAACTTATTTAATGCTATCTGTAAGCTGCTGAGACCTCTAGATACAGGGTGGGGTATAAACATTTCAATGAATAGATTTTCACCATCAATATGTGTGTGAGAGTGTGTGTGTGTGTGTGTATGTTTCAAGCCATCAATAAGACCCACATGGAAAAATAAACCTGCTGTCTTTCTACACATGAACATGAATGGGAAAAAGATAAGTAAAGCCTGTCCTTTTTAATGTAGCTAATGGCCCAGGATGCTACACAGAAAGCACAAGTTGACCTACTGCTCTAATTAGGCTAGCAGACATTTTGACATTTATGTTGTTGAAAGTAGACAATGTTAATAGCTAGAGGGAAGACTGTCAGTGTTTCTAACAATCACGGCATCACTGGCATTGCATGCTGTGGCCTTTAAGCACACAAGCGCTCGCTGAATGTATCTCCGTTTGCAGATTTTTCAGAAAACTACAGCTAGTATGTACCTACTATAGTGTTTTACTAAGCTTGCATCCACAGCTAATTTCTACAATTCCTCTTTGATATCTGAATCATCTGATTTTGATCAATAGGTTTTACATCTTGACTGGTTGACAGGACACAACTGGACATTTTCAGTGACACAGGCAGAAAAAGATGAAGATTGTGTTATGGTTTTGCACTTAGCCTTGCTTTTTCCTGTTTTAGCCATGACCCACTTAATGTTGCATCCTATCACGGTCAATGCCCCCTTTTTAAGAAACACAAATACTACCTGCTGTAGAATTAGGTGCTTTATAAGGAAATAGGCATAAAATAGTACTTTTTATTTAAAAACTAAGTTAATGCACAGAATTCAACAGCCTCAGTACAAAACAACGATACAGCCCTCCTTGGATACTTGGTATTGAGAAGCAGAGTTCTTCACCAAGGCAGAAGGCAAGGTTCTCTCATGAGACTGAAAGTTTACAATTCTTTTTCTAATTTGTTGTCAAAATCTTTCATGGCCGGAATCACTGGGTTGTTGTGAGTTTTCCAGGCTGTAGGTGAAACGTCAGGAGAAAATGCTTCTGGAACATGGCCATACAGCCCAGAAAACTCAAAGCAACCCACACTTTTTAATTATTCAACTACTGTACCACCTCTGTTGGTAACAAGCTCAAAACCAAGCTGTAGAGATTCTTTGAAAGATTGTTGTAATGCTGACTCCCTTACTTATCATTGGAAGAAGGCAATAGCCTAGTCAGAACTTGTAGTAGGCCCACTATTCTTGAAACATCTCAATACAGTTAGCCTTCAACCTTTGCAGTTTCAGTTTTGCGGATTTGATTATTCACAGAATTAATATGTTTGCTCTAGAAATCTCTAGGTTGTCCAGCATGAGTTTATGGTCAACTTTTTCCAAAAGTTGACTGTAAAGTTGTGCTGAAGGACTTAGAGAATCCTAAAGAGAAAACTTCCCTTGACACCTGTAGGTCCTTCAGCATGATTCTATGACCAACTTTCAGAAATTAACCACAGAGTTATGATGAAGAATCTAGAAATTCCTAAAGAGATATTCTCTAAAATGTTTTTTTGTTAAAAGAGTGTTATTTATCCATGTTGGGGTTTGTTTTTTTGTTTTTTTGCACTTTTGCCAGGCTCCTGCACCCCTAAGCCCAGTGAATGAGGAAAGCAGACTGTGTATTGTTGCCACAGGACATAGCAGAATCCTTAAGGTGGCGGGCTTAAGGTTAACACCTCCTGCTGAATTAATGTATTGATTACAGTCACAGACCAGAAGTTTTCAACATTAAAACATTAAAATCAGAGTATTTTAAAACTTTAAAACCAAAAGCTCAACACATGAAACTTGGAGAGTCCCTTCGGGAAGATAGGGCGGAATGTAAATAAAGTTGTTGTTGATGATACTATTATTATTTGAAACACAACAAGATTAGTACACAGCAAACAAGATCACTATGCTGGTTGTTGTATTGGATCACACGTCAAACTCTTCCCAAGTGTCTAGGACTATGTGATGTATCGGTGAACAATGCATGCAGATCCCAGTAAGGTGGCCTTCTGCAGATGGTAATTTTGTCAGCACCGATTGTGTTTAAGTGCAGGCCAAGGTCTTTAGGCACTGCACCCAGTGTGCCAATCACCACTGGGACCACCTTTATTGGCTTGTGCCAGAGTCTTTGCAGTTCAATCTTTAAATCCTCATATCATGTCAGCTTTTCTAGTTGTTTCTCTTCAATCCTGCTGTTGCCTGGGATTACAACATCGACTATCCATACTTTGTTTTTTAACACGATTGTGAGGTCAGGAGTATTGTCAGTCTGAATTCGGAAGTCCCAGAGTAGCTTGAATCAGGGCCGTAGCCAGAAAAAAAATTCGGGGAGGGTTGACAATTTTGGGGGAGGGGGTTAAAAATTTCGGGGAGGGTTGAAAATTTTGGGGGGGGGGGTTGAAACCTGCCTCCTAGCTCACGCTGAAGCAAAGAGCACAGCAGGGGGCAGAGCAACCTTCAATAGCCTGCAGCTCCACCCCTGTCAACCACCTCCACCAAGTCTGGCCTCCTTAATGACTTGGTTGCTTCACTACATCAGCTATTGCTGCAAGTAATGACAGTGTGAATAAATTGTCAATATTTGCTTGAGATAGTGCTTACAGTTCTGGAGGGACTCTTAATTTTTTGCATCTCATAGACTTAGCATGGGGATTTGGTTAACCAGTTAAAATTCATGAGTAAACCAGGTTTTTTAAAAAAAATCTGAAACATTTCGGGGGGGGGTTGAACCCCTAAACCCCCCCTCGCTACAGGCCTACTTGACCTGTTCATTTTCTGTAACTCTGGGACTTCCAAATGTTATTGGTTTTGTTGTTGTTGTTGTTAGCAGAAAGTCCAAGATATGCAACTAATGTAATTGGCTTCCTATTTCAAAAATATTAATGACAAGCCTGGGACATGGTATACACAACTCCCTGTGGAGTCTGAAGCATGGGTAACAAGTGACACCTGATTAAATCTGTGAAATAAGGTATGTGTAAGTTAAAGCATTATCTACTAAAACCATCTGCAATCTGACTCCTTAATTTTGTAGCTGCAGCAAAAAACTTAGCCACTATTAAAGTGATCCATGGCTCCCTAGCCCCTATTAGATATTTTAAATAACACATCTCCTGCTAACTTAGGAACTGGACAGACTTCCTGATGTTGTTGGACTACAGCTCCATTCCACCAGTTTTCACCATCATCTCCACCTACTGGAAATTGGAACTGGATAACATCTAAAGCAGTGGTCCCCAGATGTTTTGGCCTTCAACTCCCAGAACTCCTAACAGCTGGTAAACTAGCTGGGATTTCTGGAAGCTGTAGGCCAAAACACCTGGAGACCAACAGGTTGAGAACCACTGATCTAAAGGGTCACACAATTCTGCTTTCTAAACTCAAAGCAGGCTTACAGGACGGGAGGTGGTTTGGAAACTTAAACAGGCATTAATATGGTGGATGGGATCTTCTAAACTACTGGAACCACAACGGCTGCACAAGAGTATAGGTGCTTATGGATAGCCCTCTTTGTCTCCTCAAAAATGCAATCAGGCCTCCACATTTGCAGGTTTAACTTTTATGGATTTGAGTAAAATGTCCTTTCTAGGTCTCAAGGAATCTCTAGGTCTGCCACTGTAGAAGTTGACCATAGTGTCATGCTGATGGACCTAGACATTCCTTGATAGGTGTTCACTCGAGGAAAGAAAAAAGTGGTTTTTCCACTTTTGCTGGAGTTGTGTGCTACTAATCCCAGCAAATATGGATGGACTCTTCATGGAAGCCATGGAAATATTCATGGAAAGACCATCCATCCCCTCACTGCTATACAAAAAAAAAAAAAATGCTGCAGGCAAACAAAAACAAAAAATTGACATCTGTTTATATTGTAGATTTTCGAATGAGAGATACCTTATGACTTTTAGAAACAAATATGCATACTTAAATAGAACAAAACTGGGCAAGAGATAGGACAGGACAGAGAGGCATATTACAAGCAAATTCATTCAGGCTGACATGAATGCCTTCTAATTGCCCAGCTGGCGAAGAAAGGATATCTATAGGTTAAGAAGATCACTCTCCCGCAACATTGCACTGCCATTTATGCCACTGCTTGGTGACTGCGAATGTGTCCACTTTAATTAATCTGAGTTTTACAGCCACTTTATCTGGGCATAAATCATTGGGTTTCCAGAGGGTATACATAAATGGACTGAGCTCTGATGAGGCATTTTTCATACATATATGAAATCTCCATTAAAAGGAACTCTTTTTAGGCTACATCATCTGCCACAAACAGGACAGAGAGACCTTCTCCTTAATTGAATGAACACAGTGGACTTTCTGGGGGGAATTTGAAATTACCGGTCACTTAAAGACAAATGACAAAAGGATTTAGTTATTCCTTAGCAGGTCCTCTTTACTGCCAACATCCAAAGGAAAGAAAGAAAGAAAGAAAGAAAGAAAGAAAGAAAGAAAGAAAGAAAGAATCCTAGCATAGTCCTAAACTTGGTATGATATTTACATGCAAAGTTACCATATAAACTCGAAGATAAGTCTTTTTGGGGGGATGAGAAAGCCTCCCTCGGCTTATAATGGGGTCAAGCCGAGCAGCAGAGCCTGGAGGCCATTGTTTGCAATATAAGATATATTTCTCTCTCATCTTCCCCTCCCTTAACGTTGCGTTTTCTTTTCTGCTTCTCCTCCCAGGTTGGAATGTTTTGAAACGGGAAAGGAGGGGGAGAGAAGCCCTAGCAAGTCAGGGATAGCTATTAATCTTATAAAAGCATTTCCCCTGAAACATTTGTTAATTTCTCCTGCAGATGTATAGGCATTTCCCCCTACAAGCCTTTGCGATCCCTATGTACCTATATATCTGTATCTATCTATATACATTAATTTTATATATGAATGTTCACCTCATATGTTTGCAAATCCTATTCACATATAGATATCTAGAGATTTCCATGTACCTGTACATCTGTCTCTATTATACATTATTTTTAGATTTGAATTTTCCCCTCACATGTTTGCAAGTCTCTGCAAATCCTATATAAATATACTATATATATGCTAATTTCATGGGGAGCCTTCTTTCGCCAGTTTTCTTTTCTGCCCTGGATTGTGTTTTTACTTTGTCTTTTGCACTTGAAGCAGTTTACTACTATTGACAAATGAAGTTGTTGTTGTTGTTGTTGTTATATTGTTGATACCATATTGTTTTTGTTGACCCTACTTTTCCACCTACAGAGCTAGTTTACTGTTTTTCTTTGAAATACGGTAAATATTCAAAAACATTTAACCTCCTGATGTTTCAATTAATGGAATTTTATTGGTATCTATTTTTATTTTGAAATTTACCAGTAGCTGCTGCATTTCCCACCCTCAGCTTATACTCGAGTCAATAAGTTTTCCCAGTTTTTTGTGGCAAAATTAGTTGCCTTTGCTTAAATTCAGGTTGGCGTATACATGAGTATATACGGTAAGCTGCAGTTGACTTGAATCTCATTCACATACTCTAAACAGTACTACTATTAAACCATTAATCATTCTTCCAAAGGCGTATTTCAGGATTATAGGCCAATAGCAGGGGGGAAACGTGGAAATAAAGATTGTTATCACATCTTTCCTCTGACAAAACTGTTCTCATCTTCCTCATTTTAAAACTTGCAGTATTTAGGTTACACTGCAGAGGAAAAATCTATCTGAATTTACCAGAATCTGCAATCTGCCCTTGACCCCTTGCCCCTTGTCTGGACTACTTGACATTCAGCAGGTTGAGTTTTAATACTACCCAGCTAAAAGACAGAAGGAGAAATGCCATGATGGGGATGACCTTTTATCTGCAGCTAAATTCTTATTTTCTGACTGAAAATGCTAGAATTGAAAAGGGTAGGAGGTCACATCTAAGACAGTGTCTGCCTAGTTTCTGTTGGAAAGACCCCCATGAAAGAAGCCAATTTTAAGAGGAATTGTATATTCATATTAAATCAGGAATTGTGGGAGAGATGAGAAGAGGGAGAGAAAAGCCATTGCTATGCCAGCAGAATGGCTGCTGTAGCTAACATGTTTTTCTGTGCATGAAAACCCAAACACACACAAATAAAACACACAAAAAGTGGCAGAAAGTAACAAACATGTCCAGGGAGATGTTGTCAATATGGAGCCAACCCCTTCGTAGCAGTGAAATACTTGATTTAGTCCATCCAAAAAGGTACACAATTCACAATGCTAACTTTCAAATGGTGCTTTTACACAATAGAATTAATGCAAATTGACACCACTTTAACTGCCCATGGCTCAAGGCTATGGAATTGTGAGAGTTGTTGTCTTACAAGGTATTCAGCCTTCTCTGCCAATGAATTCTAGTGCCTCACCAAACTATAAATCACAGGATACTATGGAACTGAGCCATAGCAGTTACAGTGGTGTCAAACTGCATTCGTGATGATGATGATGATGATGAAATAATAGATCACATCCTCAGCTGCTGCAAGAAGATCACACAGACAGACTACAAGCAGAGGCATAACACCATTGCTCAGATGATTCATTGGAAATTGTGCCACAAATACCATCTGCCTGCGACAAAGAACTGGTGGGATCACAAGCCTGAAAAAGTTACAGATCCTGACCTCATGATCGTGTTAAAAAACAAAGTATGGATCATTGATGTTGCAATCCCAGGCGACAGCAGGATTGAAGAGAAACAACTGGAAAAGCTGACACTATATGAGGATTTAAAGATCGAACTGCAAAGACTCTAGCACAAGCCAGTAAAGGTGGTCCCAGTGGTGATTGGCACACTGGGTGCAGTGCCTAAAGACCTTGCTTTGCACTTAAACACAATTGGCGCTGACAAAATTACCATCTGCCAGCTGCAAAAGGTCACCTTACTGAGATCTGCACGCATTATTCGCTGATACATCACACAGTCCTAGACACTTGGGAAGTGTCCGACGTGGGATCCAATACAACAGCCAGCAGAGTGATCTTGTCTGCTGTGGACTCATCTTTTTGTGTTTCAAATAATAATAATAACAAATAATAAGTTTTATTTCTATCCCGCCCTATCTCCCCAAGGAAACTCAAAAATAACAAAATAAGAGGCAAACATTCAATGCCCATAGAGACAAAAAACCCCAATAAAAATAAACAAAAACAATAATAGGCATTGTACAATAAGTTACAAATGAACAGTAACAATAACTATAAAGAATTATAGTTAAAAGCTGTTTAAAAGACCAGCTGAGTCAGAATGACTTATCAGTTCCCTTTGCGTTCCATTATGAATATTTCTGCAAATATTTTCATGAATATTACTGTGAATATTTTCATGCTTGTTTTCATGATTATTTTGTCAATGTTTTTGTAAATATTTCTATGATTATTTTTGTATATATTTTATGAATATTTGACAATATTTTTATGGTTGTTTTGAATGTTTTTGCAAATATATTGATTTTTATTCTATGCATATTTTTGTAAATATTGCAGTTGCACAATCAGGTAGCACACTTTATGTAGACGACTTGCTCATCGGCAACTCCCCCCAGCAACAGCAAGGATATCCCTCTGGGCAGTTAGACCAGGAAATCCTAACTGGATGGCCCCCCACGAGGGTCTTCCTACAGGGGCAAACCAAGAATGGGCAACTTGGAAGTCCATGAACAGACTCAGAAGTGGAGTGGGAAGAACAAAAGACAACCTGGCAAAATGGCACTACCTAAAAGAATCCCACAGCTTGTGTGACTGTGGAGCAGAACAGACAACTCTACATCTGTATGCTTGTCCACTATGTCCTGCCTCATATACAGAGGAAGAATTGTTGGAGGCTACAGACAACACCATTGCTGTTTCCTGTTTTTGATCAAAAGATATTTAGCCACCTGCGCTCCTTCTATTTTTTATCAGTTTTATACTAATTTATGCAATGCTTTTGATACGAAATAAATAATTGGCGAATACAAAATGTTATGAATTGAGCGAGTAGAAATCCAAAACATCTGGAGGGACAAAGTTTGCCCATGCCTGACTTAGATGGAAGTCACACAAGAACCTGCCTAGTTCTCCACTGGACCATGAACTTTGGTAACCAGGGTTTGACCTTCTGCTCAGCCACACTAATCAATTGGGCACTCACACTCTCTCAGCTGCAAAGAAAAGCAAAGGCAAAACCGTCTCTGTACAAATCTTGCCAAAAAAACTGGTAATTGGATTTAGGCCCAGATTTCCATTTCTGTTTCAAAAGATGACATCTTGCATGTATTTCAGTTTTGTTCAAAAATGCTGGGACTAACCGCAGATCTTTTTTTCAAGGTTTGTCTAAGCCCAGCATGAAATTAATTCAACAGACCCCTTAATAGGACCCCTGTAAATAATCTACGTCAATCAATCATGCAGAGTATTTAAGAGTGCTCAACAACACATTTATCTCCTGGTTGCTTCTGTGTTTCGGAATGAGTCCTAATTTCAGTTCTCTAATTCGCACTGATTGGAGCTGCTGCTCTCAGGATTCTGTTATCTCTTTGAGCCACCATTTCACAGAGGGATATGCTGTTAACCAATTCCTCCACTCAATCTAAAATCTTTCTCTGATCTAAGCAGTTGAGGTCAGCTGTGTTATCTAGAGGCTACAATATTTAAGATATGTATTCCTAATTATACATTTATTCTCATGTCCCTGGAAGTTAAGCTCAAGAGCATGCATTTCCATAGCTGGTATGATAGCAGTTAAAAATATGTTCTTGGGTCCCACTACAACCTTTTATGGTATTGTATGATGAGGGCAACAATACTAAGGACTATGTCAATATTGTGCAAATCTCTTGGGATGACAAGCAGACAAATGTCAGCGTGCTGGAAGAAGCAAAGACCACCAGCATTGAAGTGATGGTCCTCCGCCATCAACTCTGCTGGACCAGCCACGTTGTCTAAATGCCCAACCACCATTTCCCAAAGCAGTTGCTCTACTCCGAACTCAAGAATGGGAGAAGGAATGTTGGTGGGCAGGAAAAGAGATTTAAAGATGGGCTCAAAGCCAACCTTAAAAACTCTGGCATAGACACTGAGAACTGGGAAGCCCTGGCCCTTGAGTGCTCCAGCTGGAGGTCAGCTGTGACCAGCAGTGCTGTAGAATTTGAAGAGGCACGAAAGGAGGGTGAAAGAGAGAAAAGTGAGTAACTATATCTATTAAGAAAGGACACTTTTTGGAACACTATGTTTCTGTTCAATGTCCAATAACTAACCTTGAATATTTTGTTTACCTTCTGTTTTAACAAAATATTTATACACACGCATATCCAGTATACATCTCTTCTATTTGAGCAGATTCTTCCCCTATACAATACTGTGCAATCAATACATGTCACTTCAGATAAGAAGCTATCTTTAAGACCAATGTGGCCATACAGAAACAGAACAATCTTCTAGCACAGGGTACACTGAATCTATGTACCATGTTGCCTGTAAAGGGCTAGTAAAAGTGGCCATACATAGTTTACGGAGCCCGGCACTTAAGGAATTTAAACAGATACAAAATCAACATTCAGGTATCTCAAAAGATGCAGAATCCAGGACAAAGGTATTACTTTTTGAGTTGCTGTGAGTTTTCTGGACTGTATGGCCATATTCCAGAAGCATTCTATGACACAGCAAGTTAGTAGCCAGCTGCATTAAATCACTACTGACTGAGAGGTCGTAAGTTAAAAACTGGGTCAGAGGAAGCTCCTAACCATTAATAGTCTAGCTTGCTTTCAACCTATGCAGTCCAAAAGTAAGTTGCATCTGTCAAGTAGGAAATTTTGGTACCGTTTTATGCGGGGAGGTTAATTTAATTAATTTACAATGCCATAAAACCTTCCAGCAGCATGCAAAAGAATGAGGAAGTACTCCATCAAAGGACCCGGTGTCACAAGCAGACAGTGAAGTGGCAGCTCCGCCTGTAGCCGGAACCAAGCATACCCTCATGACGCCAGAAAAGCTGGAATGGTAAATTGCCTCTATGTCTGTATCTAAATGGCATTGAATGTTTGCCGTGTATATGTGCATTGTAATCTGCCCTGAGTCTCCTGAGGGGTGAGAAGGGCGGAATATAAATACTGTAAATAAATAAATAAATAATCTCCTGACGTTTCATCCACATCTATGGCACTTGCCAGTCACATATTCACACTTGCCTCAGGCAGACAAGAGTTCTTTCTTCCACTCTGGACATTCCACAAATATATAAACCTCACTTGCCTAGTTTCCAACAGACCTCGCAACCTCTGAGGATGCCTGCCATAGATGCAGGTAAAACGTCAGGGGTAATGCTTCTAGAACATGGCCATACAGCCCAGAAAACTCACAGCAACCCAGTGATTCCAGCCATGAAAGCCTTTGACGATGTATTTTTTTTTTGCTTCCAGCTTGGATGCTGCCCAGATTTCACAGTCATAGTTAAGTTCTCTTCAGAGAAAGTCTATCATTTTCATGTCATGTAGTTTTGTTTTTAATAAAACCTCTGGCAAAACAACAATTCTAGCAGGACAGTTTTTGAGATCTCAGCCAATTTATCTGCAAATCATCCTGCTGTGAGGAATTTATTTCCGTGGTGCAACGTTCAGAGACGTTGTGACTCATTGGATGTTTTCAATATCAATCTTACAAACAACAGCCTCTGAAGCATGAAAAGGCCATTTATACTATACATGCTTATCCCAGCAGAAGCTATCTGAAATATAATAAAAAAAGCAGCTGTATCTTGGCTTCCAAAGAACTGCACTTAAAAAGTAGCAAATTAAAACCAGCATTACATCTAGCTAGTTTAGAGAAAAATGAAGCATTTACAGAATACGATTACGAACTTCATGAGAATCACATGAAACCAGATCAGCCTATGAGGCTGAACACACAACAATATTTGACACATTGGAACTTGATGGAAACATCTTGGATGTTTTACACAGTAACAGTTGCCTTTGGATGCTTTTAAAGCAGCATTTCTCAACCTGGAGGTTGGAATGCCTGGGGAGTCACAAAGGGGTGTCACCAAAGACCATCAGAAAACACAGTATTTTGATCATGGGGATTCTGTGGGAAGTTTGGCCCAATTCTATTGTTGGTGGGGTTCAGAATGCTCTGACTGCAGGTGAACTATAAATCCCAGCAACTACAACTCCCAAATGTCAAGATCTATTTTCCCCAAAATCCACCAGTGTTCACATTTGGGCATATTGAGTATTCGTGCCAAGTATAGTTCGCAGCCATCATTGTTTGAGTCCACAATGCTCTCTGGATGTAGGTGAACTACAACTCCCAAACTCAAGGCCCACCACATCCTTCCAGTATTTTCTGTTGGTCATGGGAGAACTGTGTGCCAAGTTTGATTCAATTCCATTGTTGGTGGAGTTCAGAATGGTCTTTGATTGTAGGGTAACTATAAATCCCAGTAACTCCCAAATGACAAAATCAACCCCCCCCCCAAAGTATTCAAATTTGGGGTTATCAGGTATTTGCGCCAAATTTGGTCCAGTGAATGAAAAGATATCCTGCATATCAGATAGTTACATTACGATTCATAACAGTAGCAAAATTACAGTTGTGAAGTAGCAACGAAAATAATTTCACTATACATGAGGAACTGTATTAATGGGTCGTGGCATTAGGAAGGTTAAAAACCACAGTTTTAAAGAATTACTGCATAAAACAGACATACCCTTTTATATGTGGGAGGAACCGCATATATTATTGTCTTATCAATTATTTGCACACTTAAAAGTGCCACTATGACAGAACATCCTAAACCTGAAAAAGAGCATAGACCCCTGGGCTGAACATTGGGAAGAAAATGTTGGTTTCAGTTGTGCCACATGTTCCAGCAGGCCATAAATGTAGTTTTAAGGCTGGCAAGATATCAGTTAGGGAGGTAGATTTCTAAGTACAGTTGGCTCTATGTATTCACAGATTCTGTATAATGGATCCAAACATCCACACCTTGAAAATATTTTTGAATGTTCAGAAAATAAGACTTAATTTTGTCATTGTATATAATGGACACCATTATACTATCCTACTGTATATATATGCAATGTAAGCATACATGGATTTTGGTATCTATGGGCAATTCTATAACCAAGCCCTGGTGGATACCCGATGTTCGATGTTTCCTTATTTTATCTGTTATTTATTTATTACCTTTATATGCCACCTTCCTCTAGGAATGGGACCCAAGGAGGTGCATAGCAGAAGATATTGTTCACCCCAACTTAGTGATCATCTCTTAGCCGCAGAAGATAGCAAAGGTATGATGGGAGCCAGAAATTGAAAGTATACTTCAAAATACATGGAAGGGGTTGCTGACCTTCTTGTTCCACCAGAAATATGTTTGTGTTTTTTATAATAGATGTAAGGAAAATAAAGTATGTAGGCTGTGTATAACCTGCCCAAGACTGTTTTTAAGCCATTATACTGTTCTGTTTTGTTTTTGCTTTTAAAGAACTAAAAATAGCCCCTTTTTACTCCATTAAGGTAATTTCCTAGTTAAATAAAAACTTCTCCTGGGTGGGAGGAGGGTAGTTAAAGCTGGCAAATCTATCCTGTTCTGAGGTCTTAGGGTGCTTCCAGACAGAACCAAATCGTGGGTCTTAGTCAGAGGCAAAAACTCCTGGGACCAGAGAAGAGTTCTGGGATTCCTTCCTAAATTGTCCACACTTGCTGCTTTGTCCTGGGATTTTGCAGCCCCCAAGATAGCTGCCGCGAAACATCCACTGAAAATTTTGGCGATTTTTAAAAAAAATCCTTAAGATGCAAATATGCAAATCATTGTATAAGTTCCATTCCTGGGTTATAGAAGCTGTATGGCCATCTGTGCAGACAAGTTTGGCCGTGTACTTCTGCCTGGGAACAACAGGGTTCTACATATCTGTTCCTCATTGCGTTTATCATAAAACATGGGGAAAGTTGTTTACATGGCAAAAATTTGTTAGTCTGTCACAAACTTTATTAAACATGTGGAAGACATAGTTTCTCTTGCTAGGATAAAGTTTTCACCCTCTAGTCAATTGTTGCCATGTCTTTAAGATACAACCAATTAAGAACCAACATGTATAATCCAGGAACAAACCAACATTAAAAAATCCCATATTTTCTGAGTGCAAGGACATAACGGAGATTTGAATATCCGCATTTTCCAGCCACACCTGAAAATCTCGTGTTTTTTGACATTTGTAGCTATTGTTCCCGTGTTTTCAGAGGACGTTGTTTGGTCACCCTCTATTCTGAAGTGGGAGCTCCTGGGATAAAGGCACTGTCTGGCCAGGCCCGTATAGACAGACAATGCAGCCCTCCAACTCCTGGAAGTTGTATTGCTTTAAAATCTGTATATACAAAAGGGCAGGATAGCAAACATTATTTACTCCAGCCTCATACTGGACATGGTTTACCTGTTACATAATTCTGATTAACTCGCTAAGAGGGCATTATGAACTTCAGCTATTACCTCCAGGAAATCAGAGAGCACCACTATACTTACACAATCTTCTCATTTCCCATTACATCTTACTGCAAGCTGTTTACATGAGCACACAGCTTTCTTTCAACTTGTTTCTCCTATGGTCTAGTTGCCTTCCATCTCTGGGCACAAATGATGTGGACATTGATCTTGTCTCATACTTTAATAATAGTGCCCTTCCTTATATATAGAGAGGTTAAGGGCTATATGATTTGAGTTATCCCACCAAGAAAAAGTCAAGCCTGTAATCTCTCAACACATCTCAGATCCACTTTGCACATTTGGGCTCACTTCTGGCTGATGATTTCTCCTCTAGTCTTGTTTACGATCCACAAGTTCATTTTCTTTCTGCATGGGTTCTGACAAAATACTGATCGGAATGCTCTGTTGCAGACATAATCGGCAACAGAGCATATTGGAATGAATTGCTGAAACATCTAAACCATCTGTTTGAAGTAATGATGACGTTGGCTTCATCTTGGACACATCATGCCCAAAATCCACAAAATAAGCAGCAAAATGCACACCCAAGCACTCACAGTCAGTAACTTCAAAGTCAATGCAGCAGGGACTTTTCTCTCGGGTTGAACTTCAAATGAACTATCCAGGGTACTGAATCCTAATACTAATCTTCAAAAGTTTCAGTATTTTGGGAAAGCTTCTTTGAATTATATTCTAAAACAGTGGTTCTCACCCTGTGGGTCCCCAGGTGTTTTTGGCCTACAATTCCCATAAATCCCAGCCAGTTTACCAGCTGTTAGGATTTGTGAGAATTGAAGACCAAAACATCTGGGGACCCACAAGTTGAGAACCACTGTTCTAAAACCTGGAGTATATTCACCACCCTACTGATCCCACCAGCTACCACTTCGCCCTGTTTTACTTTTTGGTGAAAGAAGGTAGGTTGATAGTTCTGCCTTGCTGCACTTTGGAAATGATAGATTACAGGAAATACAGCAAGTCACCTTTTTGTAAGATGCGGTTTTCTGAACCCATTTTCAAATTCTATGAATGAGACAGAGTGCCGTTACATAATAAAAGCCTGGTCTGGAAGCCCGTATGTCTTGCCGAGTTCAGTGGAAATTACATCTCAGATGTCTTGTTTATTTAAGGCATTTATTTATCACATCTCAGTCCACTAAAGACGATGTACAACAGATGAAATCACTTTTAAAATATTCCATAAATAACTAGAAACAAAAATTAAATAAGTACGCATACGCTCAGAAATACAATTTCTCTTCTCAGCTGTTTACTGTCAAATGATCAAGTGAACATTTTGTATTTTTTTCACATAGCATTTTTTCATTTCTATGAAACTCTAAAACGAGGTACAATTAATTAAAGACATGAAGCATCTTGTGATGCTGAAGCTAAACCAACGTACTTAGGCCTGTGCATCATTCTCTTTAGATACATTTAATTATGCCTACCCAGCAAGCACATAAATACACGGTTATCTCCTCTTATAGTTTCAAGCAGCAGCACAAATCAGGCTAGCATTCTCCAGCTTCTTGGGGGTAATCAAAAATCATGTCCTATTCAAGTCTGATTAAGCCATCAGGTCTCCTGTTTAGCAAAGCACTTACTTGGCCAGATTTATAAGAGTTTGCTAAGTCTCCGACTTGGCAAAAGGCTAAAATGCTGGGGACGGAGTAGGGGAAACAAAATAGTGGAAGGGGTGGAGAGATGGTTTACACATTCTGATAGCCGAGTTAAGTCAAATAGTTTATTAATTAAGGTCATATGTCAGAAGTCAGAGTAGGTTACTCTTCTGCACTAGTTTCTTCAGGGCCCCAGAAGACAGCTGGTAAAAATAGCTAGCTGGATTAGGAATGCACACAAGCTTAACTGCCCATAGTGTGGGTTGTGCTTTCCAGCAGGAAAGAAGTGGGTGACTCATCCAGCTTCAATGACAGTATCAACAGAATCCAGGATTTGGTTTTCATAGAATCACAGAGTTGAAAGAGACCAGTCCAACCCCCATCATGGAGAAACACACAATCAAAGCACTCCCAATAGAAGGCTATCCACCTTAAAAACTTCCAAAGAAGATGCCACCATACTCTGAGGCATCATATTCTACTTCTGATCAGCTTTTTCCACCAGGAAGTTCTTTCTAATGTTAAGGTGGAATCTTTTTTCCTGCCATTTGAATCCATTGCTCTGTCTCCTAGTCAAGCTCACCTCCTC